>CM048819.1:16423127-17105627 GCA_026586065.1 Dioscorea zingiberensis | reverse complement strand
TTTTTCAACTAAACAAAATAATTTAAAATACAATTAGCTATTTTACAAATTTTATATAGTTTAAATTAATATTTCAAAATTATTAATTATTAATTTAATGGCTACAATTTAAGTATCAAACAAACTCATAATTAATTGGATAAACTTAAAATTAATGGTTTTTCGATCAATATAAATTCAACCATACCTATACATAAATTTAGAAGAATTAGTCTCCTACAAATATAGTTGTAAGTGTTATAGATACATCGACTTCATTTGATTAAAAATCATTACACAAAACTTTAAAGTAAAAGTTGAATTTAAATTCAGTGGACAAACTAATAATTTTTCACATGAGTTGGGTCGGATTGTTACTTGGAAATTGGAATTAACATTGCTGTGATAAGTTGAATTAACATTCAACCATATTTTTTTTTCTTTTTTTTTCTTTTTTTTTCCTTTCGTGATGCACATGGATTTGGTTGGAGAAATTTATTGGTCAAGTGTCACCATCAAATTCAAAGGTCGCTTGGGCGATTATTCCAAGCTTGAAATTGATTGGGTCCACAATTCTTTGTCCACAAGCCTTCTTTGGTTTCACTTGCAAAACCATACTGCAGTGCAATGCATCCTTAGTCCCCTTCTTGGATTTGGGACCCTCTAAAGAGATAGCACCACAACTTGCTAGCTGTAGTACCAGTAGTAGTAGTAGTAGTAGTAGTGTGTTATTCAAATCAAACTTGATCTTTGAAATTTGAATTGAAAAGAAATACACACTCACTTCAATGCACTCTTTCGGACAATGATTTCCATTTTTAAATTTCTTTCTCAAGAGAAATATAAATTTATCATTAATATTTTAAATAAATATAATTTACAAGTTTTTCTTTCATATGAATTAATATGTAAATAAAAATAATGTGTTATATAAGAGATTTATTATCTAGATACATGATAAACATCTAAAAAATATAAGGGATCTTGTGTGTATCCGAGACATGCTTGCAACTCTTATTCTTCCTCACCATCTTGAGAGATGTCCTCGTTTACGGGTTGTAACGAGTTCTTTCTGATGGATTATAGGATTTTCATCACTATTAATAGTTGATAAAAAAAAAAGAAAAAACCCAAATAGTTAAAATAAATTTATAGAACAAAGAAATTGTATTTTTTATATTTTTTTTTATTTTAGATTGTTATTTTGTGTAATTTTATCTTAGAGTCAATAAATATTTTTTATAACCTTGGTA
The DNA here is from genome assembly GCA_026586065.1 of Dioscorea zingiberensis. Taxonomy (NCBI): domain Eukaryota; kingdom Viridiplantae; phylum Streptophyta; class Magnoliopsida; order Dioscoreales; family Dioscoreaceae; genus Dioscorea; species Dioscorea zingiberensis. The sequence continues at coordinate 17,104,395 of CM048819.1, read as the reverse complement.
TATTAATGGCAATGACCTCTAAATTTAAGAAATAAAATTGAGAAAACAATATATGAAAATGAATTCAAATGCATTGATAGGATTGTTCAATTAAAAAAGAAAAAAAAATCTAGCCCTCCTTGAATGATTGACAAAATTTTGTTAAGATTAATTAGGTGGGTATCAGATTGAGTTGATAATGGTCCAAATTCAATTCAATCTGAAAAGGACAGCAAGCTGTTAAGTCCACATTGGTGGTACAGTATTGGTCTAATCCAATCCATGCTTACTCCTCTGTACTTATTACTTGTTACTTGTGCTACATCTTTATCTTTTTTTCAGACATTGACTCAATTTCACTAAATCATAATATTTGATTTTCTATTTTTATATTCATTTCAATTTTCCATATTATATATATTTACAAGTCACATTTTATTAACAACAATAACTAAGCATGCCAGTAATTCTTGGTTTCACTATGAACTAGAAATTATAATTAATGAAAGAATGTGATTTATCCGCTTCATCAAAATAATAATAATAATAACTAAACTTTAATATTATACTAGATCAGGTCGGTTATATGAATTCCATGTTTCCATGTAATTTTGTTAAAAACAAGATTCAACTCAATATCTATTATGTGTACATCGTTAAACACTATATCTCTCCACGTAATCCACGATTTACCTCTACCACTGAAGCATCTAGGGGCCTATAACGCATGTGCCCAAATAATCTTATATGCACTTTTTTTTATTTTATCTTTAATTGGTCCAAATCATTTCTAATTCATTAATAATCTTATCTAATTTTATAAATTATATTTTATTATATAATGGTAATTCTGATACAATCAGGCCAACAACATCACTGTGCAAGTAAGGTCGCCTCCTCATTTTGAGGCATTTGGAGAGTATTTTTTCTAAATCCAACTGTATGGATGGAAAGAACATCAAAAAATAAGATAACATGTCGATTTTTATACAATTTGGTGAGGTGATGAGTATTCATTTAAAAAAAATGAAATTTTATAAAAATCTTCTCATTTCACAATTTCACCCTTTAAGATGAATGATCATCACCTCCCCAAATTGTATGAAAATCGACATCTTATCTTATTTTTCGATGTTCTTTCCATCCATACGTTTGGATTTGAAAAAAATACTCTCCAAATGCTTCAAAATGAGGAGGCGACCGTAAATGAATAATGATAAGGTCGATCGGGCTGTATCATGATTGTATATAATAGTAATTAAAAATAATAAGAAGATGCTTCGCTTCCATTATATCTTATTATAGTGTTTATAATTAAAAAAATAAATAAATTTGGTTTCTTTATGTTCAAGAAAAATTTCCATAAAGGGTAGTGAATCTGTTGGTACAGCCACTTCCGGTAGTGGTTTCCATGGGAAGCTGTTTTACGGGAAAACAGGTGGCGATAAGGCTGGTGTTTCGGGAAACGGACTTACAACTTCCACTTGTGGCGGGAAGTGTGCGCTATGCTTGGTCGCATGTGTGTGCGTGCTATCGAGAAAATATCATCCAAGTGTTCTCGCTGGGCCCCACTACCTTGAAAACCCACCCATTATTTCTTTCACGTGCGCAAGCCACAGGGACCACTAAAATGAACCCAAGAATTTGACCACATATGCTAAGACTTTTACTACTTTACTAGTTAGTAAAAAAAAAAAAAAATCCATTTTTTAATTTCTAATTACTCTTATATATTGATTTTAGGTGAATATATTTGAACAAGATATGATTAGTTATATATTTGGAGCATCTTGGGATGAAAAAGAAATTCTAGATTTTAGAATATTTGTGATTTGAAACATTAGTTATTAATAATATATTTGGAGCCTGGAGGAATTTATTTGAGTTGGGGATTGATTATATTTGACCAATTTGTGGAATGGGAATAAATTTATTATACTATATACCATTTTAAAAATAGGGACAATGAACATGACTTTTTTTTATTATTATTTTTATAAAATGGCCGGAAGGCTACTGCCTACTGGTCAGCATCCAGATATGATATAAAATAATTAAATATTTTTTAAAAGAGTAAAATGATCTTTGATAAGCGGTATTGTTATAAAAGTTGGGTCTCTGTGAAATAAAATGATTTTTTTTTTTAATATGTTATAAGTGTGGTTCAAACTCCCAATTTTTTTTTATGAAAAAAAAAGTTAATAATTTTTCTTGTAAAAAAAAATGACTTTTAAAAAATCACTTTGTTTAGACTATTGTGAAACTAAATGGTGATTTTGCTCCAGAGGACGGGAGCTTTGTTTCTGAAGTAAAACGTTGGTCTTGGACAAAATTTTAATGATTAAAAAAAATCACTCAACAAAATAATGCAATGGGATATGCTGAACTGAGATTTTATAATATTATAAATATATTAATATTTAATGATTTTTTCTTTTGGCCTTTATTATAGACAATGTCATCATGTTCTAATTAATTCAAGCCCAATTTTATCCCGCACTCAGATTAGCAGTGGCATACTTAGTCAAATAAAATTATAAAAATCCATTTATTCAACATTAATTTTATCTTTAATTTTAATTTCATGAATGAAACACCGATTTTAAAAAATTATATGCATATAATATGTTACAGGGTAAAATGGTCAACCCTCATGATACTGACACATGGCATAAAGATGAAGGCTTGGAGAAATATTTTACGAAGCACACCTCAGGACAGAGTCTAGAGATCTTATGGGCCCACCATCATTGAATGAGATCTCTTGGGAGCCACCGAGACACTCCTAAGGCTTGACTTGAGGGTAAGGGCACAAAACCCGAGGGGAAAAAGGAGGGTTGAACCCTTTTTCTAAGGGAAGGAGAGGATTGAAGCTCCCTCCAAAGGCTCTAAGCACCCTCCAAGCTCTCCAAAAAGTTCCTTGAAGTTTCACCACGGTGATACCTCTCAAAGAGCCTCCAAGGAGGAGTTCTTCTCCAAGCTTCTAAGGCCACCAAGCCATCAATGTGGCGGGATCTCACCACGGCCACCAAGTCATCTCCATAGCCGGATCTCCATAAAAGTTCAAAGAGATTATTACTTGATGTTTACTCTTCTCATGTTGTACTCCTATTCGGAGACATGTAAATCACTTCCTACATAATGAATTGCCCATACAATAGGGCACGTGGTTTTTCCCCTGATTCACGGGATTTCCACCTATATTGAGTGTCTTCAATCTATGCTTGGATGTCTGGTTCTTCTCTTTATGATCCGATTCTCTCTACTATAAATCTTTGACTGTTAGTCAAGATCGATGTCAATCCTAGGTGATACGATATTACCAACTAACATAATATTTGAGAAATATGGGTTAACCATTTGACATATATAATGAAATTTGTAATAAATGAATAAAAGTACAATAAAACTAATCATAAGGAACATAGAACAAACTATTTTTAATATAGAAAAAAATGATAATAACATGCAAATGAGTGCGACTCTAACATTTCTTGTGTAACTATCATCTCTCTCTCTCTCTGTCCAAACTTTTAGGGATGAGTACAATGTCATTGTCCAGCTTTAATGATATATCGATAATAACATTAAACCAATCACGAAAAAGAAAAAGGTTTTTATATAAAAAATATTATTATTTTATTGGAAACACATAAAAATATAATTAATTAAAAAAAAATAAAACCCCATAAAAGAGTGGGGTATAAAAAAGGACAAGAAGAAATGGATGAGGATGAGGTTATGGTTATCTACATAATATCATAATATTCCTTGCCTTTTTTTTTCTTTATTAATTTAATTTAACTTTCCGTTTTTTTGGTGGCCTTGTGCTTAATGGATTGTTTGTGTGCTACTACTACTAAAATAAATGGGCAAATCACATGCCCATTTTGACTCTTTCTGCTCACCAGTCCTTGTCTTCTCTTCCTTTTTTTTTATAAAAAAAAAATAATAATAATATTTTTGACCGGGGAGGTACGGGACCCGTTAACAAATGGATCCGCTTTCTTTAGATTTCATTTCTCATCCTCGCCGACTTTTTCGCGAGGAATTTGTGTTATGCATGACATGACATGACATGACATGATAGCATTACCATTAAATTTAGATTCTTTTTAAATTTACATTTATACACCTATAAAAATTCATAACTACACACACAAAACAAACACAAATATATATATAGATATATATATATATATATATATATATATATATATATATATATAAACAAAGCCAAATTTGCATATTTCAGTGCAAAACACTAATATTTTACATTTAAATAAAAATTAACTGATTTTTAAAATAACATTTTAATCTATTTTTATTCTAATCTCAATGTCAAAAAAGAATATTTTTTTATAAAAAATTAATTAATTTGGCTACTACACTCATTGCCAAAATGAGAGGTACATGCATGAATATATTTATATATGTTGGTTTGCCTATATTTATATAAAAATAAAATTCGATTAATATTGGCCACAAAAAATTACATTACCATTAGATTTGGGGAGGATTTTGATAGGGGACAATGGTAGTGGGTGAGTCGTTATTTTATTATTGATTTCTAAATGAATGGCTGAATATCATTAATAAATGATAAAATTTAATATAATTGGCTACAACCTTTTGTTGTTTTATTTATTTATTTATTTTTTGGTTAAAGTGAACAAGTCACAGATACTTTCGTTAACTATGGAAATGGAGTACAACATATATTTAGTATGTTGATGCAAAAATAAATGTCTCTTAAAGATCAGTACCGATTAAGATCAATAGTTATAATTTGTAATTAAGGGAATAAAGATGGTGGGAAGAAAAGAGGTGCCAAGGGTGAGATCCAAGGGCGGATCACAAAGAATCACACCGGATTTATGTGGAAAATCCTATAAATCCACGGAAAAAACCACGGTGCTCTAACATGAGAGCAATCCAGTAAATAGAGTGGTTGATTACAAGGCTCCAGATCCTTTGTGAGAGGAGTACAAAACCTATCAATAATCTCAAAGAAATGAAGATAGCCCATGAAGCCACAAGCTTGGTGTCTAAACAAAGATGGCTATGATCCAAATGGCAGTCTCTCAGGAATTTAGAAACCGAGAACCAAATGAGAGTTAAAGTGCATGTCTCTTTTGACACTAAAAGTCATGGAGATGAAGCTCTCTCTTCATGGAGATCGAAATAAGGGCAAGGCTTCATGGAGACAAAGAACCATGGAGAAGAGTTTCATGGAGACCAAAATAAGGACCATGAGCTTCATGAAGACCAAGAGCCATAGAGAAGAGCTTCATGGAGACCAAAATAAGGGCCATGAGCTTCATGGAGAGCAAGAGCCATGGAGATGGAGCTCTCCCTTCATCAACTAGAGGCGCACTCCCCTCCCCTGAGAAGAACAAGAGCCCATTTAAGAGCATCCACCCCCCTGCCTTCTCCTCTACGTGCTCTCTCCCTCCTCTCCATTACAATCTTTGTGCATGACAATAGCTTGCCCTCCAAGCTTCGTCCTATGTGCACAAGCCACGTGTCAACATCCTATAGTTGAGTATTTTACCCATAACATAGTACATGTAATACATAACCAGATACATGAATATATGATGAAGTAGAACAAGTAATCCGCACTGATGGGTTGTCATCCTCATAAAACTCGTCACCTTCATTGACAAGATGCCCGACCCTCCTTGAGAATTTTAGGCTTATGTTTACCATGCTTTGGGCAGCCTCGAGCATTGGTCACTTGGCTACTAGAGTTGTATCAAACCAAGAAAGTATGAGAAAAGAAATGTCTCGAGTAAGTTTCAAGAAAACACAACATTTATCTTGAAAATATCTCATGTTTTTTTTCTCCCCATATATTCTAAGTAATTGTGAGAATTATGAGGTCTCACCCTTCTTGTAGGGTTTTGTCCATCCATGGGGAGGGGGTCCTCATGCTCCAAATGCCTTGTAACCTAGTAGGGTCAAACCATATATTGAAGTTGTTATGGAAGTGATACCAAATGTTGATAGCATATGGGCAGGAAGCGAAAATGTGAGTTACTGTTTCCGTTTCTATTTCGCATAGGTAGCATCGGCTATGAGTGCCTCTCCATTTTCACCTACGGAGGTTGTCTATGGTGAGAATCTTGCTTTCTTTGGCTAGCCAGGTAAAAAGTTTGACCTTCAATGAGCATGGTTTCTTCCAAAAGTTCTTTTGTAGGTCACTCCGGATCCCATAATCCATGCGGAAATTATAGAGGGTTTTAACAGAAAAACTTTATATAGGCGCCAGCTTCCATGCCATTCGCTAGGGGAGGGGTTGCGATCGAGGTGATTCCTCGAGAGTTGGAGTAGGAACTAGAATTCTTCTGAGTCCCCTTCTAGTAGCAGGCCTCGTTTGAGTAACGCTTTTCCTCTTTGTACCAATTCCCGTGCCTTCTGAAGTGAGAGGGATTTTTAGAGTAATAGTGACTGACATCCTAGTAGTTTGTTCTAGGGCGATTGCTTCTTTCTCCAATCGTCCATCCAAAAATTAATGGCGTCACCATTACCTAGTTTGGAGGTAATATAGCTACCAATGACGGGCATTCGAGGCATGTCACTTTTCAGAAGTAAGAGGCTTGATTTGGGACTTGCTTATGGATGTCATGGAAGGTTCTTCTATAATATCTTTTTTTTGAAGATTTTTTGGCACAGGGCGGCCTGCCTATTCAGGATTCACCACTAGCATTTCCTCAAGAGTGCTCCGTTGAACTCCAATAAATTGAGGATGCCCCAACCTCGTTGTTGTTTTGGCTGATATAGTCTATCCTAGTTGACCAGGTGGTATGCATACGAATTCTCTTCAACCCCTTTCCATAGGAACTGCTTTTGCATGGCATCAATCTTACTAATAACTCATTCATGTAGCCCTATTGACATCCAGTGAATGGACATTATCGACAGAACAGAGTTAATAAGGGTAAGTTTTCCCTAGAGAGACATAAATTTCTCTTCCATGCCGACAATCTCTTTTTTATTCTCTCTATGAGCTTTTACCAATCTTCCTTCTTTGGTCTTCCCCTAAAGATGGGTACTCCTAGATGTTTGAATGGGAAGGTTATCGTGGGACAGTTGACGATCTGTGCTATGTCTAAGGTAGAGTATATGTCTGTCTTAATGGGGATGGTCGCACTCTTCTTGAAGTTCTTAGCCTTGATAGTCCTTTTCGAAAAGGTAAAAAATTAATTTTTGTGTTCTCAATTGGACCAGATCCCCGGTGTAGAAGACTAAGAGGTTGTCATCATAGTGGAGGGAAGCCACCGTATTTTCCCTATATGGTCCAATTTGGACACCATTGTAGATATTGACTCTGACTGCCTCTAAGAACATTGCAGAAAACACATTAGTGGCTAGTACAAACAACATGGGTAATAGTGGGCAGTCTTGACATAGTCCCCTCTTACTTCTTACGTACCCTGATAAGACTCTATATATTGATCATAAATCGGGCTCTGATTAGTGAAGGATCATACTTATCCACCTTAACCATTTGGAACCGAATCCTTGTGCCTTTAGGATTTCTAAGAGGAATTCCCAGCTAACCATGTCGTAAGTGTGTTTCAATAGCTTTTGTGATCTGGTCTGACGTTGTAAGTGTTGTCCCTTCATGTTGGAGTTGTTTTATTCAGTTTATATTTCTTCTATGGTTCGCGATGACATGGATGAATTTGGTGTTTTGGTCACCTTGCTGCAACCAATTTATCCTAGATCTTTGACGCTAGCAGAATTCGTCTTCCAGGATTATTTTTTCATATTACTTTTTGCAGGTTAGGTCTTTCTCCTCTCTCTATTGTAAATATTTTGGATTCCCTAATCACATCCAGCCTATTGATTTTTTATAATATTTCCTTCTTCTCCATTTTTTGGTTTAAAGTTTCTTTCTTCCAGCTTCGTAGTGTATTTCTAATTGTGCTTAAGCGCTTTGATGGGGAGGGGGGTCGATCAGATCAAGGTCAAATTCCCCCCTTTCTCTTGCGTTGTGTGGGTTGGAGTTTGAGTCCTCAGGGTGCCTAGTTGCATTGAAGTCTTTAGACAACAACCACAGTCCATCCCATCTTACTCTAATGCTCTTAATTTTCTCCAGTAAGTTGTTCTTTGGGGCGTGTTAAGGGGTGCATAAACAGTAGTCATCATCATTGGTCTATTATCATTTGCCTTATCTTCCAATATTACTGTGGCTGAATATTGATATAAGGAGTCTTTGAGGTCATAAACCAAGTTATTCCAATCAATACAACAACCTCCTCTTGTATCAATGTGGGTAGTGCTACTCATTTATCTGTAAGGTTCCCTCCTAAAGTACGTCATATATGATTAGTGATATTTTGAAGTTTTGTTTCTTATAAACAAAATATGTCCACCTAGTGCAACTGAAGAAAATCTCTGACTAGGTATCTTTTTTTTTCCATTTACCCAACTTCCTAATGTTCCAGCAAAGTACTTTCATTGGACACTATATATTAGCCCTACTATGTATCCCTCCACGTCAGGGTACCTTGTTGTACCTTCCCATTCTTTTAGTCTCTTCACTTTTGCCTCCCTCGTGTGCTTGAGATACGTCGGTTTAATCTCTTCCGAGGGGTTGAGGTCAATCCCAATCGCAAGAGGGTCATTAAATAGTTCTATATTTGGCCAATCAGAAAGTGTTAGTGAAACAGTAGTAACGTTCAGATTTGTACCTTAAGGGGGGTTGGGGGTCTTGTGCCAACACTCTTTTCTTTTTAAGGTTGGAAGGGCGATGAAGCCTTCTTTTTCCATTCTCGAGACGTATGATGATTTGACTATTTCACTTCTCCTTGTTGTTCTTTTGGGTGAATTCCCCTGTTGTTCTTGGACACTGATTGAACCCTTCGTCTTGCCTCTGTCGTCCTTCTTATCTTTGTTGGCACTTGTTTTAGTAGTGGGCTCTTCTGCTGATTCTATCTCATGCTTCAACAGATATAAGGTTCCAAGAGCCATGAATGTACCTTGGACGTAGAGTAGATAGATCTAGGTTCACCCCATCTTTAGTAAGAAAAATTTCTGATTCAGTATTTAGGTCGGGCTTCCTGAGCTCGTATTGTTTGGGTTAACGCAGTCCTTTTGTTTAGTGATAGCATTGTTTTACTGGATTTGGATGGGCATTGCTAGGCTTGGCCTAAGATAGGGACCAGAATTTGGAGCTCCAATGGGCTGGGGTTTTAGTAGTCGCTTTGAAATTGAGTTAACCTGCTTGCGCAATATTTTCCCTTGTAGTGGGCTTGCCACCTCACCCAACAATTCAGTGTCTGTGTTAGCTACCAGCTTAGCCGCCACATCATCGACAAAACATTCCATCTCATCATCCACATATTCATCTCACATGTCATCATCATCTACCACCTCAATATCATTATTATTAGTGTTATTATATTTTGCCACATTAGTAAGGGTTGCCACTTCATCAAATCCTGCTACATCCTCCAATCCTGTCACATCATTAGGTCCTGCCATATTAACCGCATCTCTCTGTGCCACACTGACATCTCCCTCTTTCACCACGTTATACTGTCCACCTCAGTCAGCTCAGTTACCATGTCAGCTGCCAATAAGGCATCCATTTCAGCATCCACATCCTCAATGTTCAGTAAAGTGTCCTCCATGTGGGCTCCACCCCATTCCATGTTGGCGTGCCACATGGTTTGTATCTTTTCTTCCATGTCATTATATAGGTGTTTGGCCACCTCAATATCCCTCGCCACGGATATGCCTGAGTCAACTACTATTGTCAGCTCCATTACCCTCTCTTTCTTTGCCAAGTGTAAGGGTTTCAGCTGTGTCCTCTTAGTATGCCCCCCACTAAGCCTATCTTTGGCTTGCATATGGATGAGCTCACGAGTCTACATTAATGTTGACGCTTCCAGGATAGGTGGGGGAGGGGGGGTGTACAACAGTCCCAGGAAATCCTCCTTTCTCTATGTGATAAGTGTCCCTGTCCTTGTCCAACGATAGTTGCATCATCCAAGGAAGTAATGGCTCGAATTTCCCCATTTCCTCAAATTTCGTCGCCTTGTCACTTCTACTTGCCATTGAGGGTAAGCTTGCTTGGGGTTTCGACAAATGTCCAACAGCTGCCTATTGATCGGTGGGTGGTTGGGCGCTATGTGGCCACTATAGTAGCTACTTGAGCCAAAGTGTCTGCCCATAAGAGCACAAGTTAACAAATTGCTTTCCGTTGTGTGGGAGAGCTTTTCTCTCTCATGCGGTGGAGCAGGGTATGACGGCCATACTCTAAGCGTGGTTTCTCAGCTGCCGTCAGTGGCGTGGTCAGCTCCTCATGCTCCGCTTTCTTTGTCCTCCCTAACTTAGGTATTGCCCCTCGGTTCTAGCGATTTCTCCTCCCTTGTTTGTCTTTTCCTTTCTTCGGTCACCGTTGTATCGGCGTTGCATACCGCCGGGGTTTCCCTCTGCTTCTCCAATTTTGCTTCACACGACAGCGACTTCTGTCCCTGCTTGAGCATCACCTTCACCTTGTGCCAACGGTTGTTGATGCTATACTTGATGATGCTCAACAGCCGCCGTCCTTGATGAATTCACACCACCGTCTGGATCCGATCTAAGTAAATGTTGCCCTATCTATCAATGAAGACTAACCCCCCACCGGCTTGAGGAGGCACGGCACTGTATCTTTGCTCTGGCGGAACATGGAGAAGCCATGGGCTATGACCCATCGGAGCTCCCCATTGGCCCTTTCTTGTGAATCGAGATCGACCCACCATGGGGAGAACTGTATGGTGAACTTTGACAACCTGAGCTTCTTCATCTGCTTGACCTTCCTCTGTAATGACAAAAATGGGAATAAAACCGCCAATCTCCCGTCCTTTAATAGTTTAGTAGATCAGAGGGCGGTCGATGTGAATCATTTCTCCATCACCTCCCTCACTATCCGATGATCAGCAATCCCCTCTCACGTCTTCACCACGATCGTGATCGAACCCCCCACAACTTCTTCTCTGCTACCATGGTTAAATCTAGCACCAATGAGATGTAGTGTGTCTCTTTTTTCGGTGAGCTCCTCTGACAAGCAATTGCCCCCCACTTCAACTACATGAGGTTGCAATCAAGGGGTAAGTTAGCTTCCCCAACACCAGTTGAAGCTTTGCCCTCCCTTTTTTGAGCCTGCTCCCCTCTGAATCGATCTCTTGTTCCTCAGTTACTTCGGCGAGGTTACTTGACAACAAGATTTGCGGTGCCCCGCACCTCTACATCGCTAACAAACCTCCAGCTTACAAAATTTGATTTGAGAGGCCCCAGTTGCAAGCAACTTACACATACCTCGATGACTCTCGATGGAGTTCGTCAGACCGGGGATGATTGTTTTTACCAAAGGGTGTGCTCCTTTATTCCTGTGCTCGGCTTTGCGCCTTTGCTAGGGAGGGGGGAACCTCCGTCCAAGGTTCCTTATCCAAGCTCATGATTGTGTCGGTCGCCAGTGTTTTCGTCCTCTATTCCTTGTTTCAAGCCTCCTTGCTCAGGCCCATCTGTTTCGGTGTTTCTCACGCCCTCTCTGCGGGGGGGCTGAAGGGAGCTAGCATGTGCTTCCTCGAGGCGTCTGTGGGTCCGCTTCTTCCCAGGGTCCCTTCGCTCTGAGCTTGCTTGTCAGCCGCTCTCGCTTGGTTCACCACTCTTCTCTAGACCCTGGCCATGGTCATTCTCCTGCTACTTCTGCTTCCACTCTCGGGGGGTGACTTCACTGTTGAATGATCGGAGCTCCGATGATCCTCACCTTTACTTTCTCTGGTCAATGCATGCTTTACTTTCAACAGATAATTTTAATTTCCCTAGTTTTTTGAATCACTTTTATATTTATAGAAGTGCACTTGTGACTGGAGCCAACAAAAGGATTGGCCTGGAGATTGTCAGCTTACCTTCAATCGAGTCACGATGGTATTAACAGCCAACAGTGTTATTTTAATTACTTACAAAAAAATGCTTTAATGTGCTGCGAGGTGTTTAATGGATAAAATTTAATATGCAATATATTATTGGATGTTTATGATGCTTAGTAAGAAGGATTATCCTAATTTCTTATTGATTATTTTAATATTTCACTTATTATTTTTTATTTACTCATTTATCAATATTTTCACTATAGATGTTTTAGTATTAAGGAAAAATATTCTATTAATACACTTATATATATATACATATATTATAATTATTTATTTATATATCTATTTTTCATCTACTTTCTCTCAAATTAATTAATCTGTAAGGAGTAAAGGCCTTGAATTATTTTTAATAAATATGAACAAATCACTAGAAGTATGTCATAGATATGGTTCAAATCATCAACCACTTTTTGTTAGAGAAAATGTGCTAGCCAACTTTATTTTATTAAAATTGGTGTGATATTCGTGATTTTGATAATGCTTTATGATAACATGGCCTTATATAGTTTTAATAATACATACCATTTATACTCATTCATCTTACAATAAAATAAAGTAAGACACTATGTCAATGTCAAGTGTGTAAGTGCTTGTCTTTGTTGAATTCTAAGTCACAAACATCAACTTTATTGCAAATATATGTAAAAGTTCTAGTTCATTTTTTAGCTTCTAGCTTTCTAAAAGCTCTTTTTATGAAAATATCACCAATAAATTTTTTAATAATTGAAAAGAACTTTTTTAAAAAGAGATTAGTAAAACAATGTGTCCAAGAGGCACTCTCGGTCTCTTGGTAGTATTTGTAGAACAAAAGCTAAGGGTATTTTCCTTTTAACTTCTAGTAAGAGATCACTTAATCTTATGTTAAGAGGATGAAGACATTGAAATAAATAAGTATATATAAATATATCTATGTATTATTTATCTCATTCCTTTGAGAAAGAGGATATGATACTTTGTGCTCCCCACAAGGAAAGAAAGTGCTTGAATATATACTAAGTCATCTTTAGACAAGCATGTCATGTTGCCACTTATAAACTAATTCTCTCTTCCACTACATAAACATGGGGTTCATATTTAAAGGTGGCATGAAAGGAGAGTCCAACTTGCCAACTCAATTCCTCATAAAAATATTGTTAGTGAGAGGGATTTTTTTTTATATATATTTTTTATTTTTAGTTAAGAAAGAGAAGGGCCAATTAATTACCACTTAATCATAGTTTAAATATATAGTTAGACCAAAGCATTTGATACTTAAATAAATTGGTCAATCTTTAGATAATGTTGACATCACATGGCCTTTAGTTGGAGAGATTAAACTAAGTATGATAGAAAATTTAAACTTCAATGAGTGTATTCCATGATCTTCTCTTTTGTAAATATATGGTGATTAGAAGATTGATTATACCTTAATTTATTCTAAGTTATGGGTTAGTTAAGTTCCTCTTTATATATGGAATTTTCATCAAGTACATGCTATTAATTCCTTTAAATTTAAGCATGTTGTTATTTTCTCATATATTAATAGAATAAATAATTTAATGCTAATCAAGAGAGAATTTTTGTTTTAAAGCGTGTTTATTAGACAGAGCTTAATGGGGCATAATTAGTTTAAGGTATTGATTTGAAGGAAATTGACAAGCAATCCTTTGACTCACCACAACTTTTGCTTTTAATTAAAAAGGAAATTTTATTCCAATATTATTCACCATAATATTCTTCACCTCTTGCTTCCTTAATGAGTTCATTCATAGTACAAAATCTGAATTAATTATTTATTATAATATAATAAAACTTTGAATTAAATGCGCTTCATGTATCAGTCACTATGTTCTTAAATTTTTATAAAAAAAAAGATATCCCATTGACCTTATATATAATATATATATATATATATATATTCTCTTTAATCAAGGTGATTTAATCACTTCATTAAGAAAAAAAAATCTATTATTGACCTCTTAAATAAAAAAAAAGATATTTAATTTTGTTTTTACAATAAAAAAAAATGTTCACCTCTATTCATAACAACAACAACTTAGCTATAATTCCATACTAGACGGGGTTGGCTATATGGATTCTCTGTCTCCATATCGCTCTCCAAAAAATAAAAATAAATAATAATAATAATAAATAAATATATAAAAAATAAAAATTAAATACATAAATAATGTGGCTAACACCTCTACTTTTTCAAGTAGCTTGTCATTTAGTTAGCTAGTATGTAATTTAGTTAGCTAATATGTACCTCTTTCCTTAAAAAACAAACACCTCTCACTTTTAAGAAGGATAGGGCCATCTCATTTTTTGATATTTCTTTAAAACCATGTTCATGCATCATGTGTTTAATTGAATTCATTATGATTTGATAATATGATTCTTTACTTAAATTCAAATTTTTATTGTAAAAAACTTGCATCCATTCCAATAATAACAATAACAAACTAAGTCTTAATCCCATATTAGATGGGGTTGACTAGATGAATTCTTTGTTTTCATATTTCTTTGTTAAAAATCTAGCTCAATATCTAATATTATTCTAATGAGAACAAACTGATCAAAAATAACTAAGAGCTGTTTACTAAATCAAAATTTATGTTGTAAGATAGCCTTTTTATTCAAAAGAAAAAAAAAAGTCATGCACCTTTGTCATTTCTAATAATCATGTTGCTTGAAAAATGTTTTAGGGGCGAAAACATAGTGTAAATAAGTGGGTTGTAACTTTCAACCTTTCATCATTTTTTTCCCAAAAGAAAAAAAAAAACTAAATATGGTGATTTTTATTAATAACTCATGTCGTTGAATCACTAGTTATGAATAGAAGCACCTTTTGAGGTAACTAATTCTAAGCTTTTTATTTAACCAAAAAGAAGAAATAATCCAAAGAAGGCATTTACTTAGTCTTCATGCTTAGATGGAGGCTTTTATTGGTCTTTAATTATTTAAATAACTTTGGCTCATGCTGCTTTTTCAAATACTTGTTTAGCTACCTTCTCTCTCTCTCTCTCTCTCTCTCTCTCTCTCTCTCTATATATATATATTGAGAAATAATTTAGGGTTACAAAGAAAGTAAACCTATATACACATTTTTTAAAAATGAAAATTTATCATGCGAAAAATAAGAATAATTTCTTTTAATGAGATGTATTTTTATTTTTTTTTCTTTTTTTTTGAAATTTGGTAATGGTTTATTAATAAATGATAGATAAAATACAGCTGTAAATATCCCACCAATAGTTATATATTGTACTTTTATAATAAAAATATTTTATAATTTAAGAGTTAAAGAATATTTAAAAACATTTTGAAGGGGATTGGTGACAAAATTGAAAAAAAAAATGTGAGTTTTTAGGACCACCAATTGGGCAATTGCTATCACCACCCCAATAATTTTAAGATCCACATACTTCGCGTGACCCCTTAATCAAATCAAATCACCCACGTGATCTTTTTATTAATGTTTACTCTCCTCCGCGTGACAGCACAACACCACGAATCGGCGATGAAATCCCGATCCAGGAGAGGCGAGGATAACTCTCACACTCAACCCGCGCCGAGTAATCGCCAGCTACCACCATTGTGTCGGCCATGGGAGGAATCTAACTCGAGCGCACGTGGTCGGTGACGGGTGCGGCCGGTCGGCTAACCGGGAGGCCCCGGTAATTTGGGCAGGTGGTCAGTGGTGGGTCCCACGATGAAATCGGACGGAGCTGATCGCGTGGTCGGGGATCGGGTCCCGAACTGAACCGCTCTTTATAGCAGGCAAGTACTGTGAGTTGGGTTTATATTTGAGTGCGCGTTGCGGAGAATAAAAAGGCTTGAACTTATCGTTCTTCTTCTCTTGCGGCGAGGTGAGAAGGGAGTTGCAGAGCAGGGGAGAGTCCGGGAATGCTTGGAGGCCGCGTGGGAGTTGTCGGAAGTTAGTCGGAGGGTTTGGAGGCGTTCTCGGAGGAGAATTAGGAGTGGTTTTGATCCATTGAGTAGCTGGCGGCGATGGAGAGGGACTTTTTGGGGATTGGAGGGAAGGATTCTGGGGTTGTGGTCAAGGAGGAAGCGAGAGGGGGGAGACAGGATTCAGGTTTGGTTTTTTATTCATCTTGTTTGAGAAAATTCATCCTTTTTTGGTAGAAGAATTGTAGTTAGGTAGAATTTTGGGATCGGTTTCAGCCTCTATGATGAAAAAATTCCTTTTTTTTTGTTGTTGTTGTTAATTTTATTAGTTTCAGTCTTTGTAGTTTTGGTTGGCCTTTAGAAAATTGACATCTTTGATTTACGGATGAATTGATGGTTTTCTACTAAAGTTCTGATCTTGTTGGGTTTTGTCGCTTTAATTGAAGTTTTGAGAATCAGGTTTTGGTATTGAGTTTCTTCGCTTGCTTTTGATCGTAGAGAACTCGCTAATTCTGCTCAAATTTAGAGAAATTTATGTTAGTAATTCAAGCTACCTCGCTGCTCCGTTTGCAATGATTCAATTAAAAGAAAGGGGTACTTCTTATGGCGTGGTTTGATTTGGAGCTGCTTAATTTTCTGGTATTCTCTTGGAAGTTTACTGAATTTCCCATGACGGAAGATTCGATTGCATTTATATAGCATTTATATAGTATGGATGTACTGCTGCAATTAAGAACTAAATCTTCAAAAAGGATTTGCTGTATTAAGTTATTGCTTTGATGGGGTTCATGCTATTATCTTAGGCAGAAGCCTTTAAGTGATTTGTTGTTTCCACTGAAACTTTGTGTTTTGTTTTTCCGCGTCTTCCTGTCTTGAAAGCTTAGATTACTGAATGGTACTTCCTCATGTTGGTTCATTGAATTTGTATGAAAGATGTATCCTTTAATCAGTGGTTCATGTTTGATTTATTGGAAGTTTGATGCTTTGGTTGGCAAATGATGATTAGCAGCTGGCTTGATTTATGAAATATTGTTGACTCATTTATGCACTCATTTTGCATCTTGCTTCGGATTTGCAGCCTTCTTAGCGGGTTCGAACTTGCTGTGGCCTTTCTCGAACAAGGTCTCTTCGTTGCAGCAGTTTATGGCCTACAAGGCTGCTCAGGAGGATAGACCCAAAAAGATTGTATTTGATCAATTCCCTTCATCAGGGTACCTACCGGTCTCAACTATGGATTCCTTTGAGGCCAGTAACCAGTCCAACTCCTTGCTCTTACAGCAGGTATCAATTGATGGACCAACCTATCTTACTTGTTACAGTTATATATTGTTCTGACCTGAACACTGAAGTCTCTTGTTTTTTCCGTTTAGCAATTACAGAAAGGCATCCACCAATTCGCCATGCACTCGTATCAATCCCCAAATAATGATTCCTTGGGTGCTTCTAAACATCAAGGGACTGAACCTCGAAATTACCCAGTGGTCTCTCATCATTCGATTCCTGTACCCACAAGCAGCCCTTTCTTCAAGATTCATGGTGCTCCAAATGGTCACAACCTCATGGTCACCTCGTTAAAGCAGCAAGCTTTTGTTGGTGGGATTGCAGAAGCAAATTCCCCTGCTGTGGGATCGACAGTTGGTGCCTTTGCTCCAAGGTAGGATTGGATGAATATGTTTTGGTGTTTCCCTATCATATTTATAATGTGCTTGCATTCATTTGTCAACAATAACTTAAGAAAAAGGATGTCCTTGATAGGAATATGTCGAAGCCAGCACCCACTACCGCACAGCTTACAATATTTTATGGAGGTACAGTGAACGTGTACGATGATGTGCCATTGGATAAGGTATACTTTTGATAGCACTCTTTCATGAAAGATTGAACATGGCTATGTGGTTCTCGCAATATGTTAATTATCGGTTTCTTTTTCAGGCACAAGCAATTATGTTCTTGGCAAGTAGTGGTTCCAACATGGCTTCAAATATGGTTAACCCAAGGACTGAAGTTCCGGTGCTGACCCCTATTAAACCGGCAGGGGTGGAAGGTCTGAGCGCAAACCAAACTAAGAACCAGAATCAGAATCATGTAGCATCACCTTGCTCAGGGTTTACGAGCACAGTATCTGGGACTTCACATATTGTGGCTCACGCTGTTAGTGGCTCTAGCATAGCAGATGATGTGGTGGGGGCAAAAGCTGTTGGAACATTGACTCCTGCGAACCAGAATGAACCTCCTAAAACTATCACCACACCCGTAGTGCCTACTGCCTCTGTGCCGCCGATGATGCCAAGAGGTATAATTTTCTAATTCTTTTCTCGTGGTTGGGAAGTGCATCATCTCACTCAGGTTCTTCTTGAAGTTGGTCTCTGCAATCTTGATAATAATCGGTGATTTGTTTTTGCAGCTGTTCCTCAAGCTAGAAAGGCATCTCTTGCCCGATTCTTGGAGAAGCGCAAGGAGAGGTATATATTTCCTTTCTTTTTTATCCTGAACCCTCAAATCTGGATTCTAAAGCTATTCTTATTATTTGCAAGTTTTGTGGAATTGTTACTGCATCTCTTTCTAAACAAAATGGCACTTTCCTTAGTGATCTTTTGGCCTCTATCTCAATGTACTTTCAGCAATGGTGCATAGTTTGGTGATGGTGGAAAATCTAAAACTCAAAAGGAATTTATAAATTTGTCTAGAATTTCTGAATGTTTTCATTCTGTGAAAAAATTATAAAGAAACTGCTAGCAGCAGTGTATGAATTCTTGAATTCTGATAAAACATGATATCCTGTTTTAGCGGCTTGTGCTTATCATCAACCTATTATTTTTGGTTTAAGCAGAGTGAGCAGTGCTTTGCCTTATGCTTGCCCTAAGAACTCTGAAGCCACCTCTGGGATCGAAGATAATGTATGCAGCAAAACTTCATCACCAGACAATGCTCTTTCAAGCAACATGGAGCAGTCTTGGCATGCAGGCCAACTGAAGAACACAGACAGCGGGGACTCTCCGAGCACTAAATTAGAGATGTAGCTCACAGTACAGGCATGGCCTTCCTCCTGAGGCTGCAATATTTTATCTATAGCCATCCGCCATGTAACTCTAAGCTTTTCGATTCATTCGAAACCTCAAGTATGAGGTAATTAAACAGCTCTATTAAAGTATATTTTTGTAGGGTTTTTCTATAAGAATGTTGTCATTGGAGCAATACTGACTACTGTATAGCTCCTGGCTTAGAACTGTTTCTCATTTCCCCTTTGTTGCTATAATGTATGAATTACATACAATACTAATCAGGGTCATATATATACTAATTCTTTTCTTGCTTTCCTTCTTGTCTCCCTTGAGTTACATTTGTGGTCTCAGATTGATGTTTACTGTTTCTATGATAATGCTGCACATGAAATTTTAGCTTGAGAAAAACCAAATTAGGTATATGGGGTCTGTCTCATGTTACATGCTACTACAATATAATCAAATTAGATATTTATCTATTCTCAAAAACATGAATCACGTTCTGGCTCATGTGTGGCTCACAGAGAGTTTTTAGTTTTCCAAGGCCTCATGATTGCTAAAGAAAACAAGAATACTAGGAAAACCACCACTTGTATATCCCCTTCTTTCACATTGAATATAAAGATTTATAGAATTAAATTTATGTTTATAAAGTTAATATCTATACATAAAACTTAAAAAATATGAAAGAATCGCTTTGGGTCTTTGTACGAGTGTTTTCAGGTATCCAAAATTCAATATCTCAAACCAAAGGCCTCTTGGCTTAGCTGTAATTTAGGGTTCTATGAGTTGGGTAATTTTTTCGGGTGATTTTGGGATCGAGTCCCCTCCTCGTTAACGGAGGGAGCAACCCATATTGAGTGTGCTCCAATGGCCATACGCGCATGGTGAAACGTCATGGATGCTTGTCATTTAGGACCACATCCTTGACAATACGAGGGCGCTTGTTGCCCATGTTAAGAAAGCAACAAAAAAAAAAAAAAATCAATATGTCAATGTCCCAGGTGAGCTGGTGGTTATAAAAAGCTATTATATGATACAGCGACGCTCTAACAACTCTCTCTCACCGATGTATCTTTCTTTCTCTATCTGTATTTCTGTCTTAATTTTTCTATCTCTACAGTTTGTAGCTCAGGTACTGGTGCATGCACCAATGAGACAGTATTCTTTTTTAGGGGGATTTTTTAAACCAATCAATAGCATTCACCCAATCTCCTTGCAAACTCCAAATTAGAAGGAACCACAAAACTTGAAAGTAGAATAGAAAACACAATTGAGATAAATCACTCTTCTTAAATCTTAATCCATGAAGAATATCATTCTCGCCAATGTTATCCATAATTAGGGCTTTGTATTGTGTGATTTAATGGTTTTAATCTTAAAAATAATGTAGTATCGGAGAGGCAAGGCACTTCTTAAACCAAGGCCCCTAAGAGAAAAGGAGTCCAAGGGATGGGAGGCTATGGTATGGGCTCTTCAAGACTTTCAAATTGATGCCAAAGCACTGGACGCCTAAGAATGGAAGCTCACGCCAACTAAGGCCTTCACAGTTAAATCCCTGTAAATCTTTAGGATGGATGGAGGAACCATAAGTGATATACAAAAACGCTTTTGGAAGCAACCATGCCCTCTTAAGGCGAAATTGTTTGCTTGTTTGGCAAAGGAAGATAGAATCCTCATCTTGGATAACCTCCACAAAAGGCAGTGGCAAGGGGAGCTTACCAAGTGCTACCTATGCGAAATTGAGGACGAATTGGTGACGCATAAGTTTCTCACTTACACGTATACGTCAAGTATATGGGACCATTTCCGTAACCTCTTCGAGATGATAGAAACAATTGCAACCCTACACCAATTATGGGGCACCAAAGGTATCTCTAGCGGGGTGGACAAAACCCGTGCAAGGAGGATGAAACTTCACAGTAATGGCAATAAGGTGAAGCATTTGAAATTAACGAAATACGAGATTTTTTCAAGATAAACATGTTTTCTTAAAAATTATTCATAATATTTCATTCATCATTTTATCTTAGTTGGATGCAGCACTTTTATCTAAAAGTTCAAAACTGGAGGTGACACACAACCTAGTGAAGTTGAGCCTAGAGTTTGACAGCAGCACGCCGGCACAGACTGGGAGAGATGACAAGGGCTTTAAGGATGTGACGGCAGTGGAGCAAGGGGGAAACTGAGCCATCATCTTGGAGTGCAATCATTCTGCCTATTGTAATCTTTTGACATTCCTAGATTGCATATTGTTGTAATGGATCATGTGGTTTATCAATTTTTTTAAAATATAATTTATTTTTGACAAAGGTGACAACCACCTCCCGAAAGTCAGGGGTGGACAACGTGGCACCCGTGCGCACGTGCCCTCTTCTTGTGGTCATGAAGGTTCGAATCTGGGATTGTTCCAACTAACGAAACTCTATATATACAAGAGACCTGGTACCAATAGGCCAAGAGGCCGTTGATTATTTTTAAATGTTGGCTTTATTTTATAATGTAACATGTAATGTTTTAGCATATACAGAAACAAACTATTTTTGTTACGAATATTATTGTTCTTTGCATTTAGATTTCGTAATTTTTTTTTAAACTGTTTAGAATCATGTGGTGAGTTGTGAATTGAGCAAAATAAAAGTTGATGAAACTATTGATCTTTTAGTAAATATCATTCACCATTATGGGAAATCTAAAAGTTGACAAAGACTTTTTTTAAAAAAGTAAAATAAAGAGAATGGTACATGCACCAACATATATACATGTCGACAAAAAACATATGCGTGTTAAATCTACTTTAATTATATATTGAAGACAATAAAGAAATAAAGTGATCTTGGTGATGTATTTTGGAAGTAAATGCGACTTGAGTGCCTCTAAATCATAATATTAAGAAGCAGTTGGTTGCAAGTGTTCTCATCATGTTTAATATACAAGTGATCTGAAGCGCATGAATATCTAATCACCTCACTAATTATTTATTAACTAGGAAATATTATATTTGCCAACCGATTGAGAGTTATATCGCAATATACAAATTTTATTAAAAATGTATTATCTTGATAGTATCTAAATTGGGTATAAATATTGAAGACACACTTTTATTTATTCCATAAAAAACTATTAAGTTTTAACTAAATTAGATTCATCTTCCAAGTGATTTTAATTTTGATGTGAGAATTAATGTAGGGAAGTTCTTCTCGTGTGCGGTGAGGAGTGTTTGATTGGGTACGACTCAGCTATGGTACAAGCTAAATTGATGGATTGTAACTAGATCTATTTATAGTTATTTAACTTTTAGTCCTTTAAATAGTGTCCAAATTACTTTAGGTCCTTGGGGGTGTGGGTAGGGGTTTAGTGTAATAATGTTTTGAGTGTGTGTGTTTTGGGTAAAAAATAGTGTCAATTAGTATCAGGGACTAAAAGATAATTTGCCAATTTATTTATTATTATGTTTTTGACAAAGGTGAGAAGCAACTTTCAATCAGAGACCGGATAACGTGGCACCGTTCATATGTGTTCTCATCTAAAGGTCATAGAAGTTCAAACCTAGGATTATTCCAACCAACGAAACCTTACATAAGGGACACAGTATCAACAGATCAAGAGGCAGTTGGTATTGTAACTAGATTTCTTCTCCAACTAAAATTACAGATTTTTTATTTTACTTTATAGGCATTTTTGTCATTTTTTTTTTCAATCTATTTTATTTATAGGCATAGCTCAGACCTACACTGAGATTAGCTGTATGTTGATTTTTAGCAGCTTGAGCTACATGCGTATGAGGTCTTTCTTCCCATTTTCCTGTTCCCTTTTGATATCTTTGACTCAGTTTTTTTTAATTATTTTATTTTATTTTAGGGGAAATTATCTATAGGTCTCTGACACTATTTTCAGTGACCTTAAAGTCAAACACACACAGAACACTTAATAATAAACAAACCCCCCCAAAGAAAGGCAATTAGGAAACTATTTCAAAGATCAATAGTGAATTATCTATTTATTATTTTATTATTATTATTTTTACATGTAGAGTTATGACTATTTAATTATTATAAATTTTTTAAATTTGTAGAACTCCTCATATAGATTCTTTGGAGTGCCTTAACTCGATAATATATTTTTTGGCTAAGTTGTTAAGTCTTCTCTTCGTTAAGGTCACCACTTGTTGTGTTCTCTATTATATATATATATATATATATATATATATATATATATATATATATTATTTATTTTTCTGATCATTGATCCTAAGTGAGCTCTTCACTTCATCATTTCTTCTTTCATAATCTCTCTTTGTACTAGATCTATTTTATGTGATTTTGTTTGATTTGGTTGTGCTAAAAGCCTTAATATTATAGATTTGTGTATTTTATAAAGAGGAATTGTATCATTCAGGGGTAATTACAATCTTTAAACCATGTTTGCGTTTGATTTGTGTATTAATCATGTAAAGAGACGAATCAGTTTTAATAAAGAAAATTAAAGAGTAGAAAGGCCAAGCCTGGGTAGGGAATGCAATAACACTGCCCTAAAAGCCGATTATCGGTTCCTTTGTGCAAGAATCCGGTGAACTCTTTGGCTAGTAGGGTATCCTAACCCACGCGTCAAGCAGCACCTCCTTGTGGCACGTCACCAGGCAGGCACAACTCAAATATCATCTAGAACTCAGATGAAGACGAATGAAGCTCAAAGTGGTAATGATGAAATAAGATAGTAGCTCAGGATTTCCAGAAGTAAATCTCTCAAAGAGGATCAAGCCTTGGTTTGGATGAGAAAAGGAATAAGTAGAAGACTCAGTGGAAGCTTTGGTCAAAGAGAGGGATGAAGGGCTAGATGTCGGCTACAAATATATCTGTTGGTCCATATCCAATGGCTAGGAGTGAGGATGAGTAAAGATGAGGGAGATGGAGGGCTGTGAGGGTATTTCCAATTGTCCCCCACTACACACAATCAAACATCTCTGATCAATATGATGTATGATATATGGAACACTCAAAATAAGTTTAGCTCAGAATATATATATCACAAAATAAATGATTTTGGAACAATTGTATGAGTCATCACACTCAGAAGTTTGAGTTTGGTTGAACTGAGAGATGAAGAGTTTGTTTGCTGAGTTTTGGGTTTACATAGGACTATAAACTGAGGTATCCTTAGGGACTTAAACCTTAGTCTTCTAGTGGAGTCTCCAAATGATGGAAATGTAGTGAACTAGGTCTTGAACTACATTCCTTCAGTCAACATTCAACACAACTAGGGATCTTATGTGATACTTGAGCAAGGCAGATTGGCATATTTCTTGGCCATGCACTCAATACCATTTCATGGAGATTTTAGAGAGTTAACCCACACTCTCACAACTGCGGCCTGACAGTGGTCTCCACATAGGTGAGATCTCCAAAGATACCTTTAGTGGGATATCTCACTTAAATACAACCTTTGATCTCATTAAGAGCTAAGATCAACCTTAAACCACTACATGAGAGCACTTACCATAGGAATGTGGTTAGAGTATATCTCTAATAAATAAGGTGCTTTCCTAGTCAACCAATCAGATAACTTCCCTTTGAACTTCTATCCTGGGATCTCCATTCAAATAAGTAGGGTCACTACTGTTATTGACCTTTATGGGTTTAGCCCTATTCCCTCGACGCATTAGCTATCAATGATCTCGGTAGCCTTTTGGTCAGACAATCTGCTAGATTTAGCTCTGAATTTACATATTCAATACTGACAACATTGTGTTTCAGGTGCCTTAATATTGACTTGTCCCAAATCCGCAAGTGCCTATTCATCTTATCATTTGTACATTCATGTTTACACAGTTCAATAGCAAATTTAGAATTACAATAAATAGCAATAGTATGCATATTTAAAGACATAACAGTAATTTAAGAAAGTAAATTCCTAATTCATTTAGCTTCAGTTCAAGTGGAATCTAGTGCAATAAGTTCAGCTTCCATGGTGCTCTTTGCATTGAGCTTCTGCTTTGTAGATTTTCATTGAATAGCTCCTCGACCAAGTAGGAACACTTGGCCAGAGGTTGACTTTAAGTCCAAAGAATCAGATATCTATGCAGTTGGCATCTCTATATCCCTATACAACACCGGGGAATCTTGTGTATCTCAATCCTTGGGAAATTGCACCCTCAAGGTATGTAAGAACTCTTTCAAGAGCTGCTTGTGTACCTACTAAATCTGGTCACAACATAAGCAATGTCTAGTCTAGTTTTGTTAGACAAATACATTATAGATCCTATGATTTGCGCTAATCGATCTTACCTTACAGGTTCATCCGTATTTTTCTTAAGGTGCACACTAGGATCATAAGGTGTAGCAGGAGGCCTGTAATCAAGATAACCAAAATTTTCTAACACTCTCTCAGCATAGTGTGTTTGTCAAGGTTATTTCAGATTTAGTTCTAATAAGTTTGATTTCCAAAATCACATTTGCCTCTCCTAGGTCCTTCATGTCAAATTTACTAGACAATAATTTCTTAATATCATTAATTGAGTTCATGTTAGGGGCAAATATAAGTAGATCATCAACATAAAGACATATTATCACATACTGATCAATATTCACTTGCTTGTAATGCACGCATCTATCATAATTATTGACTTTGAATCCATAAGAGATAATTGATGAGTTAAACTTAGCATGCCACTATTTAGGCGCATGATTTAGTCCATAAATAGATTTTACAAGCTACAAACCTTGTGCTCTTGTCCTGTGACAGTAAAGCCTTCTGCTCAATGTAAATCTCTTCCTCTAAACCACCATTTAAAAAAGTTGTTTTGACATCCATTTGGTGAATTTGTAATTTGTGCACAGAAGCTAGGGTGATTAGAATTCTATGGTTGTAGTACATGGAATAGGTGAGTAGGTGTCAAAGTAATCTAAATCTTTCTTTTGTTTAAATCCCTTAGCTACTAATCTAACCTTATATTTTTCTATAGATCCATCAAGCCTCAGTTTCTTTCTAAACTTTTACTTGCATCCTAGTGACTTATTTCCTGGGGATAAAGTAGTGAGTATCTAAGTATTGTTACTCAATATTGAATTTTTATAATAATCAATTGCTTCTTTTCAGAAAGGAGAATCAACAGATCTCATGGACTTTTGATAAGTAGTAGGAGTATCCTTAGTCATGTAAGTAACAAAATCATCTCCTTGGTCTTTTCTATCCTACCTCTTTTGCTCCTTCTAGGTTCTTCTACAGGTTTAGGAATAGGTCTACTAGAAGAATCATGGGTTATAGTAGCAAGAGTAGGATACTGAGGTATTGAAGTCCTTAAGGGAAATATCTTATCAAAATAGGTTGCAGCTCTAGCCTCAATAATTGTGTTATTTGAAATTTCATTCACCTCTGAATTAATCACCAAGAATCTACCAACATTACTCTCAAAGGCATATCCCACAAATACAACATCAATTGTTTTAGGTCCAATTTTTCTAACCTTTGGTCCAAGTATCTTAACCTTAGCTAGACACTCCCACACTTTGAAGTAATTCAACTGTGGCACTCTTCAATTCCAAAGTTTATAGGGTATCGTGTCACGGTCCTTAAAAGGTACCTTGTTTAGTATGAAATAGGCTGGGAGTAGGGCCTCCACCCACAAATTCTCGGGTACTCCAGAACATAATATCATGGGTTTTACTGTATCCATTAGTGTCCTATTTTTTCTTTCTGCTACCCCATTGAACTCTGGTGTATAAGGAGCAGTGAAATCATGAATAATCCAGTTCTCTTAACAAAATTGATTAATAGAATAACTGGTTTTTAGGTCGATCAGACCTAGAGTCTTAATGAATTTTTCTAACTGGTTTTCAGCTTCGTCTTTGTAAATCGTAAATTTGTTGAGAGCTTGATCTTTGGTTTTAATCAAATAGACATGACAGTATCTAGAGTGGTCATCTATAAAGTTTATGAAATATCTGTTACCAACTCTAGTAGGAGTTCTATTTGAATCACAGATATCACTACGAATTAATTCAAGTAAATCAGAGTTTCTATTAATGTGTTGGAAAGGCTTTTTGTGGAAGTTTGGTTTGGACACAAATATGACATCTTGAATTAGAGTCAATGTTTGATTTAGGAATGAAGTTTAAGTTCATTAGTCTTCTTATTGTTCCAATATTTACATGTCCTAATCAACCATGCCAAGTCTCACAGGATTCAACATTCATGATCACAGATGAAGAAGAAGTAGAAACAATTTCATTAAAAGATAAGGTAGAAGGTTCGTAAACATTTAATCTAAATAAACCTCTAGATATAAATCCTTTTCCCACAAAATGATTTCCCTTAGTGATTACTACTCTATTAGACTCTAATACAACTTTATAACTAGACTGAATCAAAAGTGAGGCACTAATCCGGTTCCTCCTAATGTCTGGCATGTGCTGAACGTCCAGTAGAGTAAGGACTTTGCCTGATGTTATCTTGAGGTCTATTCATCCTTTCCCTAGCATGTATGCCACTGACCCGTTTCCCAGAGTCACACATCCTCCACTTGAGACCTTGTAAGTGGAGAACTAGAAACGTTGGATGTTAGCACCAAAATCTAGACACCATTCTAAATTTTAATAAGTTAAATTCACTGTAGGGATAAAGCTTACTGACCTAAACTGAGTTTCAGTGTAAGGTGCACCGATTTCAAGTACATTGACTTATGGTTTGGGTGGACTAGAATTCTTCATGGTGCAGTTTTCCTGAAAAAGCAGTCTTTCTCTACGTGGTTGGTCCTACCACAAACAAAACAATGTTTAGGGTTCTTCTCATAATTATTAGGAATGGGTGGTAGTCAAGACTAAGAAGTGGGGTGCATGTGTGGTTTGCCCCTATCTTTAAAGTTGTTTCCCCTAGGAGAGTGTTGTTTGTTCTTAGGTGACTATCGGGGGGGCCTATAGGGATGTTACTAGACTCAGTTAGATAAACTTTTCTCTTAGAGGTGCTCATAGACCTGAGTGGAGACGGTTTGTCTCCTTGGTCCTAAGCATGTTATAAACTTCTAGAAGGTTCAATGTGTTAATCTTGTGTTTGAGTGAATCAACAAAATTAGACCAAGAGGGTGGAAGCTTACTAAGTAAAATAAACACTATGTGACATTTAGAGAAATTTGTGCCATGTTTGTTAAATAAAGCGATAAACTCCTGAAAGGAAAGAATTTGCTCTTCCATAAGTGTGCTCTCAACCATCCTAAAGTTGTCAAAATCTACTATCAAGTGACTAAGTCTAGTGCTGTTGTTTGGACCGTATTCAGCTTCTATAGAGTCCCAGATTTCCTTGGTGGTCTTATACTCATAGTATTTATTGCATAATCTGTCGAAAAGACAGCTAAGCAAACGGAATTTACAATGGTAGTTGATTTTTCTACAATTATATCAAGTATATTTGAAATTTGAGATTGGTCGGATGTGGAAATCGAGACTCTGCGAAGGCCATTAGGGCCAATACTTAGCTTAAGCTTGCCATCTCCTAAATACGGTCTTCCCATCAAATTTTTGTTGGTTTACATGACATGTTAGGTTGATTGAAAGACATTTTTCTAGGCTTGTGATTGAGTTATTGAAGCTAGTAAGTTGTAGAGAAATCAGTAGAGTGTACAACAAAAATTAAAGTTCAGCTATGATTTAAAACAGAAATTAAATTCCAACAAGAAAATAAAGTAGCAGGTAATTCAGTAGTAAGATGATACAATAAAGTAGTTAAGATTTCCTAATTGGATCAACAAAATGCATCTAATTAATTAAGGAATCAGGTTACTTAAATATTTTAAAACCCAGTAGAATCACTCCAGGTGCTAAGAATGAGAAAGTGTGTGATTTAATTCAAATGCTTTGGATCCCAGTTTTGATTTCAAATGAGATTTGATTGATTCTAGTGCGATCGAAATTTTAGTGGAGTGTTATGTAGGCAGTGGTGCAGAAGGGAATATCAAGAGTTAAAATTATATCAGGTTGATCTGTAGAATGATTTAACAAAATCAAATTGGTTGTGAGATGTGGGCTTTAATGGAATCCGATTGATGTAATCAATACTTTAATAGAGTTTAAATGGATGGAATCAAAGCTTGATAAGGAAAACCAAAGTAGATCTAATTGATTGAAATGAAATATAATCGACTTTTAGATTATTAGATAAATTCTCAGCAGAAAGTAAAGCGGAATCAACCTAGCAATTAATCAATAACAAGTATTAATCATACAAAGAGCATAATCAGTCTCAATAAAGAAAATTAAAGAGTAGAAAGGCCAAGCCTGGGTAGGGCATGCAATTGCACTGCCCTAAAAGTCGATGATCGCCTTCCTTGTACAGGAATCCGACGAACTCTCCAGCTAGTAGGGTATCCTAACCCACGCATCAACCAGCACCTCCCTGTGGCATGTCACAGGGTAGGTGTAGCTCAAGTATCCTCCAGAACTCAGATGAAGATGAGTAAAGCTCAGAGTGGTAATGATGATACGAAATAAGGCAACAACTAAGGATTTCCAGAAGTAAATCTCTCAAAGAGGATTAAGCCTTAGTTTGGATGAGAGAAGGAAGAAGTAGAAGACTCAGCAGAAGCTTTGCTCAAAGAGAGGGATGAAGCGCCAGATGTTGGCTCATTTAGGGTTCACATAAGGTTTTATAGAGACTTGGTTTGGTCCAACGGCTACAAATGTATCCATTGGGCCAGATCCAATGGCTAGGAGTGAGGCTGAGTAAAGATGAGATAGATGGCTCTGAGGGTAGTTCCAACATGATTTGACTGGATTTTAAAACCATGAAGTAATTATATCATTATCTTCAATTTATTTAGCTAAAAAATTGCCCAATTTTTTTTTGCACTTTCATCTAATTTACAACACATTTCTATGATTTTTCTATTCTCTTTAATTGGTAGCTTCTTTTTTTTAAAAAAATTTGTACATTATCTCTTTAATGAGGTACAATTGGAAGGGGATAAGTTAGTCATGTAAACATGAGAAAAAGTAAGATATTTAATAGCTTAAGAACTCGTCCAATCTCATATTTGTTAGGGAGAAACACATGTTATTTTTGTAGAATACAGAAACAACAACAAAGGATACATAATCTTCCCACTTGTAGCAATCAAGTATATCAAACAACACCAAATAGAACCAAACCACAAATTCAAGATACCAAATTTAAAGTGGAAAAACCTCTCTCAATATGAGAGAGTAAAAACCACGGGCCGTTGAAAATACTCCACTATCAATAATAAAAAAAGTTTATTTTATTTTATCTTATTTTTATTTTTATATATGAGAGCATTGCAGCTGCTGCTTAACTACAAAATATTGCTAATTTCCTCAGCTCACCAGTGAGCCAGATTGGTATTTTGTGAGTGCTTGTGATTGTATATTTCTCTGTTGGACATCTTATTAGTCTAGCCAACTGGTCAACCCTCGTGTTATCCTCCCTTGGTATATAAGACACCTCCCAATGTGTGAATTCCCTCAATTTTCATCTAAATTCTTCAGTTCTGTCTCTTGTCCTCCAATTTGGATCTTCCTTCTGTTCCTGTAGTAATCTAGTCAAGTTCTAATTATCAGCATACAACATTGCTTCATTGATAATATTTCACTATCAACAATAAAAAAGATTATAATGGTGTTATATCTAGTTAATAACACTAGGTGAACACATTCAACTTATCCACACCAAATCCATCAACAAACTTAAAAACAAAAAGGAAGAGCTGAAAAATATAACTAGAAAACAACTTCTGATCATGAATTTTCTAGAAAAACTACAAAGCTTGAAACACGATTTCCATCTTCTAGATTTAAGAACAACTAGTAAGGAATCTCTAGTAAAACGTTTATCTTAACCAGATAAGAAATCACAATCCAATCATGCTAGAGTAGGAAACAAACCAATGAATTTCGTTCCTCAAAATCTTCTAAAAAAGTTCTTCGATAGTCATCACATACCCAAAGTAACAATATTTAGAGTTTCTTCAATGGGTGAAAATCATAAAAATATCCTTGGATAAAGTGGGTTTAAATTTTCCCACAAAGATTGGCTTAGTTTCTACATAGAAGTGAAGTTATCCTAACAAAACTCCCACTCATGGCTATGTTGAGGGATTCACCATCCCAACCATCAAACGACATGTTTTAATCTTCTATCTTGGTACCACCTTTGTCAACATATCAACACCATTATCATTTGTATGAAATTTCACAATTTCTAAAAAAATTAGAATTTAAAACATTACTTATCCAATGATACCGAATGTCAATATACTTGAACTTTGAAAAGAAAGTAGAATTCTTACCAAAGTGAAAAACACTCTAATTCTCTCATAACAACACATATCTCTGTTGCTTAAAATCAAGCTCTTGGAGGAACTTTTTAATTAATAGCAACTCTTTACATGCTTCTGTTGTTGTAATAAATTCTTTCTTAATAGGTGAAAGAGCAACACATTTTTCTCATAATTTTGACGGCCATGCCATAACTCTATCTACAAAGTTAATCAAATATCCTTAAGTAGACTTACGAGAATCAGTGTCTTCCACTAGGCCTGCATCAGTAAAGCCAATTAACACTGGTTCATCTTCACCAAAAGATAACCTCAAACTAGAGGTACTACAAAAAGATATCTCATAATCCATATCTCATCTTCCCAATGATTTTTCCATGGATTTAAGAGGAAATGACTAGTACCAACTACATGATCTACATATCATGGCATATTCATAGTACTTAGGCTCTAGTCCATCAATTAGCTTAGCAAACTCATTCACAATGTATCTAAGAGAGGTTTGCCTATTTCTTATGTATCTTCTAAGTTATGCATCAAGATTCTCCTGTGTTGGTAGCTCCATATAAGTATCATCAACTACTTCTTCCTCTATATGGAAATCTGTATCAATTGCGTTAGGAGGAATTATATTTACATCAATGGAAGAACTACTACTCTAGAACCCTAACTTCTCTTTTCTGTTAATATCTGTCATTGTTTGGGGTCCCATAAACATGACATCTATGCTTTTAATTTGCTTTTCTTAATAGGGTCATATAGCTTGTAGCCAAATTGATCTTGGGCATAACCCTTAAATACACATTGTCTAGTTTTCATATCCAACTTGGATCTTTCATCTTGCAAAATGTGTACAGAGGCTTTCCATCCAAACACCAACAAATGATCATAAGAAATATCTTTACCAGACCAAACTCTTTATGCTATATCAGGCTGCAATGGAATACTAGGTGAAAGATTTATGATATATACAACAGTATTCAAGGCTTCACTCCGAAAAGATTTCTGTAATCCGGCGTGTGAAAGCAAACATCTAACTCTCTCAGATAGTATTCTCTTCATCCTTTCAACCATTCAATTTAATTTTGGAGTCTTGGAAGAGTTTTCTGATGTCTAATACCCTGCTCTCTACAATATGCATCATAAGGTCCTACATATTCACCATTATTGTCTATGTGAATTGATGTGCATGTATTATCTCTCCCGCAAGTGTACGGGGTCTATTAAGAATATAGTACCCCAAGGCTAGGGTAGTCAAATCCATAGGGACCGACGCTACTAGTACTAATTAGTCTTCTATTTTCTAGCCTAAAAATATGGGTGATGGTTTAATTATAACAGAGATCTAAAGAAGAACTAAGATGAACAATTAGCAAATCTAGGGTATATCTATATAAAGATCATGGCACCCCGAATATCTAGCCTCCTGGGACTCCCTTGCTGGACTAATTTCTTAAGATTGGCTATCTAATTAATATGTTCTTCGACTGTGAGGAACCCTAATTAGTTCAACCCCGATCTCTCGGCAGCCAAAACCTAATCCCATACGATAACACAGATCACCCTATGACTACATTAGGTTATGTGATTCCTATAATTAGGTTTTACCCTAATCCGAAAAGCGTGACAACCATACACCCAATCTCTCGGTGTGCACTTACCCCCTACCATATATACCCAGATCTTGCATGACAGAGATCTCTCTACAAATCAAGCAATTTAGATATATAAATCGGAGCTCTCACACTAGCAATTTGCAAGCATTAAGCACACACAGATGGCTCACAAAAACAAATCAAAACCAATATAATAGAAAGGAAAATAGTTACAAGTTCATCCTAAGGTTTTAGAATCTGAGGTAATACAGAAGGTTTAGCCTATCATACTATGGAAGTTCATAACAAGATATAAAGAGGAAGACATGATTAAGGATAATGGACTCCCTAGATCAATGTCTCCTTTGCCTTCAATCTCCCCAAAAACCCTAGCCGTCAGCGGAAGGATCACAAAAAGTCCCTTGATAAGTTGCATCTGGAGGGCTTTTATAAACATGAAATTTATGAAGCACGGGCGTGTTTAGGGCATGCTTAGCCCACACTTCTCTCTGGAACCTTTGGGATTTGATTCAGAGCATTTTTCAGAAAATCCGGAGATAAGACGGATAGAACATGGGCAAAGCACGCCGGTGCTCTGGATAGATGAACTGTGCTTGGAAAAAACCCTAATTCTGGAATCCACATGCCTTAAGCACGATCGTGCTTAGGCTATGCTCTCTTCCAAAAAGTGTCTTTTCAGCTCTTTTTGCTTTGGCTTTATTCGATTTTCGCTTCTTTTGTCCCAAGCACCTATTTACCTGTCCAATGACGACAAAATACGCAAAAGAGCACAAAAATAGAGAAATATATACAAAAAAAGACAACTAAAGAACATGTAAATATAGTATGAAAATGTATATGATCATGCACTTATCATGAATATGCTTTAGTTTCTCTCTCAATTGAAGCTTGAAAATGTTTAAACGGAGACAGTAGTTTGTCTTTTGTCTTCAAAGTGTAAACCTGATCGTGACCAATGCTACCGCAAGTGCACGGGTTGGATAAGTAATAAAGTGGACTCTAAAAAGTTAGATATCAAACCTCAGGGACTTTGAGAAGTACTAGTACCAACTACTTGTCTAATATCTAACCTAACCAAGGATTGGAGCTTTGAAACTAATCTAAATACTAATTCTAAAGGAAAGAAGTTAGAATAGAACTGAATGAAGGTTGTGATGAAATTGCAAGGCAAATCAGTTAGAAGAAGAGACACTCGGGTATGAATCTCTCTTTGGTTCTTAATAAAGAATACAAACAATACCTCCTATGTTG
This sequence comes from Dioscorea zingiberensis, assembly GCA_026586065.1. Lineage (NCBI taxonomy): Eukaryota > Viridiplantae > Streptophyta > Magnoliopsida > Dioscoreales > Dioscoreaceae > Dioscorea > Dioscorea zingiberensis. The sequence continues at coordinate 17,070,446 of CM048819.1, read as the reverse complement.
ATAATTATATGGGATTGGACAACATGTTTTTGAGGTATATTGAACCCTCTCTCGAGGTGAACAATATCTAACCTCTTCGTTGCATTAATTTTTGGGGAATCTATTGCTTGGGAGAATCATGGGAATAATAAGTATTAAGGAGTCACTTACCTAAACACCCGATCTCTTAGTGTGCTCACGATCCTCTCTAATGAGTGGTTCTAATATGAGGAGGCGTTCGCTTCTTCCCTCATATAAACCTATTGAATGCCCGGGTTGTCGTAACGTAGGTATTCAATGCAATAAATACACTTAATAGATCTCAATCCAACAACATTTAATTAAACAACATAAAGGATAATGTCATACATCAAAACCTAACCCAAGAGTTCATCTTACCCAAGTATCTAAAGAGTAAGTTTCCAATTAGAGGGGAACACAAATCAAATAAAAAGATGAATGGAAATTAAAGCATAGGACAATAGTACGCTGTTCCCTCTACCGTTAGCAAGGACCGTTGGCGAATACCCCTAATGCTCCGCCGCCTAGTGACGCTCTTTGCTCCAATGGTGTGCCTTAGCTGATGGATGGATAAATGCGGGTGGGGAGAGCCTCCAAGGGTGATGGATGGAATTAGAAGCTGCTCTCAAAACCCTAAACCTCAGTATTTATAGTCCTAAACGCCATCAGGAGTTCAAAATATAGTTTCCAAGGCATTTAGGCTCAACCAGGTTGACATTGCTGAATTCAGACCCAAGCCAAACAAGACAGTCTGTAATCAGATGGGTTCATTTGATACTTTGAACTAATTTCCCTAAAGATGGATGACCTCGTCGAGAACTCAGGCGGGTCCATCTTGTGCCTCAATCTTATTTCCTTCAAGGTAGTCGACCTCGTCTATTAATTGGTTGGCTTCTCTCAGCTCAGACGGGATAAGAGAGGACCCCCTGATTTCAAGCGGAACAGTTTGGTTCTTCATTTTGGCTTTCTTCTACTCGAGTTTGCTCCAAATTGCTTCATAGAGTGAACTTTCCATTAAATTGCCCCGAGTATGTCCTGTTTCACAAAATTAACACATTTTAAATACCGGTGGGCTACAATTCCCCAAATTCACATGCTAAGTACGTGGAACTATAATATAAAAGTATGATAAAGTGAACAATTATCAAATATCTCCACACTTAAGTATTTGCCTGTCCTCAAGCAAATAAAAAGAAAAATAAAGAAGTGATAAGTGTTCAACCTTTGGCTAATGAGAAATTAGTTCAGCTCTACTCAAAGATCACCATCCACATGTGTATTCTCCTATTTCCATTCAAGGCTTAGATTGATCCTGTGACTTGTTCAATATTGCCCTAGGTACAAGTATTCACTCCACATGCCTTGTTTCTAAGTCTTAGAGTGACAAGCATACCCTCAGTGGACTCGGCAAGCTCCTTGGGACTCTAAGTACAAGAACAACTTGCTCATTAGGAAAAATAAATTTTTAATCTACTCGTTTATTTTCCTTTTCACTTTATGCTCTTTTTATTTTATTTTATTTATTTTATTTTCTTTCTTTTTCCCTCCGGTAGGGCATCCCTAATGGATCCGACTTTCCGGGTAACCAAAGATTAACATAGAGTGTAGATTTTCCTTTTCTGAGGGGTGTTCATGTTGGCTAGGTACCGGAACACCCAACTTCAGAGAAGATTACAACTCTACATACACGCGCTCATGCTCGCAAGAGACTTTTCGGCTTGAGAAATACTCTGATTAGGAGCCAAAAATCGAAGCTTACTTCGTCACTAAGAGTAGAGGAGCACTATCTTGGTTTTTATTTTCATAGTCTCTATGTACAATGTTTATTTATTTCCTACAACTCTACTTACAAGGGCTAGAAGTTGCACTAGTGTCTCAAAACCTCTTGGAGCCATTGGAAATGATGCTTAGCATTCTAAGTCAAGAAAAACATAGCAATGGGTTATTTCATGTCTCTAAAAATTATAGTTGTCACAATGTTTTTCTCTAATCCCTGATGTGTTATAGGAGAATTAAAAAAAAAAAAATTCGCTACATGGTGGAACTAAAAGTAGGGCAAAACTGAATATTTATTTTTTCAAATATGCCATCATTGGTTTACACTAAGCATGTGTTTTCATACCAGATTTGCAATGAATTCCAAAAAAAATGTGCAATGAATTTCTTGACTACCCATTCATCTCCACACTTAAGGTTTTGCATTAAATTCACAAGCTAGCTTCCTAGCTACCCATCTCCACACTTAAAAATTTGCATTGTCCTCAACGTAAGCAAGAGAGAATGTAAATGATGAAACAATAATAAATAGGGAGAAGGGAAACTAATACTTCCTCGATTCCAATGAGCTGTGTTCCAAGAGTCATGTATGATCCCTGGGTAAAGTCTAGTTTGGACTAAAATTTGAGCGTTTAACCTGCGGAATACTGGGGGATCAATAAATCTCAAGAAAAATAAAGATAGCATAAAGTCTGAGAATGCGAAAACACAATTACAAGGTAACAAAATAATTAGTGAAGCAGAGATAGGCCCTTGCTCATTGATACAAAACATGGCATGTCCTGATCCATAACAATGCAAAACTACTCTGCCTCATCAAAAGAGACTGCAAGGGTAGTGATAGCTGGGTCCTGCGATGCTGCTATTGCTGCTAGAAATACGGAAGCAGGTGTCGGAGCGGAGGCTCGGATGCGCAACGTGTCCATTATCTGACGAATGTCGCTTCTCATCTGCTGCTGCGTTGGCTCTAGTCGCTGCTGCCCGGCTCGCAACTCCTCCAATTGCTTCTCTACATGTGAAGAACTGTGTAAAGGTGGCGATGCTGGTGGAGAAGAGCTATATGATCCTGTTGAGCCGTCATTTGCACTCGCCTCCTGTTGGGGCTCCTCTATCGGTGGCCGATACCCGTGCAAGTGCTCGCTGGATTAGCAGGTGCCTCTCACCAATGCGTCGAACTAAACCCATCAAAACTAGGGTACTAGTCCCCAGGGGCTGCACTGTAGTGATCTTGGTTATGTTCTGCATCCCGCGGAGCAAGCCCATACCAATGACTAGTCTAGTTACGTATGGTTCAGCTAGGATTGCTTTGAGGTGAGGGTACTGCCCTTGCCTGGTAATGTAGTATGTAAAGAGGTACCCAAGGTAGATCGGGTATCTATGAATAATTCTTTAAAGGACATAGAGATCTGTGCGTATGTTGGTGCCAGTACTATCCTCTCGTCCGGTCATTGACCTGCTGATGAGGGCATGTAGGTACCAGTGGTCTGGGTTAGCAGTGAACGAGGTCTTCTTGGTCTTTGCACTCGCTCCCACTGTGACAGACCTCCAGAACTCAGAATGTGTCGTGGATGTGGGGAAATCCCCTGCCAGCTCTACATCATCAGATATCTTAATAAACCCCTGGTCATACTGCTCCATGGCTATGACAGACTCAGTATAGCTCATGTTGTGCATCTCCCTGTTCAGTTAGAAATGAACAACATCTGTCTTCCCTATAGTGAAGTGTGAATCATCAATCTCGAAACTGTTGAGGACCTCTAGAGCTAGCTCCTTGTAGACTCGGTAATCAGTCACGAATGACTGATCCCATCCACCAAAGGAGATCAGCTCACGGACCCAGTCGACAGCGCCGACCTCCTAAAGGACATCCTAGTCAATGGTCCTAGTCTTGCCGAACTCCTTAGTGGCTAGCCTCTCATATCGTGTTTTGAACTTGCTCTTACGAAATTGGGGTGCGAAGGAGGATCCCTCCTTGATGCGCTATTGCTTCTGAACAAGGTACTTTGCTCTTGGAGCCATCTGTAAGACATCATTGGGGAATTAAAAATCCATGGGAATAAAGCAGATTAATAGCACCCAATTTTCAGCCTCTTTGAACTAGCAGACTGTTTCGTCTGGACTCCAGACTGGACAGTATGGTAGTTCTGGGCACCTAGTTGTATGAGATGGAGTCTTTGAGAGCGGACGATCATCTCAAAGCCAATACATTCAATTTAAACAGGAAAAATCAGTAAACATGAGTACCAATGAAGATTTAACATCAATTTGGGCTTGTCACACTCTAAACCCTACACATTCATTCGAGATGACACTTGATGCCCTAGAAATCTACATTCCTTCAAGAAACCATACCAATTCATGAAACTACAAATCAAGATACTTAACGGTGAATTTCTTGATGAAGAATACTGGAAAGGAGACCTGGATGGTAAAGGGGGTCGACGCGATGTGAGAGGGTAAGTGTGGGAGGGAAGGGGAAAGGGCGCTATGAAGGTTGCTTAAATAGAAAGTGAGAGGCATTTTGAACCGCCGTTCCTCTTTAAAGAGGAAAACCGTCGATGTCGACTACCTTGTCTAGACTACGGACGGGTTCGTCCTATTCTTAACTTTTGTTCAAGACGTCAAACGGGGTCGTCTGAGTACTAGACTGATCCGCTTGACTTCGCAAGTTTACTGTCCTGATATAGAAGGGGTCGTCTGGATGCAGGACTGCTTAGTTCGACTCCACATAACTAGTCCCTCGGTCTGGAGGAGACCGTCCGACATCGGAGAGGTTCCGTTTGACACGTTTTCTTACCCAGTTTTAAAAGATTGGGAGCCAGACGGGACGCTAGACACCAGTATGGATTCCCTACAGATCAGCAGAACAAGACAATCATAAGTATTCTACGAGTTCTAAGATTGGCTCAATTGCAAGTCAATCATTCATACTCTATATTCGGCGTAAGAACCTACCCCAACAGATTGAAAATTGCAAGATTTAATCAGAAATTTAGGATCAAGCAAGCCATGCATTTTATTAACTTCCTAGTCCTAACTAACTAACACAAATAGAATTTAAAATAATTTCAAGTTTTGGGTTGCCTTTCAAACAGTGCTTGTTTATCGTCACTAAATTAACGCACCTTTGATTACCTTATGGTGGGTCAAATTCGTGAATTCAATCTTCAGTTTGGCCTATAAGACGGTTACCAAATAATGAGAAGCCCAAACTAGAATAAATCAGTGACTCACCTTACTGGGCATTAGAAATTCGCCCTACCTTTTCCTCTCTATCAACAAAATCTTTGTTTTCACCCTTATCTTTCTTTTTCCAGAAAGGAGCTTTAAGTAGGGGTTTCTTTCTCTATGGTATCTCCCCTTGCTTCTTCTTCTCTCCTGTTGCATAAGTTTTCTTGAAGGCTTCTTCTGGTCCATCATCCAACACACCAAGATATTCCTTCAGTGGTTCTATGGCCAATACCTCCTACACAGAATCAACAGAGATTAAGTCAATATCATCTACACAGTAAGAAGTGTCATCATGATCTAGAGTATGATGTATAGCCTCGGGCAATTTAAAAACCATTTCACTGTCCTCAACTCTTAGGGACATCTTCCCTTCCTTATGGTCATGCAGGGCCCTTGCAGAAGCCAGAAAAGGTCTGCCTAGGATGATTGATACTTCTACATCATTGTCTACATCCAGGAGTACAAAATCAACAGGGAATACAAACTTGTCTACTCTGGCCAGAACATCCTCGGCTATTCCTCTCGGTCATTTCACAGAAAGATCTGCAAGCTGTAATGTCATCTTGGTGGACTTCGGATCTCCAAGTCCTAATTTCATATACAATTCATATAGAATGAACATTGATACTGGCTCCAAAATTTACCAGTGTACTTTCCTCCATGCCATGCTTAATAACATAGGGGATGATCATACTTCCAGGGTCCTTCAATTTCTTCGACAATTTGGACTATGCTATTGCCGAGCATTGTTCATTTCGAGTAACAACTGCCATCTCTTCCAATTTCCTCTTGTTGGAAAGCAGCTCCTTCATATATTTAGCATATTTTGGCATGTTGAAGAGCACATCAACCAATAGTAGATTTACATGCAGCTGCCCAAGAATTTTTTAAAGTGAGTATCATCCTTTCTTTTCTTAGCCTCTGTGGATATGGAATTTTGGGATGATACTCTAGGACAGGTGCCTGTTCCACCTCTTTTCTCTTCTCAACAACCTCTTCATTTTCAGCAACAACTTCCTTAGCCCCAGAAGTATCACCAATTTCCAGCTAAGGTGTTTTAGTAGGAGGAGTCTTCACCATTAATTCCATCGTCTTCTTGCTTCTCAATGTAATATCTTCTAACTACTCCTGGGGGTTGGTTTCAATATTGCTAGGAAGACTAGCTTGGGGCCTTTTTGAAGAATTCCTTGCTAATTGCCCCACTTGGTTTTTAATAGCCTCAATCTTGGCGTTTGTGGTAACCATGTACCTAGCCAAGATTTCTTCAGTATTGATTCTTGGCCCTTGAGGCTCAAATTGCTGCTGGTTGAATCACGGGGAGTGGCTACTCCTTGGGGGTTTCCATAAGAGAGACCCGGATGACTCCAAATAGTTGTGAAGGGTTTGAACTGAGACCCTTGATTCCTTTGAGCATTACCCATATACTGGACTTCTTCTGTGGGAGTCTCCTTAATGACAGCAATGGGGTACTGGGATGCATCATGCCCTCCCACACAATTTCAACAAGAAATGGCTGCATGTTGACTTGAACCGCCAGTTGTTAATTTCTCAATTTTCTAAGACAACTTAGTGGTGTGGGAGCATGCATAGTTGTGAATTTGTCAATTTTTTTGACTATGCATGCTCCCATCACCACTAAGTTGTCTCCCCCTTGTTGACCAAAGTGACTCATTACTAGCCGGATCCTCGAATAATTGTTATACCTCGTTAATATACTTGTTTCGTAGAGAGTCGCCAGCCGCAGCATTCACCAAGTGCCTAGTTTGGACATTGTGCCCATTGTAAAATGTGTGGATTATGGTCTAGGGCTAAAGACCATGGTGTGGACAATGGCGAATTAAATTCTTGAACCTTTCGTGTGCTTGAAACAATGTTTCTTCTGGTCCTTGTTTGAATGCTAAGATCTCTTGTCTAATCTAGGCAGCTTTGCTCGACAAAAGATACTTTTTCAAGAAATTTATCCACCACGTCTTTCTAGGTTTTGATACTTCCTACTAGAAGTGAGGTCAACCAATGGTATGCTGCATCCCTCAGACTGAATCGCAATAGTCTCAATCTGATGGTATCGTCTGAGATGCCAATGATCCTGAATATGTTACAAATTTAAATAAAACACACTAGATGTGTATGTGGATCTTCGTTTAGCCAGCCATCAACTGTGCTTGATTTTGGATCATGTTTCACTATACTTCCCTTGATTTCAAAATTGTTCATATTTATCGCGAGGGTGGATGCTAAACTCCTCCCCAGTGTAATCAAGCCTCTCATATTCTAACAGTTTCTTCCGCCTTTCTGCCATGACCGGAGGGTTTCCAACTTCAACACTTATCTTAATGTGAATTGAGTTTCAGCCTCTGAGGACCTCTCTCCGACTGGCTCTTTTGTCTTCCTCCATAAGACCTGTTGGCCTTACTAGGGTTATAAACAGTTCCTCGCAACACAAATAGAAAAATCGGTTAGCATGGGAAATAGATGAATCAAACAGAAAATAAAAACAAATAATGAGAAATAAAAAAGAAGAAAAGAAAAATAAAAACCTCGAACTAATGGCTAAAGTAATAAACTCCTAGTTTTTCTAGTAGTCTAAAGTCCTCGCCAATGGAGCCAAAAACTTTGGCGTCACCAATGCTACTGCAAGTGCATGGGTCGGATAAGTAATAAAGCAGACTCCAAAAAGTCAGATATCGAACCTTAGGGACTTTGAGAATTACTAGTACTAACTACTTGTCTATTATCTAACCTAACCAAGGATTAGGGGTTTGAAACTAATCTAAAAACTAATTCTAAAGGAAAGAAGTGAGAATAGAACTGAATGCTGAATGTGATGAAATCGTAAGGCAAATCAATCAGAAGGAGAGACACTCGGGTATGAATCCCTCTTTGGTTCTTAATAAAGAATACATGCAATATCTCCTATGTTGATAATTATATGGGATTGGACTACAGATTCCTGAGATATACTGAATCTCTCTCTCTAGGTGACCAATATCTAACCTCTTCGTTGTATTAGTTTTTGGGGAATCTATTGCTTGGGAGAATCGGGGGAATAATAAGTATTACGGAGTCACTCACCTAAATACCTGATCTCTCGGTGTGCTCACGAGCCTCTCTAATGAGGTAGTTTTAATATGAGGAGGCGTTTGTTTCTTCCCCCATATAAATATGTTGAATGTCCGGGTTGTTCCAATGTAGGTATTCAATGCAATAAATACGATCAATAGATCTCAATCCAACAACAATTAATTAAGCAACATAAAGGATAATATCATACATCAAAACCTAGCCCAAGAGTTCATCATACCCAAGTATCTAAAGAGTTAGTTCCCCATTAGAGGGGAATACATATCCAACACAAAGATGAATTTAAATAAAGCATAGGACAATAGTACGCCGTTCCCTCCACCGTTGGCGAATACCCCCAATGCTCCGCTGCCTAGTGACGCTCTTTGCTCCACTGGTGTGCCTTGGTTGATGGATGGATGAATGTGGATGGTGAAAGCCTCCAAGGGTGATGGATGGAATTAGAAGCTGCTCTCAAAACCCTAAACCTCGGTATTTATAGTCCTAAATCCCATCAGGAGATCAAAATACACTTTCTGAGGCGTTTAGGCTCAACTAAGTCGACATTGCTGAATTCAGACCTGAGATAGATAGGACAATTTGTTATCAGATGGGTTCGCTTGATGCTTTGAACTATTTTCCCAAGAGATGGATGGCCTCGTCCAGAGCTCAGAAAGGTCTGTATTGTGCCTCAATCTTATTTCCTTCAAGGTGGACGGCCTCGTTTATAGTTTAGACGGGTCCATCCGTCTTCATTGGTTGGCTTCTATCAGCTCAGACGGGGCAAGAGAAGACCGTTAGGTTCACTAGAGAATCAGAGGCAAGCCTCGAGGTGTCCTGCGGCTCAGACGGAACCTCTAGATTTCAAGCAGAACCGTCTGGTTCTTCATTTTGGGTTTCTTCTTCTCTAATTTGCTCCAAATTTCTTCGTAGAGTGAACTTTCTTAAATTGCCCCCAGTATGTCCTGTTTCTCAAAATTAACACATTTTACCAGTGGGCTACAATTCCCGAATTCACATGCTAAGTGCGTGCAAATATAATATAAAATATGGTAAAGTAAACACTTATCAAAACCCATATCTTTCTTGAATGATCATCAATGAATGACACAAAGTAATAACAACTACCAAGTGACATTGTCCTACGAAAGCCACATACATTATAACGCACAAAATCAAGTACATTGGTTTCTGAGAAGATGAGTAACTCTTGAAAGATACTATGGTATGCTTCCCTACTAAATAATGAACGCATTTTTACAAATTAGTTCAGATTCCAATTATCAAATTCCTCTTTATTAGGATAGTAATACCTTTCTGATTCATCTGACAAAACCTCTTATGCCATAATTTTATTCCATCACTATCTCAGTAACATATAAAATATCTCTAATGCTCTTATTACCTTTTAGGGCATGTAGATGTTAATTGCTAAAACCCCAAAAACTTTGACTCTGACGACTCTTTTCAGGGTGCTCTTTTCAAAGCTTAACCATACGACCCCTTTTTAGGGTGCCCAATTCTGGGCACAAATTTAGACCTTAGGGATCAAATCATCCCAATACCCCTTCAAGGAAAGTAATAATTAATTGCTAAAACCCTCAAAAACTTGACATCATATCACTCTTATCCCCTTTTTTGGGCAGGCAGACTTTGATTACTAAAACGTTACTAACTTTGACTCAAACCTTTTCAGCGTACCCTTTTTAGGTCCGATACAAAGTCTCTGAGGCTGGATCGTATTCACCCATTTTAGGGTTAGATCAAACGAATCAGTAAAGCTCGTTAGATCTATTTGGGTTTGGTCATTTTCAGAATTCAAGAATAAGAGCAGAAGGAGCTGATTGACCCTATCCTTCGTAAGATGCAAGTTATCTTATACAAGTATGGAGAGATAACCTCCTAATTCATATCCATTATTGTCAAATTTGGATATATGAATCGCCAAAGCCTTGAAGACTACTTTACTTCAAAACTGGTCCAGTTAGTAGGAGCTAAGTCTTAGCTAAGAGAAAAGAAAAATAAGACATTCATTCATTCAAGCAAGGAAGAATAAGATCTCAAAAAGTTCTTTTTTTTACTAAATTTTCCTTTGAAAAGTATAGGTACAAAAAGAAAAGGTAAAGTATAAAAAGTACAAAAGTTTACTCCTGAGGAGCTGCCAAAGACGTGTCAATCTTAGTCGGATCCGAAACTTCGAGCTCCGCTTCAACCTCAGCTTCGGTTTGACCGACGTCTTCCACGAGAGTTGAAGGAAGGTATTGGGGAGCACCATTGATATACAAAGAGGTGATGTTCAACTCTAAACATTTGAGGATAATCTCTTTGAATATATTGAAGCCTTTCTCGGCTCCCCCGAAAGTGCGGTCGGTGACTTCGTCTTCAAACTCTTTTGAGTTCTTGAACTTCGTCACCTTTTATGTGGTGAAGGATTGAAGCTCCACCGAGAACTCCCGTGTCCTTGAATTTCTCCTCAAGTTCCTTGCCAAAAGCTAGAAGTTCTTCATGGTACTCATCAACGTCCTTGAACTCCACCATAGCCTTATTCTCTGTAGCTTCTTCAACTACCTGACGTGTCATGACATCTAGCTCATCTTTTAAGTGATGAGCATACACTTTTGAGGCTCCGAGGAGGTCACATATACTTCTTATTTCCTTAAGAGCTCTGAGTATCCCACTTCTCTCGGACTCGACTTCCTTCTTTATAGCTTTCTCTCTACCTTGGAGGTCGGTTACTTGAAACTTGAGCTTTGAGTTCTCCACCATTGCCTTGGTCATGTCGGCCTTGGCCTTCTTCAACAACTCTTTAGTAAGTCCCCCAAGCATGGCCTCCTCTCTCAGTTATGCGGCCTTGGCCTTCTTCAACAACTCTTTAGTAAGAAGACTGGACTGCACTATGGAAAAGCATTATTTTAGCAACCAAACAGAAGTTACCAAAAATCAAAGGAAGATAGAAGAATTGACATAACTTCATCCCTAATAGAGCTAGCCATGAGGCCAACTCCTTGTTGCTGAGATGTTGCAAAGTTGTAAGATCTAACTCTAATAAAGAGATGGCCTTGAAGGCCTTTGCTACAGCCACATCACCGGAGAAAAAGAGATTTCACTTTTGCAGCATTTGAGATCGGGAGGTTGCCCTTACAAGAAAAGGAGCCTCCAAACTATGAAGCCGTGGGAGTTGGTGCGGTAGAGGGCGTGTCTGGCTCGGTGTCTTAGTCACATGCAAGATTACTCTGTGACGTCAACTTCGGCTCCTTGGCTACCAGTGTTATCAGAGCCACTAGGGCCTCTAGTTGGGTTCTAGGCTTCTTTGCATGATTGGGTTGATACTTTGAAGGATACTTGGTCCGACATATACCAAGGTAGCTCGATGAACCTACCAATATCTTTTTGAGTCCTTGCAAAGTAGCAGCCTATTCACCAGATTCTCTGTAGAAACAACGCAGTTTGATTAGTTGCCCTCAAATTGAAGAAGTTCATAGATTCAAAAAAGAAAGGGGCAACCTACCCATCAAAGAGATGAGCCTGACCATTAGGAGATTCTCTACGGTTAGTAAGGCAACTAGAAGAAGAGACTCTTGACTTTGGAGGAAGACAAATTGATCCTGTTTTGTAGTGGATATTTCTGCCTTAAAAGTTGAATCAGTATTTGGGGGACCCTAGGAGATCTGGACTATCCACCTAGACTAAAATGAAACGAAAGAACCCTCCTACTTCCAATTATGGATGAAAGATAAGGCATTTCCTAAGAATAACCTATGGGGCTTGGTGGCAAAGTAATATTAGTTGCTGAAGTTGGGATGTTTTTTCAATGAAAAGAGAAGACAAAACCAATAGAAAGAAGGCTCAAGACCGGAAAATTAGAACTAGATGATGAACCCATAGAGAATCCTCTATGAGTTTGGTATAAGCTGAGCAGGAGTCAGATGATGAATGTATAAAATCGCATAGAACAATGGATGAAAAAGAAGACGAAGACTGCCTTAGAATGACTCTACATACAAGGCTAGTTCCCAAAGCAGAGGAGAATTGACTCGTTCCCTAGGGTTCGAAAGCTTAACCCTAAAAGGAGATTGAATCGAAAAGTCATCCTATATCTGGATGAGTTCTAGGAAACTAAGGGTAGAGGCTACTGACTCGACACAGACAGATTGATCCCTAATCTCTAAAGGAAGAGCTTCTATTACCTCGGCTTGAGAAGATGAAGAGAAGCTACATGGTGAAAGGTTAATTTTTTTTTTTCAAACAATAGCAGAGGCTCTCAAGAGTAAAAAAACAAGGATGACAAAAGTGAACCCTATCCCTCTACATGCCTATTTATAGATGGTACCCATAGACGTGCTTCCCTAAGGGTAATCAATCAATATCCTGTGGCCAAAGTGAATCGCCAAACAAATACACTATTACATGAGTGACACAAGGGCCAGTAGTTACGGTACGCCTCGAGAAGATCCTATGGGGAGTTGCGTCCATCATCTCTTCTGTCTACTTCTACCATTACATTTTAGCCAAAGACCCTTTAAAAGTTGGAGCGCTTTGTTCATTGAATGTCGTGATCCGTCGGTTGGTGTAACCATTAAGCAACAACTCTATCAGTTCGGCTTCGCCCAAAAAAGACACCTTGTGATTGGGTAACCTAGGATACTTCTCTAATCTAATCATGCTCTAACCAATTATTGAACTCCTTAGGTTGTACCAAGCTAAAAGTATGTTGTCTTGGAGAGTTGGGGGGGAGGGGAGTGATGTGTAATCTCTCCCGCATGTGCACAAAGTCTATCAACTAGTATAGTACCCTAAAAGTAGGATAGTCGAATCTACAGGGACCGACACTACTAGTACTAATTCGCCTTCTATTAGCTAGCCAAAAAAATATGGGTGTTGATCAATCCTAATCAAGAGATCTAAAGAAAAACTAAAATAATCAGTGGGAAAATCTAAGGTAATTCAATGCTGAGATTATAGCACACTGGATCTCTATCCCCCAAGGAATCCCTTACTCGACTAGATTCCTAATATTGATAATCTAATTGATATGTTCTTGGACCGTGAAGAACCCTAAATTAGTTCAACCCCCATCTCTCGGCGGCTAAACCCTAATTCACATACGACGACACCAATCACCCCATGATTGCATTAAGTTATGTGATTCACACTATTATGTTTTACTCTAATCTAGAAAGTGTGACACTATACACCTGATCTCTCGATGTGCACTCACCCCCTACTATCTAAGTCCTGATCAAACATGACCGAGATCCTTCTACCTAATCAAGCAATTCAGATATGCAAATTAGGGCTCTCAGACTAGCAATTTGCAAGCATTAAGCACATATAAATGGTTCACAAGAACAAATCAAAACCAATATCATAAAAAAGGAAAAGAGTCACAAGTTCATCCTAGGCTTTAAGAATCTGAGGCACAACAGAAGGTTTAGCCTCTCATATTATGAAAATCTAACACAACATCTAAAGAAGAAGACATAAATAAAGGTGATGGACTCCCATAATCGATGTCTCATTGGCCTTCAATCTTCGCCGAAACCCTAGCCGTCAGTAGAAGAATTACCAAAAGTCCCCTAATAAGTTCCATCTCACGACCTCTTATAGACTTCAAATTTATGAAGCATGGTCATTCTTAGGGCATGTTTAAGAATTCGAGGCCGTGCTTATCTTTGGAAGCTTCAGGAATCTATTCAGAATGTTTTCAGATAATTCTGAGATAAGTACGTGTAGAACACGGGCAGAACACGCCCGTGCTCTTCAGAAGCACACCCGTGCACTGGGAAGACAAATTATGTTCGGCAAAACCCTAATTTTGGAGTCAGCACGCCTTGAGCACGGCCGTGCTTAGGTCATGCTCTTCTCTGGAATGTTCCTTTTCAGCTCTTTTTGCCCCGAATTGAGTCGATTTTCGCTTCTTTAGTTTCGAGCACCTATTTTCTTGTTCAATGACAACAAAATACCCAATAGAGAACAATAATAGAGGAATCTATACAAAAATACAAGTAAAGTGCTTGCAAATATAGTGTAAAAATATGTATGACCATGTACTTATCAGGGAGTGTTATGGGGGGAAAATAATCATGGACACGTAGCATGATCCGAACCGCAAAGATAGAATCTCAACTATCTGACTATGAAGGATGAATCTCCAAGGGCGCCAAGATCTGGCGAATCAGGTTTGCAAGCTATAAAAAGAGGTCACTAGCCCACTGGTAAGGGGATCCTTTTCGAATCTCCTTTCATATCATAACTCCTCTTATAAATCTCTCTCTCTCTCTCTCTCTCTCTCTCTCTCTCTCTCTCTCTTGGAGTTCTGACTTGATCATCAGAGGTCCCCCCCCCAAGCATTCAATTCATGAAGATTGATCCTTGAAACCTTGAAGAAGCTCTTGATCTAACAGGGCAAAGAAGAAGAAGAATCATCGATCGTGACGACCTGTCCATCGAAATACCTTGAAGAATTCATACAATTTTTTATCAATCTTTCTCGTTTATCAAGATCTTTTCTGATTCTAAAGAATAGCGGATCATTACATCATTATCCATTATCTAGGCCAAACATCTTAATTTATCATTTAAATTAGAATCTTTCAAAATTTGTACAGTTGATTACGCGTGGTTGCCTTGCATAGTCTTTCACCATCATAAATCTTTTAGTTTTTATAGTTGCCAATGAACTTATTCTGTATTTTGTTTTGTTATGTCATATTTTCATTTTATGTTTTGAAACGGTATGTACTTTTTTATGCAAATATGAATGGCTATAGATGTTAAATTCATTCCTCTTGTTTGAGTGTGAAGTTTCAACTAAAATAATAAAAAGCCACTTCCAAATGCTTATTATTTCGAATACTAACGAATAGAAGGAAATAAAATACATACAATATGATAATAAAGTAAAATAATATATATAGATAGAATAAGAAAATCGAAGAAAAAAATCTTTATTTTTTTTTCTTCCATCCATATATATAGAATTCTTATCATGGATATATTCATGATTTATGAAATGTAGTGGTATTCAATTCTTTGATAGCTACTGGCGTAACAAGTATTTTATTAAAGGATTAAGTTCAAAAATGAGTCATTTATATCCTTATTAAAAAAATGGATTTTGATCATCTGGCATAGAAAAAGGAGCCAATTGATCTTGTAGGATTCTTGAGAAATTCTTTGATTTCTTTCGGAAACATATGATTCTAGCCTCTTGTATATTGCATGAACATATATATGTCCATCCAGAGTGGACTCAGCCTTTGAGAGTGAGACAAGGGTAGTGAGAGAAGGCCCGAAGAAGGCGCTTGCAATGGGTGTGGATGGAATTCAATTATGCACAAATAACCCACATGTACCAAGACTGCTTCAACAAGCAATGGATGACATAAACTGGTCAAGTGAGGAGATTACAGAAGAATATTGGAGAATGTTGGTGACCCTAAACAACTGGGATATGATCCTAAGACGTAGGGAGGTAAAGCTCATGGCAAACAAATTAGCAAAGGAAGCTAGAGTTGGTGGTGTACAAATGTAATGAGAAGGTGACGCGGCGCGGGGTAGTAATTAACCCGTGGGTTAGGCGGAACAAAGGGGATCACAAGGAAGATGACAAAAAACCAAGAAGAACCAAAGAATAACTATGAAATTCAAGCAATTTTCATTAAATAAGACTCAAAAAACAAGACTAGTCCAAAAGTCGGACTAATAGCCTCAAAACCCTAGAATCACACCAGATTCGATATTTTTGTTAAAAATGGAAAAAATCCAATATTATTCAAAATTTTCAAATCAAACTAAAAAGGAAGTCAAAATCCTACAGAAAAAGGAATCAAATTATGCCTCAAATTGGCATTTGAATTATTACTAAAAATAGCAAAAAAATATTTGGCTGGAAAACAGTGGAATTCAGGGATGAAAACAATGTTCTCCAAGCATAACTGGTGGACCCCACATGCGCGTTGAGATGAGCTTTCATAATTGGTGTTGAATGCGCGAATCCGATATCTATAACCAAAGTTATGGCCAAAATACTGAAACCTCACCCAAAACTGCCCCAACACGGAACTGGCTTGATCACTTCCCGCCTTTACGTCGATCCGCCACCTCATAATATGCCAACGCCTGCATGGTCGAATTAGATAGCTCCGCGTCATCTGACTCAGGCTCTCTTGCATCAGAAGGATTACAAGAAGTTCCACACTAGCTATGACTTAATCTATATATTATTGGATAGTGTAATTGCTAGCTATATAGCAACCCTCTTTCTCATGTTTAGGTTTTTTGAAATTATAATTTGATGGTTAATAATAATAAAATAATTATTTTAAATTTCATAAAGTTCAAAATTTGAACTACTGATTTAAAATTTTTACCCTATTCATTAACTATAATTTATAAGGTATCTATGAAACATATGAAATGTGTTCTTTTTTATGTTGTTTATATATAGATATATCTTGAAGTTCTCCCAAAATCAAAATATATAGTTTCCTCGTACTAATGACCTCAAAAACTATTCTTCATTTTCTTGATGTTCTTGATTGGAAAGGTTCTTAGGTTGGTGAACGAGAACAATGATTAAAAATCTTATTTAATGTGTTGATAGATGATTATAGAACTTTGATTAGGATTATGATTAAAATAAATTATAAATACATAGGTTCTTTTTCCACTCTAGCTCTTAGGCATGTATGTATGGTTTAAAAGTTATTTTTGTGTAGACTTGTGCATGAACCTTCAGTTAATGGGGATATCTGTTGCAAAAATTATGTATGCAAGTTACTCAATGGTAATGATATCACGGGCGTCAATATGGTTAGGATGAATTAATTTATATTTTTTAGCGTATTTTTAATCATATGATAGAAAAGCCTTTTAAAGGATACGCTTCACATGTCTATTGAAAAACAACTTCAAAGATTCTTACATACAGTTGGCCATAACTAAAAGAATAGAATAATCAACCATAATTCTATCCATTCCAACAAGACTATAAGCTATTATTTGAACCATGTGTTGCATGGAACATGGAAATTGTGCCACGATTTTGTTGGCCAACATAGCATATCAAAGTCTACTTATGTTGAGGTTTGGAGCAAATCATACTAATATACTAAGGAAAAACCAACAATCCTATTTAATAATTTTTTATTGAATTTATGCTTTTAGTTATTATTCTTTTCTATTGTTAGGACTGTGTTGGAGCTATGGATTAAAAATATATAGATGCAAGTGTCCCTATTTTAATCTTATAGATTTTTGTAGCATAAATGTGTATATATCCATCACAAAATGTGCTTGCAACTTTACAATTTGACTTAAAATTCATGTTGGTCTTAATTGGCTAAGAAGGTTTAACTCACTACGCATTAAATCTTCCTGATGCAGAAGAAAAGGAAAATAATCTAAAAATATCAGAATGTAGAGCCTGTATAATGATGTCTACAATTATTTTGTGGTTAAATATTGTTTTATATGTTTTGTTTGAAAAACATAGACAAATACTATCTCGTTGATGCGGAGTATGCGATAAAACTTGAGGGATTTTACTAGTCAATGTACTCTCAAATTCCAATGAACTTTTCAACTAGACATTTCTCTCTACTCACATTAGTTAAGCTGGCTTTTGGTTCATTAATTCACAAGGCGTTTCGAGATTTTCACATCTAAACCTTCTTCCCCATGCAAAACATAAGTCCACTTTAAATTAGTATGTTGCATATTACTATCTTGATCATTAGTGGAGATAGGTCTTATTCTTTTGAATGAGAAATGAGAGCCTTATGTGACATCTCAATTGTGTCCAATGGAAACAAAGATAGGATGTTTGAGAATGGTTAACAAGGAGTTATATTATTGCACAATAATTGTAGGAAAACCACTAGTGATTTGTGTAATGAACTTTTAAATTTTTTTCTGCATTATATGTACTTTATATTTGATCAAGTTGGGTTTGCCTTTTGTTTCATGTGTCAAATATAGTTTATATTTTATGAACTTTAAGGTTCGCTGTGATTTAATATATGTGTGTTTTATTATAATGATTATTTTAAGTGATGAAATTATTATAGTTCCATGAACCAATATAATCAATTTCAACAAAAAAATGTGCTATTTTGACATTGTTGTTTGGGAAAGATAGAAATAATTTAAAGAAATGAAGTTATAACTTGGTAGAAATAATTACTATCTTGTTTTTCTGTATTTCAGAAATATTATGCTTGAAATTATTTTAGAGTGTTTTGGTGATAGATCAAACTCATTAAGTGAGTGAGAAGATCAATGATCAATGATCTGCAATGTAACACGCCTGTCCCCCGTACATAACAATAAACCTACATGTGGACGGTTGTTTCACACCAGCCATGGTATGGCTGTCTTCTATACCTATTGTCATGCCCCGGCCTGTATTCCAGGCCTCGAGCACATGCACAGATCGGCCGTAACCAAGTAGAGGTGCACCCCAACTCGGATACAAGGCCTGTGTGACCAGTAGCAGATAACAAATAATACCAAAATATCATAAATAGACAGAGTCACAACGGAAATAAAATCATGGTTCATATACCCTACAATAGTTTGGGCCCTACAAGGGACCTATAAAGAAATATCTCTCACACAAAGAAAATAAAAGAAGTCCTCGGACCTCTGCAAGCTACCCCGTCCCTCGTACGGCTCCTGAGCTCGAGTCAGCTACTCCTCAAGATCTAAAAGAGAAAGGAAACAAATACGTGAGCTTTTGAATGGAAAGCCCAGTAAGTACGTCTGCGGGGATCATGAAACTATCATAAATAATAATAATATGATCAACAATCATAATTCAAACAATGGGGACACGCCTCACAAAGTCTAACTCTAGGAGTCTACCACAAACAATAGCAATGCTAACGACTCCTAACTATAGCAGCTCTCAAGCTCTGAGAAGAGTTCCCAAGGAAGCTCAGCAAACGTCTCCCCCGGCTAGCATCTACAGCATCTGCTGGAACTCGACCTGCCGGTTGTACGACCCTGAGGTCGTATATCGATAGCGTCACCTCTCGTACGTGTCGACATGACCAACGAATCATTCCCACTGATGGGCAGGACAACTAGAGTATCATCCCTTTGGCATGGTAAGCCGAAATGCTAGGGTGTCCCGTCCCTGAACGTTCCCCAAACGGAGCCCCCATGCTCCACTGATCCGGGCGGAAGACCGACAATCAAACAGGGATACCAACATCCCGAAAACAATCATACATGCTCAACAGGAATCCAAACAATTAGGAATGCTTGTATAAACTCAACAGATCAAGTCAAAGAAAATATCATGAACCATCGAACATGATAATAATAATAAGAAAAACTCCGGAGAGTAGGCACTAGGCAAGTGTACTTACCTCTACCAGCGATATCTAGAATCACCCGGGAATTCCTCCTGTCGCGTCTCTACGTCGAAATCTGATAATAGAAACTATATAAGTAACGACTATGGCTCATAAACCTGGATGTGCATGAATGGTGCACTAGTTAGGCCCACATCTAATCGAATGGGTCTTCCCTTGTATTCTATGTCATTTTCCTTTTAAAGATGCATGAACCCCACCCTTTTTAATGAAAGATGTTGTATCTTAGTGGTTAAGGCCCACTAGTTTCACCAGGGAGGTCTTGGGTCCGAATCCTGACTCTCTCTCTCTTGTCAGTTTTATTTCTTTTAGTGACTCACTTAGGCCTAGCTTTAATTAATTTATCCTAACTATCCAACAAAATGTGATACAGGGCTCTGATGGTTAAGGCCCTTCATGTTGTATAGAAGGTCGTAGGTTCCAATCCCTTCTTCTACCATTTCTTTTTCTTTTTAATTATTAACCTAATTCAGACTTGGTTGGGCCAAACTATTTATCAAAACATGATTGGACTCGACCAGGTTCATATCAATTCGATTCAACCCTTTTATTTGGTCCATTATTATACTTGATTTGATCAAGTCTGTTCATATATTATAACCTGACTAAGGCTAACTGCTTAACCTTTTAATCCTATTCAACTTGATCAAATCAATTTGTATTTTAAAGGAACCCAGACCCAGTACAACATAAGTTGGTTAAACCCATTCTAACTTGATTGAACAGAATCTAATTTCAGTTGATTAAACCTAACCCACTAATCCCCAAACCGGTCCCTGTCCCTATTGAACTCACGTCCGAGCTCGGTCTGGAGAGGAGACAGCTCCATGGTCGCGTGTTGCTGCCGCCAGGGAACCCATGGCTGACCAACGCCCTCCAGCCACCTAGTCCTCGTTGTCTGGGGGTGTTTACATGTTGGGAGTGCCTTCTATAACGGAGGACTGCCGGTTTCTTTCTCCCTTCTCGTCGGAGTGTGCCTGTTCACGGCCTACTCCCTCCTCTTCGGCGTCTAGCTCCGGGGCAAAAGATCGGCCACGGTCTTAAGGTCCTCCCGGCGTCTATCTCTACCTATCTACGTGTATTTATAATCACTATTACTATTACGATGAAAATAAGAAGGATGGACTCACCGGAGGCCGTGGCTCGAGGTGGTTCCGGTCGATCACCCGTCCTTCCTTCGTCAAGGTGGAGCGAAAAGCTCCTGATTATTGGTGGCTCGTGGCGTCACTAGGAGGAAGAGTCCGATGGCGGGGCAGTGATCCGCGCATATCCACAGGTCGCGAGGGTCTTTTTCGGTGCTCCGTCTATTCAGAGCTCTGTTGGAGCTCTCTGACTCCTTCCCTGGCTCGAGACTTGTCTGTACTGCCACCCTTCCTCTCGCTTCTCTCTGAACAAAAATAAAGCTCGCCGATGTTCAGAGAACGCTATTTAGGGTTTGGAAGGAGGATGCCTCTTATAGAGGTTTACAGAAGAGTCTCAAACACTACGGATCCCGTTGATAGCACTCCCTTCCAGCGGTGGCGATCGCTGTGATAGCGTGCGCAATAACCGGAGACGACAGCTGGGCGCTCAACGGAGAAGAAGCTCCGCGTGGGATGCCTCGCAATTGATCCTCTCGAGCGAACGATGGATCATCGTTGCATGGTGATCAACGGTGAGAGCCCGGTAATAAAGCCTCGGATCTAACATTCCCTTCTGATGAATGGTTTGTGTCTTTTGGCGATCAACGATTAGATATGTATTTCATGCTCCCAACTTATCCCACATTTGAGATCAACGGTGGAGGTCATTCCCTTTACTCGTAATGGATGGAGGACTGAGATTGCAAATCGCGCCTCGAACTTACACACTTGATGGAGATCAACTATTTGGATCAAATCATCATAACGAAATGAATGAAGAGTTAGTATTTGAAGTTATGCCTCGAACTTACACTAAGCCTTGGATGGACGATCCCGATTAGATTATCTTGTTTAATGAACACAAACGGTGAGATCTCATCCATTTTCCCATAACTTAAACAGATATTTCGGATGAACGAACAAGGGTGTACTCGCATGGTAGGGACACAGGCGTCGTTATCCTAGCAATAGAGATGGATGGTTGGATCAACGTCTCATGATCAGATCGCCCACAGATCTTTTAATCTCAGCCTTCCATTGTTTACTAATGCAACTCATGCACGAATTTCTCATGGCATTTTGCAAATAGCCCCCTAATCTTTTCTAGGTTATTAGTGAATTCTAACATTCCTTGGGTTCTACCCAAGGTCGCCTAACTTGGGCTTTTGTGACCGGCATTGACCGGTCACAAACAAACCAAATTCAAAATCTCAAATTAAAAAAGGTAGTGTCTGGGTGCGGTCAGACAAAGATTGGGTGCGAACTTTACTGTTTATTACTGTTTATTATTGTTCATTACTGATCATAATGAAGAAGTCTTGAGAAACTACTGTTCATTACTGTTTATTACTGTTCATTGGCGGCCCACCTCGTACCGTAGTCTGGGTGCGGCCAGACAGAAATTGGGTGCGGCTCTATTCAGATTGGGTGTGAACTTTTTACTGTTCACTAGTGAAATGGCGGCGTACCCAATTCGTGAAGGGTCGCACCCAATTTGCACATGCTCGCACCGTATTAGGTAGGGTATGGGTGCGGCTAGACAGAGATTGGGTGCGGCTCTATTTAGATTGCGTACGAACTTTTATTGTTCATTACTTTTCATTAGTGAAAATGAACACGCACCCAATTCGTAAAGGGTCGCACCCAATTTGCACATGCTCGCACCGTAGTAGGTAGGGTATGGGTGCTGCTCTATTCAGATCGGGTGCGAACTTTGAACTTTTACTGTTCATTACTGTTCATTGGCGGCGCACCTCGTTCCTAGTCTAGGTGCGGCCAGATAGAAATTGGGTGCGGCTCTATTCAGATTGGGTGCGAACTTTTACTATTCATTAGTGAAAATGGCGGCGCATCCGATTCGTGAAGGGTCGAACCCAATTTGCACATACTCGCACCGTAGTAAGTAGGTCTGGGTGCGGCCAGACAGAGATTAGGTGTGACTCTATTCAGATTGGGTACGAACTTTTATTGTTCATTACTGTTCATGGCGGAGCACCTATTGGGTGAGGCCAGGCAGAGAAAAGGTGCGGCTCTATTCAGATTGGGTGCGACCGGCTAGTGCCGGTCACAAAACCCAAGTTAGGCGACCTTGGGTAGATACCCAAGGAATGTTAGAACGCACCTACTCAGATCCTTGGCCTGTGAGTGGAGCACAATTTCGGATAAGTCCCTAGATTTTCCTGAAATTACAACTAAGTCCTTGGTAGCCCCAATTAACCCTAATTGGGAAAATGACCATTTTAATCTTTCTTTTCCGATTAAATTCAAGTTTGGGAAACTCCTAAAATTACTAAAATAATTAAAGAGAAATTTAGAGGATAATTAGGCACTATTATTTCCATAAAATCTTAGATTTTACAGCTATTATATACAATCATCTAAAAAATTCATAGAAATAAAATTCTCATTCCAAACATATGGGATCATAAAAGGAATAAGCACCTACATATATATAAATATCTCTCTGCTGAGGTCATGCACAAAGTATTCATCATCTTGATTTTATAGGGGCATAAGATAACCAAAGGGAGACATGGCATTTAACTCCTCAAAACACAATACAAAATAAATCTCCAACATCAGCTCAGTGCCCCTAGTACTCCATGGTATAGACACTATATCCTAGCCATATCTTCGTTAAATTCTAATGGTGCTGACTAGAGTTGTACTTGCAATCTATGTAAGGGGAAGTGGTGAGCTTAAAAAACCCAGTGGGCGTACATCATCCCTACAAGGGTTATCATATTGAATATAATAGTTTTGAAAATTGTACCATATATATATAAGCAGAAAAATGCTGGTTCTGTATGCATAATATGTTGTTATGTATGCTAGTCAAGTCTCATTATGAAGTTGAATATAAATGTTAGTTATAACATGTCTCATGAATCTAGATAGCATACCGTTCAAACCAAAAACTCGATATAAATACAAGAAAAGATGGCATACATCATTTCATACATTCAAGCTATCAATAACAGTCGGTCAAATATGCACCTAACTTCATTAACATACGTCATACCACTATACATTTGTTTGTGCTATCTAGGGCAGCTCTGTATTTGTTTATGTGCTGTCAAGGGCAGCTCTATATCTATATCTGAGCTGTCTAGGGCAGTTCTTTATGTATATCTATGCTGACTAATGCATGTCATAATCACTGTGCAACAATCATATGCAACATGGGAAAACATGCTGAAAAAACCACTATAGTCATATATGAGCATGCCCTAACTAGGGGCAATCATTTCATACTTTCAATGAATATATCTTGTGAAAACCTTCACAAAACCTTCGAAAAACTGTTTATGTTTTAAAACTTTTGAAAACCTGTAGTTCATTCAACTTCTACTCACCTTGGTACTATCGTGTCCTAATGTGGCTCCGATGCAGCTGGAGGGTCTTGGATGTCTTTACCTTATCCTAAACATCACAAATGATTATTTTCCATCAATACATATCATTTAGAAATGATTTGAGTAAACTGAGTACAATGCTTATGCTGATCCCCAAAATGTCGGCTTTACTCACTATTTGGTACTCAAGCTATTCGACTCTTTTCCTTATCTCAAACATAGTGTTTATCAACTATAAACTTGTTCCCTAACTAGTGGAACACTAGAGGATCTATTTAGAACGATATTTGGGTGTTTACCTAATGCATTATCATTATTCTCTTAAATCACAAAACATTGACTTTTCTATTTATAATCGATTATAAAAGACTATTATGGGCTTGCTCTACATGATTTCTTTACTTCTATTGTATCCCAAAGCTTACAAGACACTTAGGACTTAATTTGAAGTCATTCCGACCCTTTTCTGGTGCTACAATAACTGAGTGACCCGTTGCTCCTATAATGTGTGACTCGTCCTTCAGGTCTATCGACCCGTCGCTCCTATTGGAGCGATCCATCCTGATTTTTTTTTCTTGACTTCCCTGAGATTTTAAGACGCGTCCTTCTATTTGAGGGACACATCCTAGACTTGAGAGATGCATCCTAAACTTTGTGAGACACATCTTAAATTGTCAAATGACTCATTTTAGGGCATTGCTACATTAACTAATGAATTTCATACAATCTTTTCTAAACTTACACCATCCTACGTCAATTTGTACATCATTTTATCCATCAAATCCTCATGAATCCATCACATTCTAAAATTCCAATTCCAAGACATAATATACATGAAAACCTATCTTAATCCATGCAAATGCTTCAATGAAATGTTGATTCACTTGATCTTTTGAAACCCGAATGCTCTCATTTTACTGGCCTCTAACTAGTTCTCCTTCAATTTTTCTTACAAAACCTAAATCACAAGTATTTCATAAACTATTTGGTGAAAGAGCTTGATTCAAAGAAGAAGAGTGCTAGAACTACTACCCTTACCTTGATTTGATTCACAAACCCACTGATTCACTTCCTTCTTCAATTTCTCTTCACTAGCTACCTCTGCTATTCTTCTTCGAGAGAGATAATGGTTAAGAGAAAATGAATCTCTCTCTCCCTCTCCTTCGTCCTTATGACCCTTTACTGGCCTTTTGCACTTTACCCCCCTCCATTTCCTTATAATTACATATAAAATCCCTTTCTTACTTCTGATTCATCAGTTTCACCAAATTATTATTTCGTAATACCTATCTTGCCCCTCTCATGACCATAATATTCTTATAGCCCTTTCATAGATTTATTAAGGGTAATATTCGGGTCGTTACATGCAACTTCTTGGCAGAATTAATGAATAAATTTAGAGAGTAATTAGTGGTCGAGCAATATATCTATAAAGTACTCAAACAAATCAAATAGAAGAAATTGGAAAAGAATCCCAGAGTCTTCTTAATGTGTTATCTCCCACAAGTGTACGGGGTTGATCAAATAATATAGTGCCCTAAGGGCAGGTAATCAAATTCACAGGGACCGGCTGTCCTAGTACTAATTTGCCTTCTATTTTCTACCCTAACATCTAGGTGATGGTTTAATTCTAACTAGGAAATCTAAAGAAGAACTAAAGTGAGTAATTGACAATTCTAGGGTAAATCAATAAAGAAAATACGACACTTCGGATTTCTATCCCCCTTGAATTCCCTTGCAACTAATTCCCTTATATTGGCTATCTAATTGATATGTTCTTGGACTGTGAGGAACCTTAATTAGTTCAACCCCTATCTCTAGGCAGCTAAACCCTAATCCCATACGATGATACCAATCACCCTACGATTGCATTAGGTTATGTAATTCCCATTATTAAGTTTTTACCCTAATTCGGAGAGTGTGACACTACACACTCTATCTCTAGGCGTGCACTCACCCCCTTCCATCCATGCCAAGATCTTGCATGATAGTGTTCTCACTACAAATCAAGCAATTCAAGCATGCAAATTGGGCTCTCGCACTAGCAATTGCACACATAGATGATTTACAAAAACAATCAAAACCAATATATTAAAAAGGAAAATAGTCACAAGTTCATCCGAAGTTTCTAGAATCCAAGGCACCAACTAAGGTTTAGCTTCTCATATTACACAAATCCATTATAAAATCCAATTAAGAAGAAATTAATGAAAGTATTAAAGAAAACAAAGAAATCTCTCTCAATGCTTCTGTTATCTTGGACGATAGACTCCTCGGATTGATGTCTCCTTGGCTTTTAATCTGGTACCCCAAAGGACCGATCTCCTTGTCTCTACGCGTCATTAAGTGGCAGCCTTCGATCTCCTCCAAAACCATAGCCGTTTGTGGAAGAATCGTTAGAATTCCCTGGATAAGTCGCAGCTGTTGAGTTTTTATAGATAGGAGAAGTATGAAGCACGGGTGTGTTTAGAGGCGTGTTTAGCCCGTGCTTATTGCTGGAACCTTTGGGATTTGATTCAGAGTATTTTCAAAATTTCGGAGATCAGCCCGACCGAAACACGGGCAGAGTACGCCCGTATTCTTCAGTGGTATGACTCTGCTCTAGATAGACAAAGCATGCTTGAATGTGCTCTGAAAAGATCATCATAAATCTAAGTTATGGAATCAACACGCCTTAAGCACACCAGTGCTTGGGCCGTGCTCTTTTCTCGAATATGTCTTTTAGCTTTTTTTGCTCCGAATTGATCGATTTTTGCTTCTTCTGTCTCGAGAACCTATTTACCTATTCAATAACAATAAAATAACCAACATTGCACCAAATAGAAAAATCTATGCAAAAAGATAAGCAAAGTGCATGTAAATATAATATGAAAATGAGTATGATCATGTACTTATGACTTCTCTTCTCTAGAACAAAAAGAAATCAATCGCATGACATAAACCTTCAGATCTCAATCAAAAAATCGAAGTTAATTAAAACTCAAAAGGTAAGAAATATTCAAACCTGGATCCTTCGAACATACTCCTTCTAGAACATCCAACATGACTATGATATTGATCCATGAAGAGGAACCTCCTTATTCCATACTTAAAATGATTCATAGAAACAAAATCCAATGAGACCCCAGCCAACGCCGCCTCGAATGAAGAGTAGATTTTGTTAGCTCACAAAAAAGAGCTATTTGGAGGACTTAATACGCAAGATTGAGAACCAATATAGGCAGTTAATGATGTATTTAAGACAATTTGGTTCATTTGTATAATGTTTTATCCCAAGAGGCATGTATACTTAAGAGTATACATAAGGAGGTTGAGGGCTGGAATTAGTAAATCCTTGGCGCTTAAGAGTGAATTGGTTGGCACTCCTGGGAGGGAAGTGGGTGGAGCATGAGGAGGTTTATTGTGGCTTTAGTTGAGTAGGAGGTGGGATTATAGTGACGAATTAGCATGTCCATCCCAAAGATTAAGAGCTTAGAAACTTGGTTTATAATGACATATTCATTTATCCGCTACTAATATCAGTTGCTTAAAAATTTAGGGGTAGATTTCTGGAACCTCCACTAACTTTAGCAGTTCATACAACTAAATTAGATAATTAATTAGTGGTGGATATAATAATCTATCGTTAATTAAAAGATATAACGGTAGATATTATAATCCGATCCTAATATTATTCATAACAACCACCAGATTTTTAGTTTTAAACCAAGTTTTAGAAAAGCCAAAAATCAAGAAAAAAATAACATGGCTGCTAGGATTCGAGCCCAAATCTATGGGCAACATAGAATTCTAACCACTAAACTACAACCATAAATTTTGGCTTATGGGAATAATTATATATAAAAAAATAACGGATATCATGTTCAAAATATCAAACAGGAAGGAAACACAAACAAGCTTGCAGAAGCCTCACATTAAGGCTTGTTAGTATTGGTGGACAAGGTTTGAGGGGCTAGGAGGTTTGAGTGGAAGGAGACAAGAATATGATTTGTGGAGAAAACAAGGACTTTATTACAAAAGAGGAAATGGTTAGTTAGTTACAAGTGGAACTACTTAGTTTTGACTCACTTAGTTGTGTTTCTTTGACACCCTGCCAACCTTATTTATAGGCTTCATCCAACCGACTTTACAATTCATGAAACATCTAGACTTGTAACCGACTTAGCTTGCCTTTGTTACCGCCTTTACTCCACCGCCATGCTTGCACCTTCAAGAGTCTTCTAGAAACAACTCTACTGCCATGCTTGTCATGCTTGTAGCTTCAAGAGTCTTCTAGAAAATGGATCAATGCTTCAACATTCTCCTCCTTGATCCATTTTTGATATGCCAAGCATGCCGCGAAGTGCTGTAAACTTGGTTTGTGGTAGAGCTTTTGTGAATATATCTTCTATCTGGTCTTCAGTCTTGCAATACTGCAGCTCGATCTGCCTCTCACTTTGTAATTCTCGTACAAAGTGATATTTTGTAGATATGTGTTTTGTTCTTCCATGGCAGACTGGATTTTTTGAGATAGCAATAGTCGATTTGTTGTCGCATAGTATTAGTGTTGGTTTTGCCTGTACTTCTCCAATATCTTCTAGTATTCTGCGGAGCCATATAGCTTGACTTGCTGTGATGGCTGCTGCAATATATTCTGCCTCCGTTGTAGATTGTGCTACTGAATCCTGCTTCTTAGATGCCCACGAAAAAATTCCAGAGCCAAGTGTGAAAGCATATCCAGATGTACTCTTCCTATCATCAGTGGAGCCTGCCCAATCACTATCTGTATATCCAAGTAGTTTTCCTGTCTCATTGGGCCGATACCAGATTCCATAGTCTGTTGTTCCCCGTAAGTACCGAAGAACCCTTTTAACAGCTCCATAGTGTATCTGGCTTGGACTTTGCATGAAGCGTGATAACAAACTTGTAGCATACATTATATCTGGCCGTGTAGCCATGAGATATAAGAGGCTTCCAATGATACTTCTATAGAGAGAAGCATCAGCTTTTTCTGCTCCATCTTCCTTTTGTAGTTTTTCATTTGTCATGAGCGGCGTTGGTACAGCCTTGCAGTAATTCATCTTAAATTTCTTCAGGAGGTTCTCTGCATATTTCTTCTGTGAGATGAAAATATCTTCTTCTTTTAGATTGACTTCTACGCCAAGAAAGTAGTGCATCAAACCCAAGTCTGTCATCTTAAATGTCTTCATCATCTCTTCTTTAAATTCTTGAATCATTTTCTTATTGTTCCCTGTATATATAAGATCATCTACATACAGAGAAACAATAAGAAGATCAGAGTTACCTTGGGATTTGATGTAGAGAGTTGGTTCATTCATGCTCCTCCTGAAGCCTTGCTTTATGAAGTATTCATCTATTCTGCTGTACCATGCTTGTGGTGCTTGCTTTAATCCATATAGAGCCTTCTTGAGCTTCAAGACTTTGTCTTCTTTGCCTTTGACGATGAAGCCTTGTGGTTGCTCCACATAGATTTCTTCTTGTAGATATCCATTTAAGAATGCAGACTTCACATCCAGTTGATATATCTTCCATTGCTTTTGTGCAGCTAAAGCAATAGTAGCACGAATTGTGTCTAGGCGAGCAACAGGAGCAAAAGTTTCAGTATAGTCAATACCTGGTTGTTGAGAGTAACCTTTTGCCACTAGCCGCGCCTTATGCTTTTGAATTGATCCATCTGCATTCAGCTTTGTTTTGTAGATCCACTTGACTCCAATAATGTCTTTGTCCTTAGGGCAATCAACCAGCTCCCAAGTTTCATTCTTCTCGATCATCTTGATCTCTTCTTGCATAGCTTTCCTCCAGACTTCTTCTTGAGCTGCTTCTTCATAATTTTTTGGTTCTAGAGTTGTGAAATTGCAAGCTTCATAAATTTCTCTAAGAGATCTTACTCTTCTAATAGGAGATTCTGAAGTAGATTCTTCTTGTGAAGATGATGTAGAGCTGGACGCCTCTCTTTCTTCATGTATTGTTTGCTCCTCCTGTGGAATATTTGTTAGTGTGACATACCTCTTCTCTACTTTTTCTTCCTCCCAGTTCCATGCTGCATCTTCATCGAACTCCACGTCTTGACTGATTATCACTTTCTTAGTCTTTATATTGTAGATCCGATAACCTTTGGACTGATCACTGTAGCCCAAGAAAATTCCTTTCTCAGTCTTCTCATCAAGCTTGCTCCTTTTTTGATTTGGAATGTGAATGTAGCATATGCAGCCAAATACTTTGAGGTGCTTCGCAGAAGGCTTCATTCTACTCCAGGCTTCAATAGGCGTCTTGTTTAGCACTGCCTTGGTTGGACATCTATTTAGTAGATAGACTGCTGTATAAACCGCTTCTGCCCAGAAAGAGTTTGGAATTCCTTTCTCCTTTAGCATTGATCTTGCCATCTCCATTACAGTTCTATTCTTTCTTTGTGCTACTTCATTTTGCTCAGGTGCATAGCCAACTGTTTGTTGATGATGAATCCCCTCATCTTCGCAGAATTTCTTGAACTCATTAGAGTTATACTCTGTGCCTCTGTCGCTTCTGAGAACTTTGATGCTACGGCCACTTTGTTTCTCCACATGATTCTTGAATTTCTTGAATATAGAGAAAACTTCTGATCTTTCTCGGAGAAAATATACCCAAGTCATTCTTGTATAGTCATCGATGAATAGGATGAAATACCTATTTTGACTGGGTGTAGGAGTCTTCATTGGGCCGCTGACATCTGTATGCACCAGCTCCAGTGGCTTCTTGGCTCTCCATGCTTTACCAGATGGGAAGGATTGTCTTTGTTGTTTTCCAAGTAGACAACCTTCACACACATCTGAAGTTTCTAGAATATATGGAAGATTTCTCATCATGTTTTTCTGATGGAGTAGCTTTAATGCTGCAAAATTAAGATGGCCAAGTCGCCTGTGCCATAGCCATGACTCATCAACCTGAGTCTTCATAGCTATGTCTCTTGTATATCTCCATTGAATTGGAAAATTTCTATTTTCCATCTTGATAGAGGCAAGAACTTTCTTCTTGTCATAAATGGTGTAAGTATCTCCTTCAAAATATAGAGAATATCCATTCTCTATCATTTGTCCCACACTGAGCAGATTTTGAGCCAGACTAGGAACTAAATATACATCTTTAATTTGTTTTGAGCCTTCTTTAGTTTCTAGTATTATAGTTCATTTCCCTTTTGTTTCAACTAATGCACCATTTCCCATTCTTACTTTGGATTTTACTGAAGTATCAATTTCAGTGAATATGGACTCATTAGAAGTCATATGATTACTACATCCACTGTCTATGTACCAAATATCATTATTCTCTTTAGTTGTTTCTTGATTAGCATAAAATGTATTTTGTGTATTTTCCCTTTTTTTCTGCATAATTAGCTTGATTGTTTATTTTAAAGCGACAATCTTTTTCTATATGTCCATATTTTTTACAAAAGTTGCATTGTTTGTTATTACGAAACCAGCAATCTTTTTCTAGGTGATTGTTCTTTTTGCAAAATTTGCAAGGTGGATATTTTCCTCCTCCTTTTATATTTTTTCCAAAATTCTTGTCATTTTTAAATTTTTGAGGTTTGAAATTCATCTTTGTTTTAAAGGCACTTTCTAAATTTTCTTCATCTTGCACTATTAGTCTTTTTTCATGTGCTTCTAGTGAGCCAATTAATTCACTTACTGATAAAGATTTTATATCTTTAGATTGCTCTATAGCCGTAACTACAGAGTTATATTTTTAAGTGAGTGTTATTAATATTTTTTGTACTATTCTTTTATCAGTAATATCATCTCCATAGGCTCTCATTTGATTTACTAGTTGTTTTACCCTACCACAATATTGTTGAATAGTTTCATTTTCTTTCATTTTTAAATTTTCAAATTCTCTGTTTAGAGATTGTAATCTAATGGCTCGTACCTGCTCAGTGCCTTGGAACTCTTCTTGCAGTATTTTCCATGCCTCCTTTGATGTTTTTGCCCCAATAATTCTTGGAAAGATATCCTCCGACAAGGCTTGTTGAATGATGCAAAGAGCCCTTGCATCCTTTTGTAGTTGCTCCGTGGAACTGCTTCCTTCTTCTTTTGAAGTCTCGTACCCGTTCTCTACAATGTCCCATAAGCCTTGGGCCATCAAGAACGTGGTCATCTTTAGACTCCAATAATCATTGTTGTTCCCATCAAAGATGGGAATTGGAACACCAAACGAGGTAGAACCAGACATGGTTTATGGAGGTAATGAATAGTGGAAGGTTAGGACAAACGCCCACTACCAACCAAACCGGGCTCTGATACCACTTGTTAGTATTGGTGGACAAGGTTTGAGGGGCTAGGAGGTTTGAGTGGAAGGAGACAAAAATCTGATTTGTGGAGAAAACAAGGACTTTATTACAAAAGAGGAAATGGTTAGTTAGTTACAAGTGGAACTACTTAGTTTTGACTCACTTAGTTGTGTTTCTTTGACACCATGCCAACCTTATTTATAGGCTTCATCCAACCGACTTTACAATTCATGAAACATCTAGACTTGTAACCGACTTAGCTTGCCTTTGTTGCCGCCTTTACTCCACCGCCATGCTTGCACCTTCAAGAGTCTTCTAGAAACAACTCTACCGCCATGCTTGTCATGCTGGTAGCTTCAAGAGTCTTCTAGAAAATGGATCAATGCTTCAACAAGGCTAATACAAACGAGACAACTCTGAACTCTTCCATCTAGCACTTTAAATGATTTAATTCATTATGCACTTCACTACATCTCTGTAGTACTAAATAATCGAACTATATCCATATATCTTGGAGCGCCACCTTTCTAAAGAAGTAAAGAACCATTTCCAAATCCCTCGCTCCCTCTATAG
Organism: Dioscorea zingiberensis; assembly: GCA_026586065.1. Classification (NCBI taxonomy): domain Eukaryota; kingdom Viridiplantae; phylum Streptophyta; class Magnoliopsida; order Dioscoreales; family Dioscoreaceae; genus Dioscorea; species Dioscorea zingiberensis. The sequence goes on along the minus strand of CM048819.1, from coordinate 17,037,685 downwards.
TTTCCATCTATTTCCTCTCATTCTTGGAGTAAAACCTAAGCACAACATAGAAGAAGAACCTATAGAGCACACCCCAAGCAAGCAGTATAGCAACGTCTAACAAGATGCTTTCCATCTCAATGTCCATGCTACTCAGAACATCCTCTCCGATCAACAGGCAGGTTGTGTTCAACTTCTTGTGAAGTTTGCTTAACTTGATATCCCCTATCGGCCCCGGCGAGAGATCACTATACTCTCCGGTGTAACAATTATCACCCTTGAACTCATTTGTCAGCAATGCCTCAAAAGGATACTTGATCGCCGAGACATAGTGAAGCCAGCGCCAGTACACAGGGATCTTGCTGCGTTTCAAAAAGAAGCCACAAGTGAGGAAGAAGAGAGCGGTGGTGGCGATGACGACGGCATAGCCGGTGATGTAACTCGGCACCAGTGCGCTGACAAGCATGACATAGGCGTTGGTGGTGATTAGAGAGGCGAAGAGGATGATCCAGAAGTAGAAGAGGCTGCTATGGAGTCTCAGCATGTACTTGGTGATGATGGCGAAGGTGAAGCCTTGGATGGCGAAGAAGGGGAGGTAGACGATTAGGGACGAGATGACGTAGGATGAGGCCCTGTAGGCATTGTGAGATGTTTCTCGGATGAAGATGAAGCGTTCTTGGATGAAGGTGGGCACGGCATCGTTGGAGGAGAAGAAGACGAGGCAGACGGCGAAGATGTAGAAATTAAGGGTGCGGTTGATGGTGATGAACTGGCGGTCGTGGAGCTGGTGGAAGAGAGTGGAGAGGATGATGGCCATCACCGTTAGGACTACTTCACGGGAGAGGAAGAGCTCCGGCGTGCGGATTACGTTGAGGGCCGTGCGCCATGAGAGTACGGCCACTTCTCGTAGCCATGGGTTGGGGAACTTGGGGCCGGAGTCTGGCTCGTCAAGGAGTTCTGGCTGGAGATCATGTTGGTGGTATACGTGTGCAGGTGTTGGTGTCTGAGGGGAAGGGATGTAGGGAGTTGCAGCTGAATGGCTGAGATTGTGGACGGAGATGGCTGATGTTAGGCCAGGGGTTCTCGCCGGAGTCCATGAAGGCATGGGACGCTGAGGGGTGCCGGTGACGCCATTATAAAGCCATTTTGAGAAGTCTTTGTAGAAATGAGAAGCTAGTCTTGGTTGCATTGGTGTTTGGGTTTTCCTTTCCAGCGAGTTATCGAACTGGTCGTCGTCTTCATCTTCATCAACTTCATAGTCGGTGTAGGAGGCTGAGTGACTCTGAGCGGTGCTGGAGAACTGCTGACTGTTTAGATGAAACTGATGAAGAGAATTGGCGGACTTACGGAATGGAGTCTTGGGGGTCTTGGGGATTGGAGTTTGGGCAGCTTGGTTGGGCTTAAGGCCATCTCGCTGGTAGAGAATCAGGGGTTCAAGACCAATGGTTGATTCATCGTACTCTTTGATCACGTCCAGAAGGTATTCCATGCTGTTCTCCCCTTCCGGCACCGGCCGGCCGAAGCCTGCCAGGTGTTCCGGCAGTGCTGCTGGGTCCCCCATATAGACCAGTCTCCCTCTAAACAGATGAAGAGACTTAGATCTAGATTTATATAAATCATATATGGGACTAATTTAAGATTTTGTTATATATATAAATAGATAGATACCTTGCAAGAACAGTGATTCTGTCAAGGAGAAGCTGAACTCTGTAAGAAGGCTGGTGGATGGTCATGAGGACAATGCTACCTCCCTTGGCAATCTCCTTCACCTTCTCCACAACACTGTAAGCACTTGTTGAGTCTAAGCCAGAGGTTGGCTCATCCAAGAACAACAGGGATGGCTTGTGTATTATGTCTATGCCTATGGACACTCTCCTCTTCTCCCCTCCTGATACTCCTCTCCTTCCTTCATCCCCTATGTATGTCTGCGCAGCAGTCTGCATCATATAATCAATTTAGTTCTGATACTTGGTTAAATATAAGAGATTGATGCATCATACTTGCAGACCGAGCTGGTTGATGAGCTCCCAAACACGCTTAATCTTCTCTGAATTGGAGATGGAGGGAGGAAGCCGAACTTTGGCAGCAAACAGGAAGGTCTCAAACACTGTTAACATTGGGAAGAGCTGATCATCTTGCATCACATAGGATGACACCTTCTTTATGTAGTTAGTTGTCACCTGAGTCACAGATAAAATTCATCTCTTAATTAAAAGATGTGAAACTGTTAGCTAGCCACAGCTAAAACATGACAATGAGATCAATTCAACTTACCGGACGACCGTCCATGCTAACAGAGCCCTCGAGGCTCCCTTGAGCAATCCGACCGGCCAGCGCATCAAGAAACGTTGACTTCCCGGCGCCACTAGGGCCGAGAATGGCACTGACTTGGCCGCGGAGAGCCTGGCCGGAGATGTCATTGAGAAGGAATGCCTCCTTGGTGATCCAAACATCATCCTTCTTCTGTTTCTTCATAACACTATAAGATAAGTTTCGGAACTCCAGCCCTTGGCCATGGCTCTGAATTACCTTCTCCACCTTTTGGATACCTCGTCGGCGCACCGCCGGGTTATCCTGGTCCAGCAGGCTCTCTAGGCTTTTATTGTCCAACCTCCGGCCATGTGCCATCTTGAAACCAATTAAGACAAGAAACTCAGGGACAGTGGAACTAAGAATTGGAAGCCATAGTATATATGTTGTTAATCAGGACATTGGAGTTGATGTCATGTGAGCGTTGGTATTGCAGGAAGGATTTGGTGTTTGTAGGTAAGTTTGGAATTAACAAGAACGTAGAGACATGCATGAATGCAATTGAGGAAAGGAACCTAACCCTTGCCGTCTTGTTGATAGGTTTAGTCTTGTCTCATCTCCTTAGAATGAGAGAAAAAGTTACAATGGTGAAATGTTGCACTAGTGATTGTTTCATAGTATAATCATGAGCGCAAAACAAAGAAAATGAACGGTTTGTCTGCGTAGATGATTTTAATAAAAATTGCATTCATTATAAAATATAGATAAAAATAAAAGGAATTATGTATTTTTCATTTTACTTAAAATTGTTTTTATGTTATAGATAATTTTAATATTAAATAATTTAAATTAGATTGTAACTTTGGAATTTCTTTCAGAATTTTAAATTATAAAATAGTATAAGCATCCAAACTTAAAAAACCACCACTCAAACACATTATTACATGAGAATTAGTTGTTTTTCTTTTATATATCAACTACTCGATTCCAACTCCTTTTATAGAAATGTCTGAATTCTCAGATGAACCTATCTCTATCACACTAGAGTGCAGTTGACAAGCTGGATCATGCAGCGATGTCACAAACGTATGCACTATGGTTGTTTGGATAGTCTTGGGAGAGGTCTAATAGGAGCTACAGAAGTTAAGAAGCTTGAATGAGAATCAAAACTAGAGGTTTAGTGTGTGGGTCGAGCTGCCTGCAGTGCTCAAATAGGCGGAGGACGAGCTTGGGTTGTTGTTGCTGAAGAGTAACCAACGGGGATGCAGGAGTGCATTATTCTATTGCCCGCGAACACTTGCATAACTGCTGGAGACCTTTTTTTTTTTTTTTTTTTTTTTTTGAGAGAAGAAGAGCCACATAGTGGCTATATATTAAAAAGTTAAAAAAACTTACACCATCAACGGATAGTCAGAATCATTCAAAGCTAGAAAACAGAGCATAATAAAGCAGAGCAACCAGAGTTCTGTAGACTTCACTGAGACCAGTAGGGGCATAACAATCAAGAACCCTTCCCTCCGGCCATGACTTTGCCTTTCTTCTTCTGGACTGCAGATAGGATTTACACCCCTTTGCGAGCTCGGGATCCTTTCTGCAAGCTTTTTTGGAGTTCCTAGAGGGTCCGCTCATCTGCCGAGTCCTCCAAACCCGAGTCATCCTCCAAGCTATCCGAATCACTCTGAGGTTCTGAGGATGCCATGTTTGCTCGGAGAGCCTGCTCAACCCTGTCAACAAGCAACCGGTGCGCATCATTGGAGCTCTCTACCCTCTGGTCCGAAGACGACATCAAGAGCAAGGGGGTGATGAACACAACTTACGCTTACCCTTTCCTTTGATATCCACATCCATACTTGTAGATCCAACGGCCCAGACCAGATCACGAACAGGAGAATTAGAGGGGAGAATGGGATCCATGCCCTCCTCGTCATTGGTGTTGGGTGAACTGGCAGGAGGGCAGAGGGTCAGACTGATGGGACCTTTGCCAGCTATCTTCACTTGGTCGCATGGGTTGGAGGGGACCGGGTAGCCGGAATGGGGGGCTTAGGTCAGCTGATGAGAAGACCCACCACGACCATGACACCCGCCTCGGCCACGCATCATCACCTCACAACTCCCACGCTCCACGTGGCGATTATTCGGCACCCAAGCCTGCCGATCACGATCCACGCCCGCCGCGTGGCAGACGTCCACATCAGTAGCTTGCTGGCGTCCACGAGGAGCTTCTGGTAGTGGGTGCGCAGCACGTGAGGCCATTCCCCCAGCTCCACTGCGGCCACGACCGTGCCCTTGTCGGCGGGGTGCCTGCGTCCATCTCCAACCTTGTTCCTCTGTTTGATTCACCTCCGCAAGAGGAGTTTGGGGTTGAGGACCACCCTCTCTGCTAGGCGCCGAAGTTCCTTGCTTAGCCAAACCTTGTGAAGACCCTCCATCGGCACCACTGGTCGGACCGGCTGCAGGGGATTGCTCCGAAGGTTGATCTCGTCGGCTGGGACAAGAGATGGCTACGTGACCCACCATTCCACATCCATAGCAGGGATCGTCATTCTTTCATACAGAACCATCACGAAAGTTCGCCGATCTTCATCTTCGAGCCAGAATCCTCGTTTCAGAGGGACAGACAGGTCAATCTCAAGGCATACCCTTGCAAACCTTGTTCGGGATAATGAGGTAGTATACTCATCTGCCTTAACCAGTCGTCCGATGGATGCAGTGTATGTCTCCAGAGATTCACCGTCCCATTAATCCACAGGGAGGTTGTGGAGCTGCACCCAGATCATAGCCTTCGTCAACCTCATGAATGCGGGTTCAAAGCCTGGCTGCCATGGCGAGAGCTGGAGGGTGATTCCGTGGACTGCCCAAGGGCCTCCAAAAAGGAGATGATCCTTGACTTCCTCTGTTTCGCACTGGATTAGGAGGAATCCGTTCAGCATATCGGAGATGTGCGTCTTCCCAATTGCACTCCACAGCCTAAGGAGAGATGCTTTGACGATTTCGAATGGTGGAGCTTTGCCAAATAGCTTCCCGAACAAGGAATTTTGGAATCTCATTCGAGCTCTTTGCCTACTATCTTCATCCACACGGATAGTGTCCTTGATCGTCATCTTGAGTTTTTCCAGCACTGTGGCGTCAATCAGCAGTGGGGACACAGTTTGTCGGCTTCCATCACCAACAACTTTAGCCCAGGAGGGGCCTGGGGGAACGGGAGGGGGCTCTCCGCCCAGAGATCATGCAGTTTTGGTGGGTGTGGTGAAGGAAGGGAGAATGAGAAGAGCGTGAGAGGGTCTGGGTCATGGCAGTGGGAGTTGATGAAGGCGACATGTGGTAGGGAGCTATTGAAAAATTTACTTCTCAATGTCGGGTTTCCACTGATATTGAATTGGCCAACAATGACATGGAGAATGGTGGATTGGTGAAGTACATGAGGCAGGTGTTAGATATGTCCATGGGGTGAAAGAAGCTTATGGGTTTCATGGAGAGTAGGATTGAGGTAGAGTCAATTTGAGGGAAGATCTCTCAACCCCTATGGCGATATGCAAGGGATTGATAAGTTTGTTCTTTTTGGTTTTTTTTTTCCCGATGGATTTTTCAATTTAGGGTTTGCTGAAATTGATTTGAGAGTGATTTGTTGACATTGATTTAAAACTGAGGTGGCATGGATTAAATTTTAGGATATAATTTATTTTTTAAAAATCTTTAGCCATGTAAAGTGTCACGCCCCGAACCCAATTGGGGCGCAGACAGACCAGCCGCATACTTGTGACGACGGGCCCCATTGTGTATGCAAGGCCTTATAACCTGTTTACAATTACTACAAATACCTAAATAATATGAATTTATTGCTAATACTCAAATGTTCAATCCAACATTCAAAATGACCTAACAAATGGGCAAAGTCTATAAAAGTAAATCAGGATGGTTTAATTTATTAGAAATACTAGAGAAAATCCGTAGAACACTAAGGACAAGATTAGGCTCTTGATATCCCATCTACCCACCAAGTAGCTATTCCTTGGGATCTGAAATAAAAATGTCCAGAGATTAATGAGCTTAAGAGCTCAGTAAGTATCCACTACAAAAAAAATAAAAATAAATAAACCATGTATAGTTTTAATATTATAATTAAAGTTGAAACGTGATAAGATAAAATGGTGACAAAAATAATTCAGAAATAATTTAATAAATTTGCAGTAGTTAAAACTTCCAAAAGTATCATAAAATAATACAATCAGAGGGTTTGTTTTATACTCAAAATACTAGAGTCTCCCAAACATTCTATAACCACTAATAACCCCGGTGGTACAGGTCAGAAACAGAAGACTGTTATTATAATCCGATAGCACGGAAAATCAGAAAGCTACTATTGTAATCGACAACACGGGTTGAACAAGTTCATAACAGATACATGTCGACACGGTTAATGTTTAACCCTCATTGACAAAGGTCAGAACACAGACAATTTGGAGACGTACTCGAAAATCTAAATAAATGTCATGGAAAAATAACTCATAATATACAGAATAGCTATGTCGGAAAGTGTGTTAAGCAGGCAAACATAAATAGCTCTAAACTAAACATACATACATGGTTCTGTTGTACAAAAAAGATTGCTTAGGATTTCATAAATAAAAATAATTTCCAAAATATAAAATATTAATAACAAATGATAAATAAATAAATAAATTACTAATTAATTTATAGGTGAACTACTTACCTCCCAAATCTCCAAGCTCAATCTAACCGTAACTCAGACCATTGTATTTGTATCAAGATCTAATACAGAAAAGATGGTTAAGTTATTGAGTGGCAAGAGTCACACATTAATGTACATGTTACCAAGTCTCTCTACAAGAACACCAGCATGAGATTCTTTACAAATCCTACCCATAAGTCATCTTATTTAACTTATTAATTTCCTGCAATTACCTCCCAAAACAATCAATCAAAATATCATTAATTACATAAATGATTTTTAAATAATATTTATTATAAATAAAAATAACTCTGAGAAAAATAAATAAATAAATAAATAATTTCTTCCAACATTGCTCTTAATTCAAAGAAAATCTGAAGCAAGGAACAAGTAATTTAGTTGGTTTATAATAATAATAACAAAAAAATTCAATAAAATAAAATAATAACAAAACATAACAAAAACAAGGCTTTGACAGTGGCTCCACAAAATTGAGGCCCGTTTCTCCAAGTTTCAAAATCTTATAATAACCACGTCAATCCAGTAGAAGGAAGCATTTGGTTGATTTTCAAAATAAAATAAAATAAAATAAAATAAAATAAAAAACATAAAAATAAAAAAATTCAAAGAACGCTGGATTATAAGTGCATTCAGGTGCCTTTCCCAGAGTTCACAAATCGACAATTTGCTTAGAAAAATGAAGCACAAGTAGCTACTAATAACACAATAAAACAATTCATCGATATATATTAATACAAAATATTTTATTCTACTAATAAATTAATGAGATTAAGGAATCCCAAATGAACCGAGACTAGTTATTTGTTTTCATAAAACTTAATTAAATAAATAGTGAATTAGCGGAATAAAAATTTGTGGGTAATACAAAGAAGAAAAGGAGACAATCAAATTAAAACCAAAGTTGTAAGCCCACTTTCATCCTAAATGGATTCTATTATCAATTTTAGTCCAATCTTACATAGATCACACAACAAGAGGTCTTAACACATCTTTATCAGATAATCTAACCCTGATTCCAACAATAGTTTCAACTAAAACAAACTAGAACGAGGATTAGTCGAGGGTTCATCTTGATAGCCTATTGTTCAAAATCTGGTCAACTAAGGAGAAGATATGAGAGAGGGAGAGAGAGCAGAAACTCCTATCGTCTCCAGATCGTCTAAACACGCCTCCTCTTAGAATGATTAGGGTTACTAACAAGGGCGGCGGCGTGAGAGGATAAATAATGGGATTCATAACAGTTTTTAAAAATTTAGATTATGTTTTTTTATTATTATTTTTATTTTCTTAACCGAATAAAGATAAGGTCTTTCACCAAATCATTAATTATGATAAATATCAACCTGTTTTTCTTTTTAACCCCTACAATTCTACATATTTATATTTAACTTTTCAAGTGTGTTATTACATAAAGGGTATTTACTAGTAACTCTGTAAACATCTTCATTTTTATGAAAACTCTTATCAACAATAGGGGCCCTCTCTGGCACTTGTCTGAAGGAGGAGGCGTCACCTTTCATGGAGGAAGTGGGAATCACAAGAATCAACAGTATAGGGAGGTAGTTCCCCCAGCGAATATTCTTCCCATTTGGTCAATTAACTTTGAAGTTTATCTTTTCCTGTTCCTAACCTACTATGATTGGATATTTGACATTTGAATTGCTTCTTATTAATATTATATAGTTTGGAAATTTTCCATAGTGCAGTAAAAATCATATGAAAACAACATAAATGTGTGAATTTATTTTATTATTTAATTTTTTTTGTTGACAAAGAATGTAGCTAATAAGCTTATCCACTAAAAAATTACTTGTAAATCTTTATCCAGGGATTTTTTTTTTCATGGACCTCCTGGTTTGCTTTATTATGATGAGCCACCTCATTCCCCTCGGTTTGAATGAAGCGAGAGCAACGGCACTGGCTAGCACTATCAACTGCCAGATTGGCAAACTCCCCCTAAATTACCTGGGTCTTCCTATCTCCGGTAGGAAACCCAGGCGTCAGGAATGGAACCAACTCTTAGACAGGATCAAGAGAAGGATCTGCTCATGGAAGGGCCAGCTTCTCTCCATGGCGGGAAGGATCACCCTCATCAACTCGGTCCTCACAGCTATCCCAAACTACTGGCTAGCAATCTACAAGCTACCGGAATGGGTGTCCAATGGGATCGACAATCTTCGAAGAGAATTCCTTTGGCATGGGCCGGAGCTTAAGGGCAAGGCATATAGGCTAGTTAATTGGCAGTGCATTTGCCAGCCAAAAGAACACGGAGGCTGGGGCATCACAGACATCAGATGTTTCAATGCAGCCATGATGGGAAAATGGTGGTGGAGGCTCCTCACCGGGCAGGCCAACGTATGTCGCGTGACTGTGAGAGCATCCCACTTTTGGAAAGCGGTTTCCGAACAATGGCAATTGGTGGAAATGGATCTGACTGTCAAAGCCGGAAGAGGGAACACAGTTAACCCGTGGCAAGACAAATGGATCCAAGGGCAGAAGCCGAGCAACCTTTTCCCATCACTAGCCGAGTCTGCCTTAGATCAACATCTTCCTTTAGAGAGGGCCAGAAACAGCCTAGCACATTCCCTTCCACTCTTAAAGCCAGGGCCACTAACCATGGAGGGTACTCGGGAGTTGGAAGCACTCTGGGATGCAATCGCTAGGACCCAGGAGGATTGGGAAGATACCAGAAGCTGGAGCATGGGAGCAAATGGGGTGTTCTCGGTTAAGTCTCTTTACTCTTTTGCGGTGGATGGAGGAACACGAAACCAATTTCCTACCAACCTATGGAGACTCCCGTGCCCAAAGAAGATCCAATTATTCGCTTGGTTGGCTGCGGATAACAAGATACTCACCCTGTACAACCTCATTAAGCGGAAATGGAAAGGGAACCGTACCCTATGCTATTTATGCAATGAACAAGGCGAAACGGTACAACACCTCCTCACAGGCTGCTTGGTCACAAGGCGAATTTGGGAACAATTCCGCCCGTTGTTCAACCTACCTACTTGCCCTCGCTCGACACAGGAGATATGGGGGTATCATAGCCTGGGAAAAAAGTTGCCCATGGAAGCGCGCATGGGTTGGAACCTCGCGACTATGGCCATAACATGGAGTATCTAGCTAGAAAGGAATCAAAGGTGCTTCCAGAATAAACAACGTGTTTGCTCTGGGATCATCCGCAATATCGCCTTCCTACTGCTCTCCTGGCTTGATGGAACCCATACAGAATTGAAGCAGAATCTGGAACCGTTGTCATCCATTGCTCGCAGGACCCTGGCAGCCACTCACGCAGGTCCACCACAAGCGCCACCCCATAGGGATGACTTTGAAGAGGAGCTCACGAGTCGGTCACCACGGGAGGGGTTCACAAACACCATGTAATCAGGGTTCCTGGACACCCCGAAAGGAGAACACTAGGGGGAGCTCAAATATGAGCAACAATGTAGCAACTTGTCTTAAATACTGAATAAAGGAATGTGGTTTATCCACTTTAATAAAAAAAAATAAGTTCATATGGATTTTGAATTGTAATAGAGATGATTATTTTTAGTGTAGCACATGACTCCCTAGGACTTGCCTAGCTTGTGAGACTGGAGTTAGACTAATGGCTGTGCATTGTGCATTGTGTTACGGGGATAGAAATTTTTAGGAAGGTGCTATTGAAAATTTAATTTCTAATTCCTGTATGTATTTGGAGATTAGGCTTGTAATGGCCATTGTTTCTTTTAGCTGGTTTCCTTTCTGAACCCCTGATTGTTATCTGTCCTTTATCCTCAAACTGTACTACTGACCTTCAGGAAGGCTATTAGCTGTATAACTAACTCATTATTTGATTGAGTTTAAGTTTGGGATTCTTTGTTAAGGAGACAGGTGTTGGTTAATCATATACTGCATTTACAAGAAATTTGATGTTAATTGGTTGTGCTTATAGATTTAGCTTAGGCCAAATGGGGGGAAGAAAAAACTTGAGATTATTTTTAATTGGATGAGTGTGTTCTTCTTTTGTTTACATTGAAATTTCGATATCATTAATCTAATGTTGATTGTGAGTGTAACCTGCGTGACAATCTTCAAAGCGTTGCCAACATATTATATTCGAGTTATCCAAGATTTTCTCTTCTTATTTTCTGAACTCTTGACATAATAATTCTGTTTTGTTTGTTAGAGTGATCCAAGATGATGATGCTCAATAAACATGTATTTAGTATCTCTTGTTGCATTCTTTTGATCTCCACCTTAATTAATATACTTCCTCTTGTTTAATGATTTCAACATATATACCCTGTTTAAATTGAAACATTCTAAGAATTTCACCACCTAAAACATGATTGCATTAGTTCTAATGACATCTCTTAAGTTCATTAAGGCAAAAACGGCTCAATCTATCACATTGGTATGATCTGAACACCAATTGAATTGTCGCTAAAATTGCTCACATACATTTCTTCTTTCCTTAAATCCTACCTATTGTGTGTAACACTCCTCACATGCTTTTATTAGTAATAATATATACAGGTTATATTTTAATGATAAATACTTTGATTTCATTCCTAGTACTGTATAGTCATTAATGAAAAGTATAAAAAAGAATGGGAATAGCCTCAAGTTGAGCGGAGTTGAGCTAGTCGGGGGAGAAGAAGTGGGCCGATTCGCCAGAAAAGATAAGGAGTAAGCAAGAGAACCCAATAGAGAAGGTAAGATAGGAGGATGGTATGAGTGTGGAGGAGGGTTGCCTCAGGCTCTGGTGGCGGAAGCTCAGCGAAGATTGACAACGAAGGAAGCCCCATCGTGAGCCCACGGGGAGAAGGCGTGACCTACGCAAATGTGGTTATGGGAGGGACACCCTCGAGTAGAGACAACCGGCCATCCCTCGGAACACTATCGCAGGCGGAAGACCTAAAGACCCCATCGACCACTATAGGAGGAGAGAGAACCTCTGCTGAAGAGGGATAGACTGAAGTCCACTTTAAATACAAGTGAAAGATCAACTTAAGCAATAACACAAAGCCGAGCTGAGGGAAGGACCTACCTTGCTAGAAATAGGGGAGAACCCCCAAATAAGAAGGGTTAGTAGAGTGGAAGAAGTTTGAGAGATGAGGATCCTCCCTATGCTAGGAAAACAATGAATCGTGGAGGGATAACCAAAAGATCCCCTCGTCGGAAGTCATCACCGGAGAGGGCAAGGTTTGATCAAATTGTGAAGGGAAAGGGAAGATCTCAACGAAGATGGGATCATGAGTTGCAGGGGAAGCTAATCCACTAGGAGAGCATGAAGACAGGGCACTCGAGAGGGAGACGATTGCTTACCCAAGAGCTTGACTGGAGTCGGAAATGGAGACACAATAAGTCATCTCCCTATTGCTAGACACTAGAATGATGGAAGAGAAACACAACTTCGTTCTTTCTTAATCGCAGCTGTCATCAAGACTGTAGCGACCCGCCCCCAAATAGTCCTATATTGACTGTTCATCTCGGGACATGATCGCGACACCAGCCTTACTCCTGCTATTCTATCCTGCTAGATATGTATAATCATAACAAGAAGTATTCAACATAAAATAAACAAGAGTCATATCATCTGATAATAGGATACAAGTCTAACATCCTGGATACTTAAATCAAAATACAAGAAAGACTATTTTCACAATATCCACAAAGTCACATACATAATATGTTTCATAAGTCAAGTACTCAGAGCTTACTACATAAATATTTAAAACAAAAGTTATCAACTCTCATGCCTCCCGTCAGCGTTCTAGATCCTCCTCTATATCTATCCCTGTGGCGGAAAAAGGGGAGTGTGAGCTAACACGCGCTCAGTGAGGGAAAACATCATTGCAGGGTTAGTATATAAAAATATACATTATCTTGAAATCATATATATCCATATGTACCAAAATATGAAGGATCCATGCATTTAATCAGTATGCATATGCTGATCAAAATCGAGATAAGAATCCTGGATTATGTGCAAGTCCACTCTCTCATCTTCAATTTAGATAGCATGCCATTTATACGGAAAACCCAGTATAAAACCGATAAAAATAAGCAATGTATCAAATCATACACCAAGCATCTCAACATCCATCAATGTCAATCATGTCAAGCATTGCACCTAATCATATCCACGTAAGTTGAACCCTTACCATGCAAGAGGTATGAATTACATGCCGAAGCATGAAGTAATCACATGCCAAAGCATGAAGTGATCTAGCATGAAGCTAATGTCATGTACGTACAGACTCCCCCAGAGGGCAAACATCCAGTACCATGCTCCCAAAAAGTATGGGTAGTGGTTTTTCATAAAAATGAATATTTCCATTTTTAAAACTCCCTTCCCAAATGGGCATTGGCTGCGGTCCCAAAGACCTTTCATGCTCATTATCTGAGCACTGAGTTAACTACGTAAACCAGATAGGTGCACATAAGACACATGTTCCCAATTCCTCACAATTGGTTATCTCATTTCATATTCCAAATTATAATGCAAGTGTCAACACACTAACTCTATATACTCAATTATGTCCCTTCAATCAATTCAGTGAATAACTACTATTCCTAGTTATTCACAAATCTCATGTCACAATCAAGCATTCACAAGCCATTTCAATATAGATCATGCATCTCATAATATGAAAACCCTTACTAGGGGTAATCATCTTGTAAATAAACAAATAGCATTCAAAACATGAATCGTAATTCATTTATAAAACATGTGTTTAAAAGCAAATTCTGTAGGTTATCCATTTTCCACTCACCTCAAGGCAACTATGCACTATTAATCCTCCAATCCTCCTGCAGAGCTATCGATACCTTTCCCGCGTCCTATTCATGGTTTCAAACCATAACTCATCATTTCATATCAATCAAAAAGTATTTCTAATATGAAATGACCCTGTTCATGTCTATTGTAGAATGTCGACCTTTCTAATCTATAACCGATAAATCCAGGCCTTTAGATACCTTCTTGCACTATTTTTATTAGTTTAAAAATGTACCCCCAAACTATAGGGACGATCAGAATCGAATTCTGAGTATTTTAGAAATGTATCAAAAACTTACTATTCATGTCTCTACTTGCTACAGTACCTTCTGCAACCTTAGTATTTGCTACAGTAAATCCGGGAATTGAACTTCTAATTCAAGCATCAATTCTCATACAAATCATTCCAAACCACTTCTAAACTCTAATTACACCTCCTTAGATCCATTTCCATCTATTTATGCATCGTTTCATCCATTAGAATCCCATAAATGGTTCTCATTCATCAATTCATGAACCTATGACCTAAAATCCATGAATATCCAACTTGAAATCATCCAAATGCCTCTAAGTTAGTATTGAGCTTACCTCTTGAAGATTCAAGCTCCAAATATCGTATTTCCTGGCTTTTCCTTGATTCCCTTTGATTTCTCCTCAAAGCCCTAAATTATGAACCCAAGCTCATAATTACACAAATCAAGCTCCAAATGGAGAGAATTCAATCTATGCTTGCTACCTAAGCATTTCCTACCTTCGATTGGAGACCAAGATCGAAGATTTCCGGTTTCTCTCCAAATTTCTCCAAGGTACTACAGTGCTTCCTAGGGTTGCGCGTGAGAGAGTGAGAGAGTGTGTGAGAGAGAGAGATGAATAATTCATTCATTGTCATATCTTATTTGACTAAGTGTTTACTTGAAAGGCAAAATGGTGATTTTGCCTCTCAAGCCTCATTAACTCATTTAATCTTCAAAAATAACATGATCGATGTTATACTCATCTAAACATCTTTCTTGACCCTTATTTTCAATTTAATTGATTATTTTACCCCTGATTTGAGGTTTCGCTCTAATAGCCAATTTTCTATAAAAATTTGGGTCGTTACAAAGACAGTCGCAGGGCTAGCTAACCACAATTCAGTATCGGTGGCTATGGCCTTGCGAAAACTTAGGCACCGAAGCCCCTTTGAGATATGAGAATGTTGGTGGGCTTCTTGTTTGAAAAAATTGTCAGAGAGATAGAGAAAATGGTGAGCTAAAGCTCTTATACTTCACCCTCTAATTTTTGTCAGTTTTGCTAGATCTCAACTCTCTAGAGCGCGTGGACGGGGAACTGCACTGGATCACCACAAAGGGAATACCCCTCTTCTGCAGACACAGAGATAGAATTGCGAGGATATTGAAGCCCGTCGGAGAGCTGGACAAAGAAAGGAGACTGGACCGCGCTCGACAAACCTCTAGTGATCCACTAGGTAATACCCTTTGCAGCATTAGTGATTTCAAACAAATGCTACCGCATGTGCACAGGTCGGAACAAGTAATAAAGTGGCCTCTAAGGAGTTGGGTATTGATCCTCAAGGACTATGTGAAGTACTAGTACTAACTCCTCATCTATTATCTAGTCTACTCTTGATTGGGGGTTGAGTTCTAATTAAACCTAATTGCAAATTCTTACAAGAGAAATCGAATTTGAACAAGAGAGTGGTATGAAAGGAGGGCATCCGAGCGATGGATCCCCCTTAGGTTCTCGATAGGATAGACAATGAGTGTTAAGGCTAATGGTTGCAATCTATTAGACCAAGGATTTCTAAGGTGCTTCGTTCCCTCTCTTGAGGCAAATTACTAACCTATTGCCTTTACCGATGATGTTTTGGGGAATCTATTGCTTGAAGGGATTATGGGAACAATGTATCTCAAGGTGTCACTCTCCTTAGTGTCAGATCTTTTGGCGTACTCACAATCCCCTCTATTGAGGTATGCCCGCACACGGGGAGGCATTCGCTTCTTCCCCCGGTACATCCGATTGAATAATCCGGGTTGTTGCAGCGTAGATTACTCAATGAAAGGAATCACACTCAATAGATCACAAATTGGATAAACAACCCAGTTTTCATTAACATTCCATGTCAAAAATTAAAATACAACCCAAAGGTCCATCATGCCCAAATGCCTAGGAAGTTACTTCCCCATCAAAGGGGAACACAAATCAACTACAATAATGAAAATGAAAGAAAGCATAGGTTGGTGACACATCATTGCCTCCACTGTTGGAGAGGACCTTTGGCAAGATTCCCTCCTATCCTCCTCCGACGAAGCTGTAATAACCCACCCAGAACCTATACATAAATAGGTACTAGAATGAAAGTGTGAAGTGATTGTTTATAATTACCTATTAGTTCGAGGACCTAATAAAAATTTCATAATGGTGATTCAATGTGATTAAACCAACATGGTCCAATTTATCATGCAACCTGACTCGGATTAACCTTGTAGGGATTAACATGAGATAAAATAGAGAATTATAAAATGATTATGATTTATCTTTATCTCAAATATGACTTGTAATTTGAGTAGGATATTACATTTGAGATTAAATTAGACTTATCTCATGAAAATAATTATAATTGATCTTTATCCAAATATGGATTTTAATTTGATTATGATTTAATGTTTGAGTTTGAGTTGGATAAAGATTTATCTCATAGAGATAATTATAGTTTGTTTATGAATTACAATTGGATTATGATTCAATGTTTGAGTTTGGATTAGATAAAGATTTATCTCGTAGAGATAATTATAGATTGTTTATAATTGATCTCTTTCTAAAATATAAGTTTTATTTTGATTAAGATTCGAAGGTTGAATTTGAATTGGAGGAAAACTTATCGAATAGAGACAATTATAAAATATTTTGTGATTTATCTTTATCTCGTTAGAGTAAGACTAGGACACTCCTCTCTATATAAGGAGAGACATAATTAGATAATCAATATACAATTCAGTGAGAAAAGAGATTGAGTGGTCTCTTGTGAGGGAATTGCTAAGAGGTATTGGCGTGAAGAAAAGGGTCACGCCAGGAGTAGGTCTCGAATTGAAGTAAGTGACTCTTGCCTAGCTCCCACCCAGAGATGGGTTTCTTTGGCCTTCTTATTATTTGGTTTGGTATGTCCTTTGTTGGTATCGTGATTGTGCTTGTTGTTATGATTTGGATATCTGTTGTTGACTCCCGGCATATATATTGTTGATATTTCCATATCTGTTGTTTGATTGTTTGGACAAGTTTGTTGTTGGATGCTCGCTGAGCATGCCACCATGGACCGGGACATTACTGTGAGACTCGTGGTGCTTGTGTTTAGGTTGGGTTGGTATGTGTCTGGATTGGGTATGCGTACCCATGGAGCATAGCCACATGTCATCCGGGACTTGACCATTGAGGCGCGCGGCACTTGTGGTGACCGTGGAGGTATGATTGGATGAGTGTAGGGGGCCCCGGTTGTTTGGTTTCTTGTGCCGATCTGATTGTTTCTTTGATATGTTCCATATCTTGACTTTATGGTTGTGCATATCGTGATTTCTCTGCAGGGCACTTACTGAGCTTTCCTTTTGAAAGCTCACTTCTTTTATCTTTTCCTTCCTTTCAGGTTATGAGAAGTAGGTGACACGATCTCAGGTGTCGTGTAGATAGTCGGGAGGGGTTGATTTGATGAGGTCGGTAGACCTCGATATTTTCTTTTCCGCGTGAGAGTCACCAGTTTAGTACCATTAGAAGACTATTTTGTATAGGGCATATGAACCCTTGTATTTTTTATCTTCCGCATTAGTACTCTGACTTTTAATGAAATTATGAACTTTTGGATTATATTATGTTATCTGCTATTGTTACTTAGGCCTTGTATTCGAGTGGGGCTAGTCTCCACTTGGGTACGGCCGATCTGTTTACGCGCTCGAGGTCTCGGGATTCGGGTCGGGGCGTGACAGATTAAAGTCGAGGTCCCGGGATTCGGGTCGGGGCGTAACAGAAGCAATACTCCTTTAGATACCAATGATGCCCTAGATGGATGGTGGTTGATGGTGCGAAGGATCTCCCAAGGGTGGTCTATGGAATTGGGAACTTGGAACTCCCCCTCAAAACCCTAATTGAAAGTATTTATAGTTTCCAAAAGATCTAGGTCGAATCGGGTTCGCATGAGTCCAATATTGAGAAAATTATAATCAGGTTAGCCCAAATCTCGATCCACATGGGCAGCTCTACGGGCGCTTGAGCGCCTGTGCACTTCTCGGGTCGTGTAGATGTATGCTCACGCAAGGCGCCTGAGCGTCGGTGTAGCGCTCGGGTTGTCCATACGGGATGCTCCACCGGCGCACGTCCACCCGTGTACTTCTCGGAAGTGTCAGACAGCTGCTCATGTTGGGTGCCTGAGCATCCGTGTACTTTCACACAGGTGCATGAAGTGGTGCACGAGCCCGTGTATCTCCTCTTCATCCTGATTTTGCCTCATTTGATGTCGAAACGCTTCCATTTTTCTCCTGAGGCCTTCAAATGCCCTATACATGAAAATTTACACTAATTGAGTACCAATGGGCCATAATTGTTCTAGATTGCATGCAAGAATGTACATGAAAGTGATAAGAGCAAGCATCACTAAGAGACAACCATACTGCTGAAGCTTAAAGCAACATAGGCGCGGTCAAACTGGGAACATGTGTTGCTTGCTCACAAGAGAGTCACGGCTTGTGAGGCATGCCACGTAGGTTCTCACGTGACCGAAAGGGAGCAAAGGATGGAAAGATATGTGACACATCTCATGAAATCCTCATACCGCTCCGACAATGCAACAACCTTGGAGGGCGCTATCATCCGGGCTGTACACACGTCCATAAGCGAACAAGTCACTTAGTCAACACTGGTCACTAATAAGAGAGCATTGCAACATGCATCAAAATATGACTTGATGGTCATGGCAAAGCGAATGAAGCTATCCCACACGTCCCAATCTTTAGAGCAGTGCATGGACTTTAAAAACATAGATGGACACAACGACAGTCATCGGGACACAACGGCAGTCAACGGGAGCGGCACAAGCATGGATGCAAACGTGGCATTTGGGGAGATCACTATCAAGGTGAAGACATCTCATATGGGGAGAATTGAGTTGGATCTCTATGTTGAGGTGCAATGGAGATTGAAAACATATGGAAAACTGACGTGGACTTGGGTGATGTGCAAGGAAGGTTGCTTAAAAGGCACCACCAAATGACGACATGTCATTTATGTCAAAAGAGATGATAACTTGGCAGCCCAGGCCACCAACCAGGATGACATGGACATCCACAGAATGATGACATGTCTTATGATGGAGTCATGGTTTTCCATGATTATAAAAGCGAGGACATGGCGATCTATGATGAGGATGACTTGGCATACTAAGATGACGTGACTCTCCACGAGGATGATGATTGGGGGTTACCTCGTTGATGTGGCACTCCACGTAGATGGTGACATGGTATATAATGCAGAAGTGGCTTTCATTGGGACTCATGGAGATGATGTGGCACTTGACATAGGAGTCTAGTGGAGGATGAATTTGACAAGACATAACCCTACGCTAGGATATGTGATGTGGCCGTCTATACTACAACCAGCCTAGACGACATTAGAGGAGGAGCTCACCACGTTGCCCAAAGCTGGAGACATTCTCTTAGGAGCTACGACGGAGAGGGCCGAACTAGCTGGCAAGTCAGGTCTGAACGTAAACCCAGAAGGCTTGCTCACCAAAGTGACCACCAACCTTATTCAACCCAGCCCAATAAACAGGCTCATCACCCCCGTAGAAACAGAGCCCAGTTGGTCTAATATAGAGGATATGGATCGGACAGGGCCAAGCCTGGCCTGGGCCCGTTTCATCTCAAACGGTCAAATGTTAGGCTTAGGAAAAGGCTGGGAGCCTAATATTCGACGCAACCTGGGAGAGGATTAAGGTGAGGAGTACAAAGGAAAAAGGATGACAACTAGAGCAAGGGGAAAAAGAAAATCCTGGTAAGAAAGCTGTACAACACCGGACTGAAAAAATAAGTCTTTGTGGCGACAACAAATTTACTTAGGAAGTGCCCCAAAAGCAAGATATAGATTCTAACTTATACCTAGTTCCTCTTACTTTATCTACATGGCCCGACAGGGATATACTATCAACTGCCCTATTGGTGAGCAGAAACTCAGAGGAGGATGAAGTAACAAAGCCTCATATCTCAAACACATGTGCTCGATAGAAGACAGAATGCATAAAGGAATTGGAGGGTAGCACGAAATCACCCTCGCTCGCAAAACTGGTTAATCATTAGTGAACTATGAAAGTGATTATGTAGAATGTAAGGGGGCTGGGAAAAGTAAGAAAAGATTTTTCATCCGTGACTTCCTCAAGAACCATAGGTCAGATATTTTTTTGTTTATAAGAAACAAAATTGGCAGTCATCAACAACTTTAATTGGAGATCACTATAGGGAACATATGATAAATGGGTCTCACTGCTAGCTATTGAAACTAAGGAAGGATGTTATGTTAACTAGAACAACACGAACTACAACATGAAAGAACATTACATTGACCAATTCTCAATCACCATAATATTGGAAGATAGAGCACATAATAACTCTCCAGGAATGATTACCACTATATATGGCCCTTGTGACCAAGCGCAGAGGGATAATTTTTGGGCAAAGCTGCGATCGGTAAGGCTAAGAGCAGATGACCCATGGCTAATATGTGGGGATTTCAATGCTACCAAGTCACAAGAGGAAAAAAATAAAAACCCACATAAACTAAGAGAAAGGAAGGATTGACCCCCCATTATTTGGAAGGAAATATAACTGGACAATGGGAGGCTCGATCTAATATACGCAAGACTGGATAGATTTCTATGAACCAGTGAGTGGATGGCACAATTCCCATGAATATAGCAAACAACCCTCGTGACAGTCAGATTCGATCACATACTAATAGCCCTAGACTGTGGTAGACATAGCCCAAATTGCTTTGTGTTCCGCTTATACAAAAACTGGTTGACTAAAGAAGGCACTTTGGAAATGTTAAAATTGTGGTGGATACACCAAAATTGGTTGCGGGATGGAGCCTTCAACGTAGCCAAAAAAACTCACAATGAGATCGAAACTTAGACAATGGCTAAAAGAAACCTTCAGCCTATAGTGAAAATAGGAAGATGAGTCTGCTAACAAAAATAGAACACCTATACATCACAAAGGAAACTAAATGGCTCACTCTAGAGGAGCACAGAGAAAAGGAGGAGACACACTTTGAATATGAAAAAAATAATCCTCAATAAAGAAGCTGTATTGCTCAAGAAATCCAGAATGATTTGCTAAAGATAGGTGATTAGAATATTCTTCCATGTGTTAGAAAATTGAAGAAGAAATAAAAGCTAGATATGGCAGCTCCAAGAGAAAGAGAAACCATTATAACAAGGCGAGAAGAGATACAAGCTAAGATAAATTCCCACTTCAACTCTCTCTTAGGAATGGAAAGGGATATAAGGTACAAAACCTCGGGAAAGGCTACTTAGGCATAAGGCTCGACATGATCTATCCCACCTAGACAATGTATTCTGTGAAGAAGAGATTAAAGTTGTGGTAACCGAACTTGAATCTGACAAGACTCTAGGTCCCGATGGCCGTCTACCAACAAGATTGGGAATTCCTTAGAACATACCTACTTAAACTATCTAAATACCTCTTCCAAGGAAATACATCCCTTGAAAGGTTGAACTGGGAACGCATCCTACTTATCCCCTAAAATAACACCCCAATCGATATCAAAAACTACAGACTGATAAGTATACTTAACGGCTCCATTTAAATTATCACTAAGGTCCTTGCAAATAGACTCAGAAGGAAAATCGGAAACCTTGAAGATGATTCATAAACTGTCTTCATCAAAGGAAGGATGATACACAACAACATGTCACATTTGAGGAACTCATCAACAAAATAAAGCTCAAAAACTCAAATGGGACACTCATCAAGGTGGACTTTTAAAAAGCCTTTAGCACAATAGAGTGGGACTTCCACTTGTAAATACTACAAGTAGGAGGTTTTGGCCCGAAATATATCAGTTAGATCTAGATCATTTTAACGAGATTGAAAGCCAAATTTGTTATTAACGGGGTACCAACAGGATATATAAGACGTAAGAGGGGACTATGACGGGGGGACACTCTCGCTCCTCTTCTTTACCCTCACCACAGATGTACTCTCCACCATGTTCAAAGAGGCTACTAAGGCTAACATATACAACAAAATTTGGTTAGGCTTCACCTGGGTGGAGGATATTAAAACTCTGCATTATGTGAATAATCTACTGGTATTCTACATCAGAGAGATCTACCTCTTTGAAGGATTATCTAGCTATAGATAAATTTTTTAAGAGTGCAATAATCCCCATAAAGACACTGGGACATTCACCCTTGGATATCTGCGAATCATCAACTGCCCCATCACTACACTACCAATCAAATACGTTGGGTTGCAAGTTACAGAGGATTGAACGAGAAAGGAAGACTGGGTGGTCTTATCTCAAATTTTAGAAGGAAATTAGCCTCCTGGAAAGGAAAGTTCCTATTCTTGGTTAGTGGAAGGGTCACACTTATCAATTCAATGTTATTTTCAATCCCTAACCATTAGATGTCTATATATCAACTACCAGAATATGGGATATCTTAAATTGATGCAAGACGAATGGACTTTCTCTAGAAAGGAGCAAACACAAAAGCACAGGAAAATCCTCTGGTAAACTGGTAGAGATTATATCAGTCAAAGGAACATGAAGGGTGAGAAATCCTGAACCTCGGGATCTTTAACAGCGCACTACTAGGGAAGTGGTGGTGGCACTTCCTCATGGGTAGGCTAAGTTTAAGCCTCAAGTCCATCAAAGAAAATTACTTCAACAAAAGCTTTTTGGATGCCTACAAGAAGATACCTAGGCATGCCTCTTATATATGGAAAGGAATATTTAAGGAATAGGCAACTACCCTACACAATATCATATCTCACTCAGGAGATGGGAAAACAACCAATGTGTGGCTAGACAACTTGATTTAGAGGCAATCATTGTGGAACTTGTTCCCCATGCTACATACCTTAATCCTAAGAAGGTCAACATCAGTCCAGAAAGCCTTGATTGCCCAACAAAAGGGAATGCCCCTTCTTAACCAATCACCTTTATCACAAAAATAAACCACTACTTATGAACTATAGCTACATTATCTAGCAGAGCTCCAAGGGACATGAGAGGATTTGAAGGAATGAAGACTAACAAGCTTCACTGTTTTCGTAGTAAAATCCAACTACCGTTTTAGGGTGGATGGAGGTATAAGGAGTGACCTAAAAACCAACTTCTACAATGCATCTTGCCCCTTGAAAATCAAACTATTTCCCTAACTAACACTGGATGACCGAATACTCACACTCCAAAATCTACAAAAACAAAATTGGAAGGGTGCTCGAATGACATGCTTCCTATGTGACTCCGGCGATCAGACGATAAAACATTTGGTGCTAACGTGACCTTTTGTACAAAGCATCTCGGATTATTATTGCACCAAGTATGGAATGGGCTCCCCCATCCCCTGACCCGGGAATAGTATATGAGGTATGTAGCCTAGGGTCTCTCTCGAACAAGATGTAGAACACCGTGAGGAGAGGATGCAAACTTTCGACGATGGAAATCATATAGAATATATGGATGAAGCCAAACAGACAATGCTTCTAAGAAAAAAAGTGTTTTCTTATAAGTTCTTAGAGAAACTAACTTCTTTCTATTATTCTGGTTTGATACAGTTCATCTGACAAAGAAATCAAAACTGGAAGAAAATCAAACTTTGGTTAAATGAAGCCTACAATTTACAGTACATGCCATGCTAGTAAAAGAGGGGAGTTAGGTCACTTGGAGTTGAATTGGCACAGACATCACAACATGACCTTGTTTATTGTTCCCATTGTACTACCTTATGTAACGAGGAACTGTATGTCCCATATCTAAATTTACTTTAAATAAATGTGGCTATCCAACTTTTAAAATTTGAAAAAAACTATATAGTTATTGCTAAATGCTCAATTCAAGAGTAGAACAAGTCCTTTAAGGGATCACATTAGTTTTAACTGCATGATTTAACAATCCTTCAAAGTCCATAGTTTAAGAATAGCTGATAATAGTAACCAGGATGCACCTTAAACACAATGCTAGTGAAAATGGTTTTCTTCTGACATTTTGAGCTAAACCCAAAAATGGGTCATCTTAGTTCTTGAACGAGCAAAAATGACCCTCCAAAGTCTCCTCTTGTTACATTATCAACATCTTTGATTAAAAATTATATTATTATCTTGTGGTGGACTAAGAAGTTTATGTTGTTTCACAAAACAAATTGTTATGATCGAATCATGTTCTCCCCTATATAGGTAGTATTTTTTTGTGATGGATTAAGTAATGTTGGGGTTAAGTTTTATAATTTGATTTGGAGAAAAAAATTTAGAATAAGTTGCATTGAAGTTTACTTAATTAATATAATTAAATAAATAATTTTAATTAAGTTTATATTTTAATAATTATTAGTTATTATTACTACACTATTTTAAAAATATTAATTTGTAATAATCTACTAGGGCTTTGCATGCAATAAATCTCTACTACAAGGATTAAATCATAACTTTATAGACCTTAATATAATAAATAATCTATATAGGGATTAAAATGTAATTTTCTATATAAAATAAAAAAATAAAAGAAAACAAAGCAATAAGGAGGATGCGATGCTCACTGTTACGGGTAAAAGTCTGCCGCATAGGTGGCATGATCTCAGTTGCTTAGACTTGAGGGCATCGCCTTGCCAAGCGAAAAAAACCAGGCGTAGTCCACCCGACTGATTGGGCCAAGGGCTATGAGAAGTCGCCGGGGAAGACTCAAAATCACAACGAACCATCTAGAATGCTCTAGCTGAGCTGGCGGGTGGCTGGAACCACACTGGCAGTCTCGTTGGCACCTAGCTAGTAGCCTCGCAGGTATATGGATGGCACCCATGTGGGAGGAAGCTCTCAAGCCAAGTTACCAGGGCACCAGCAAGGCCATAAGGTATAAAAAAGGGTAAGAAGAGAGTGCAGGGGACTCTTTCTGGCTGGCTCTTACCCAAAACTCTCTCTCTCTCTTTCCCCCTCTCCCTAGCTCTCTCTCTCCCTCTGATCTCTTTCTCGTTCTCTCTACTTTTCTCCATCTCTTTCTCTTTGATCCATTGAGAGCCCTTCATATGCTCTGATGATCTTTCATTCCCCGGAGAATGCTGTTTGACTTGATTGTTTGAGGGTCCGGGGGGAGATTGCACGAACTTCCTTTGTAGGACTCCGCCGGAGGAGAAGGCTGCGTACCCTAGCCGAGAAGGACCTCCAACCCCGACGCCCTCATCGATGACAGACACCATCCCAGACCTTTAATTCAGAAGTCACCTCCTCTATAAATTTTATTGGTTAACCCATATCGGCTCTTGCCCTAGATAGGAGTCAATTTTGTTGTCATTAACAGTTCGCGCAGTCTGTTGGAACATATGGACAAAACGCTACGTCGACCCCGACGATAGAGATAGGCAAGAAGAACAAGGCTCCCCCTCAGTGAAACTCCCCTCTCGGAGCAAGCAACAATCTCGAAGGAGGACTGCTGAGACCCTCATATCCGGAGGCTCCAAAAGCAATTAGAGGTGCTTAGCGAAGTCTTCCAAGTACGCAACAAACAGAGGCTCCGAACCCCTATTCAGTAAAAGAATTCTGAGAACCCGCTACTCGATGCCGAGGGATGACCACCGCAGCATACCTCGAGTTGTCGAGCCTACACTCAGGGGGCAGAGGAGAGTCCGTCCTTGAAATCTGGATCCACATGTTCCCCCGCGCTATCCGAGGAACCGCCTTGTCCTAAACGCAAGCTTACTGATAAGTGTTCATTTGAGCATAATTATTTACCATATTCTTTTATGCTTTTCATGCAATTTTGAGGAGTTTTGGCCTACCGATACTTAAAATGTGGTTATTTTGATAAATAGGGCAAGATATCGAGACCCCAGGAGAAAGGAATCTTTTCAAGGGAAATTGAGGCCAAAATAAAGCATTTCTGGAGAAAGAACCACGGTATACGGGCTTCTAGATAGCCTGTATGGACTTGAAGAATCAAGGCCTTTGCAGTCAATCACCTGGGGCCGCACACCACCTCGTATGAGGCCATACGGGCTTTTATACTGTTTGATATACGCCAGTATAGGTCTATTTGGAGTCTATATGGGCCCATATATAGGCCCATATATGGCGTGTATACAGACCTATATGTCATAAGCTTCTTGTAAATCTGGGGACCTAGGCAAGGGTAAAAATATAAATGATGCTCTAAAACCCTAAGAATGGGGCATATAATCCGAAGATTGGGGGTTTTAGGAAGAGTTCTAGCTTTGGGGAAAAAGAGAGCTTGATTAGGGTTTTGGAGATCTTCATCACCAAACCTTGAAGGAAGAGAAAGGGGGCAAAATCTTGGAGAGGAATCAAAGGAATCCACTAACGGTGTATGTAATATCCTTGTCTATCATGAACTCTTTGATTTCGTTCATCCTTCCATTTGATTGTTGCTCTCTTTCCATGGAGAGCTAATTTTGTAGATACTTGAGAATTAGGTTCCCATACTCCTCCCAAGAATTAGGGTCCCTGTGTACTCACAATCCATGTGTAGACCATCTCCAATAGATGTATTATTCCCATACTCCTCCCAAGAATTAGGTTCCCTAGAACATCATCGGTAAGGGCACTAGTATTAGTAATTCATCTCGAGAGAGGGAGTGAAAGCATATTAGGAACCCTTAGCCAAGAATTCACCAAGTATTATCATAGAGAGTCTCATACACATTTTGGAAATCCAAGGGTGATTCAATAACCCAAGTATCCCCTTTTCATGATTGTTTGTCATCAAGAGCAATTTAACCCCATTGTTTGTGTTAGAAATTTCTAAGTTTAGACTTAGTGTAATCAATCACCTTTAGATCGACTAGATAGTAGACAAGTAGTGTGTACTAGTACTTCCTTCTCCCTGAGGATCGATAACCTAACTTTTGATTCCAGTTTTATAACTTGAATACGACCCGTACACTTGTGGATACATCGCATCAAGTTTTTTGCACCGTTGCCGGGGAGATTAGGACTACTAGAAAAGCTAGGAGTTTACTAATTTAGTCATTTTAATTTCTTTATTTGTTTTACTTTTTGTTCAATTGGTTTCGTGCTTACTAACCTTTCTCACTATACCATGTTGCGAGGTGTTGATACATGACCCGCAAAAACAAGGATTGATTGAAGCATATAGTGAGATTGAAAGGACATTACACTGAAGTTTGAGAGAATAGGAAGGATCAATTCCAGGGCCCTCTTCGGAATCCGGAAATTCTATACCTACTGAAGCTAGTGGTGAAGTGCGAGTAGTACCCATCATGGCTGAAAGAAGACAAACACTGTTTGAGCATGAGATATCTCACTACACAGAGGAGGAATTTAGTATCCATCCTCCCAATGTAAACATGAATAATTTTGAGATCAAGGCAACCACAATGACCATAATGCAGAATTCAACTCAGTTTGATGGGAGACCCGATGAAGATCCCTATGCTCACCAAGCAAAGTTTATTCAAATTTGTAATATGTTCAAGATTAATGGGGCTTCCGACAATATTATTCGATTAAGACTCTTTCTGTTCAGTTTGAGATAGGGAGCTTATAGATGGCGTACTTCACTCTCTTCCAACTCTATTCGTACTTGGGCCGAGATGCTTGATAAGTTTCTTGGGCAATATTTCCCACCAAGTAAGGCCGCAATGCTAAGATTGGATATTTCTGCCTTCAAGCAAGTTGCTACCGAGACATTCTTTGAAGCCTAAGAGAGATATAAAGATTTACTTCGGCATTGTCCTCAACATGGTCTAGACCCTTGTGCCAAGATCCGAACATTTTATAATGGGTTAACACTACAAGGCAATTAGTGGATGCCGTCGCCGGCGGGTCATTGGAAAACAAATATTCGGAAGATGCTGAGCAAATCTTTGAAGACATGGCTAGTAATGAAGCTCATTGGTCCACAAGAAGAAAATAAGTAAAGATAGTTGGGTCATTGGATGAATACACAATTACAGATGTTGTTCTTGGTGAAAAGTTGGACATGTTGACAAAGAAGATTGAGCAACTTACTTCCAACAATAGTTCAAGGCCAACTACAGTCATGTTTTGCAGTACATATGGAGGGGATATGAAGTGTCTAATTGTCCCATTGCAAGCACATAAATGGTTCCTATAGAGCAAGTACAATACAATACATTGGAAATGTACCAGGGCAATCAGATAGCCAATATAGACCTTATGCACCCAAGTGGAACCATCCGACACTATCCTATGGGAACCCACAAGTAGGGCCATATCCTCCCGGCTTCCAACACCCTTAGAAACCACAAGAGAGAAAACCCAACATGGAGGAGCTTATACTTAAGTACATGCAGAAAAATGACATTACAATTTAGAATCTGCAAGCCACATTTCAAAACCTGGAAAATCAAGTTGGAAAAATTTCGAGGACTCTATCGGAAAGGTCTAAGGAAGCTTGTTGGGTAATACGGAAGAGAACCCTCGGGGGGAACAACTTAAAGCCATCACATTGAGGAGTGGCAAAGAATTAGAACTTCTTGTTTCAAGGCCTCAAGAGAAAACCCCCGTTGAAGTTGAAGATTATGAACCTGTCATTAGTACTGAGGAAGAGAAGAAGGGGAAGGAAAAGATGGCGAGTACCTTACCCCTACCTCCTTACAGACCTAAAGTACCATACCCCGCAAGATTGAAGAAGATAAGGAAGATGCTCAATTCGCGAAGTTCACAAGCATGCTGAAGCAATTACACATAATCTTGCCATTGGTAGAAGTTTTGTCTCAAAGGCCCAAGTATGCAAAATTCATGAAAGAATTTCTATCCAACAAAAGGAAATTAGAGGAGGCAGTTGATGTCACTGTGATGCCCAATGCTCGGCCGTATTTCAACAAACTATACCCAAGAAGTTGAAAGATCCGTGTAGTTTTGTTATCCGTTGTAGACTTGGTGAAGGGACTAAAAAGAAGGCATTTGCAGATTCTTGGGTAAGCATTAATGTAATGCCGTATAAGTTATACATGAAGCTTGGCCTTAAAGAAATAAAGCCCACAGGGAAAACATTGCAACTAGCTGATCGATTTGTAAGGCTACTGACGCCGGGTGGGGTAGCGATTATCCCGCGGGCTAGCCGGATCCAAGGACAGTAAGGAAGAACAAACGAAGAACCAAAGAACCAGAGAAAATACTCTGAAATTCAAGAAAATACTATTACTCAAAATTCAATATTGAAAAACTAACCCACAAACCGGGTTAAATAGCCTCAAAAGATTAACCTAGAAACCTTATTATCTAATCTAAATTTGCTAAAATTGACAAATTATTATTTAAAACTAAACTTATCTAAATTTAAAACTGTAAACAAATAAGATAACTTCGAAAAATCCAAGATCAAATCGGATTCAAATCCTATCCTAATTTGGCATATGAAATATTACCAAAAATAGGAAAAAGACCGAAAACCCTAATTTGGTGGATTAAATATTTCTAAAAATAGAAAAAAAACCAAAATTATCTCTAATATGATGTCCCCATGTCGTGTGCACTGCAAAAAGCTTTCCGAATTGGGGTCGAACACTCGATTCTGATATCGGTAGCCAAAGTTATGGCCAAAATACCGAACCACACCCAAAACCGACCCAATCTTGGAATTGACTCGATAACTTCCCATCTTTACGTTGGCCCGCCAACCCGGCACCAACATTTGACTCGAGCCTCCTGCATCAGTCACCCCGGGTTGGAAAGAACTCGAGCCTGAGTTCGACTGCACCTCTGTTGGTAGGTCTGGATCTCCATGCTTGATCTCAATCAAAACCCTAGAAACAGAAAGTAGCTTAGTAGTGTTGGTTACCAGGCCAGGAGGGTTTTCCTCCCATCAAGATACCAACGCAATGCTAGTCCCATTATCATCATAGATGGGCTCACCAATCTCCTCCTCGTGCTCACTAATTTCCTCCTCGTAGTCGTCATAGATGGGCGAGATCTCCTCCTCCGCATCATCGTTGAAGATGGGGAAAATCTCCTCCTCCACATCATCGTTGAAGATGGGCAAGATCTCCTCCTCCACATCGTCGTAGATGGGTTGGTAGATTGGTTGCCAAACCTCTGATCGCTATGATTATGGTGCTGGACTTCCTCAGCCGGAAACTGCCCACGACAACCACGATCAAAATCAATCGCCGCCAGACACCTTGATAATTTCTTTACTTGCCTCTACAAATCCTTGATCATCAAGCGTTGGGTTAACTCGGCGACTTGCCTTTGTAGATCCTTGTTCATTGCCTCTAGGGCGCTCAGGTCACGGTACTAAACTTACTCTGCCGGAACCTGTGCAACCCGACAACCACGACCACCAGTCATTGATGTCAATGATGACGCTTCCTAGGAAGATGATGAGCTCTGATACAAACTGACGCAGGGCGGGGTAGCGATTATCCCGCGGGCTAGCCGGATCCAAGGACCGCAAGGAAGAACCAACGAAGAACCAAAGAACCAGAGAAAATACTATGAAATTCAAGAAAATATTATTACTCAAAATTCAATAATGAAAAACTAACCCACAAGTGGGGTTAAATAGCCTCAAAAGATTAACCTAGAAACCTTATTATCTAATCTAAATTTGCTAAAATTGACAAATTATTATTTAAAACTAAACTTATCTAAATTTACAACTTTAAACAAATAAGATAACTTCTACAAATCCAAGATCAAATCGGATTCAAATCCTATCCTAATTTGGCATATGAAATATTACCTAAAATAGGAAAAAGACCGAAAACCCTAATTTGGTGGTTTAAATATTTCTAAAAATAGAAAAAAACTAAAATTCTCTCTAATATGACCCCCCATGTCGTGCGCACTGCAAAGAGTTTTCCGAATTGGGGCTGAACGCTCGATTCTGATACCGGTAGCCAAAGTTATGGCCAAAATACCGAACCACACCCAAAATCGACCCAATCTTGGAATTGACTCGATAACTTCCCATCTTTACGTTGATCCGCCAACCCGGCACCAGCATTTGACTCGAGCCTCCTGCATCAGCTACCTATGGGATTTGCTTAGGATGTGCTTGTCCAAATCAATCAATTTGTTTTCCCGACCGATTTTGTACTCTTAGATGTTGATGATGATGTTGACGTCCCAATCATTCTTGGGCGTCCCTTCCTCGCCACAGCTCAAGTACTCGAAGATCATACTCAAGGAAGACTAGCTTTGAGAGTGGGAGATCAAGAGGTGGTATTCAAGCTACCCGATGCCATGCGACACACTATGGCTCAAGTCGACACTTCTTATAGTGTTGATGATATCGACATTATCACCGCCCAATGCGTGAAGACTTGTTGGTGGTAGATCCACTACATGATTGTTTAGGAGATAAGAGGAGGATTTGGCTTCACCAAAGATCGACCCAGGAGCTGAGATAGAGAAGGTGAAGAAGAAGCAGAAATTCACCATTCCCAAAAAAAGCTAGGGGAAGGTAAAGGAAAAAGGGGTAAACACCATTTCTTCGGCTCACACCCTTTTTAAGGAAGGCCCGGGTATGAAGGAGAATACTTTTTCTATCTATAATAAATTGGGTGTGTTATTATTTGGACAATGTTTCAAAGGTGGAGCCGATGAGAATTACAGGGTATTTGAGCCCCCGTGAGGTAAGGTGAAGGTACGTCAAGCTAGTAAAGTTAAACAAGCGCTTCTTTGGAGGCAACCCAAATTCTTGAAAATTTCTTTTTCTTTCTTTGCAGTTTTTTTTTTTGTTTCGCTAGTTTGTGTGTTTGGAATAAATGAATGAGATGTTTCATGTCCATGTTCACATTATCTTGTATCATCATGCTGGTTATTCCTCATTCATAGCCCTAGATTGATAATTGTTGTTAGGTCACGCGAGGAGGTCACGAATGGCATCCTGGATTGGCTGCATAAGCCAAATCCAGGTGTATATGGTGTGTCATACAGTCTAATATATGGCCGTATGACACGGCCAGGACTACATAAGGGCCCGTATATGACCCCTATACTAGTCCGTCTCGGGTCGATTAGTTACACAAATTGGGGCGTTATAAAACGCGCCCCCTCATTCACTTTTAAACCCTAGCCAACCCCACCCCCTCTCCACGTTGATCCGAGACTACCCTTCACCGGTGTGACCTCTCCTCTTTATTTTGAGCTTCCTTCTTTCCTAGGTATGCTTTCTTATTGCTTGATGTGTCAATTAAATCTATCATGTCCATGTTTACAACCCTAGGGATTTAAATGGATGAATTTTGAATGAATGGGTGATGAATGTATGATTTTGCATCGAGTTTTGTCACAATAAATTGATTAAAGGCATGTATAGAGTTTAGGGTGTGAAATGGATGTGATTTGGATGTAATTGGGGCAAGGAATCGCCATGGCCGCCGGCACCCGCGAGGCCAAGCACATACAAGCCGTATACAAGCCCGTATGTCCCAAAGGCAAGGTCATACAGGCCGTATAACTGCCCGTATACTATCTGGTATAGGGCTAATCAAGGGTCTTAGTGCACAATTTTTGTTCGTTTCCCAATATTTTTCAGTTGCACTAAAATTCTTTTCATTTATTTTGTAGACATGCCTCGAAAGCAGATCACCTCAAAGAAACGCAAGACTAGAGAGGGTTCCTTGTCCGGTATACCATAATTCGAGGATGAGCGCTTCCTCCATCGCTATCATCGCCTCTCCGCTAAACCCTTCAGGCGTACACGTTTCATTGACTGGGGAGTCCTCACTCAAATCAGGATTGCGGACCGAGTCCGAGGGATGCATTTTGTTGGTGGCTGGGACAAGGTGTTTGCCATGAACCATGAGGTGTTTCACGAGGCTAGCTTGGAGGTTTTGAGCACCTTCAAGGTCGACAGAAGCGCCGTGTTGGAGCAGTCCCTCACAACCATATCATTCCAGCTCTTCGAGGAGCGGAAGACTATGAGCTATACATATTTCTCCATGTACATTGTGTTCTATGATCTTGAGTCCATCCACACCCGCAAGTACAAGAAGCTCCTCACGCCCTTCCCCGAGCACATCATCATGCCTAGCCGATATTGGCTATAGCTTGGAGGGTGCTACGGGAACAAAAGGCGTCTCTCATTTCTGATCCGGTCTACAGCTACATCTACACTCTAGTTAGCCACACCATCGCAGGGAGGGATGATAGCACAGCCGTCATCACAGGCACCGAGCGCTTCCTATTATACAACACTTTCGAGCGAGTGACCATCCATCTGAGATACGTACTCGCTAACTACTTGGTACACCAGGGGCAGAGAACCCGTCTCAAGGCCATCAATACGGGACCTTACATCACCCGCTTGATCTTAGGGATAGGCCTTGAGGAGAAGACGGAGGATATGCAGCGGCTCCAGCTTATGACTCCATTGGGGATGAGTAGTCTGTGTCAGATGGGGCTCGTCGAGTATTCCGGCAGATGCTACACACTTGTTGGCCAAGGAGTAGAGTGTTCTGATGATCATGAGTCTGACTCTGACGACTCCGAACCACCATCATCTACTGGTCACCTCCTCTCCTTAGCTTCCAGGAGCCATTTAGAGAGATTGGAGTAGCAATTGTCCGAGATTCGCACTGCCCAGGACATCATCCTTGCCGAGCAACGCCAGATGAGAGCTAAGTTCCGTGAGGAGCAACGTCAGTTGAGGGACCAGCTCACTGAGCTCTTCCTTTTCATCAGAGGGTAGGTACCATTTGCACCTACTCCATCTTAGGGACCCACCGCTGCATCACTCGAGGCACCAACAGATAATCTGGCTTTCAGAGGACTGGGACATATCTTGTTACTTATGTTAATGTGTCTTTTTACTTTCCTGTGTTGCTTTTATTTGTTTATCGGTGTTATGCAGACTTATGTCTTTCAATTATGCAATGTTGTGTTAGTTAGCAAGGGCACTGCCCTGCTAAACATATCTTTATTTTTACTTTCTGTGGATTCGCTTGATTTCCTATTATTTTCTTTTATAGAGTTATGATGATTTCCCTCTCTTGCAGATTTGGAACTTGTATCAACATCTCCCGGTATTCGCCAAGCGATCCATTCATGGAAATCAAGTGGCACAACAAATTAACCGGGGAGGTTTTAGTTCACCTTTCTCCATGCTATTTTAATTTTGGATTTATTGCGTACATTGAGCACAATATACATTTTTAAGTGTGGAGATGGGTGGCTACCTATCTCTTTGTACATCTATGGAATGTCTTTAAGTGTGGAGATAGGTAGCTATTAGTAAAATTCATTGCAAATCTTTATTCATGACTAGGATAAGTCGATGAAGCCCCTAAGGAAAAACGTTAACAAATTCTATTTCTAGGGCACCATATTAGCACATAATTTTGTCAAATTCTCCTATAAATCGCTATGGGCACTTAGAGAACATCTTTGTGATACTCATAATCCTTAGAGACAATAGATATCACATCACCATATCCTCTTGACTTTAATATCTAAGCATCATTTTAGCTTGTCCACCACTAGAATTTCCACCACTTATCTAATATAAGGGAGCTTCTTTGATCATAGGACCTCAAGGATTTTCTAGAGTCCATTGAGGATATGCTTGTCTTACAAAGATTTTGGAACATGGCATGTGGAGTGAACAAGCTTTGTCTAGAACTATACTGAAAAATTTCACGAGATCTATCTAAGCCCTGATGTGGAAATGGGAGAACAATTACTTGGATGGTGAACTTGAAAAAAGAGTTGAGTCATGAGTTCTATTGCCAGAGGATGAACACTAATCATTTCTTTTGTTAATTTCTTTTCTTTGCTTGAGGATAAGCAAACCTTTAAGTGTGGAGATAAGTGATAAGTGTTCATTTGAGCATAATTCTATACCATATTCTTGTATGCTTTTCATGCAATTTTGAAGAGTTTTGGCCGACCGATACTTAAAATGTGTTTATTTTGATAAACAGGGCAAGATATCGAGACCCCAGGAGAAAGGAAGCTTTTCAAGGGAAATTGAGGCCGAAATGGAGCGTTTCTGGAGAAAGAACCAAGGCATATGGGCTTCCATATGGCCTGTATGGACCTGGAGAATCAGAGCCTTTGCAATCAATTGCCTGGAGCCGTACACCACCCCGTATAAGGCCATACGGGCTCTCATACGGTCTGATATACGCCCGTATAGGTCTACCTAAAGTCTATACGGGCCTGTATACGACCCATATACGGGCCCGTATGTCGTAAGTTTCTTGAAAATCTGCGGACTTAGGCAAGGGCAAAAATATAAATGACTCTCTAAAACCCTAAGAACGGGGCATATAATCCGAAGATTGGGGGTTTTAGGGAGAGTTCTAACTTTGGGGAAAAATAGAGCTTGATTAGGGTTTTGGAGATCTTCATCACCAACCCTAGATGGAAGAGAAAGGGGGCAAAAGCTTGGAGAGGAATCAAGGAATCCACCAAAGGTGTATGTAATATCCTTGTCTATCATGAACTCTTTGATTTCTTTCATCTTTGCATTGGATTGTTGCTCTCCTTCCATAGAGAGCTAATTTTGTAGATACTTGGGTGTTGTTGAACCCTTGGATATGGTTTAATTGATGATTATTCTCTATGTATGAATTCTTGGTTGAATCTATGTGTTTATTGGATGTTTTAATGTGAGTTAATTTCTCTACGTTGCGAGAGCACGGAGGGATTTTCATAGTCCATATGGGGGAAGAAGCTAGCGCCTCCCCATATGTAGACCATCTCCTATAGAGAGGATTGTGAGTACACCGGGAGCCCGGGTGCTAAGGAGAGCAAATCCGATGTATTATTCCCAAAATCATCCCAAGAATTCGGTTCCCTAGAACATCATCGGTAAGGGCACTAGGATTAGTAATTCATCTTGAGAGAGGGAGTGAAAGCATATTAGGAACCCTTGGCCAAGAATTCACCAAGTATTATCATAGAGAGTCTCATCGACACTTTGGAGATCCAAGGGGGATTCAACTAGATAGAAGACAAGTATTGGGTACTAGTACATCCTCTCCCTGAGGATCGATAACCCAACTTTTAAGTCCACTTTTATTACTTGATTATGACCCGTAAACTTGCGGTTACATCGCATCACTTACTCCCATTCTGACCGAGCGATGAGAGAGGTACGCCCCCTATGTTGTTTCTCCATTCATACCAAGTATCCTGCAGGTACCTCTACCCACTGGGTTTTGAATGCCATCGATAGAGACACACAGTTGTACCTCCGACCCCGTGGATCATTTGGAAGCATTCAAAGTAGTAATGCTTCTCCATGGGGCTCAGTGTGTGGTTATGTGCTGGGCTTTTCTAGCAACATTAAGAGGCCTGACCCAGACCTAGTTCACTAACCTCCAGCAGTGGTCAATCTCATCCTTCGAAGGCTTGAGGTAGCTATTCATCAGCCATTTCGTTAGCAGCAAAAGGCAATGAAAAACCTTGACCATGCTTATTAGAATTAAGCAGTTAGAAGAGGAGATCCTCTCTACCTACGTCCGACGGTTTAACATGGAAATGCTCAAAATCCTTAATTTGGGTCAACACTTTGCAGTCATTGCATTCGCGGAAGGGCTATGGAGATCATCCTTCCATTTTTTGCTATTAAAGAAGCAGCCAAGAGATCTAGCTGACCTCCTGGCCCATGCAGAGAAATATATCAACGCGGAGGAAGTCTAGGTAGCCAAAGGTGAGTAAGGTCACCCAGAGACAGCGAAGAAGGAAAAGAACCCCGCACCAGGGCACCGAAAGGCATTCAACAGGAAGAGGTTGTCGAGAGAAGGCAATAGCGAGCGAGAAGAGAAGTACCCCAACTACACACTATTAAACGCTATTGTAACCGAGATCCTTATGAACATAGAGGATATGAGAGTACTCAAGTGGCCAGAGAAGATGAAATATTCATGAAAGAAAAGGAACAAAGGGAAACACTACCTTTTACATAGAGACCATGGTCACAACATGGATGAGTGCATCCAATTACTCAATGAGATCTAGAAGTTGATCTGCAAAGGATACCTCACCGAATACCTGAAGAAGAATCTGCAGACGAAAGGCCTATCTTCCTCCCCAAAGCAGTAGATCCAGTAGTAGTGATTCACATGATCGGAGGAGATCCCGCAAGTAGAGGAGTGAGTAATTAGTAGAGGAAGAGATATGCTCGGATGTTACGGCAAGACAACACTGTCAAGAAGAAGAACTCTTCTGGACCGCCTGCCGTATTTTCTAATAGTGACTCGAAAGGTGTGGCACACCCCCACGATGACGTGCTGGTAGTGACCGTCAATATCGCAGGATATGAAGTCAGGAGGGTCCTCACAGACAAAAGAAGCTCGACTGATATCCTCTTCTGGGATACTAATGAGAAACTCAAACTCGGAATAGACACGCTGCTCCTGGCGCGGTACCTGCAGGTCAGCTTCGCAGGAGGGACGGTACATCTTAAAGGGATTGTAACTCTACAATTTGTGGTAGCGGCCGATCCTCGATAGTCGACGTTGTCCACATGCTTCTTGGTAGTTCGATACCCATCCAGCTACAATGTTATACTAGGAAGGCCAGCCTTGAACGCGCATCGGGCCACAGTATCGACGTACCACTTTGTCATGAAATTCCCGGCGGAACGCGGATGTAGAGAGCTCTGAGAAGATCTGGTCTTGGTTCGCACGTGTTATGTAGTGCTACTCAAAAAATTTGGAAGACCGAGAGGGGGGATGACAGCATCAACGGATGAGGTTCAGAAGGAATTAGAAGCATCAACCGACAAGGCCTGCTTCCTAGGTTACAACAAACATTTACTAGTTTAGACGTCATGCAATACTTTACAGTTTGCCCCTTGGGAGCCGTGAAAATGCATATACCATTCTCAAATTCTCAATAGCTGGTCTCGGTTCTCAAAGTCTCGTTCTCGTGTTGAGAAGGTGCTCCACGCTCTCATTTTTAGTGAATGCTTACTAAGCTTTGGAGCTCACAAGCTTGTTGTTCTTTTGTTTCCTAGATGATAAGGAGTAAATAGTTTGGAACGTAGATGGGGGACTTAGATCCATGCATAGGCCTACTAGAATTTTGTGAACACGCTTGTTGTGCATTAGATCTTTAAGGACCCCTTTGTATATCTCTATAGACTACTCCTTGTATATGATGTGTTTTTTTTTTAGTTAATGGTTTTAGAGCTTTGAGTTTGCTAATTGGATATTGTTTTATTTATATACTTGTACAATATTATGTAATTAGGGTTGAGGTTTTGTATACATAATGGAGCCCATCCCCACATGTATGTGGCTGGTCTATAAGCGTCCTTGTTGATTTCTGAGCGTGACATAATTAATAATTATATTAATTTAATTTTTTAAATATCAAATCATAACCTTTGGATGGGGTTGTAGGGGAACATAGGTTTTCCATGTTCCGAATAAGCCTCTTTATGTAGTTCTTTGCTAAAATTATTGTGATTACTCGATCTTTGTGTTTCTGCTAATCAGTAAAGAAAAACATTGATTACTTGATTACTCGATCTTTGTGTTTATACTGACAACATAGGAATTAGAAAAACATAGTTGGTTGATGGCGTAACGGAGAGCAACATACATAAACATTGCTCATAATTTATGTATTGAGAATTAAATATGGTTTTTTGGTTACAAAGTATTCACATTGAAGGTAGTTTCTTCTGATAGGAATCTAACGTGATTCCCATAGATAGTAAGAAACAAAGAGAACAATAGAAAGAGTCAAACAAAAAATTAGACATAGATTTTATGTGGTTCACCCAGAATAGGGCTACATGCACGATCGCCGGTGTTGTTTCACTATATTCTTAGAATGTCAAAGCTTAAGAGAAAAGAACAATACAAAGGGAAATTTTACCCTAATATAATGAAAATACCCAAAATACCCTATTGGGAATTTTTTCCTTGGGGGCTCCACACCCGAACCCTCTTGCGAGATCACGATGGAATTTTTTCCTTGGGGGCTCCACACCCTAATATAATGAAAATACAAAGGGAAATTTTACCCTAATGTAAAGGGGGGTTGCCCACCTGCAACCCCCTTGCGAGATCACGATGGAGCTCGACCCATCAAAATTGTGGTTGGGTGTCCAGTATGATCAGGCTCCACATAACTCAACAATCTCCTACTTGGAGACTGATATCATCCATGTTCTCAAGTTCAAATCTTCAAAGGAACATAGACGAACAATAGACCATTGACAAAGATCCCAATCATCGAGTGCCCAAACTAACTAAAGCTCTAGATAGCTTTAGTTTGTCAACATTGACTGTTTTGGTTAAAATATCAGCTATATTTTTTCACTTCCTGGAATCTTCTCAAGAGCCGTTGCTTTATCTTCTAGTAAAGACCAAATGAAATGGTCCCTTAACTGTATGTGCTCTGTTCTTGAATGAAATACGGTATTTTTAGCAAGATGGATGACACTTTGAATGTCACAATACAAAATACTATTCTCCTTCCATTTTTCCAATTCAGTTAAGAAACCTTGTAACCAAGGCATCTATTTGCTAACTTTTGTAATGTCCACATACTATGATTTTGTTGTAGAAAGAGCTACAATTTTCTGCAATTGAGAGATCCAACTAACTCAAGTACCATTCAAGGTATAAATATACCCTATAATACTACTCCTGTTATCAGCATCTCCAACTAGATTAGAATCAAAATAACCTTGCAAATTTAAGCCTTCTCCTTTAAGGCATAATGTTATATCTGTTGTACCCTTTAAATACAGAATGTTCCATTCCACTGCCTCCCAATGTTCCATTCCTGGATTACTCATGTACCCACTCACTACTCCTACTACATGTATTATGTCTAATATGGTACACACAATTGCATACATAAGACTGTAAACTACTGAAGCCTTGGTGGTTCTTTCAATGTAGACACATGATATAAATGCATGATCATACATATTTTTATTTCATATTTACATGCAATTTTCTATTTTTGTGCTTAGTTTGGTATTTTGTTGTCAATGGACAGGTATACAAGGCCCTAAAGCAAAAGAAGCGAAAATCAAGCCAATTCCGAGTAAAAAGGGCTGAAAAACGTATTCCAGAAAAAAAAACACAGTCATAGATTCTTGAACACGGCCATGTTCAAGCCGTGTTGGTCTTGGGATTATCTGCAAATGTGACGAATCAACTCCAGAAGATTCCAGAGAGAAACATGGGCACAACACGCCCTCAACAGGTAGTGTTTCGTAAAATTAAAGTCCATAAAAGGCTATCAGATTCAACTTATGAAGGGACTTTTGGCGATTCCCCAATGACAGCTTAGATTTCGGTGGAGAGTGAAGACGGAGAATACATCGATCCGGGGAGTACATCAATATCTTATTTCATGTCTTCTTCTTTAGATCTTGTGTTACATTTCCATATTATGAGAGGCTAAACCTTCTGTGGTGTCTCAGATTCTTAAACCCTAAGATGAACTTGTGATTAATTTCCTATTTTTATGATATTGGTTTTTGATTTATTCTTGTGAACCATCTATCTGTGTTTAATGCCTGCAAGTTGCTAGTACGAGTGCCCTAACTTGCATATTTGAATTATATGATTAGGTAGAGAGATCTTAGTTATGTTAGATCAAGGCTTAGATTGTAGGGGGTGAGTGCACCCCTAGAGATCAGGTGTATGGTGTCACACTTTCTGGATTAGGGTTAAACCTAATAGTGGGAATCATATAACTTAATCAAATCATAGGGTGATTAGTGTCATCGTATTGGAATTACGGTTTGGCCTTGGGGTTAAACTAATTTAGCGTTCCTTACGGTGCAAGAATCGATCAATTAGATAACTATTATTAGGAATTTAGTCGAGGAAGGGATTCCGGGGTGATAGAGATCAGGGGTGCTATAATATCTGCATTGGTTTACCCTAGAATTTTCCAATTGTTCACTATAGTTCTTCTTTTTAGATATCTTAGTTAGGATTTGATCAACAACCATAGTTTTAGTCTAGTTAATAAAGGGCTCATTAGTACTAGTAGAGCCGGTCCCTATGGATTCGACTACCCTACCCTTGGGGTACTTTACTACTTGATTGACCTTGCGTGCACTTGCAGGAGAGATCACATACAACACATCATGTTTGACCACCATTGTCGGGAAATGGCATTTTAGGAATATTAGCATCTATTATTCAAGACATTCCAATTTTTTCACATTACCTTCCATCTCTATTAGGGTACTTTCATCGAACTAATCATGTCTTTTCTTCCAAGAGATGAGGACTACAATTAGTTTGGGATGCCATACAATTGGCAGCCATCATTAGATGATCTCCTCGCATACTACTTTCATCGTAGTGGAGAAAGGAGGATTGATAGTGATGATAAATTACATGAATGAACTAATCCCAACAAGAACCGTTATCGGATAACGGGTATGCATCGAGTACCGAAAGCTCAATGATGGCACACGCAAGGATCACTTCTCCTTACCCTTCATCGACCATATGCTTGAGCAATTATAGGGCCATATGTACTATTGCTTCCTTAATGGAATATCTGGGTATTCACAAATCCCCACCGCTCTTGAAGACCAAGAGAAGACCACTTTCACATGCCCGTAGGGTACATTTGTTTATTGTCGAATGCCCTTTAATTTGTACAATGTACCTACTACTTTTCAAAGTTGTATGATATCAATCTTTGATGAGTTTATAGAGGACATCATGGAGGTTTTTAAGGATGATTTTTCTATTGGTCGTGATTCATTTGACCTATGCCTCCATAACTTAGAAAAAGTATTACAGTGTTGTGAGGAGACAAACTTAGTCTTAAATTGGGAGAAGTGTCATTTTATGGTCAAAGAAGGTATAGGATCTCTCAACATGGTATAGAGGTAGATAGGGAGAAAATTGAATCTATCGAAAATTTATAAGTGCTTGTGTTAGTCAAAGGTGTTATGAGTTTCCTAGGACATGTCGGTTTTTACCGACGATTTATTAAGGACTTTTCAAAAATCATGAAGCCATAGGCTAAATTGCTAGAAAAAGATAAACCTTTTGATTTCACTAACGATTGCATGGAAGCATTTAATGTCTTGAAAGATAGGCTAGTGAATGCTCAAATCTTGGTGGCTCCAGATTGGAATTTGCCTTTTGAACTAATGTGCAATGC
The DNA here is from genome assembly GCA_026586065.1 of Dioscorea zingiberensis. NCBI lineage: Eukaryota > Viridiplantae > Streptophyta > Magnoliopsida > Dioscoreales > Dioscoreaceae > Dioscorea > Dioscorea zingiberensis. The sequence continues at coordinate 16,995,645 of CM048819.1, read as the reverse complement.
GAGTGATTTAGCAGTCGGAGCAATTTTAGGGCAAAGGCGGGACTAACATTTTTGACCCATCTACTACGCGAGTAAGACGTTGACGAATGCTCAAGAAAACTACACCATAATGGAGAAAAAGTTGCTAACAGTGATTTATGCGTTTGATAAATTTCACCCTTATTTAGTCCTATCAAAACTTATTGTTTACACTGACCATGTTATGCTAAGATTTTGGTCGAATAAGTCATATGCTAAACCTTGTTTGATTCGTTGTGTATTATGATTGCAGGAACTGAACCTTGAGATTAGAGATAAACGTGGATCTGAGAATGTGGTACATGACCACCTTTCCCTATTAGGAGGGTCCAGTCCAGCCAAATTTGAAGAACGTAATGTTGAAGATGTGTTTCCTGACAAGAAACTCTATCTTGTTGAAGAAGTGAAGGAAAGTGAGACTCCATAGTTTGTAGATTTTGCCAACTACTTAGTGGTACGAGTACTCCCGAAGAGTCTTTCGAATCAAGAGGGGAAGAAATTCTTCTTGGACTTGAGGCAATATTTGTGGGAGGACCCATACTTATATAAGATTTGCGCAGATTATGTAATTTTGGAGATACGTATCTCATTAAGAAGGGTGGAAGATATTGAGACATCGTAACACCGGACCTACGGGAGGACAATTCAATGTAAATCAAACTGTGGAAAGGTTCTTACATCCGGATTCTATTGGCCGACAATGTTCCAAGACACGAAAAGATTTGTATAGGAGTGTGACAGATGCCAAAAAGCAGGCAACATTTCCAGGCGAGATGAGATGAGTCAGAATCAAATCCAACAATGTGAGGTATTTGATGTATGGGGAATAAACTTCATCGGACCTTTTCCCAACTCCAATGGAAACAAGTACATTCTGGTTGCAGTAGACTACGTATCAAAATGGGTGGAAGCTCAAGTAGTGCCAACTAATGACGCTAGGGTACTAGTCAAGTTCCTCAAGAAAATGTTCGCTCGATTTGGTGCACCAATTTGCAACACTCAATTTGAGATGATCTTATTGAAATATGGGGTAATACACAAGGTTTCTACTCCATACCACCCCCAGACGAGCGGTCAAGTCAAAGTATCAAATCAAGAGCTAAAGCGAATTCTAGAAAAGACGGTCCAACAAAACAAACGAGATTGGTCAAAAAGATTGGATGATGCGCTTTGGGCATACAGAATGGCATACAAAACCCCAATCAAGAGCACCAGTTATTGATTGGTTTACCGGAAAGCATGCCACTTACTGGTAAAATTGGAGCATCAAGCATACTGGGCCACCAAATTCCTGAATTTTGACTTGGATGGGGTAGGAAAAAAGCAAAAGCTCCAGCTGAATGAGTTGGATGAGTGGTGTCAAAACACATATGAGAATGTAAATGTGTACAAAAAGTGCACTATGCGGTTCCATGACGCGCATATCAAGAAAGGCCAACAATTTCATGTAGGGGATCATGTATTACTTTTCAACTCACATCTTTGACTGTTCCCAGGGACACTCAAATCAAAGTGGTCTGGACCTTTTATGGTGACGCAAGTTCTCCCCAAGGATCAGTGGAAGTCATGTACCCAACCAAGGGCACCTTCAAGGTAAATGGATAGTGATTAAAGTCGTACGTGGTGGGTGATGTCCCTCTCGGCGGGGACAATGAGAGGTATCATTTATTTGAACCTCCCTAAGCATAAAGGAACGTCAAGCTAGTGACATCAAATAAGTGCTTCTTGGGAGGCAACCCAAGCTTTCTAGTTAGGTTTTGGTTAGTTCTCCTAGTTAACTTTAATAGGTTAGTATAGAGTTTAAGTATATATTAGTGGTAATTCTAATTCAGTGAGGATTTCTCAATGTCTAAGTGTTTCCCAAGTGCTTAATGACCAAATTTCCATCCTTGGAACCAATGACACATAGGTATAGGTGTAACTAGGACTAAATTTAGAGTCACGGATGAGCTAGAGATAAACACGGGCGAAATACGGTTGTGTTCCCACCTGTGAACTCTCGGGAAAAACGAGTATAGGTAGGGTGGAGAGAACATGGCGTTAACACTACCGTGTTGATGGCGTGTTCCAAAGGACACGGGCGTGTTTATCTTCTGAGCGTGATCTCACGTGTATGAATCCATCAAATTTCATGTACCGCTGTCTTTGGGCTTGCTTCAAACCATATAATCTCTTTTGTAGCTTACAAACAAGCTCACATTTGCTTTCAACTACATAACCTTGTGCTTGCTTCATGTAAATCTCTTCCACTAGATCACCGTGGAGGAATGCCATCTTTACATCCATCTGCTCTAGATCGAATTCTCATCAGCCATAATTCCCAGAACCAATCTAAAAGTACTTAACTTCACTAAAGGTGAAGATTTCTGTGTAATCAATACCTTCCTTTTGCTGAAAACCTTTCACAACTAACCTTGCCTTAAATAGTTTGTTACCATTAGTTTCTTCTTTAATCCTATAAACCCACTTATTATGTAAGTCCTTTTTGCCTTTAGGGAGCTCTGTTAATTCCCATGCCATGTTTAACACTAGAGAATCCATTTCAGCTTGCATCGCCTATTCTCACTTGATTGCATTCTCTGTATGCAAAGTTTCATCATAACTCTCAGGTTTACCACCATCTGTTAACAACATATAATAATGTGTTGGTGAATATCTTTGTGGAACACTGTGTCATATAGTTGACCTTCTTGGTTAAGTAACTAGTATGCTAGATTCGGCTTATTGAATTGCTACCTCCTGAATGTTTTGAGTACTTCCCGTTTGCATTAGAAATAGTACTATCTTCTAACTCTACATACTTATTCCCTTTAACCTGGGCACTTGCACTGTTAGAATCTATTACTCCAAATCCATCTATGTACATAATCCCCAACCACTGTCATCCTCGCAGTCTGGGATAAGAGGCCCATCCTGGATGAGCCGAGTGCTATAGGGACTTGCGAAGATGACTCCAATCTTGGGATCCATCACTTGATGATGTAGAATCTATGCGACAATGTATCCTAGGTGGAGGAGGAACCCATCAGCCATGCTCAAAAGGAAAATGAAGTCCCTGGAGAAAATTACTCGAGCGGTGTTGCCCCGCCTCATAATCGAGTAGCTGAGTATCGTATGGATGTACCTAAGGGGGGAAGCGACGTGTCGAAGCCTTTGACCACCATGGGTCATAAACTGAATCTGCTTTGAGCCTTTGCCAACACGTCTCCTGAGCCTCGACAAGTGGCCCACTAATCTCAAGCCTGTCATACTCGGGTGTCTGAGTGAACTCCTTGTCGTATAGCCCGAGGTACACTCTGAACTTAGTGTAACTTATACAGTTGAGGGTTTTTGCCTACTGAAAATAGATTTGGTCGATACGGTGCTAGGACAACATGCCCTTGACAATAGTGAATATTCACTGGACCTCCATGTATTGTTTCCTATACCCGATCACATCGATCGACAAGAGGCGCTACCAAGCCCCAGTGGCTAAGAGCTGACGGACCTTATCGTTGAGACTGACGTCCTCGAAGGCGCCCTAAGCAATGGTTCGGGTCTTACCGAACTGCCGACGACTTAATCAACTATATCGCTCCTTTTGAGCTGGTACGCCCAACTCTACCTCCAGAGGAGCAGGCCGGGAGGTCCCAACACAACGTTGTCGCTTCTATGGTGGCTTTTTTTACACGAGCTTCTTCATGCTTTTCATGTTCTTGGCTATAGAAGGAGATGAAGAAACTCGAAGAAATCATAGTGAGAACTTGAAGAACACCATGGAAAATCACACTAAAATGCTCGGGAGAGGTCATACGAAGGAGGGATTGGAAGAGAATGGATGAAAAATGACCTATGGCAGCCGTAAAAGCGTAATAGAAACCCTAGATTTTGGATCGTCTGGCCGAGCACGTGCTTAGCACAGGTGTGCTTAGGCTATGTAATAGAAACACAGTGGCGTGCTTAGGTTGTGTTCCACCTATGCTTATCTCTATTTTTGTGAAATCGCGTTCAGAGAAAAAGCACACCCATGCTTTGGGACCTGTGGTTGTGCTTCATGAAAGCACGCGTTGACCACGACCCTGCTTAGGTCGTGTTCTCTCCATCCCTATTGTTCTTATTTTCCTGAGATATTCCTGACAGAAACACGGCCATGATTTGCTTGTAGTTACTTTAGGGACTTTCATAACCCTAATTCTTGCTCTGTGTACACACCTATTTATATGTGTTATTTACTCTAAAGATTAAAATTTGATCAATAAGCTCCCGTGAAACACATAAACACCGAGAAATGATAAAATATTGAAATCATTACCAACACAGACCTAAAATCTAAGACAACAAAACAAAAATGAAGATACGAAACTAACTAGAAAACTTGGGTTGCCTCTCAAGAAGCGCTTGTTTTACGTCACTAGCTTGACTTATCTTTCATGATCAAGGAGGCTCAAACAGATGAAGCCTCTCGGCGTCCATGCCGGAAGGCATACCACCTATCACCTGCATCCTCAGATAAGAAATAAACTCATACTCACCTAATTAGCTCTTAGGTGAGCTTGATGGAGAAGTCACGGGTGTGGGAAAACTTTTTCTTTTCTTCCGCTTCAACTTTGTCCACCACTTCTCCTACTTTGTGGGAGAAGCCAGCTTTTCTTGCTCAAGGACTTTCACATCTTTATTGTCCTCCCAAGGTGGTGGTTCATTCACAAAGAGATCATGAAATTGGTCCTTCAATAGTTCATCCTGCACAAAATCAAAAACACAATTATCAATATGGTCAACATAATAGTAGGAGTCATCACAATCCATAGAGTGTCGCATGGCCATTTGGAATTTAAACACTACATTCTCCTCTCCAATCCTTAGGACCATTCGACTATCCCTAAAGTTGAATAGTGCTTGTACCGTTGCTACAAATGGTCTCCCAAAGATGAGAAGCACCTCCACTTGGTCATCCAAGTCAAAGATAATGAAGTCTAACGGGAAGATGAACTTGTCCACCTTTATTAGCACGTCTTCAATGATAACTCGAGGGTGGCAAATTGATCTATTGGTCATTTGAAACATCTCTTTCGTTGGCTTTGGTTCTCCAAGCCCAAGCCTTCTAAGGATCTTGAATCATAAGCAACATAGGTATCATTTATGGGGTTGTATAGAATCATTGACTTGAACTACTAATTATCCCATGCTTTGCTTTGATCGTACGAATAAGGTTATGCTTATGATTCTATCTTACTTGCAATTTTTAGCCAACTGGAAGCAACTATCTTTAATACTCTGTGCAAAAACATGTGTGTATGAGGAAATAACTAGAATCGTAGGGTGGATGGAGTGATACCCCAAGTGACTTTAGCTTAGGCGTAAGTATTGGCATTCCATGGTATTGATAGAGTTTAGCCCTATAATGCTTCTCATTACTATCATAGGAATATGGAGTTGAAAGCATGTCCCTTAGAAATAATGACTTGTAAGATGTACCCGGAGTGCATATAAGTGCGATCTTTACCATTGAGAAACCTTATCCATATTCATGTTATGTTATCAAGTATAGGAGAAAACCTTCACAAGTCAATTAGACCATACAACCCTAGATTCCCTTAATTGAGAGTTTCACCCTCACAACCTTCATAATTCAATCACCTTTAGAGGATTTCATCATAACCATTATCATTTAAATTAATTGTCTTCTCAAGGATTTAGAACACTCGTAATCAATAGAACCTAGTTCACCGTTCCCTGAGGAATTCGACTAGGTAATTACCAGTCTTTATTACTGTTGACCACATACTCTTGCGTGCTGCGGCTTGAGGGTTTGCACTCATAGCCGGAGGTTAACAAGTTTTTGGTGCCGTTACCAGGCAACGGTTGTAGGTTTTTCTGAAATTAGTGGAATAGATGCTAGATTAGATCAGTTTCTTTTATTGTTTTTCTCGAGCAATCTTTGTGCTATTGTCATTCATTGTAAAGTTTGATAGTTTCTCTATGTTCTTGCTTAGAATTGGTCTCTAGGTCTCTTTCTTCTCTTTATTGTGTATAACTTTTAATCAAGGGAAATAATGTAAAATGAACCATTGGATTTGCAGATGAATACAGAGGAAATCGTTGAAGAAAGGGATACAGTTAATAGTGAAGAAATGTCGGAGGAGGAGTACACAGATTCATAGGAAATTGAGCCAGATATTATAAATCTTATCTGGGGATTAGTGCAATTTGAGGGACATCCTGAGGAAGATTCGTATTTGCACATCTAGTCTTTCTTAGAGTTGAGTAACATTGTTTCTCAAGTGAGAGAATCTACAAGCACTATAAGAGCAAGGTTGTTCCCATTTTCTTTGAGAAGAGAAGCAAAGAATTGGTACCAATCATTGTCATCTAAGGTGATAGGCACTTGGGAGCTTCTAGAGAAGACATTCTGTAAGGGATACTTCCTGTTGAAGGAGATTGCTAAGTTAATGGAGGACATCATTTAATTTTCACAGACTGCATTAGAAACTATTTGTGAAGCATGGGAAAGATTTAAGTTGATACTACGAGAATGCCCAGGTCATGGTTTTCCTTAATTGGGTTCAACTCCAGAGTTTCTATAATGTGATTAAAGAAGAAGCTCGATCTTTTCTAGATATGGTAGTTAGGGGCGTTCTCTTAGAACAATCAATGGATGAGGCATTCACCTTGTTCGACAACATAGCAACTAATAAGGAAGGATGGCAGCAGGAATATGGTTTAGCAGAGTCTGTACAAGAGGTTACTGACATTGGGCCAAACCAGGCTGTACAGTTTATCATGACAGAAGATAATCTTCAAAAAAGAGTAACTAATGTCATCTCCTCTTACAATAGCAAGTGAAAGATTCAAGGCATGACACCCAGCCACAAGATGCAGTTTTGGTTAGTCATACACCAGTTAGTGGCCAACAAAATGAAGCTTTAGGAATGGAGTAAGATATAGAGTGGTGTTATGCAATGGAGTCTATTGAACATTTGAAGCTACAAACTCTGGAAAATCGGGACAGTGAATCGAAAGAAGATCAACAATTAGTGGAGATGATATCTGCGCATGTGGATTTTGTCAGACATTTTAATACCTTGGGATGGGAAAGTAGATCCCCTCAAGAAATTAAATCATCTTGGGAAGCACCACTTAAGATAAAACTGAAGCCCCTTTCGGAGCATTTGAAGTACTCGTTTCTTGGCACATAAGAAACACTACTTCTCATTATCTCCAATGCATTGTATCCCCACAACGAATATAAACTCGTTGAAGTACTAAAGAGGTATAAACGTGCGTTGGGGTGCTCGATCAATGACATAAAGGTTATTAGCCGTTCAGTATGCATGCATAAAATATTACTGGAGGATGGAGCTAAACCAATCATTGTACATCAATGTCGACTCAACCTAGTCATGAAGGAAGTGGTGAAGAAGAAAATTTTGAATTGGTTGGATGTGGGGATTATCTACCCCATTTCTGATAGTGCATGGTTTAGTCTGGTGCAATATGTTCCAAAGGAAGGAGGAATAACAGTAATCACCAATTCTGACAATAAACATATACCCACTAGGACAATAATATGATGGAAAATTTTTATGGATTACTGGAAACAGAATAAAGCAACTCAAAAGGATTATTTTCCCTTATCTTTCATCGATCAGATGCTGGACCATTTGGCCGGTCAAGACTATTTCTGTTTCCTAGATGGCTACTCGGGGTACAACCAGATCACTATAACACTGGAAGATTAAGAGAAGACAACATTCACATGCCCGTATTGAACATTTAGAAGAATGCCTTTTGGGTTGTGTAATGCCCAGCCACCTTTCAATAGTGTATAATAACAATTTTCTCTAATATGATAGAGAAGAGTATAGAGGTATTTATGGATGACTTTTTGGCCTTTGGGGTGTCATATAACCACCGTTTGGAAAATTTGGAACAAATTTTAAGCAGGTGTGAAAAAACAAACCCGGTGCTTAATTCGGAGACTGCCATTTTATGGTAAGGAAGGGCATTGTGTTGGGCACATAATTTCAAAGTCTAGCGTTGATGTGGATAAGGCTAAAGTAGAAGTTATTGCTAAGCTACCCCCACCAACATCATACAAGAGCATTCGGATAACAAAGCCCTTGAGTAGATTGTTAGAGCAAGATGCGCCATTCCATTTTGATGATGAGTGCATGAAGGCATTTTTAGAAGTCAGGAACCGGTTAACTACAACTCCCATTATCAATAACCCTGATTGGAGGGAATCATTTGAGCTAATGTGTGATGCTAGCTATGTGGCAAAATATATAGGGGGTATTTCACCCTATATATTATGCCAGCAAAGCTTTGAACCAAGCCCAAGCAAATTATACCACCACGGAAAAGGAATTGCAAGCTATTGTATATACTTTGACAAATTCAAAGTTTATTTGGAAGGTACAAAGGTAACAGTGAGCACAAATCACTTATAGATAAAATATCTTATGGAGAAGAAAGACACGAAGGCTAAGTTAATGCGGTGGGTACTGCTCCTCCAAGAATATGATTTGGAGGTATAAGAAAGAAAGGGGCAGAAACCAAGTAGCTGACCATCTATCCCAACTGGAGAACAATGCTCAGTGCTCTGTCATTATTAGTGAGGTGTTTCCTGACGAGCAACTGTTAGAAATAAAAGCTTGACGCTTACCATGGTATACTGATACAACAAATTATCTGGTTAGCAAGATTGTGCGTGAAGATCTCAACTATCAACAATGCAAGAAGTCCTTACATGAGGTGAAGAGATATGTTTTGGATGAGCCATATCTATTCAGAATTGGATCTAATTAAATAATCCAACGTTACATACATGAAGAAGAACAAAGTAACATTCTAGAGCAGTATCATTCATCACCATATGGTGGACACTATACGGGGGACAGGACATCATCCAAAATTCTGCAATCCGGATTTTACTGGCCGTCACTGTTTAATGATGCCCATCAATTTTCCAATTTGTGTGATCGATGTCAATGCACCGGCAATATATCGCTTTGACATGAGATGCCTTTACACAACATCTTGGAGGTAGAGATTTTTGATGAGTGGGGAATCAACTTCATGGCCCATTTGTCTCATCCTACAAAAATATATACGTTTTAATAGCAGTGGATTATGTGTCTAAGTGGGTGGAGGCTGTGGCGTAACCTTCAAATAACTCGCAAGGAATGATTAAATTCCTTAAGAAAAATATCTTTACTCATTTCAACACCCCACGAGCTATTATCAGCGATGAGGGTTCACATTTTTGCAATAGATGCTTCAAAAAATTCCTAGAGAAGTATGGGGTCTCACATAGAGTAACTACTCCATATATACCATCCGCAAGCTAATAGGCAAGCAGAAGTGTCTAATCCGGAAATTAAAAGAATATTGGAGAAAATGGTATCCCTTCTCGAAAAGACTGGTCTCTTTGATTGGATGATGCTTTATGTGCATACAGGAAAGTCTTTAAAACAACCTTGGGCATGTCTCCATACCAGCTGAAGTTTGGGATGGTTTGCCACCTTCCACTAGAATTGGAATAAAAGGCTTATTGGGCCATTAAGCAATTGAACTTGGACACCAAGGCTGCTGGGAGAAGCAAATGTTACAGTTAAATGAGATTGATGGATTCTGGATGCAAGCCTATCAAAATGCAAAATTACACAAGGAGAAAGTCAAAAAGTGGCACGATCGTCGCCTTATCCATCGTAATTGGGTGCAGGGAATAAGGTCCTACTATTCAATTCACGTCGGAAATTGATCCTGGGCAAGTTGAAGTCTCGATGCTCAGGACCATTCCAAATATCTAAAGTCTATGCTATTGGAGTTGTGGAATTGGAGGGCGAACGCACAAAAAATACATTTGTGGTCAATGGACAACGGCTAAAGCCATACTGGGGCCATCAAGTAGTACGAAATAAAATTGTGGCCAGGCTTGAAACAATGGTTCCTGTGTCTAGCTAGAGACTATAAACCTAGCAGTGTATGGGCAACCCAAGAATTTTGAACTTTTCTTTATTTTCCTCGCTTAGTATAGGTTTTCGTATTTTCTCTATGTTGTTGTGAAAAAAGTGTGATTCCCTCTTGTGTAGGATGTAACTCAAGTTTTTTTTTTTGGGGGGAGCATAAGGAGACCCAACAACCGATAAGAACGTTCTCGGGGTACTCTGGGACAAGGCAATCTGGTATGTCTTTAATTGTTCACATGTTTGTATTTGGGTACCAGCTGCAGAAGAGAAGCAAGTTGCATGTAGTGTCTTGTAGAAAAACATCGTGATGTTCTCTAGGAACATCGCGATGTAGGCCCTAGGCCTGGAGCGATAAGCTTAACCTGTTGAACATCGTTATGTGTTTACTGAACATCGCGATGTTCCCTGGCCGAAGAAAAAAAAACCCTAAAAACTTTAAATAGTATCGCGATGTCCCAATTGAACATCGCGATGTTATCCTGTACCAAGCTTGAATAAAAATGACATCGTGATGTTGCAGTTTCATATCACGATGTCGAAGCCAAAATTAGGTTACAGCGGCATGCACCTATTCATTTGCCCTATTTCCTCTTTCTTCCTCTTGGGTATTCCGTCAGTGCTTGCGAGTGTCTCCTCCCCGTTTAACCTTCAATACTATTTATTAGGCATCCATTTCCTCAGGGAATGTTTTCTATCATCCATCTCGCGGTTTTCATCGTTTAATTTCTCTGAAATACTATGATGAGTGAGGGAATGTATGTTTTAGGCTTAAATTGTTTCATGAGATACTTAGATCCTCGTGTAGAGGCTAATGGGAGTAACTGTAGGCATTAGCGACCCTCATTTTACAACCGGAGGTTTTGTCAAAATTATCACCAAATTCTACAATTAGAAAACTTTTGGGGATCCTGCATGCTGAGGAATTATAGCATTCATCTCACTCCTTTTATTAATATGGTGATCTCTTTGTGCAGTATTTGATCTATGGCAGGACAAGGAACGCAATCTGACCTTGTCGCCGCCCTATCCTTCCTGTTTCCCCGACCTCGCTCACAGGTCGCCCCACCATCCACACCACCGTGCTATGATGTCCCCAGACCGCTCCTCGAAGACGATGGGAACAACGATGCTATAGAAAGCCTCAATGCAACTTTGGCGGTTTTGTAGCTTGGAAAGCCCACTCGATCTACTATGGTTTTAAAGGAACCGTCGGAACCCATAACCAACCCGGGGGTGAGACAACGCCGAACGCGGCCCTTGCCAGCTAGGGGAGTACTTTACTGATCTTCATTTACTCTCTTCCTTCACTCCTGTTATCATTTTGCATGGAAATCATCGGGGACGATGATCTTGCATAGTTTAGGGGTGGGGTGTGGCATGCTTGTTGTATTTTGAGGAGGCCTTGTATTGGAACTCTTGATTGTTTTCTATATATTATGCTTTGGGTTTTAGTACTTGGCTTTTGAATTTGTTAGCATGAGAAGAAAAAATTTTCTATACTTGCATGCACACATATCACACACCTTTTTCTTGTAACTTGAAGGGTTGGTGGCCGAGTTGATTAAGCATTTGACATAGATGAATTGGATGTTGTACCTATCAAACTAGAAGAACATCATCTTGATATCACACTCATGCTCTTGGAAATTTTTTGTCTTTTCATGAATGACTTAAGCTTAGTGGAAATCACTTAGAGAACATATAAGCTCTAGGGAATAGAACTAGGGTGTAGTACTTATGACAGTCAAGTAATACTTGAAACATAGCGGAGTTCATAGAAACTAGGGGTGCATGTGAGCTTACATTAAGGTGATTAGTTTCATATACTTAGAAGAAAGTCGGATCACTCATGATGCCCTACTTCATAACAAAAACAACAAAAGAGAAAAAGTGAGATAAATACAAAATAATAATAATAATAATAATAATAATATATAAATATAAAATAATAAAAGAAATACCATAAGGTGTGAGCAATAGCCAGCCCATGGAGTAAAGTCTTCTACTAGTAGAAAGTAGTGAAAACCTAGCTATGGAGATGTATACTTCTAACTCTATTCCCTTTAGCATGTATCTATCTTTGTGATTCCCACTAAACTGAAGCAATTGTATTTAATAGAACTCCAAAGCACATTGTGATTATTCTCCATTGTTAGTACTCTTGTTTGACTCGTGCACGACATTAAAAATTGTGTCATAATGCATATGTTGCATAAGCATCGGTGATCAACCTTGAATACAATTGCCAACTCGAACCATCATGTTGTGAATTTTCTTATTCATTGCTTGCGGGTAAGCAATGCTTCAAGTTTGGGGGTGTGATAGCTCTCGGAAGAGAGCTATTTTAGTAGGTATTTATTAATTTTTTAGGGTCGAGATGTTTAGCATTGAATGAATATCATATAGTTTTAACCCTAAAATACACTACTTAACCACATTAGCTGTCTCAAGTGCTTGAATAGTGATTTACATCAGTTTGGTGCTGACAGATGCTGAATTAAGTGATATCCTTTTGTAACAGGTGAGTTGGAGCAGTTAGGGGGGCCCATCGCGATGTGCACAGATTACATCGCAATGTTCCGGAGAGGCAGCACATGCTTATTTGGAAATAAAACAGTATCGCGATGATCTCTGGGAACATCGCGATGTCAGGATTTTAAGCCTCTCTAGACTAGGGGACAACATCACGCTATGCTCAGAGAGCATCGTGATATTCTGAGAAAAAGTTCTCCAGGTTTGTTTTATATTGTGATGTGCCACCCGACATCGTGATGTATTGCTTTGGAGGATATAAAAGGTGGTTGAAATTCTTGGGTTGATCTCTGAGATGTCCATGGCGGTTGTTGGTAGAAAGCATTGATCCGAGGGCTTTAACCAGCGTTTTAGAGTTGGGATTACTTAAGAATTGAGGGGAAATCCCTAATCTTTCATTGTTGAATGTTTATTGACTCTTCTTGTAATTGAAATGGATGTTTGCATTAATATTGCCAATGTTTTGTGCTCATCTTTTGTAATGGAAGCGTAAATATCTTTTCTGGGATTGTATGAATTCATTGACTTGAACTATTAATTATCTGATGCTTTGCTTTGATAGTATGAAGATGGTTATGCTTATGATTCTACCCTACTTGTAATTGTTAGCCGACGGACAACAACTATCTTTAATACTCTATGCGTAGACATGTGTGTATGAGGAAATAGCTAGAATCATAGGGTGGACGGAGTGACACTGCAGGTGCCTTTAGCTTAGGCATAAGTATTGCCATTCCACATTATTGACAGAATTTAGCCCTATATTGCTTCTCATTACTATCATAGGCATATGGAGTTGAAAGCATGTCTATTAGAAATAAGGACTTGTAAGATACACCCTGAGTGTACATAAATGCGAGCTCAACCATTGTGAACCCTTATCCATTTCATGTTATCTTAGCAAGTATAGGAGAAAACCTTCACAAGTCAATTGGACCATACAACCCTAGATTCTCTCAATTGAGAGTTTCACCCTCGCAACCTTCGTAATTCAATCACCTTTAGAGGATTTCATCAGAACCTTTATCATCTAAATTAACTATCCTCAAGCATTTAGAACACTCGTAATCAGTAAAACCTAGTTCACCTTTCATTGAGGAATTCGACCTGATAATCACCAGTCCTTATTACCTTCGACCATGTATGCTTGCATGTGGTGGCTTAAGTGTTCGCACTCATAGCCAATGGTCAACACTTTCTAGCAGAGATGAAAAGAGAATCAAAGCCCTAGTTATATCTTCAAAATCAATATCCACAGAACTTAACGGAGTTGTGATTGTGTTGAACTTGTTTAGATGTTATGTCACAGAGGCACCTTCTTCCATTCTCATATTGAATAGATGTCGCATCAGATATACCTAATTACAATAGAGTGTTTCTCGTACATATCTGATATTGCTTTCATGAGAGATGTTGTACTTGTCTCTTTCACAATGTTGAATGAAATTTTTAGGGTTAGCAATAGACGAATGACTCTGAGGACTTTTTATTCCATAATCGCCCAGTCTGCACTACTCATCTCTTTCGGTTTCTCTCTTGTGATAGGTAGATATAGATACTTGCCATACAAGTAATCTTCAAGATGCATCTTCCAGAATCCAAAGTCTAAGCAATCAAACTTCTTGATCTCTATCTTTCCATCTAATATTTCCATTACTCCTACTCAAATTAAAGTGCTGATACCAGTTGATAAGAATCCAATGTGATTCCGAGATATCATGAAAAACAAAGAAAACAATAGAAAGAATAATATAAGAAATTAGACAGAGATTTTACATGGTTCACTCCAGAATAAGGCTACATCCACGACCGTTGGTACTATTTTACTATATTCTTAAAATAGTCGAAGCTTATAAGAATAGAATTATACAAAGGGAAATATAATCCTAATATAATGGAAATAGGAAAATATCCTCTTGACAGCTTCTCCTTTCCAAGGATGAGTCATTGGAAGTTTGTTAGAATTTAAGGTGTGTAGCTTTTATAAATAACTCTTGGTATATTGAGAATGTCTTTTAGTTTATGTTGGTGTATTTAATGAATATGATACAAGAGAACCCAAGTCAGATGATGTTGTACTATCTGATTGCAATATGCGGGCTTTAGCTTATCATGAATTGGCGGACCGACGTAAAAGCGGAAGGTGATCGAGCCAATTCTGTGATTGGGGGACAGTTTTGGACACGGTTCAGTGTTTTGGCCATAACTTTGGCTACACGCATTGGATTCGCGCGCTCCACCCCAATTCGGAAAGCTCGTCTTGAAGTGCATATGAGGTCCACCCAACTTTGCTTGGTGGATCTTTCCTTCATCCTCAAATTCTGCTATTTTCCCATCATTTTTTCATTTTTTGGTTTTTTTTTCTATTTTTGGTAATACTTTGTATGCCAATTTAGGATAGGATTTGAATTCGATTTAATCTCGGATTTTTAGGAGTTATCTGATTTGTTTAGTTTTTTTAAATTAGATAAGTTTTAGTTTTGATTCAAAATTTGCCAATTTTGGCAAATTTGGATAAGATGATAGGTTTCTAAGTTTTTAGAACATATTTAAACCCGGCTTGTGGGTTGAATTTTAGTCATTGAATTTTGAATAATACTTTTGTTTTGAAGTTTTAGAGACTTTCTTCTCTGTTTGTCTTCCCCTTTGTTTGCTCTCTTTATAATCCCCTGGTTGCTACCCCCCGCAGGTTATACACTACAAAAAAATAGCTAAATTGCGACGGATATTAGCAAGGGATGAAATTTCATTGCAAAATAACTAGAGATTTGCGAAGGATATATATTTAGCTAGGGAATAGCGAGGGACCAAACTCCGTTGCTAAAATTGTGCACCAAGGTGTTGTATTTAGCTAGGGAATAGTGAGGGAATCATGGATCCGTTGCTAAAGTTGCGTGCCAAGATGTTTGCGTGCCCCTTGGCGTGGACTTAGCGAGAGAAAGACCCTAGCTAAAGTGTCGAGGGAAAACTCCCTCGCTAATATCATTAGAAAACATTATAACATTGTGTACATGATAAAATTAGCGAGGGAACTTGGCCACGCTAATCCCAACATACAACTTTGTGTTATATATAATGAAAGTAGCGAGGGAAGCGTTCCTTGCTAATTCCATTATATAATTTTGTGTTTTATGTAATGAAATTAGCGAGGGAAACTTCTCTCGCTAATTTCATTGCGTAAGTTGTCTCCCTAATTTAATTAGCGAGGGAATATTCCCTCGCTAATTCATTATATAAATTTCTGTATTGATATGAAATTAGCAAGGGAATCTTCCCTCGCTATAATCAAAATATTCTAGTGTGAAATTAGCGAGGGAAAATGCTCTCGCTAATTTCATCAGGCGAGTATGTGTATAATGAAATTAGCGAGGGAATGTGCCCTCGCTAATTTCATTACATGACGTTTGTAATCACATTTGCGAGGAATGAAGCCCTCGCTAATTTTTGTCAAAATTTCATAACATCCCTTTCTTCCTTTTACTTTAGTCGCCAATTTTTGTCAAAAATTTCACTCCCGCTAGCATTCTCTCTCGCACCATAAGCGATTTTAGGGTTTTCTACGCCGATCCGTGCTGAGACAAAGGAAAAGCAAGAGAAGCCCCTCCGTCTCCGGCATAGAAAAATCCCCCTGACCCGATGTTGGCTCTTATACCCTAGAAACAATCTATCCCCTCCTTCCACCCCTCCAAAACCCTAATCCCCATGAGATGGATATCCTCCGGACCCTGGAAAAGTGGATCCCATAGGATGACCTCCTCCTAAAAAACGTCAGTAAGGTACTCCAACACTCTATTTCTGTTTTTTCTCCCTTTTTTCTTGTTCGATTTTCTTTGCTTTTCCGATGTTGTATGAAAGTTTCTTTCCCATTTTCAGTAAACAATGTCTTATTTTTTCTTAGGTATAGCTTATTCTCCAAACAATGTGTTTCTTTAGCACATAATCTATCAGATTTCATATATGAGAAGTTCTAATATCGTAAATAGTCATATCTCTTTCCTGATGTTTATTTTTAATTTTTTTATTTATCATATTACCATGTTTCTTGGCATGGAAAATATTTGCTTTGGTGGTAATTGTGTTAAAATGCTACGGATTTTAGTTAAAAATTGGATTTGTATGTTGGTGAAAATAGGCTCAATTGTGGTTTTGTGATCAGAAAGTTTTTTTCTTGTATGTGTTTGTTTGTTTGTTTGCTTTTTCTTAGATTTTGTTTGTTTATTATGTTTACTATGTCCTTTGGCATGAAAAGCATTTGGATTTCGTGGTACTTGTGAGCAAAGCTAGGGCTTTTGATTCCAATTAAATGTATATATTGGTGAAGTTTGGGGTTTTTTTGTGGTTTTATGATCACACATCAGTAGCTATCTTGTATTGTCTTTGCCATTAATTTTGTTAATTTCATTTGTATTTTTATATTTGCCACATTGTTTCACATGAAAACATTTGAATTTTGTGCTTATTTGGAGCTGAAGCTTTGTTTTTTAATTCCCAGTTGAATGTATATATTGGTCAACTATGGTTGTAGATGAGATTTTATGATCACACATCAAACTGTTTCTTAGGTACAAGCAATACCTGCCCTAGCACTCACTCGTTTCAATCTTATCCATAATCTATAGCAAGATCACAAGTATACAATAAAATGCATATGAACTACTTGATATTTTTACTTTGTTATTTCTTTCATGTTGGCATGCTGACACTAATCATATTGATAGATAAAAGGGTTAGGTTTCCAGTCCATCTGAAGTGGGGTCTTGTGAAAGAACTTAACAACTCTTATGTCTTTTCCCCTTAAGAATCTGTGGTCTGAGTTGGTGGAATAATAAGGTACCCCTTCCCACATATCGTACGATAGTTGTTTCTTTCATTAATAAGTGATGCAATGAGTAATTATCTTGCTAATTTATTAGTGAATTGATTCTCTATTTGTAATGAATTTTATACTCTGCAGTAATTAATTACCTTGCTAATTTTTTAGTGATATTCCTGATATTGACAAGAAGAAGTCAGTTATTTACTTCATCTATTCTTCAATATCTCTTGCATATTAAACTAATGAAGCCTAAACTAGGCGAATCTTTCCTTAATCCTGATAATGCTTCTGTCTATTTCTATTTTTTTGATAGCTATTAAAGTTTAGAATAATAAGACGATTGAATTATATGTTTAAAGCTAGTTTAGAATAATGCATCTGTTTATTTATATTCTTTGTTGTTTTGCTTATTACTCCCTGAAAAGTCTTGATATTGTTTTGTTGTTTGCTTCTATTACTTTTCAAACATTATTAGTTGCTAGTTCCTTTACTTTTCAAGAACCATCTGTTGCCCTTTCAAGAACATTTGTGATTATTTGTTGTTTGAAGACTCTGCATATGAATCAATTCAAGAATTTCGATAATTTTGTTTTTTTTTGCTAATGGATATCCCTATCTTGTTTCTCATATAAGGATTATAGTAACTTAAGATAAAAGCAATGTGATGAGCTTTAGGTCATGCTTGAGCCATGGTTACAACTTTCAGAATCTTGTTTCTTGCTTGAGTAATGGTTGTAGACTTCAATCTATTCAATATCATATAGTATTGCAAATGACTATCCATTATGGTCTAGACCATAAATGGCAAAATTACAAGATGGGGTTTACATTCATTCAATCTTTACATGTGTCTTGCAACTTGGACTTTGTTCGAACTTGATCCTCCTATTTTATAAATAACTATTGACCTGTTTGTATTGAATGTGTGACATTATTGGTGGTATAAGAATTGACTTGATTTGGGGTTGAATCAAGTCCAATAGAAATAATATCTTCAAAACTAGGCACTTTTTGCTCTAATAATGGTATATTATCATTACCCAGCATGAGAACCACTGATAACATGATCGGCCTATCTTCATGCTATCTTTGCACACACAAAAGACTAATATTTATGCATCTCTTGACTTGAGTAGCTAAAAATGAGTTGCCAATTAATGGATCTAATAAATCTAAGGCTTTCCTTTCGTTCCATAAGCTCCAAGCCTGAAATAATTGTTAATTAGTATGATTTATATTTTTTTTCTGAAAAATATAGATAAACCACAATCAATTTTAATTGTAAACAATATATATAATAATAGTTTCAACAGATAATCTGGGGAAGAAAGTATAAATACTACATTACTTACATTCCCAAGTAGGAAGAGGTGTGGCTTTGAGATAAAAACTCGGCTCCTCTGTCCACATATGATTTTCAGGACTAATACCCCAAAGCTAAACACATCCAACTGCACTGAGAAAATCCCATCAACAACATAGGCATGCTTTCTTTGCCTTCTTGCAATATCACATGTGCATTTGCTTGTCACTAACTCAATTAAAGCATCTTACTAAGTCAAGTAGTCTCCTTTCCTTGCCTAAACGTTCATTTCAACTTAACATCACATGTGCCTTTGCTTGTCATTGACTCAATTATAGCATGTTATTCAGATTTTTCATTTTTTCTATTTGGAACAAAGACTCTTCTCTCTATCTTCTATAAAAAAAAAAATCTATAGGATTTGTTTTCATTTTTTATGAAAACATTACTATGTAGTATATAAAATATTCAAATAGGAACTAAATAGAATACCACAAAGTTAGTTCGTTAAATATCCTCTTTTCCCAATCAAATTGGCCATTGTGTATTAGTTACTCTTTTTATGCTAAAATTTCCATAATATTATTATGCTTGCACATCAACTTCTTTCTACATGATTTGTAGATTGAAGAACAAGATTAACCGACCTAAATATGTTCCAGAATCTGTGTGGACCAAGTGGAAAGAGGCATGGAGGGAACTAGATGTTGTGCGTAGGTCCCAACAAAATTCAAAGAACCGACGTCGTGGAGTTGATGATGGGTCGGGTTCCTCTACCCACAATGGAGGCTCTATCTCCCATTTTGAGCATGGGAAGCGATTAGTAAGATTTTTTATATGGGTTAAATTTGTACAAATACATCAAAACTTGTGATTGTCACTAACTACACTTCTTATTGGTCTATATGTGTAGGTGCAACAATATGACTGTCTCCCGACACCCTTCGAGGTCTTTAAGCGCACGCACACAAAGAAGTGTGATGGTCAAACATTTACAAATGATAAAGCTCGCACTATAAATGTGAGTTACTATTTATACTTTTCAATATATCATTGTTGTATTTCAGTTCCATTGTATATATAAATATGGAGAATGTTGAATCCTATATATAAATATGCATCACAATGTTGAACAGTAACCATTTTTCTGTTGTTACTGCAAACTCTTGAGTACACTGGCATTATTTTAATTAATAACATGCCAACTCATGTATGTAGTTTATATTTATAGTCCTAGGTTTTCCAAGGTAGCTCACCTGCTCAGTAGCATTGGAATGAAACCAAAGAATGTTTTATTTTTATTATTTAAGATAACTCTTTATGTTTTTTATTTTTTTTATTTTTACTCTCTGAGTACTAATATAAACTTAAAACATACATAGTAAAGTATGGAAGATGACTATTCTTCTTCTAAATGCCTAGTAATAGTATACATGCAGTCGTTAGAACATAGAAACTAGTGATGTTTAGTAATGGTTTACAGCTGAAGTTAGAACATAGAAACCAGTGATGTTTAGTAATGGTTTACAGCTGAAGTTAGAACATAGAAACCAGTGGTGTTTAGTGAATGGTTTGAGGAAGATAGAAACTAGCTAGTGATGCTTAATGAATGGTATATAGTTGCAGTTATGACAAAGAAACTAGTGATGCTTAGTGAATGGCATACATTTGTAGATAGAACTTAGAAACTAGTGATGCTCAATGAACCCTTCACAATTACAATTAGAACATAGAAACTAGTGATGCTTAATGAATAGTAGACAATTGTAGTTATAACAAAGAAACTAGTGGTGGTGCTTAATATATAATATACAGTTGTAGTTAGAACATAAGAGCAAGTGATGCCTAATGAACAGTATAATCAAACCATTAATGAGTGATTAGAGTTATATGACCTTCATCTATTTATATAAACTAACTTTCATTAGAAAAGCACAATTGTTATATAGCTTATGACTTTCATTCCTTTATGCTTCAATCTAGAACCAATTTTCATTTTGTCCTAGTTACAAAGCATGCTTTTGGTTTTGTTGTTTTTTCTCTTCATGCATGTGTTCTCACATATTTGCCTTGTTTTCATTTGGATTATATCACATACTTCTCTTAGGATCAATACCTTTCTTTAGTGGAGGACAGAAGCAGTTCATAGGGAACAACAGTGGATGAAAATCAACTATATTATGAGGCCGCTAGTTGGGCAAAGTAGAGTCCGGTGTATGGTTTGGGAACACAGGCTAGTTACTACTATACCGATGCTTCCACTTCGGTATGTCGTGGATCTAATGCACACAATGCTAAAGAGGTCCAGGAGCAGGTATAAACAGCTATTTCATCCATACTTGTGGAGATGCAACAACAAGAAGTTTCTTTTGAGACACGATTTCAACAAATGTAGTAGAAGTTCCAAGAACAGATGCAACAAATGTTTGCAAGCTGCCGACTAGCTGAGCCTACTGAGCGTCTTGTTCACTCATTGCCCGATGGCACATGATCACTTGCTTGTCGATCTTCTTATTTTGTATCTTTTTTGTATTTGTTGCCCGTTATCAACTACATCCAGAACATGGTTGTACACCTTTGTTTTATTATACTAATGCTTACCAAATATGTTAAACTTTTTGTTTGTACACTTAAATTGTAATACAGCAATTTACTATATTAATTTATATATGGAGTCAATTGCATGGTACATGTATGTATTTTGGAAATTACAGGTGGCTTAAAATAGTAGTACAGGGACTAATAAATTTGATTTTTATATTGAAAACAATTCACAAATTAGCAAGGGAATAGCGAGGGCAAGAAATATGCTAGGGGATTGGCCCTCACTAAGTCATCGCAAAAGTTCAGCGAGGGACAACCCCCTCGCAAATTATTTGCTAGGACCGGAATAGTAAGGGAAAATGTTCCCTCGCAATTCCCTCGCGAACGTAATTTAGCGAGGGATACTCGCAACTTTACTATTTTCTTGTAGTGTTAATCACTATCCTTCCTGGCGTTAGAATACAAAGTGCATGTTTGTGTATATATATGTGATATTAGTTTGAGTATGAATCATAAGAAGAATGTTTTCTAACTGTCTTAAGTTTTCCTTTTGTTTCATTCTCGTATCTACATTAGAGATTATCTTCCAAAGTGCATCTTGTTTTGTTCTATTTGATTGTTGATCTTGGGTCAGTGAACTTTGTTGCAGTATTTGTTTTCTTTACATGGTATTAAAGCTACAAGGTAATAGTTAAGTATCTAGTATAAGATCCCTTAGTGACGAAAGACAATTTGCACTCCTTGATGAATTTGAGTATTCATGTTTGTGGACTTGTGTGGAATTGTTCACCCAATCTAACTACCAACTGTGGAGGACATGCATGGAGTCCTATCTAGTTGGTGAAAACTTGTGGAACTTTGTTTGTGATAATGTAACTTGAGCTCCCGATGCAAACTTTGTAGATAATGAAGTTTTTTAGAGATGGCCCTGTTGGATATTTTTATAACAAAATATAAGGGTTTAATGAAAGGTTTTATGAAAAGATATAGAGAAGGGAATGGGTATTACCTATTGGAAGGGACACATCTCATCCAAAGGGTTGTTTCTTCTTATGGTAGGTTGTGTCACATCTAATAGGGTGTTACCAAAAGACATGATTCATTTTCATGGTAGGTTGTGTCTGATCCAAAGGGGTGCATCATTGGCTATATATAGCCTATGAGTATTCCAACAATTCACAACAATTCTCTCTCAAGTATTCACTCTCCCTCTCTACATTCCTCTCTAAAGGCATTACGTAGTTTGTTGTTCAGTACAAAGCATCAAAATTATGATTCACCTTCTTGTGTTTCCACTTTCGATAGTACAAGCGCAGGTAAAAGGAAGTTCCCTTGTGTCCTAAAGGAAATTAGCCGGTAACCCGTTGTACTACTGGATTAGTGGGGGCTAATTTACCCTTAAGGAGAGCGAAATTGTAATGTGCCTCGAGACTTCATCTCTACTAAAATCCATTTTCCACATGTACACTTTCTCTACAACAATCTTAAGGGTAAATTAAGTCATGATGGATTTGGCGACAATGAAGGAAATGGGCAATTTAGTCAAGTTGGAACAATATAATGGGACGAACTTCAAGCGTTGGCAAAAGAGGATGCATCTACTACTTGCAACTTTGAAAGTGGTGTACGTGTTGTCTACTTTAAAGCCTATTGAACCCGATGATCCAAAGCAAGAATCTTTGTATGCGGCTCGAAAAAGGCAAAAATGGGAGAACGATGATTTGATGTGCCGTGGACATATTCTCAATTCCATGTCCGATGCTTTGTTCGACTCGTATCAACATCACACTACTGCAAAAGAGATATGGGATGCATTAGAGCAAAAAAACATCCTTGAAGATGCTGCAAACAAGAAGTTCCTTATCAGTAAATTTTTCAATTATAAAATGATAGATGATAGATCTATTATTGAGCAATTTTATGAGATCGATAGGATTCTGCTACATTTAAAACAAAATAATATGAATATAGATGAAACCATCATAGTGACCTCTATCATAGATAAACTGCCTCCTTCTTGGAAAAATGTGAAACATAGTCTTAAACACAAGAAGGAAGATATTTCCCTCGAGGATTTGATCAATCATCTCCAAATTGAAGAGGAATATCGAAAGCAAGAGGATGGCATTCAAAAGTTCAAGGTCCTCTTAGCAAAAGGAAAGTCCCATCCAAGCTCTCAAAGGGAAACAAGAAAAGACCCAATCATCCTACCAAAGAGCACTAAGAAGAAGAAAGGTGCTTGCTATTATTGTGGCAAGCCAGTGCATTTTGAGAGAGATTGTCAGACTCATAAGAAGGACAAGGAGAATGAAAAATCTCCAAAAGACAATTTCGCAGCCATGATCTTTGAGGCTAACATACTCGAAGAATATGTTTCTTGGTGGGTTGATTCTAGGGCTACAAGACACGTCTGCAACAACAAGAGTTTATTCAAGAAATTCGAGCCTAATGTGGAAGGAGTTTCTCTCTTCATGAGAAACTCGGCTAGTATTTCTGTTCAAGGCAAAGGAGTGGTGGAATTGGAATTCACATCGAGGAAATTTCTCACTCTAAATGATGTGTTGTATGCTCCCGAAGTTCGAAGAAACTTGGTTTCCGGAAGCTTGCTTAATAAGCATGGCTTTAAACTTGTATTTGAGGCAGATAATTTTGTACTATCTAAGGGTGGAGTCTTTGTTGGAAAAGGTTATTTGTATGATGGGCTTTTTAAGCTTAATATTAAAAGTGAGAACTTTGTTTATGTGCTTGAGTCCTCTGATTTATGGCATGGTCGTTTAGGACATATTAATTATAAGAAATTGTATAATATGTCTAAAATGAAATTATTACCACACTTAAATGATAATAAGAACAAATGCTCTACTTGCATACACACTAAGATTATTAGGAAACCATTTTCTACTGTTGAAAGGAATTTAAACTTGCTTGAATTAATACATAGTGATATATGTGATTTGCATGCTACTCCTACTATAGGTGGTAAAAAATATTTTGTGACATTTATAGATGATAGTTCTAGATTTTGTTATGTTTATCTTTTATGTTATAAAGATGAAGCTGTGGATAAATTTAATATCTTTAAAAATGAAGTGGAAAACCAATGTGGAACCAAAATTAAATGCCTAAGGACTGATAGGGGAGGAGAATATTATAGTCCTTCATATTTCGAATCTCATGGGATTATACATAAAGTGACAGCTCCATATACACCACAACAATATGGTGTAGCTGAGAAGAAGAATAGAACATTAATGGATATGGTTAACTCCATGATGTCTATGTCCAGCTTATCAAAGAGATATTGGGGTTAAGCATTATTAACTGTTTGTCATATTCTTAATAGGGTTCCTACAAAAGGGAAACCTATGACTCCATATGAGGCATGGAAGCATAAAAAACCCAATCTCAATTATTTGAAAGTATGGGGATGTCGTGCTATAGTGAAGTTACCGGAACCTAAAAAGAAAAAGTTGGGTAAAAGAGGAGTAGAATGTATATTTCTTGAGTATGCACAGCATGGTAAGGCATACAGATTTATGGTTATAGAACCTAATGATTCAATTTCCATTAATATTGTGATTGAATCAAGGGATGCTATTTTTGATGAATCAAGGTTCACCTCTTCACCTAAACAACATGAATTTAAGGAGTCTCACATAGAGAAAGCAACTTCTAAGGAAGATTCCAATGAGCTTCGACGGAGTAAGCGACCAAGAATACCAAAAACATATGGATCTGACTTCTATATGTTTATGTTGGAAGAAACAAATGAAGATATTGTTGCACAGATTCCAATCTGTATAAATATTTAGTCTGATCCTAATACCTTCAAGGAAACTATGTCATCATCAGATACAGCTCTTTGGATGGAAGCTATGAATGATGAAATGGACTCAATAACGGGCAACAATACTTGGATTCTAGTAAATCTCCCACCAGGATCAAAACCAATTGGTTGTAAATGGACATTCAAGAGAAAAAGACGGTGATGGTACTATTGAAAAGTACAAAGCTAGATTTGTCGCTAAAGGCTATACTCAAAAAGAAGGAATAGACTTCTTTGATACTTATGCTCCCGTGGCTCGAATGGCTTCAATAAGAACTTTGATAGCCTTGGCCTCCATTTATTAATTGGAAATTCACCAGATAGATGTAAAAACAGCATTCCTGAATGGTAAATTAGAAGAGGAAATTTATATGGAACAACCTGAAGGTTTTGTGGTACCAGGCAAAGAAAATAAAGAATGCAAATTGGTTAGGTCATTATATGGTTTGAAACAAGCTCCTAAACAATGGCATGAAAGATTTAATGAAGTCCTTTTATCAAATAAATTTACAGTTAATCAATCAGATAAATGTGTATATAGTAGATTTTCTGGTGACAAGGGAGTTATTATTTGTTTATATGTTGATGATATACTCATATTTGGGACAGATTTAGAAAAAGTAAAATCAACTAAGATGCTATTATCTAGTAATTTTGATATGAAAGATATAGGTGAAGCTAACGTCATTTTAGGAATCAAAATATTTAGAAGTTCTGATTGTATTATGCTTTCTCAATCCCATTACATTGTAAACATGCTTAAGAGATTTGAACACTTTAATAGTTCACCGGTATCTACTCCTTATGCATCAAGATAAAGATTGCTACCTAATACCGGTAGGGATATGTCTCAATTGGAATATGCCAGAGTAATTGGATGTCTAATGTATGCAATGACGAGCACATGACCAGATATAGCATTCGCGGTTGGAAAGCTTAGTCGGTATATAAGCGATCCAGGATATCAACACTGGGATGCAGTTAAAAGAGTCCTCGAGTATTTGAGAGGAACAATGGATTATTGTATATGTTACAATGGGAATCCAAGCGTGCTTGAAGGTTTTACAGATGCAAGTTTGATCACCAACTATGAAGATCATTCATCTACAAGTGGATAGGCCTTCACACTTGGTGGGGAGCTATCTCTTGGGGATCCAAGAAACAAACATGTATAACGGATTCCACAATGGCTTCTGAGTTTGTGGCATTGGCTGCAACAGAAAAAGAAGCAGAGTGGCTAAGGTCTCTTTTATTAGAGCTACGATCATGGCCTAAGCCTATGTCTCCTATATCTATACATTGTGATAGTCAGACAACTTTGGCTAGGGCGTATAGTAATACTTATAACGAAAAATCAAGACATATTGGTCTGAGACATAGTTATGTAAGACAGTTTATACAAGATGAGTTATCACTATGGATTTTTTAAGATCTTGCCAAAATTTGGCTGATCCCTTTACAAAAGGTCTCTCAAGAGAGTTAGTCTACAAGACTTCTAAAGGGATGGGTTTAAAGTCAATATCTAAGATTCATCAGTGATGGAACCTCAACTTAATTCATGAAAACTTCATGTCTATGAGTTCAATGAGAAAAAGTACATCATAAGTAGTAAGGCAAGCACCGATCATATTAACATCCCAAGGTTAAGGTGTTTGGTACCCGTAAAAAAAAAAGGAAGGGTGAGCTCATGCTCTTAATGAATTCATGGACTTTTTGTCAGGTATCATAATACGAGGATACTAATTGATTCACCTATATGAATGCAGGAATGAGGCCGCTTCTAAGTTTTTTCAAGACTTTAATTCTAAGGATTCAAGGAAAGATATGAGATACATGGCCATAATAGTGTCTGGTAGTAGAATGAAAAGATGAAACATTCGAAGAAGTTTGTGTAGATTCAGTCCGGTTATCAATATGAGATGCTAGTTCAAGGCAGTGTCCACTATGTATCTCTGCTTAACTTTGATTGAATTCTACTAAGTGAAGGTTCAAATCGTGAGATACCTTCATTTATGCAAATGACTTCACAGAAAGTGAGAATACCTAAAATGTTATTTATTTATTTCTATTTACTTTTAATTTTATTTTAAAAATAGTGGGGGAATGTTGGATATTTTTATAATAAAATATAAGGGTTTAATGAAAGGTTTTATGAAAGGATGTAGAGAAGGGAATGGGTGTTACCTATTGGAAGGGACACATCTCATCCAAATAGGTTGTGTATCATCCAATAGGGTGTTACCAAAAGACATGATTCATTTTTATGGTAGGTTGTGTCTCATCCAAAGGGGTGCATCATTGGCTGTATATAGCCTATGAGTATTCCAACAATTCACAACAATTCTTTCTCAAGTATTCACTCTCCCTCTCTACATTCCTCTCTAAAGGCATTACGTAGTTTTGGTGCTCCGTACAAAGCATCAAAATTACGATTCACCTTTTTGTTTTTCCATCTTTCAAAGGTTTCACTTTCGATAGTACAAGTGCAGGTGAAAGGAAGTTCCGTTGTATCCTAAAAGAAATTAGCCGGTAACCCGTTGTACTACTGGATTGGTGGGGGCTAATTTACCCTTAAGGAGAGCGACATTATAGCGTGCCTCCAGACTTCATCTCTACTAAAATCCATCTTCCACCTGTACACTTTCTCAACAACAGGCCCACATCTAATTCGAGAGCGGACTTTGTGTGAAAGAGATCCATCTCTCATAATATTTTGAACACATTATTGGTTGCAAGTCAATTTTGAGTATTTTGACAACTCTTAATTCAATGCTCAACATAAAGAACAATGCTAGATTATAATTTATGGAGGAAGAGTTGGCTAGTGCCAGTTATGGTGATATTTACATTTCTTAATATTTTTTGAAGATTAAAAATTTATGTATGGAGATTTCATTCCTTGATCTAGATGAGTCTATTTCGGCATCATGATCGAAATGTTATATGATTGTTGTCTTCAAAAAGAATATTTTTATGATATAACTTCAATTCAAGGGTGGGATAATCAACCATCTTTTGTGGGATTCGAAAATCTTTTTGCTTCCCAAGAATCTTTATTTTACAAAATATCGTGGTGTTCTCTTTTTCATTAGGAGGAGCGGCTCTTTGCTAGAGCAAATTTAAGTTTTCTAATAAAGAGAGGGAGAAGGAAGATTCAAATATAAATAGAGAGACCTTTTCTAATAAAGATGTTTCTCTAAAGAAGATCAAGTATTATCGATGTGGTAATTGGCTCACATCAAGAAGAGTGGTTTTGCCGAGCTCAAAATAGGAAATATGGAAAATAAGTAGGTGATTCCAATAATGTTGAAGAAGACCGGGGCAAGTGATTAATTTATGGTAGAAGCTATACATTAGTGGATGATGTAGCTTCAATCAATTTCAAAGATGATTGGATTATCGACTTCGGATAAGGCCACCATCTTACTAGTGATACTTCAAAGATTTCAATACTTCGTCATCATGAATGAAATGAAACCATGATTATTGTTGGAAAATTCATCCATCAAGTAGAGAAAAAGGTACTATTACTCTCTAAGGCAAGGGTAATGATTCTAGAACTCTCAATAGTGTTTATCATAAGAAGAATCTTTTTTCAGTGTCTAATGATGTGGATGCGTCTTTGGTCCAAATGATGTGAAGTTCCTCTAAAATATTAGACATTTTCAGGGGAATGTTGTCCATATGGGTAAGATATTCAAAGATTTATCCATCCTATCGATTTCTAATTCCTATGTTGGTAGTATAAATACAAATGATGGTGCTTCAATTTGGCATGAAAGGCTTAGTCATATTATTTTGGACAAGTTGAAAACTATAGTTTTGAAGAATCTTGTTCATGGGCTTCCTAATATTACTATTTTCGCTCATAGAGAAGTGTGTGAAGGTTGTCAATATGGCAAAGGATACCGGCTTCCTTTTGATCATTCTCTTTCAAGAAGTAACCCACCTTTGGAGCTTATTCATAGTGATTTAATGCGTCCTACTTGTACACCTTATTCAGGCAATTGTTATATGCTAACCTTTATTGATTTTTTTTTTTAAATTCACTTGGATATTTTTTTTCAAGGAGAAAACAGATATAGTTATAAATTTCCAGAATTCAAGATGATTGTTGAAAGTGCGCTTGAAAAAAGATTAGGATGTTATGGACCAATAATGGAGGAGTGTTGACTTCTCATGAGTTCTTATTTTTTGTCAAAAACATAGTATTAAAACGTAGCTCACGTCTGTATTGACACTACAATAAAATGGAGTGGTCGAAAGGAAGATCCATCATCTTGTGGAATTTGCAAAAGTTGGCTCTATACCAAAAAATTCA
The DNA here is from genome assembly GCA_026586065.1 of Dioscorea zingiberensis. Classification (NCBI taxonomy): domain Eukaryota; kingdom Viridiplantae; phylum Streptophyta; class Magnoliopsida; order Dioscoreales; family Dioscoreaceae; genus Dioscorea; species Dioscorea zingiberensis. The sequence goes on along the minus strand of CM048819.1, from coordinate 16,966,335 downwards.
CTCTTATGGCGGCATGGGGGAAGGGTATGGCCATGTGCAACCCATGTAATCAATCATGTGCTTCTTAGTTTAAATAATTTGAAGTTTCCATATGAACTTATATTTGAAGAAAAACATACAATCAAATATCCGATGCAGGAGGTTCGGGTCAGTTGATACTGAGTTGGCGGATCAATGTAAAGACTAGAAGTGATCAAGCCAATTCCATGATTGGAGCAGTTTTGGGGGTAGTTCTATATTTTCGCTATAACTTTGGCTACATATGTCGGAATCATGCGTTTCAACCCAATCTATAAAGCTCCTTTCGGCGCGCACGACGTGGCCCTCAGATCGACTAAGTGGGCATCATCTTTGAATTCAAATTTTGTTGTTTTCTGGCCCTATTACTGTTTAGATATTTTACTATTTTTAGTATTAAATTATTTATCAAATTAGGATAGCATTTGAATCCGATTTGATCTCGGATTTTTAAAATTTATCTGATTTGTTTAGACTTTTAAATTTATATAAGTTTTAGTATTGAATAATAATTTGCCAATTTTTGCATTTTAGAAAAGATGATAGGGTTTCTAGGTTATTCTTTTGAAGCTATTTAACTCGGCTTGTGGGTTTGTATTAGATTATTGAGTTTTGAATAAAAGTATTTTCTTTGAAGTTTTAGAGACTTTCTTCTTTGTTTTGTCTTCCCCCTTTCTTGCTTTCTTGGCAATCCACTGGTTGCCGTCGCCTGCAGGTTAGTCACTGTCTTGCCCGACGTTAATATCTCAAGGTGTTTTTGCTCTTCGTGCTTATGTTCATATTTTTGCCTCCAAAAGAGACCAGCTTGATGCTAAAGCCAGAAAGTACATCTTTATTGGTTATGATGAAAGGAAGAAAGGTTAGAAGTGCATGGATATCCATACACACATAGGTATGTTGCTTCGAAAGTTGTTATATATATTTGATAAAGCTTCCTCTTATTTCTCTCCACAAGATGGTATTCTTAGCAACAATGAAAATTATTCTATTCTAAGTACGGTGGTTGAATCGCCAACAACTTAAAATGCTCATATAGCTTCCAATTCTTCTATTACAAATTCAAATTATCCTTGTACTTCACCCATGGTGGAGCAACATGATATGGGATGCAACAATGTGCAAGAAGAGGAAGTCACACAATCTCTAAGGGAATTCAAAAGAACTATTATCGAACCGACTTGCTATAGAGATGGGGACTTGGTAATATATCTAATTTTTTATTTGTCCCATTGATGATCATGAACGTTCTTTTTTCAAGTAGCTAAAGTGTTAAAGTTTGGGATGGTGCTATGAAGGCTCTTTTTAAAAATGAAACTTGAGCTATTGTGTTACAACCTAAGGGTAGATTCGATCACATTCAGGTGGGTTTACAAGTTGAAGTTAAAGATGGATGGAAGCATCAATCATTACAAGGCATGGTTTGTTACAAGAGGGTTATTTTCAAAACTATGGTGAAGACTATGAAGAAACTTTTAGCCCGGTGGCTAAAATAACTTTAGCTTGTGTTATTATTTTTCTGATAGCTTGTCTTGGTTGGAAGCTTTGGCAATTAGATGTAATGAATTCATTCATATATGGAGAAATTGAAAAATATATCTACATGGAGTAACCCGCTATAGTTATATTTCAAGATCTCATCCTATTCATATTTGCAAGTACAAGATAGCCCTATATGGATTAAAGCCAACCCCAAGAGCTTGGCATGGAAAAATTGTTGAATACTTACTTTTTTATGAATATTTTCCCACTTATTCAGATCATAATTTATTTATTAAAAATAAATGTAAAGTAGATATTATTGTTTACTTATATGTGAATGTTACGATCATCACTAGCAATGATGAAGATGAAATTTCCAAGCTTCGGGGTAATTTTTTTCTTCTGTTTAAAATGAAGTATTTTGGGGGACTCAATCACTTCATTGTTTTGGAGGTAGAGAAAGCAAAAGGTGAGTTATTTATCTCACAAAAATGTTATCCAAAAAAATTGTTGAGAATTTGGAGTTAAGCATGGCAAGTTATGCTCTACTCCTCTTGATGCAAATGCCATGCTTAGGCACAATGATGGGAAGCTTTTTACTGATCATTGACCATTTCTTCCTCTTATTAAAAGTCTATCTATTTGATTATTACAAGATCAAATATTGTATTCTCTATTGGACTCGTAAGCAGATTTGTGCAAGCTCCAACGAAACCACATTTGAATGTTGCAAAAAGAATTTTGAAGTATATGAATTCTACTCTTGATTTGAAGCTTTCTTTCAAAAAAGGGATTGGCTTTATCTTGCATGGTTATATGGATGCCGACTTGGGTGTTGACTTGGATAACAGAAGATCTATTTCTGCCTATGTTTTCTTTAGTGGTTCAACTTGTATTGCTCCTTCTTTCTACCACTAAAGTGGAGTATAAAGCTTCTTCTCTTGTTGCTCAAGAATGTCTATGGTTAAGGCATTTGATCAAGGATGTTTATCATCATATTCCTAAACCAACTATTCTCTATGGTGACAAACAAAGTTCTCTCAAGTTAGCAACAAATCCAAGATGTCATGCAAGAACCAAGCACATTGAAATTGGACATCATTTCCTTCTTGAGAAGGTGATTGAAAGCATTATTGAAGAAATGGAGATAATAAGCAAAAGCAACTTCGCTGATATTTTTATCAAATCTATTTCCAAAAAGTATTTTGAGCATCTTCCTACAAAACTTAAAGTTATTGGCAAAAATTCATTTTAATGGGGGAGTGTTATGAATTAAAAATTGTCTTTTTTGTTCCAAAGTCTTCTAATTGGAAATTGAGAAGTGTTATGGGTGTATTATGCAATAAGAAGATGTCTAACAAAGTGAAGCGAAAGTTTTTTAGAACGGTAGTTAGATCAGCCATGCCATATGGGAGCGAGTGTTAGGCAACTAAAGTTCAACATATTCATAAGATGAATGTGACAAAAATGAGGATATTCAGGTTGATGAGTGGTCATAGAAGATTGGATATGATTAGAAATGAACACATTCGACAGAAGGTGCATGTTGAACCAATTGAAGGTAAAATAAGGGAAGGGCGTTTAAGATGGTTTGGATATGTGCATGGTAGACCCCCATGTGCCCTGGTTCAAAAACTTGATAGTTTAGTAATAGAATGTAAGAATAAGGGTAGAAGTAGGCCTAGGATTATGTAGAGAGATAATATCTAAGGACATGCGTTTATTAGATATTGAGCTAGATCTTGCATTTGATAGAGGGACATGGAGATAGAGAATCCATATAGCCAACCCCATCTAGTATGGATTAAGGCTTTGTTCTTGTATTTGAATCAATACTAACTTTTTTAATGCTACATTTTGAATAAGAAGAAGTGGTTTGGGGAGCACTCTGATCAATTAGTCATGCTTTTGCGCCTTGGCTTCACAAAAGCTATAAGAATATTACAGAAACACTACACAGAAGTAGAAGATAGGGATTCATAAAAGCTTTGTTACTTGGGAGAAAGGAGACAAGAGCTTCACTTTCTAAGTTAAGTTCTCGTAAGGAGCTGTGAGCGTGAAGCAAGAGAGAGAGTGAACAAGAGTTTACAGAGTAGTTGGGATTATAAACTATCCAAGCAAGATGTGGGTTCATCTAGAATCAATAATGATGGCATGGTGTGAAGCCCAAATATGATGGTATGGTATGAATCCCACACATAGGCACATCATATATAAGATTATCTCTAACACTTCCCCTCAAACTCACGGTGGATCATGAACCGAGAGTTTGTTAATCAATAACTGAAAATAGGTGAGAGTATGTGCTCTGGTTAGCAATATGTTACGTAGAGACAATGTAGGGAAGAGAGAGTACCAATAAGATAATGATGTCGAACAAAGTGAAGTACATCCTCAAGGTGCTTTGCCAGTTAATGAAAAATTGGATTGTCAAAAATCTTGATGGGAGTTTGGTTGTCACCATAAATAGGGGTCAAAGTAGTAACAAGAACACCTAAATCCATTAGACGTTGATAAAGCCAGAGAAGCTCCTTGGCAGTATAGGACATAGCACCATACTCAGCCTCACTAGTAGAAAAAGTTAGTCTATTGTTTCTTTCTTTTCTGTGAAATAAGTGAATCAACAAGGAAAGCGCTGAAACCAGTGGTAAATCGTCGATCAGTAGAGTCACCCGCCCAAGTAGCATCAGTGTAGGCTTGAAGCTCTAGAGACGAAGAAGTAGATAAAATCAAGGAGCATGTGACTGTGCCACATAAATAGCGAAGAACACGCAGAAGTACTGCATAATGAGTAAAGAGGGGAGCACTAACAAACTGGTTGAGTATAAGAACTACATAAGCAATGTCTGATCAACTAATAGTAAAATAAACAAAAACATTCACAATCTCGTGATATCAAGTAGGATTTAAAAGAAGCTCATCATCTGAAGTGAAAAGTCGGTGATGAAACTCTATAGGAGTAGCAACAGTATGAAGATCTGTAAGACATGCTCACTTGAGAAGATCAGAGATATACTTTTATTGAGACACTAAATAGCCACAATGAGCATAAACCACCTCAAGCCACAAAAAGTATCGAATACGACCAAGATCTTTCATTTGAAACTCTTGTTGTAACCGCTGCTTCCAAGAAAAAATAGTGTTAGCATCATCACCAGAAATGACCATATCATGATCCATATATGGAAGAATAAAAGTAAGACTACAAGAAGTCTAGTGAGTGTAAAGTGCATAATTAGAGGAGCTCTCTGTAAAACTAATAGTAATAACTACATAGGAGAAATGCTCAACTAGGCTTAATAGTTTGTTTGAGCCCGTAGATAGCCCTTTATAGCCTACAAACATGATGGGGTGGTTGAGAAATACCAGGGTGAGGAGTCATGCATGTAAACCTTCTCAAAGAGATCCCCATGTAAGAACGCATTGGTTACATCGAGTTGATAAAGTGGTCACTGATGAGCTGTCGCAACGGCCAGAAAACCACAAAGAATAGTCATCTTTGCCATAGGCGCAAAAGTCTCCTCATAATTAACTCCATACTCATGAGTAAAACCATGAGCAATTCTGCCATCAGCACGGGTCTTGATCTTCTAGACCCACCTACAACTGACTGGAGTAACACCAGCAGGTAGCGGAACTAGATCCCGAGTATGCATCCGCTATAGAGCGCTGAGCTACTCGGTCATAGCCTACTGCCAATGGATATGCAGGATTGCTTCACTATAGGATGTGGGCTCTAAATGAGAGTGAACAGCTACAAGAAAGGACAAAAAACTGACAAAGTAGGTGTGAATAGTAAAAAAGGAAAACTTAGCTAGAGGATGGCGTTTGGGGCAGTGACGGGGTGGGGCAGCATAAATATCTTCAGTAGAGGAAGAGCCTAACATGAGTGTAGAAGCATCACCTGAAGCATCAACAGGCCCAAAGAGGAGGTAGTAGCGCATATGGAGACTCAGAAGACACCTCAGAAGGTCTCACAAAATGGTCAAGGAAAAAAAGCCAGAAATATAATAGAAGGGTAGAGAGGAGACTTAACAAGTGGCCACTAAAGAAAGAAAAGATCTAGAGTGGGGCTAGAAAAGTAGGGGGTGTCCTCGAGATAGATGATGGGAAGAGAAATACGAAGACAGCGTGATGTGAGATAATAACAGTAATCGCCCTCGTTCTCGGAGCTATAGCCAAGAAAGATGCATTGAGTAAAGCGTCGAAAAAGTTTTGTCCATTCAACATAGGGCAAAAGCACGAAGCAAACGCAACCAAAAGTAAGAAGATGACCATAAGATGGAGCACAAGAATAAAGACACTTATAAGGAGTTATACTAGAGAGAACAGTAGAAGGAGTGTGATTTATGAGGTAAATAGATGTCATAACGGCCTCAACCCAAAAGGGTTGAAGAATAAAGGATGTGAGAAGAAGAGCATGAGTGGTTTCAAGAATGTGATGATGCTTCCGCTCAACAATACCATTATGAGCTGGTGTGTGAGGACAAAGCTATTGATATAGGGTACCATAAGAGGAAAGCAGGTCACAAAAAGACGTAAAAAGATACTCATAAGCCCTATCGGAACAAAAAACCTTAATCGTTTACCGAACTAAGTGTGAGCAATCTATGCAAATTGACAATAGATAGAAAATACCTCACATCGGGAATGCATAAGGTAAAGGTAAGTGTAACGGGAAAAATCGTTAATGGGGAAAATATACTAACATAAATCCCCAAGAGAGGAGGAATGAGCAGGGCCTCAAATATCAGAATACACAAGATCAAATGAGGCAACTGAAATAGACTCACTGGAAGAAAAGCGAATGGTCAAGTGTTTCGCTAACCTACAATCCGCACCTATAGATAATGGACTCGAAGAAACAAAACCAAGACTACCTGAACTGGTCAACAGTTTCAGGCGATCACAAGACAATTGACACAAACAACGATACTAATAATCAAGAGAACACATTGAAGCAGTGATATTCAAAGCACATACGAAAGTAGAAGTTGATGCTGGAAGATGAAGATGCTCCAGATGATAAAGACCGCCAACTTCACGCGTGGTCCTAATCCATTGGGCAATAAGATGGTCCTACACAAAGCAAGTAGAACAAAAAAAGGTAACAGTCATACCATAGTCAGTAAGTTTGCTAACAAAAATAAGATTTAAATTTAGGCCAGCAACTTGATGAATTGTGGGAAGGTCAAGTGAAGTGGAGTGAAAACGACCTCACTGCATGACAAGCAAAAGTGCCTCATCAGCAGTGCGAACACTAGAGGAGGATTGGATAGGAGAAAGGTCAAATTCTGTAGTGGCATCGTGTGGCATATGATGGGTAGCATAAGAGTCCAATATCCATGAGGAGAAAGCCATACCAAAGCAGCAGACATAGCAGAGAAGGAACCAGACTGCCTAACTCATTGCATAGCATGCATCTACTTACCAAGCTGAGCTATCCGAGAAGTAAGGTCTGAAGTAGAGTCTTAAGTGGAAGCCTCGTTAGAGGGTGCACGAGGAGAATGTGAAGCGCCAAGAGGACCTTGCTAAGAACGTTGTTATGGTTGTCGTCGCTGAAGCATGGGACACTGAGCCTTCAAATGCCCTCACCACTTGTAGTAGCGGCATGAAAACTGAGGACCAGTAGATGAGATCTACCGAGTGGAGGGAGCGGAGAGTATAGGAGGAGCTCATAGAGCAGTAAGTGCAAATGTCCCAGAGTGACATGGAGCAGCCACACAAAGAATTATATCAATTAAAGAAGATTGAAATGTAGAAAGAGTGCCCAGTTTGGTTTCCTCAGAAATAACACTGTGAACCAAATCATCAAAAGAAGGTACAAGGTCTAGACTGAGCAGCTAACTGCGAACTAACTCAAAATCAGAATGAAGATACATCAAAAACTCAAAAGTCTGTTGTATCTGCCGAGATTGTCCACGAGTTTGGCAACATGTATAATGGAAGCAAGTGGGAGGCTCCAAAGAATTAAGCTAAGGCGAAAGAGATTTCAGCTCAATGACATACACTAAAACTAATCACTCACGCTGTTGAATGTAAACAATATTCTGCAGAACAACATACTCACGTGCAGAATTGGACTGCTTAAACATTTGACGTAAGTGCTCCCATATCTCATGAGCTGTGGCAAGATGTTCAATCTCTATCTAAACATCAAGCTCACATGACTGGCAGATGACAACCATGGCTCGATGATCAATAGCATGCCAAGCACGATATCAGAAGAAGCAAAAAGGTTGAATACAGAGCTATTTGAGCTGAAAGTGAAAGCCTCAGAGGGTGACGGAGATGTACCATCAACATGCCCAAACAACTCTAACACAAGAAGAATGACTCTAACGGTGGTAAACCACTCTTTGTAGTTGGGGTCATTTAGATTGACATCAACCTAAGTGAGAAAGCTAGGAGTGTGAGAAGAGGAAGATGCCAACAAACCTCCAAATACAACAACTAGTCAACGTCACAGAGTTTCAAAGGAAAATATCCAGAAACCCAATGAATTGCAACAATCAATAACTTCTCAAATCAATCCCATCAAATAACACGAGAATATTAAAAAAAGGCAACAATTAAAGAGAAATCTGAATATCATAACAAGATTATCAAAACCCTTCAATTAGAGAAAATTACAAAATCCCTAATTCAAAGCCTGCTCCTCCTACAATACTGAAAAAATTAAAAAGCAGACTAATTAATCGACCGAGATGAAAAGCGGGGGCGATCTCCAGCGCGGTGGAAAGTGATTCCCGGTGACCTACTAGTGAACCCCATACGAGAAAGACTCCAGAGAACTTGGGGAAGAGGATTAGCAACATATCTGGGAGGGGGAATAGACCCATATTATAGATGTATGAGGGAGATGGTGGGAGGAGTGGCCCCCCGACGAGGAGACCGGGATAGCGAAGACCTCCTGCGAAGTGAAAGAAGAAGGATAATCAAACGACCGGAAGAACCAACGAATAGAGAACGAGCATGGAAATGTAAACCATCGCCTACTTCACTGCGCACCAGTGTAAGAAACGACCGTGAGCCAGGAGGAGATCCAATGAAGAAACCAGAAGCAAGGCCGAGAAGGAGGCAACTCACCTACGCCAGAGTGGTTTCCGACGAAGACAAAGAAGTCGTCACCACACCACCGCCATTGGCAGAACATAGTGATGGAGGCGAGTGGAAGGAGGTCCGTCGTAAAAGGCAACGAGAGCTACATCACAAAACCCGCCAGGAACGGCGAGACAAACCCACCCAACACCAACTTCGACGCTCATCGCCTACAGTGAGCACCCCCACTGGCACCATCACAGTCTGTGGACAGTGTCTACGCCTCAGACACAAAGCGGAGGAGTGCCAACGAGAGGTGATGTGCCGACGGTGTGGCGAAGTCAGACACAAAGCACTGGTTTACAGCGAAGGACCCTGGAAGAAGACCGAGAAAAGACCTACTGGCCAGGAGACAAACAAGCTGCAACAACGACCACTGGGAAAGGAGGATAATGAACATGAGGCAACAGCTAAAGATAAGAAATTATCACCAAAACAAACAAATCCCGGCCTCTGCCGCCGCCGCCACCACCACTGACCAACAACAGAACGAAACCAAGAGAAGGGACAGAAGAAATGGAAAATCACTATATCTCCCTCACTCTTGACTCCGCGTTGATGGAGGGCAAGGAACACATGTCAAAATCCACCATAACAAGGATCACGGAGAGGAGGGGCTTGGTGGACACCCAGAAGCTAGTGGAGCTACTGAAAGCAAGAGTAGATGAACACTGGGACTGGGAACCAAGAACCCTCAAAGGAAGGCCGATAAATTATGGACTGCCCATCGGCAAGCATAGCGCGATACATCGAGAAAGCAGGGCAGATGGTGTCGCCAAAGTTCAAACTCACCTTCACACCATGGACGACGGATCTTTATCGATCGGCAAAGACAGAAAGAGCATTGAGATGGGTGATCATCCGAGAACTTCTGATGTTCTGCTGTGATCGCGACTCCATGGCGAGGATGCTCAAACTGGCCGACGACCTGGTGCACATTGGGTAGCGCGGCTAAGAGCCCACGGAGGATGTCCGGGTCTTCCTTTGGATCAGTAGACCAAGGTTGCTACCATGCGCGATCCGCTACAGCGTCACGACCCTACAACACACCTACACCATTAAACTAGATCGCGGTGAGCCACCGCTACCGTGGGACACTCGCTGAGGAGCAGGACAGATAGAGGGGACGGCCGCGAGCGGCTAGACCAACAGGAAGCTGGCTGAGGAAAGCCACACAAGCCTTCAAAGGACACTGACCACTCGAGCTGACAAGAGGAAAGCCCCTCTATCTGTTTTGTAGGTTCCTCCGGCGAGGCCAGACGACGAAAGGTAGCAAGGGATCGTAATTCAGGAATGACCGGCCACCAACTCGGTCCAATGGCTAGAGGGTACGCAGCAAGGCCTGGACCATTGGTCCAACGAAAATCCCGAACCACAATGCTCAAGATCGCAGAACCTGCTGGCAGCCATACACGGCGAAGCGGCTGAAAGGATGAACATGACCAGACGCCAAAGCAAAGAAACGACACCGGATAAACTCGGTATGGCCGACATAAAAAAGACAGGACACGCGGCGCTAGTTCAATCGGATGACGTAGAAGTCATTTGTCAAATGATGGATGATTCGGAAGAAATCGATTTTGAGGAATCCATCATATTATTAATAGCCACATGGAGGGTCCCACCGACCAAGACTATCAACTCGGGGTCAACTATAAGGCCAGACAAACTGTACTAGGTTTCCCAGCTGAGTCAAGTCACGTAAGCGGCGAAGAAGTTGGAGAAGTCCAATGATTTAGGTGGGCCCCACCAAAACAAAAAAGTGGCACGTGGGAAGCCAAGCGAAGCATCAAAGGGCCTGGGATGAGCACAAAGCCCACCCAAACCCAAGTCCGCAAAGCCACCAACACTAAACCAAAAGGATGTCGGCCTAGTGGATCGCATGCAACCCGACCCAATTGAAACTGGACCAGAACAAACTAGGATTGAGGGCAGCCCAACGCCATCACCCAAGCACAAGTTGACCCAGAGGAAACAAGCCCAGAACAAACTGAGATTGAGGACAATCAAACCGAAGCCGGCCCGAGCATAAGGCTGTCAGCCCAGCCTGACTTAGAAGCTGACCCAATGAACCCAAATGTTGTAATGGAACTGGAATATAATAATGATGAACCACTACTTTCTCCTTACCCATTGTGCTCACCCAAACCAATTGATCATTCAATCAAAACACTCCTGATCAAGATCGAAACATACCTAAAAAATGCAACACTCAGACAAATTGCCAATACTTGGAACCTGATCATTGAAGACGCTTGGACACTAACCACAAAGTGAGGCACACAAAGGAATGACCCCTTGGAACCCCAGATGATTACAACATCACATAAACAAACGGCGGAAGAGATATGAGAAGCTCCACCAAATGACCCACAAGAAGTCCAAACCATCATGCGAAAACAAGAAGTCGACCAAAAAGACTCAAACCCCGAGTCGAATCCCCATTACCCACAGCCCAGTTGTAAAATCCATAGATTTTATTATATTAATATTTCTAATTATTTTTTGTTAATTAATAAAACCTCTCGTAATTAAAGTTATTTAAATAAGTGGGTTTAGCAAAATAGGAAAATAAAGTAATAGTGTATATTTTTATATATTAATATATTATATATTATTATTTGGGGGAAAAAAGAATGAGAAGGATCCGCCATTAATGGTTTGAGAGGAATTGTGTTTTGGTCAAAACGCGTGAGATGAAAATAATAATAATAATAAAATAATAAAGATCTGTGAGTAAATAAGGGAAGTTGAGGGGTCTTTTTTGCAAAGATGATTAACAAATCATCACGTTGGGATGAGAATGCGTGGGCTGGTGCTGGGACTCGGCTGACCACGCCACGCGGTTGCGCCCACACCTTTGTAACGAATTTAAATTAAGAGATAAACTCGAATCGGATGGGAGAGGCTTATCCGAACGTCTCAACGGTGTTTATCGTCTCATGGGTCTATATAAGAGACCATGCCCTCCAAACCCTAGATGAAATCTTTGAAAGGCTGTGAGTTTTCTTGTGAGAGAAACAGTGGAGCGAGGGGTGGTGGGGAGAGAACGAGGACGTTGGGTTGAGGACTCCAGGAAGCTGTAGGAGCGCTGGTAGCCCTCGTCACCGGCAAGCAAGTTTGAGATCACGGGCAGTCCCCGTCCGGTAAGTCTCCTCATCCCTGAGTACTGCGAATGGTTATGGTCTGCATGTGTTGTTTTAATTAAGAATTGGAAGGGAATATGTACATTATGGCATGCATGATTTTATGTGAGTATATGCACTTGTTTTGGTTTATTGGGATGGCAGTCAAAGGTTGTGGATTGTTATAGTAGTGTACATGTGTATATAGGTCTCTGAGAGTATTTCAGGCATGGGTTTGAAGATGATGGATGGTGAGATTAATTGTTTTTGACTTTAGTTGATGAAGATAGATGGTGGAGTTGCATACCACATTGATTAGCTAGTTGATGGTGATAGTTTAGGTCTGTTTAAGGTTCTAAATATGGTTAGGATCTTTTGGTGATAATTGAGAACATGAGATGTTGTCTTAATGGATGTTATGGGATGAATTAGAGTGCATGCGAGGTTCTGGACGGGATTTGGTAATCTTTTTACTCTCATAGCTTTAGTTTTCCAGTCCTACATGCTTGAGTAAAACAGTGAGATAGTGGAAGCTATGGTTGCATAGGCAACAAGGTAGTTTAAAAGATTTATTTATTTTTATTAGTTTGATGAGTTGGTCCCTATGGGGATAGATGAATTATGATTCATGATGGGGTTAAGGTTGTATTTGATACTCTAACTTACAAGGATAGAGTTTTAGGAAAACTAAGGACATATCTTGGCACATGCATTAGTGTCATCATTGGATAGATGTATTTATATAATAGAGAGAGAGAGAGTGGACACGCATGGCTGTTAAAAAGAATTGGATGAGGTTTTTGATTGAAAGGCTATTTTTTTGTTTGTGAGGTTATATAATTGAATGTATTTGTTTTAGTTTCTATTGAACTGGTTGATGTTGTTAGAGGGTATGGGTTCTGATAGAAGATGTGGGGTTGTTTGGTAATTTTTGTTTTAACTTTATAGGAGTGCATACTTGTTACTGAGTGAGTAATTATGGTATTGCAATCAAGTCTGGTTAGTGAGATTAAAGAAATTGGGTTTGATTTAAGAACGGATAGCTCTTGGGTTGGGTTGTTTAATGGGTCGGACCCATTTAGTTGCATGTGCATTGTAGATAATGTTACTTGTAAACACTTGTGCATGTGTTGAGTGTGGGCCTGTGTTTACCAGTTATCGACGAGGAACGTGGAGCTTCGTCGGAACAGATACCGAGCATTTGGTTGGATTGCGCTTAGAGGTAAGTTACTCTTGCCTCGCTCCTACCCATTGTTTGGGTTTCTTGTTTTGATGAATGCTATTAGTTAGCATATCTTCTTTGTGGTATCTATTTTTCTTGGATGCATGCACACACATGTTTGTTTTGCTCTCTTCCCTCATATGTGTGTGATTGATGTGCTTGTGTTAGTGTTGTTACTACCTGTTTGTTTGTGATAAGTGTTCAAATGAGCATTATTTATATATAAAATTCATGCATATTACTATAAGTTTTGGAGGAGTATTGGCCCGCTTGTACTCAAAATGGCTTTGTTTCTGTAAACAGGGCAGAAAATAGAGGTTCCAAGAGAAGGGAAGCTTTTTCAAGAGAATACGGGCCAAAACAGGGGAAACAGAGCAAGAGAACCAGCCCATACGGAGTCCCATACGGACCCGTATGGACCTGGAGAATTCAGATCAAACATCCACAGCTGTACGGACCCCTAAACGGACTGACAGGAATCCTTATACGGACTCCTGAGAGCCATACGACCCCATATGGGAGTCCGTATAAGGGGTCGTATGTCGTAAGTCTGCAGCTACGTTTTGATCGAACCAAGGGTAAAATCTGAAAATACACCCAAAACCCTAGTTTGGGGTATAAATATAAAGCTTAATTAGGGTTTTGGGACATCTTGGAGTAAGGAAATCAAGTCTTGGGGAGGGTTTTCATCATCTTCTCTACCACCAAGGAGGAGAGGATTGGAGGAGTTCTTCCCATCCAAAAGCTCAAGAAGGAGAAGAAGGGGCAATAGGAGCAGCAAGAAATTCACCAACGGAGCATGATTAGGGTTTTTCCTCATGAACTTTGTGATTTCTTTCCCTATTAGCCTGGATTGTTGCTCTCCATTGATGGAGAGCTAATTTCTTGATACTTGGGTGTTGATGAACCCTTGGATGATGTTTAATTGATATTGCTTTTTCTATGTTAATTGCTTGGTTGAATTCATTATGGTCTATTGGATGTTATGTATGGTAGTATTAACCCCTCTACGTTGCGAGAGCCCGGAGAGGTTTTAATAGTCCATATGGGGGAAGATGCGAGCGCCTCCCCATGTGTAGACAATCTCCAATAGAAAGGGCTATGAGTACACCGGGAGCCCGGGTACTAAGGAGAGCGAATCCTTTAGATGTCTTATTCCCATAGCTCTTCCAAGAGATAGGTTCCCTAGAACATAATCAGTAAGGGCACTAGGTTTAGTAATCACCCTCGAGCGAGGGGATGAAAGAATATTAGAAATCTTTGGCCAATGATTCACCAAGAATTAGCATAGATAGCACTATCCATCCCTAAGAAAATCCAAGGGGGATTCAATAACCCAAGTATCCCCTTCATCAATTGATTTTCTTCAAGGTCAATTTACTTGTTAATTTGCATTGTTAATTTTAGAATTTAGGTTTAGTCACCACCAACCAATCTTGATCGACTAGATAATAGATAAATAGCCACTGCTAGTACTTCCTTTCTCCCTGAGGATCGACAACCCGACATTACTCCACTTTATTACTTGATTCAACCCGTATACTTGAGGATTCAGCGCATCAAGTTTTTGTCGCCGTTGCCGGGGATGATTTAGGACTACTAGCTAGGAAAGCTAGGAGTTTATTAATTTAGTCATTTATTTTCAGTTTTTACTTTGTTTTAATAATTGTTTGATCTCTTGAATAATAATTTTTCTCACAATCTTTTGTGCGAGGTGTTGGTGCATGACCCGGAAGAATCCTAAGAATCTTGTTGAAGCGGATAGTGAAATCGATAGAACCTTCCACAAGAGCTTGAGAGAAGTGGAGACATCAAATCCAGGACCCTCTTCCGGGTTAGAGAACGCTTTGCCCAATGAGCGCAGCGTTGAAATCATAGAGGAACCTATCATGGCAGGAAGAAGACTTACACTCTCTTAACATGAAAGGTCTCATTACACAGGGGAAGAATTCAGTGTGCAACCCCCAAATGTCAATCTGAACAACTTTGAGATCAAAGCAAGCACATTGTCGATGATTCAGAATTCAGCTCAATTTGATGGGAGGCCGGACGAAGACCCACATGCTCACATTGCTAAGTTCGTCCAGATCTGCAATATGTTCAAGATTAATGGAGTTCCCGATGATGCTATTCGATTGAGGTTGTTTCCGTTCAATTTGAGAGATGGGGCCTATAGGTGGTTGAATTCGCTTCAGGCGGGATCTATTCGAACTTGGGCCGAAATGCTTGACAAATTCGTTGGCCGATATTTTCTACCAAGCAAGGCCGCGAAGCTCAGATTATACATTTCTTCATTCAAGCAAGGGCATATGGAAACATCTTTTGAAGCTTATGAAAGATATAAGGATTTACTCCGGCGATGTCCCCAATATGGTTTGGATCTCTGTGCCAAGGTCCGTACATTTTACAATGGCTTGGATGATTCAACAAGATAATTGGTAGATACGGCCGCAGGAGGTTCTTTGGGAAACAAATATCCGGATGAGGCCGAAAAGATTTTTGAAGATATGTCGAGCAATGAGGCACACTGGTCCACTAGAGGCAAGCAAGTCAAAGTAGTATGCTCCTTGGATGGAACCAATGTAACCGATATAGTTCTCGCCGACAGACTAGAAGACTTGACAAGGAAGATTGATGCATTAACCACCAGTAGTAGCTCAAGGCCAACCCCGGTGATGTCTTGCAACACATGTGGAGGAGGGCACGATATGACTCAATGTCCCATTGCAAGCATTGATGCCATGCCTCTGGAGCAACTACAATATTTGGGCAACAATCAGAGGCAACCGGATGGGCAGTATAGAGCTTTTATACCAAAGTGGAATCATCCCGCTTTGTCTTATAGGAATCCTCAAGGGGGGCAATACCCACCGGGTTTCCAGCATACCCCAAAGCCACAGGAACGGAAGCCCAACATGGAGGAAATGATGTTGAAGATGTTATAAAACAATGAAGCATCTATTCGGAACTTGCAAGCCACGGTACAGAATTTTTAGAACCAAATGGGCCAGATGGCCAAGACCCTTTCAGAGAGGTCCTAAGGTAGTTTACAGAGTAATACCGAAGCAAACCCTCACGAGCAATGCAAGTCAATCACTTTGAGAAATGGAAAAGAGGTTAGTTCCCCGATGCAAAGATCTCAAGAGAAGAAGATAATTGAAGAAGAAGACTCGGCACCATTGGCAAACTCTAGAGAGGAGACAAAGGAAAGGGAAGAAGCACCGTCTTTCCCTCCATATCAACCGAAGATTCCTTATCCCGCTATTTTGAAGAAGGACAAGGAAGATGCTCAATTTGCCAAGTTCTCTAGCATGCTGAAGCAATTGCACATTAATTTGCCATTGGTAGAGGTTCTAGCCAAGATGCCAAAGTATGCGAAGT
Source organism: Dioscorea zingiberensis (assembly GCA_026586065.1). Taxonomy (NCBI): domain Eukaryota; kingdom Viridiplantae; phylum Streptophyta; class Magnoliopsida; order Dioscoreales; family Dioscoreaceae; genus Dioscorea; species Dioscorea zingiberensis. The sequence goes on along the minus strand of CM048819.1, from coordinate 16,950,009 downwards.
TCATGAAGGACCTCCTCTCCAACAAAAGGAAACTAGAGGATGCAGCAGCAGTCACCCTCAACGCCTAATACTCGGCCATTGTACAACAGGATGTTCCCAAAAAGTTGAAGGATCCGGGTAGCTTCATTATTCCTTGAACACTTGGGGGAGGAGTGACAAAGAAAGCATTGGCGAATTCGGGTGCAAGCATCAATGTAATGACGTACAATCTATACATGAAGCTTGGGCTTGAGGATCCAAAGCCAACTGGAATGACGTTCCAATTGGCGGATCGATCCGTGAAAAGACCAAAGGGATTAGCTGAAGATGTTCTTATCACGATCAATGACTTTGTATTTCCGGCTGATTTTGTACCCTTGGATGTAGACGACAATGTTGAGGTCCCCATCATCTTGGGGCGTCCCTTCCTTACTACTGCTCAAGCACTTGAAGACCACGCCCAAGGCAAGCTTGCGCTAAGAGTAGGGGATCAAGAGGTTGTATTCAAGATTCCCGAGGCAGTGCGATATACTATGGCTCAAGATGACACGTCGTACAGTATGGATGATGTTGCTTTGATCACCTCCGCTTGTATAGAGGATCTCTTGGTGATAGACCCTTTGTATGATGAATTGAACGAAGAGAAAGACATGCTACAAGATGTTCCAGAAAGTTCTGCTGCACCAAAGAAAAAAACTCGGGCCGAAGCTGAAATAGCCAAGAGGAAGAGGAGACCTATCCCGGCCTTGAAGAAGCGCTGGAAGAGAGCGCAAGAAGAAGGGGTAATTACCACATCTTCCCACTCCACTCCTTCAAAAGAAGACCCAGGTATGAACGCGAAAGATCATTCTGTTTATGCACTCTTGGGTGAATACTTGTTCAGACGATGTTTTAGTGGAAGAGCCGATGGAAGCTTCAAGGTATTTGAGCCCCCATGAGGTAAAATGAAGGTACGTCAAGCTAGTGACGTTAAACAAGCGCTTCTTGTGAGGCAACCCAAGTTCTAAAACTCTTTTTTATTATCTTTTGCAATTTTTCTTCTTGACTAGTTAGTGGTGTTTGGAATAAATAAAAAATGTGTTTCCATCCAATTCCCTTTATTCTTGTGATGGGTGCTGTTATTAGAGGTAGAATATTGATCTTTATCAGGTCATGCAAAGGGAGGGGCATGAATGAAACCTGGAAAGGCTGTATAAGCCTCAACCCAGGTGTATACGGGGTCCCATACGGACTGACAGCAGTCCGTATAGGGAAGACAGAAGGCCATACGGACTTCACTATAGACTCCATACGACCCCGTATAGGAGTCCGTATGGAATCTGAAAAGGGCACGAGTGTGGGGCGCTGTAAATAGCGCCCCCCTCTCACTCAAAATTTCATTTTCACATTTTGCCATAAAGACCCCATACCCCCTCTTTGTGACGCGGTGATCATTCCTCTTCGAATTAAGGTCTAATCGTCTCTAGGTATGCGCCAATCACTTGATCTATCGATTGTTTACATCTTTTACATGTTTTAAAAACCTAGGTTTGCATCAAATCGATTTCGAATAAGGAATGTTGTGAATAGATGAAATCTTGTGCTACTTTTGCTATAATGCTTGTATTGGATGATAATAGTAGGTTTTGAGGATGTTTTGGATGCGAAGAATGTAAAAATGGGGCAAAGATCCGTCTTGGCCGTCGGCGTGCCCGCGGCCAGATCCATACGGACCCCCATACGGGGTCCCATACCGACCCGTATAAGGTTATGCCCCACGTATACGGTCTTCTGATGGTCCATATACTACCCCGTATAGGGGCAATTTAGGGCTTTTTCTTGCAAAATTTTGCCATGCCCCATGAGCTTCATTGACACTAACATCCCTTACTTATTTGCAGAGATGCCGAGGAAGCTAACAGCGACGAAGAAGCGCCGAGCGGAGGTCGAATCATCATCAACCGGGCCGCACTTCACAGACGAGACCCACCGCATCCGACACACCCGTCTCTCCTCCCGCCGATTCGGCCGGACCCGTACCATAGACTGGGGAGCTCTTACTCAGCTTGGTATCGCCGATCGAGTACTAGAGTTGATTTCGTTTGGCGGCTGGAACAGGGTTTTCTCCCTCAGTCACGAGGTATTCAGCGGCCCGACTCTGGAGATATTGAGCACCTTTGAGGCCGATAGGAGTGCAGTGGGAGAGCAGAGTAGCACCAGCCGATGATGAGCCCGTCGGGACATTTGAGACACTACTTTCATATTTTATTTTTCTTTATTTGGACCTGTGTTATTTGAACTTGTTATTTCTTTATTTTCGTGCATTGTGGTACACTGAGCTAGGGCATCGCCCTGCTATTTTATCCTTTATTTTCGTTATGTGGATTATTTTGGTTTGCATTTTATTGGAATTGATGCCCTCTCTATTTTCGCAGAATTCAACTTTGGATCCACAACCCCCGATGAGCGAAGCACTCCTCCACTCACACGAACCATTCTTGGCAACTACATTTAGGGGAGTATCGTTCACCTTTCTTCACTAATTACATGCGCTGAATTTGATTTTCATGCATTGAGGACAATGCAGAACTTTAGAGTGGGGATAGGTGGCTACCTATCTCTTCTTAGGGTTATTGCAAATCTTTAAGTGTGGAGATAGGTAGCTATTAAGATCATTCATTGCAGATATTTTTGTTCACTATGTTTGATATGAATGATAACCTTGTGGATAGATAAATATGACAAGAATTTTTTTTCTAGTACACCATCTGTGATTTGAAACTTTTCCAATTGAAACACCATAGGCATATAGAGACCATCCTTGTGACAATTATGATTGTGAAAGACAATAGATAACCCATTGCCATATCCTTTTGACTTGACTAGCTAAGCATTGTTTTTAATGACCCCAAGAAATTTCGTGGCACTAGTTCAAATCTGTTAAACCCCTCATAATATACTTAGTGGACAAGTACAATGAAAATAAAATAGTTTAGCACATAGTGTAAGTTAAGAAAGACAGTGTTCCGCTGCTTATGGTGATGAACTAGTTTGGAGTTCTGGCGCCTAACCAGAGTGTTCTCCATTTCGAAAAATCACTACTTAGCATGAACATCTACAGGTAAAGTTGTAACCACCTAAGTAGCTAAGGGTTCGGGTGCCTAATCAGAATGGGTCCTTTGCAAAAGGGGTAATTACACTCTACCTTGATCTCTAGCACGGGAAAGTCGGATCTAATAAAGATGCCCTACCCAATTTAAAAAAAAAAAAATTTATTATTTTTGAACCTGTCCACCGTTCATCTAATAGGGAAGTAACTCTTTTGACCTTAGGGTCTCAAGGACTTTCTAGCGTCCATTGAGAACATGCTTGCCTTGATAAGACTTTAGAATATGGCATGTGGAGTGAACAAGCTTTATCTAGGGCTTTATCGGAAAAAGTTACAGGATCAATCTAAGCCCTAGTGTGGAGATAGGAAAACATAATGAGGTGGTACACTTGGACTAGAATTCATGTATAGTGTGTAGAGCCCAAGGTTGAACACTCATCTTCTTTTGTTAATATCTTTTCTTTGCTTGAGGACAAGCAAACCTTTAAGTGTGGAGATACGTGATAAGTGTTCAAATGAGCATTATTTATATATAAAATTCATGTATATTACTATAAGTTTTGGAGGAGTATTGGCCCGCTTATACTCAAAATGGCTTTGTTTCTGTAAATAGAGAAGAAAATAGAGGTTCCAGGAGAAGGGAAGCGTTTTCAAGAGAATACGGGCCAAAACAGGGGAAACAAAGAAAGAGAACCAGCCCATACGGAGTCTCATACGGACCTCTATGGACCTAGGGAATTCAGATCCAACCTCGACAGCTATACGGACCTCTAAACGGACTGACAGGACTCCATATACAGACTCCTGAGAGCCATACGACCCCGTATGGGAGTCCGTATATGGCCCCGTATGCCGTAAGTCTGCAGCTGCGTTTTGATCGAACCAAGGGTAAAATCAGAAAATACACCCAAAACCCTAGTGTGGGGTATAAATACAAAGCTTAATTAGGGTTTTGGGACATCTTGGAGGAAGTAAATCAAGTCTTCGGGAGGGGTTTCATCATCTTCTCCACACCAAGGAGGAGAGGATTGGAGGAGTTCATCCCATCCAAAAGCTCAGGAAGGAGAAGAAGGGGTAATAGGAGCAGCAAGAAATCCACCAACGGAGCACGATTAGGGTTTTTCCTCATGAACTTTGTGATTTATTTCCCTATTAGCATGGATTGTTGCTCTCCATTGATGGAGAGCTAATTTCTTGATACTTGGGTGTTGATGAACCCTTGGATGATGTTTAATTGATATTGCTTTTCTATGTTAATTGCTTGGTTGAATTCATTATGGTCTATTGGATGTTATGTATGGTAGTATTAACCCCTCTACGTTGCGAGAGCCCGGAGAGGTTTCAATAGTCCATATGGGGGAAGTTGCGAGCGCCTCCCCATGTGTAGACAATCTCCAATAGAAAGGGCTATGACTACACCGGGAGCCCGGGTGCTAAGGAGAGCGAATCCTTTAGATGTCTTATTCCCATAGCTCTTTCAAGAGATAGGTTCCCTAGAACATAATCAGTAAGGGAACTAGGTTTAGTAATCAACCTCGAGTGAGGGGATGAAAGCACATTAGGAATCTTTGGCCAATGATTCACCAAGAATTAGCATAGATAGCACTATCCATCCCTAAGAAAATCCAAGAGGGATTCAATAACCCAAGTATCCCCTTCATCAATTGATTTTCTTCAAGGTCAATTTGCTTGTTAATTTGCATTGTTAATTTTAGAATTTAGGTTTAGTCACCACCAACCAATCTTGATCGACTAGATAATAGATAAATAGCCACTACTAGTACTTCCTTTCTCCATGAGGATCGACAATCTGACATTAGTCCATTTTATTACTTGATTCAACCCATATACTTGCGGATTCAGCGCATCAAGTTTTTGGCGCCCTTGTCGGGGATGATTTAGGACTACTAGGAAAGCTATGAGTTTATTAATTTAGTCATTTATTTTCAGTTTTTACTTTGTTTTAATAATTGTTTGATCTCTTGAATAATAATTTTTCTCACAATCTTTTGTGCGAAGTGTTGGTGCATGACCCGAAAAAATCCTAAGAATCTTGTTGAAGCGGATAGTGAAATCGATAGAACCTTCCACAAGAGGTTGAGAGAAGTGGAGACATCAAATCCAGGACCCTCTTCGGGGTCAGAGAACACTTTGCCCACTGAGCGCAGAGTTGAAATCATAGAGGAACCTATCATGGCAGGAAGAAGACTTACACTCTCTGAACATGAAAGGTCTCATTACACAAGGGAAGAATTCAGTGTGCAACCCCCAAATGTCAATCTGAACAACTTTGAGATCAAAGCAAGCATATTGTCGATGATTCAGAATTCAGCTCAATTTGATGGGAGGCCAGACGAAGACCCACATGCTCACATTGTTAAGTTCGTCCAGATCTGCAATATGTTCAAGATTAATGGAGCTCCCGATGATGCTATTCGATTGAGGTTGTTTCCGTTCAGTTTGAGAGATGGGGCTTATAGGTGGTTGAATTCGCTTCCGGCAGAATCTATTCGAACTTGGGCCGAAATGCTTGACAAATTCCTTGGCCGATATTTTCCACCAAGCAAGGTCGCGAAGCTCAGATTAGACATTTCTTCATTCAAGCAAGGGCATATGGAAACATTTTTTGAAGCTTATGAAAGATATAAGGATTTACTCCGGCGATGTCCCCAACATGGTTTGGATCCCTGTGCCAAGGTACGTATATTTTACAATGGCTTGGATGATTCAACAAGACAATTGGTAGATGCGGCCGCCGGAGGTTCTTTAGGAAACAAATATCCGGATAAGGCCGAAAAGATTTTTGAAGATATGTCGAGCAATGAGGCACACTGGTCCACTAGAGGCAAGCAAGTCAAAATAGTAGGCTCCTTGGATGGAACCAATGCAGCCGATATAGTTCTCGCCGACAGACTAGAAGCCTTGACAAGGAAGATTGATGCATTAACCACCAGTAGTAGCTCGAGGCCAACTACGGTGATGTCTTGCAACACATGTGGAGAAGGGCACGATATGACTCATTGTCCCATTGCAAGCATTGATGTCATGCCTCTGGAGCAACTATACTATTTGGGCAACAATCAGAGGCACCAGGATGGGCAGTATAGAGCTTTTATACCAAAGTGGAATCATCCCGCTTTGTCTTTGGGAATCCTCAAGGGGGGCAATACCCACTGGGTTTCCAGCATCCCCCAAAGCCACAGGAACGGAATCCCAACATGGAGGAAATGATGTTGAAGATGTTACAAAACAATGAAGCATCTATTCGGAACTTGCAACCCACGGTACAGAATTTGGAGAACCAAATGGGCCAGATGGCCAAGACCCTTTCGGAGAGCTCCCAAGGTAGTTTACCGAGTAATACCGAAGCAAACCCTCGCGAGCAATGCAAGTCAATCACTTTGAGAAGTGGAAAAGAGGTTAGTTCCCCGACGCAAAGATCTCAACAGAAGAAGATAATTGAAGAAGAAGACTCGGCACCATTGACAACTCTAGAGAGGGGACAAAGGAAAGGGAAGAAGCACTGTCTTTCCCTCCATATCAATCGAAGATTCCTTATCCCGCTAGGTTGAAGAAGGACAAGGAAGATGCTCAATTTGCCAAGTTCTCTAGCATGCTTAAGTAATTGCACATTAATTTGCCATTAGTGGAGGTTCTAGCCAAGATGCCAAAGTATGCGAAGTTCGTGAAGGACCTCCTCTCCAACAAAAGGAAGCTAGAGGATGCGGCTGCAGTCACCCTCAACGCCCAATGCTCGGCCATTGTACAACAGGATGTTCCAAAAGTTGAAGGATCCGAATAACTTCATTGTTCCTTGCACACTTGGGGGAGGAGTGACAAAGAAAGCATTGGCGGATTCTGGTGCAAGCATCAATGTAATGCCGTACAATCTATACATAAAGCTTGGGCTTGAGGATCCAAAGCCAGCTGGAATAACGTTGTAACTGGCGGATCGATCCGTGAAAAGACCAAAGGAATTAGCTGAAGATGTTCTTATCACGATCAATGACTTTGTATTTCCGGCTGATTTTGTACTCTTGGATGTAGACAACAATGTTAAGGTCCCCATCATCTTGGCGCGTCCCTTCCTTACCACTGCTCAAGCACTCGAAGACCATGCCCAAGGCAAGCCTGCGCTAAGAGTAGCGGATCAAGAGGTTGCATTCAAGATTCTCGAGGCAATGCGATATGCTATGGCTCAAGATGACACATCGTATAGTGTGGATAATGTTGATTTGATCACCTCCGCTTGTATAGAGGATCTCTTGGTGATAGACCCTTTGTATGATGAATTGAACAAAGAGAAAGACATGCTAGAAGATGTTCAGGAAAGTTCTGTTGCACCAAAGAAGAAAACTTGGGCCGAAGCTGAAATAGCCAAGAGGAAGAGGAGACCTATCCCCGCCTTGAAGAAGCACTGGAAGAGAGCCAATAAGAAGGGGTAATTACCACATCTTCCCACTCCACTCCTTCAAACAAAGACCTAGGTATGAACGCGAAAGATCATTCTATTTATCCACTCTTGGGTGAATACTTGTTCGGACGATATTTTAGTGGAAAAGCCGATGGAAGCTTCAAGGTATTTGAGCCTCCATGAGGTAAAATGAAGGTACGTCAAGCTAGTGACGTTAAACAAGTGCTTCTTGGGAGGCAACCCAAGTTCTAAAACTCTCTTTTATTATCTTTTGCAATTTTTCTTCTTGACTAGTTAGTGGTGCTTGGAATAAATAAAAGATGTGTTTCCGTCCAATTCCCTTTATTCTTGTGTTGGGTGATATTATTAGAGGTAGAATATTGATCTTTATCAGGCCGTGCAAAGGGAGGGGCATGAATAAACCCTGGAAAGGCTGTATAAGCCTCAACCCAGGTGTATACGAGGTCCCATACGGACTGACAGCAGTCCGTATAGGGAAGACAGAAGGTCATACGGACTTCACTATAGACTCTATACGACCCCGTATAGGAGTCCGTATGGAATCTGAAAAGGGCACGAGTGCGGGGCGCTGTAAATAGCGCCCCCCTCTCACTCAAAATTTCATTTTCACATTTTGCCCTAAAGACCCCACACCCCCTCTTTGCGACGCGGCGATCCTTCCTCTTCGAATTAAGGCCTAATCGTCTCTGGTTATGCGCCAATCACTCGATCTATCGATTGTTTACATCTTTTACATGTTTTAAAAACCTAGGTTTGCATCAAATCAATTTCGAATGAGGAATGTTGTGAATAGATGAAATCTTGTGCTACTTTTGCTATGATGCTTGTATTGGATGATAATAGTATGTTTTGAGGATGTTTTAGATGCGAAGAATGTAAAAATGGGGCCAAGATCTGTCTCGGCCGCCGACGCGCCCGCGGCCAGATCCATACAGACCCCCATACGGGGTCCCATACGGACCCGTATAGGGTTCTGCTCCCCGCATACGATCCTCTGACAGTCCGTATACTACCCCGTATAGGGGCAATTTAGGGCTTTTTCTTGCAAAATTTTGCCATACCATGAGCTTCATTGACACTAACATCCCTTACTTATTTGCAGAGATGCCGAGGAAGCTAACAGCGACGAAGAAGCGCCGAACAGAGGCCGAATCATCATCAACCGGGCCGCACTTCACAGACGAGACCCACCGCATCCGACACACCCGTCTCTCCTTCCGCCGATTCGGCCGGACCCGTACCATAGACTGGGGAGCTCTTACTCAGCTTGGTATCACCGATCGAGTCCGGGAGATGTTTTCGTTTTGCTGCTGGGACAGGATTTTCTCCCTCAGTCACGAGGTATTCAGCGGCCCGACTCTGGAGATATTGAGCACCTTTGAGGCCGACAGGAGTGCAGTGGGAGAGCAGAGCAACACCAGTCGATGATGAGCCCGCGCGGGACATCTGAGACACTACTTTCATATTTTATTTTTTCTTTATTTGGACCTGTGTTATTTGAACTTGTTATTTCTTTATTTTCGTGCATTGTGGTACACTGAGCTAGGGCATCGCCCTGCTATTTTATCCTTTATTTTCGTTATGTGGATTATCTTGGTTTGCATTTTAATGGAATTGATGCCCTCTCTATTTTCGCAGAATTCAACTTTGGATCCACAACCCCCAATGAACCAAGCACTTCTCCACTCACACGAACCATTCTTGGCAACTACATTTAGGGGAGTATCGTTCACCTTTCTTCACTAATTACATGCGTTGAATTTGATTTTCATACATTGAGGACAATGCAGAACATTAGAGTGCGGATGGGTGGCTACCTATCTCTTCTTAGGGTAATTGCAAATCTTTAAGTGTGGAGATAAGTAGGTATTAAGATCATTCATTGCTGATATTTTTGTTCACTATGTTTGATATGAATGATAACCTTGTGGATAGATAAATGTGACAGGAATTTTTTTTCTAGTACACCATCTGTGATTTGAAACTTTTCCAATTGAGACACCATGGGCATATAGAGACCATCCTTGTGACAATTATGATTGTGAAAGACAATAGATAACCCATTGCCATGTCCTTTTGACTTGACTAGCTAAGCATTGTTTTTAATGACCCCACGAAATTTTGTGGCACTAGTTCAAATCTGTTAAACCTCTCATAATATACATAGTGGACAAGTACAATGAAAATAAAATAGTTTAGCACATAGTGTAAGTTAAGAAAGATAGTGTTCCGCTGCTTATGGTGATGAACTAGTTTGGAGTTCTAGCTCCTAACCAGAGTGTTGTCCATTTCGAAAAATCACTACTTAGCAGGAACATCTACAGGTAAAGTTGTAACCACCTAAGTAGCTAAGGGTTCGGGTGCCTAATCAGCATGGGTCCTCTGCAAAAAGGGGTATTACACTCTACCTTGATCTCTAGCACGGGAAAGTCGGATCTAATAAAGATTCCCTACCCAATTCAATATATATATATATATATATATATATATATATATATATATATATATATATATATATATATATATATATATTTATTTATTTATTATTATTTTTTTTGAACCTGTCCACCGTTCATCTAATAGGGAAGTAACTCTTTTGACCTTAGGGCCTCAAGGATTTTCTAGAGTCCATTGAGGGCATGTTTTCTTTGCTAAGACTTTAGAACATGGCATGTGAGGTGAACAAGCTTTGTCTAGGGCTTTATTGAAAAAAGTTACAGGATCAATCTAAGCCCTGGTGTGGAGATAGGAAAACATAATGAGGTGATACACTTGGACTAGAATTCATGTATAGTGCGTAGAGCCCAAGGTTGAACACTCATCTTCTTTTGTTAATTTCTTTTCTTTTCTTGAGGACAAGCAAACCTTTAAGTGTGGAGATATGTGATAAGTGTTCAAATGTGCATTATTTATATATAAAATTCATGCATATTACTATAAGTTTTGGAGGAGTATTGGCCCGCTTGTACTCAAAATGCTTTGTTTCTGTAAACAGGGCAGAAAATAGAGGTTCCAAGAGAAGGGAAAAGTTTTCAAGAGAATACGGGCCAAAACAGGGGAAACAGAACAAGAGAACCAGCCCATACGGAGTCCCATACGGACCCGTATGGACCTGGAGAATTCAGATCAAACATCCACAGCTGTACGGACCCCTAAACGGACTGACAGGACTCCGCATACGGACTCCTGAGAGCCATACGACCCCGTATGGGAGTCCATATACGGGGCCGTATGTCGTAAGTCTGCAGCTACGTTTTGATCGAACCAAGGGTAAAATCGGAAAATACACCCAAAACCCTAGTGTGGGGTATAAATACAAAGCTTAATTAGGGTTTTGGGACATCTTGGAGTAAGGAAATCAAGTCTTGGAGAGGGTTTTCATCATCTTCTCTACCACCAAGGAGGAGAGGATTGGAGGGGTTCTTCCTATCCAAAAGCTCAAGAAGGAGAAGAAGGGGCAATAGGAGCAGCAAGAAATCCACCAACGGAGCACGATTAGGGTTTTTCCTCATGAACTTTGTGATTTCTTTCCCTATTAGCATGGATTGTTGCTCTCCATTGATGGAGAGCTAATTTCTTGATACTTGGGTGTTGATGAACCCTTGCATGATGTTTAATTGATATTGCTTTTTCTATGTTAATTGCTTGGTTGAATTCATTATGGTCTATTGGATGTTATGTATGGTAGTATTAACTCTCTACGTTGCGAGAGCCCGGAGAGGTTTCTATAGTCCATATGGGGGAAGATGCGAGCGCCTCCCCATGTGTAGACAATCTCCAATAGGAAGGGCTATGAGTACACCGGGAGCCTGGGTACTAAGGAAAGCGAATCCTTTAGATGTCTTATTCCCATAGCTCTTCCAAGAGATAGGTTCCCTAGAACATAATCAGTAAGGGCACTAGGTTTAGTAATCACCCTCGAGCGAGAGGAAGAAAGCACATTAGGAACCTTTGGCCAATGATTCACCAAGAATTAGCATAGATAGCACTATCCATCCCTAAGAAAATCCAAGGAGGATTCAATAGCCCAAGTATCCCCTTCATCAATTGATTTTCTTCAAGGTCAATTTGCTTGTTAATTTGCATTGTTAATTTTAGAATTTAGGTTTAGTCACCACCAACCAATCTTGATCGACTAGATAATAGATAAATAACCACCACTAGTACTTCCTTTCTCCCTGAGGATCGATAACCCCACATTAGTCCACTTTATTACTTGATTCGACCCGTATACTTGCGGATTCAGCGCATAAGTTTGGAATGCTCTGTTGGGCTTACCCACCCGTGGGTCGACACTTGATCATGGGCACATGGTCTTGTGTGCTGGCCGGGAGGTGTGCGCCAACTGAGTTTGTTCTTCCGCCCAATTTAGTAGAGCGTGGGGGCTCCAGTTTGGGGAACGTTCGGGGATGGGACACCCTGGAGTTTCAGCTTGCCATGCCAGAGGGACGATACTCTGGTTGTCCTGCCTGTCAGTGGGGTTGATTCACTGGCCGTGTCGACACGTCGAGAGGTGGCGCTACCGAGGTACGACCGGAGGGTCGTGTGTAGCCCGAGGCTGTGTTGCTGTCCGAGGGATTGTCGCTGAGCTATATTCTTTTGGAAATCTCTTCCAAAGCCTCGAGGGCTAATGCTGGATAGGAGTCGTACCGTTGCAGATGTTTATGCTAGACTCGTAGGATCTGTTTGTGTGGGGTGTAGCCCCGTTGCTTGATGATTCTTGGATTTTTATATCATGTTGCTCATATGTCTTTGAGATCCTTGCAGGGTACTTACTGGGATTTCTATTCAAAAGCTCACTACACTTTTCTTCTCTCATTTCAGCTCCTGAGGAGTAGGTGACTCGAGCTCAAGACGCACGAGAGTCGGGGTGGGATTTTGCTGAGGTCGGAGGATCTCTTTATCTTGTGTTTTTATGTGATCATTTTATTTAGGACCCTGGTAGGGCCTGGACTTGCGTAGGGCATATGGACCCTTTATGATTTATTTTTATTTCCGTTGTGATTATCCTGAGGATATTGATTATTTTTATTGGAACTTTTGGTTATTATTTGATATCTGCTTGTTTATTTAGGCCTTATACTTGGGTGGGGCTCGTCTCCACTTAGGTACGGCCGATCTATTTACGTGCTCGAGGTCGTCTCCACTTAGGTACGGCCGATCTACTCGTCCCGGAATTCGGGTCGGGGCGTGACACCAGTAGCTCCAATCAAGAGGGAAACAAACCTACAAGAGGAAGAACATAGGACAGGAACAACTGGTCCCTGAAGAGGACCAATCCAATCTCAAAACAGTCCCCTGATATTATCAGAGTGGCCAGGCAAAGAGATCATAGCGAAGGCCTTAAAAGTTGGAATTCACTTGGAGTACAAGGAAGGTAATGCAGATAGGGCTCACAGTCACATGAGAATCACTGAGGCCGAGAGAACTGTTGGGTGGCAGGGGCGCAACTAGGCTTCCCCCATCCCCACAAGCAAAAAAAGGGCCCGTTTTAGTTATCCAATGAAAGTAATATCATGGAATGTCAGGGGACTAGGGAAACGAAAGAAAAGATTCCTAGTCTGGGATTTCATTGCAACACAAAAGGCTGATGTGTTTTGTTTACAAGAAACAAAACTGTTAGCTATTGACAATAGAACCTGGAACTCCATAGGGAGAACCACACACACAGAGAAAGTAGCCCTACCAGCCTTTGAGACATGAGGCAGATGCTACATTGGATAGAGGACAGCATTGTTTCCGAAATCCTGGGAATTTCTGGATCCTTTCTCTACAACAATGATCCTAGAAAAACGAACCTATGGTACCAAATGGATGATCACCATAGTCTACGGCACCTATGCGAGAGATCAAAAGGCGGCTTTCTGGGAGGAGATAAAGAACATCAGACAGAGATGACCGGGACAATGGCTTATCAGGGAGGACTTCAACGCAATACAAACGCAATCAAACTGAAACATATGGAATCGAAACGCCCAGGCGCAGCTAACCTTCAATAATCTCATCGGAGAGCATCAACTATATGACCCTCCACTGACTGGGCAGAAATATACTTGTACGAATGGACACAAATCCCCAACTATGATTTGGCTGAACAGATTCCTATTATCACCAGAATGAATGGCGGCCTTTACTCGAATATGGCAGGTCACACTGCCCCAGATCCAATCAGACCATGTACTGCTCGCCTTGGAGTGCGGACATCAGCAACCAAAGCAATATCCCTTCCTCTTTAACAGGAGCTGGGGGAGAATACCGAGTTTCTGGGACACAATGAAGTGTTGGTAGCATCAAAATGGCTTCACTAGAGGTGGACCTTACAAATGGCCCAAAAAACTCTCCCTAACAAGGGTTCAATTAAATAGGTGGAACAAAGATAACCTACAAGCCCAGTGACAAAGGAAGATGGAGCTAATGAAGAACATTGAGGAGATAGACATAAGGAGCAAACAACAACCATTATCAACCACCGAAGAGGAACAACTCCAGGCACAACGAGGGGAATATGACAACCTAATCAGAATGGAGGAGCATTAGAGACAATGCTCGCGAATCACCTGGCTTAAAGAAGGGGATCAGAACACCAAATTTTTCCACGTCATGGCCAACCAACGAAAAAGCACCAACTGGATACACCAGCTCAATGTCGAGGAGGACACCCTAAGGGACCCGAAGACCATTGTAAGAGCAATTACAACCCACTTTACCAAGATCTTTGGGACTAACAAGTGAATAGATTCTCCACAGAATGGACCGGGCTATTCCCTGGACCAGAATAGAGAGACCTGACCTAACTAGAAAGCCCATTCTCCGAAATAGAGATATATCAGGCCATGCAGGAACTTAGTGCGGAAAAGGCACCGGGACCAGATGGCTTTCCTATGCTCCTATATCAACAAGGATGGAACTTCATCAAAGGAGAAATCCTCCAGACCTTTCAAGAATTATACCAAGGAATGACGGACCTAGAAAGGTTGAACTGGGCACATATACTGCTAATCCTGAAGATAGCCGAAGTAGTCTCAATAAGTAAATTTCAGCCTATAAGTCTCCTGAGCTGCTCAATCAAGATCATAACAAAGGTGCTGGCCAAGCGACTACAGGTGGTCATCTCGAAACTGGTAGATGAAAATCAAACTGCCTTCATTAGAGGAAGATGCATCCACGATAGCATAGTGGTAGTGGAGGAAACTATATATGGAATGAAATCAAGAAGGGGATTGCTGATGAAAGTGGATATTGAAAAGGCTTTCAACACGGTGGGTTGGGACTTCCTCCTAGAACTTCTCCAAGCATGGGGATTCGGACCACGGTGGATAGGATGGATAAGGACGATCCTACACATATCAAAGTCAAAGTTCCTTATTAATGGGATCCCAATGGGATACGTTAGGCATAAAAGGGGTTTACGACAAGGGGCCCACTTTCCCCTTTGTTGTTCATCCTAGCGAAGGAGGTCTTTACCAGAATAATGAACAAAGCAGTACAGGAACGGCTCTTCGAGGGATACAGAATTGGCCATGGGGAAAGAGAACAGATAAAGGCCTTGTTCTACACTGATGACCTACTGATCCTCATCTCCCGAAAGGAAAGCAACTTCAAGACCCTGAAACTAATCTTCTACCTGTTCGAAGGTCTATCGAACCTCCGAAACTATACCAATCGGAATAGCACACGCCAACGCGAGAACTGGAGCATCGATAATGAACTGTCAGGTAAAATCCCTCCCAATTAACTATCTAAGGATTCCACTTGTAGGGAGCAGAGCCAGGAAGTGCGATTGGGAGAAGCTCATCCAAAGAGTACAAACAAAGCTATCAACGTGGAAAGGAAGAATCATGTCAAGGGGGGCCGCATCACACTCCTCAACTCAACCCTATCATCAGTTCCCAAACACTAGATGACCATGTACAAACTCCCACAATGGGTAATACGCCACATCGAGGGGATCCGAAGAGACTTCCTTTAGAGAGAAGCCAACCCGGAATCCAAAGCCTACCGCCTAGTAAACTCGGAAAGACTAACTAGGCCCAAGGAACTAGGCGGATGGGACATCATCAACTTGGAAACCTTCAATGAGGCATTACTCGAAACGTAGTGGTGGAGGCTGTTACGAGGAGAATCTGGTATCTGTGGAAAAATCATTACGCACGCATATTTCTGAGGCTCGTAAATAAACCAATACAAAAAGGCGCCCACTCGAGCATCATATTTCTGGAAAGGGATTATAGAACAGCGTGCCCCTACTCTAGCTAATCTAATCACCGAACTAGGACCGAGAGAAGTAACCAGGCTATGATTCGACAACTGGATTGATGGAATGAGACCCGCCAGACTATGCCCAGAACTCCAAACCCTGTGGGACAAAGCAGAACACACAATTGTAGAAGCAAGGTGTAAACTGCAGCACAGAGAACCGCTCACCCGCCTGGGACCCCTCTCACAGGAGGCTACAGAACTGGTCCAAAGAATAAAGGATCACCTAAATCAAGCCAGCATCAAGCAAGCGGACAAAAGGCTATGGAGGCTCACCCAAACCAAACCTTCACGGTCAAATCGCTATACCAATTTCGAATAGATGGAGGAATGCTGAGCCCTCTACCTTCCCATTTCTGGAAACAACCGTCCCACCTTAAAACAAAATTCTTTGCCTTGCTAGCGTTCGAAGACAAGATTCCCACGCTACAAAATATGGAAAAAAGAAACTTGGTGGGGGGACAAGACGAGTTGCTACCTGTGTAATCATGAAGAGGAAACCACCGAGCATCTTCTCATTAATTGCCAGTACTCAAAGGAGGTGTAGTCGCACTACGGACGGATCCTGGGGAATGGGACCAACCCCTCAAGGATACAAGATCTTTGGGGGCCCTCCAACACCTCCAAACAAATAGGAAGCGACCTCAAAAAGGGCTGGAACCTGCTCGTGATGGCTGTGACTTGGAGCCTCCGGACTGAAAGGAATAGGAGAGTCTTTACAGATAAACACTGTGTTTACCAACAACTGACTCACCAAGCTGACTTCCTTTTTCTCTCATGGATCGATAGCACCTATGCCACCAGACAAACGCAACTCCAACCAATGTGCAACATCATCAGACATAAGCTAACCCTCACACGGGAAGCGGAACAGCGAAGACCTCTAGGAACGGACTTTGAGGACGATGGTACCAGAGCACATCACACATCCATCCCTACTCTGGGGGCCGCGGCTAGGGCTATGCACGGTTAAGAACCGGACCGGACCGGTTAAGAACCGGACCGGACTGGTTTAACCGGTTTCCCTATTATGTGGACCGGACCGGACCAAATAATAGGGAAACCCGGACCGGTCCAAACCATTTTAGACCGGTTTGGTCCGGTCCGGTTCCGATCCAACCGTTTTGGAGCCCTCTCGTGGCCGTTCCCAAATCCATGCTCGCATCCTCGCGTCCTCCGTTCTCCTTTCCTCAGTCCCTCTCCACCACCTCCTCCCCTCCATCTCTCCTCTCCTCTGGCCGAAGAGGCCCCAAGAACCACTTCTCCGCCGCCTCGATGTCAGCAAGTTCCAAACCCCAAGGCTTCATATGAGGTGGAGCGTGATTCTTGGACTGAAGGGAAAGGATGGGTCTGAGGACCTTAAGGCCGAGGTGTATGAGTTCATGGAGGCCTTTGGGAAGCCCAAGGTGTTCCCCACCAGGCAGGAGTTGGTCGCGGCCAGACGCGGTGATCTCATCGAGGCCATTGCCTGCCATGGTTGATGGCTAGCCTTGGGATGGGATTCTGAGGACGAGGAGGAGAAAAGGAGAGAGGATGCAGATGAGAAGGTTTTGGAGAGCGGTTGGGAGTCTACGAATGGCTCCTTGAGGGATGCTGGAGAGGATTATTCCATTGCTTTTCCATTCTTTTGAATTTTATTAAGTATTAGTTAACCCTAAAAAAATTTTAAAAATTAAAATATAAAAAATTACATATGAACCGGTCCGGTCCGGTTTGGACCGTGGTTTCAAAAATTGGAACCAGACCGGACCGGTCTGGAACCGGTTCCAAAACCGGACCGGAGCAGTTAATGGAAAAACCGGTTGGAACCGGACCGGCGGTTTAAAAAAAACCGGTTCGGTCCGGTTTCCAGTTTAACCGGTGTTTTTGCACAGCCCTAGTCGCGGCACAGCTGATGGCCTGATTGTAACCACCTGATCCATCCATGGATCCATGTAACAACCTAACTGCTTTTCATTTACTAAATAAATAAATGAAAGTGGTTTACCACTATTTCAAAAAACAAAATGCAAAATCCCCATAATCAAAGCAACAAAAATCCGACCTCAACCGCAGCCGGTCCCAATTGGTGCATTAATCGTTGGAGAAAACCAAAGAAATCCCGATCTCGAAAGCCAAGCAAACCCTAGAAATTGTGATCATAATGGATCTTAACGGTGAGCAGCCTTTGATCAGTGGCCTTGGGATGCGCACCGCGCGCGATAGCTAAGTCTTGGTGTTGATCATCTTGACAGAGCGGTGATAAGTGTTCAAATGAGCATCGTTTATATATGGAATTCATGCATATTACTTTATGTTTTGGAGGAATGTTGGCCAGCCGATGCTCAAAAAGGCTTTGTTTTTGTAAACAGGGCAGAAAACAGCAATCTCAAGAGAAAGGAAGCGTTTTCAAGAGAATGCGGGCCAAAGTAAGCGAAACTGAGCTGAAAGACAGTCCATACGGAGTCCCATATGGACCCGTATGGACCTGGAGATTTATACGAACACATGAACGGACCGTAACCCCGCATAGGACACGAGAAGTATACGACCCCGTTTGATAGTCCGTATGGGAGT
The DNA here is from genome assembly GCA_026586065.1 of Dioscorea zingiberensis. Taxonomy (NCBI): domain Eukaryota; kingdom Viridiplantae; phylum Streptophyta; class Magnoliopsida; order Dioscoreales; family Dioscoreaceae; genus Dioscorea; species Dioscorea zingiberensis. The sequence continues at coordinate 16,931,695 of CM048819.1, read as the reverse complement.
CCTTATACGGGCCATACAGGGTCGTATGGAACACATACTGGGTTGTATATCGTAAAACTGCAGCTGCGATTTCGGCCGAATCGAGGGTAAAGTCGGGAAATACACCCAAAACCCTAGAGGGAGGTATAAATAGAAATGTTAATGAGGGTTTTGGGGCATCTTGGAGGAGGTGGAAGCCAAAGCATCAAGGAGGAAGCTATCATCATCTTCTCCATCACCAAGGAGGAGAGGGCTTGAGGAGTTTCCCATCAAGAGGGCTCAAGAAGAAGAAGAAGGGGCTAGAGAGAAGCAAGAGATCCACCAACGGTCATCATCAAAGGGTTTTTATCTCATGAACTCTATGTTTGATTTCGCTCTTGGCATTGGTTGTTACTCTCCATTGATGGAGAGCTAAACTCTTGGTACTTGGGTGTTGATGAACCTTTGGATTATGGTCAATTGATATTGTTTCTTCTATGTTGATTACTTGGTTGAATGTATTGTAGTATATTGAATGTATTGTATGGTGAAAGTATTAACCTCTCTACGTCACGAGAGCCCGGAGAGGTTTCTCTAGTCCATGTGGGGGAAGAAGCGAGCGCACTCCCCGCGTGTAGATAAACTTCAATAGAGAGGGCTAGGAGTACAACGGGAGCCTGGGTACTAAGGCGAGCAACTCCTTTAGATGTCCTATTCCCTTAGTCCTTCCAAGAGATAGGTTCCCTAGAACTTAACTAGTGAGGGTACTAGGTTGAGTAATCACCCTTGAGCGAGGGGATGAAATCATATTAGGAACCCTTGGCCAATGATTCACCAAGACTCAACATAGAGAGCATCATCCACATCTAAGGAAATCCAAAGGGGATTCAATCGCCCAAGTATCCCCTTCATCAATTGAACATCTTCAAGATCAATTATACTTGTTAATTTGTATGGTTAGTTTTAGAATTAGGTTTTAGTATCATCAACCCAACCTGATTGACTAAATAATAGACAAATAGCTACTACTAGTACTTTCTTTCTTCCTAAGGATTCGATACCCGACTTTTCAATAGTCCACTCTACTACTTGATCCGACCCGTGCACTTGCGGATTTAACGCATCAAGTTTTTGGCACCGTTGCCGGGGAGATTTAGGACTACTAGGAAAACTAGGAGTTTATTAATCTAGTCATTTACTTTCAATTTTTACTTTGCTTTAATAATAGTTTAGTCCCTTGAATACTAACTCCTCTCATAATTTTTTGTGCGAGGGATCACATGGCGAATCTTAAGAACATAATGTTGCGCCAATTGGATCTTCTTGAGCAGTGGATTGAGGACAGGCTAGCAGATCAGTTGAGACCTTCACAACAAGAATTGTTTTTCGGGGAGGAAGAGTATACTCACCTGTCATGGGAATCATCTCCAAAAAGTGCTTGCGATGAAGCACAATACCACTATCCCGATCACCAAGTTGAAGTTGACTTTGCTCAATTTGACACCAATGCATATGAGGAAGAAATTACTTTATCAAGTCTGGGGGCATTGATTGAAGGTCAACAGTGGGAAGAATATCAAGTTTTTCAGACAGGGGAGGAAGATGAGGAACCAGCTGAGAGCATGAGTAAACTAAAACCTTCAACAGAAGAACCCCCGAAGCTTGAGTTAAAAGCACTCCCCGATCACCTGGAATACGCATTCCTTGATGAGAGCTCACAGCTACCGGTTATTATCGCTTCAGGATTAACAAGTTCACAAAAAGGGAAATTGTTACAGGTGCTCAAGAGGCATAAGAAAGCTATTGCATGGAAAGTTTCAGACATCAAGGGCATTAACCCCTCCTTTTGCACCCACAAGATCTTGATGGAAGAAAATCACCGACCATCAGTGCAGCACCAAAGGAGACTGAATCCGAATATGCAAGAGGTTGTAAAAGCAGAGGTCATCAAACTTCTAGATGCAGGGATCATCTATCCTATCTCAGACAGTGCATGGGTCAGCCCTGTACAGGTGGTCCCAAAGAAAGGAGGGATGACCGTAGTAACGAACGAAAAGAATGAATTGATTCCCACAAGGACCGTCACCGGATGGAGGGTATGCATCGATTACAGGAAACTGAATGACGCTACAAGGAAGGATCACTTTCCACTGCCATTCATCGATCAAATGTTGGAAAGGCTGGCCGGACACTCACACTATTGCTTTTTGGATGGTTTTTCGGGGTATTTTCAAATTCCAATCGCCCCGGAGGACCAAGAAAAGACCACATTTACTTGCCCATATGGTACGTTCGCCTATAGGCGGATGCCTTTTGGGCTTTGCAATGCCCCAGCCACGTTCCAAAGGTGCATGTTAGCCATCTTTGAAGATTTTGTAGAAGACATCATGGAGGTATTTATGGATGATTTTTCAGTTTTTGGAGACTCATTTGATCAATGCCTCGAGAACCTAGACAAAGTATTGGGAAGATGTGAAGAAACCAATTTAGTCCTGAGTTGGGAGAAATGTCACTTCATGGTTCAAGACGGAATTGTACTGGGACATAAAATCTCGAACAAGGGGATTGAGGTAGATAAAGCAAAAGTTGATACCATTGGGAAACTACCACCACCAAATTCGGTGAAAGCTATCCGGAGTTTCTTGGGACACGCCGGGTTCTATAGGCGATTCATTAAGGATTTCTCCAAAATAGCTAAACCTCTCACCAAGTTGTTGGAAAAGGATGCCCCATTTGAGTTTGACAAAGAATGTTTAAAGGCCTTTAATACTTTGAAGGACAAACTTGTTCAAGCGCCAATCATGACAGTTCCAGATTGGGGGCTACCTTTCGAACTCATGTGTGATGCAAGTGATCATGTTGTAGGTGCTGTTTTGGGGCAGCGGAAGAACAAACACTTTCAACCAATTCATTACGCCAGTAAGACTCTGACAGATGCTCAAGCAAACTACACCACCACTGAGAAAGAACTACTTGCAATAGTATTCGCTTTTGACAAATTCCGCCCTTACTTGATACTCTCTAAAGTAGTGGTCTATACCGATCATTCGGCGCTACGCTACCTATTAGCTAAGCCGGATGCCAAACCGAGGTTGATTCGCTGGGTACTCCTCCTTCAAGAGTTCGACCTAGAGATCAAAGACAAGAAGGGTGCCGAAAACTTGGCAGCCGACCATCTGTCACGGTTGGAGAATCCTGAAAGGGAGAGTTTGGACGAAGAGGAAATCAATGACAACTTCCCCGACGAACACCTATGCAGTCTTCAAGTAAGCTGGGAGGAGTTAAGCCATGCCGATGAAGAGGGGGAAAACCCTTGGTTTGCCGACATTGCCAATTACCTCGTGGCTAGAATCCTCCCCTCTTCTTACGATTATTCAAGGAAAAAGAAGTTCTTCGCGGAGCTGAAGTATTATACAAGAGATGATCCGTACCTGTTCCGAGTTTGTGCAGACCAAGTGGTAAGAAGATGCGTCTCAAGAGAAAAAGGATTGCAAATTCTAGAACATTGTCACGCAGGACCCACGGGGGGCACTACAGAGCAAATAAATCAGCTCAGAAGGTCCTCGATGCAGGTTTTTATTGGCCGACGCTCTTCCAAGATGCGCTGAAGTACTCCCAATCCTGCGACAGGTATCAGCGATCCAGGAATATATCACAGCGAGATGAGATGCCACAAAGATCAATGCAAATATGTGAAGTATTTGATGTGTGGGGAATAGATTTCATGGGACCATTCCCGAATTCTCGGGGCAATAGGTTCATCCTCGTGGCAGTCGACTACGTTTCTAAATGGGTAGAAGCACAAGCCATGCCCACTAATGACGCCAGGGGGGTGGTGAAATTTCTGAAGCAATTGTTTTCCCGGTTTGGGACACCTAGAGCCATTATAAGTGACCGGGGAACACACTTTTGCAATACTCAGTTCGCTAAGATACTTAAGAGGTACGGTGTTGTACATCGCACATCTACACCCTATCATCCTCAAACGAGTGGCCAAGTGGAGGTATCAAACCGCGAGTTGAAGAAGATACTCGAGCGAACAGTTTCGCACAGCCGGAAAGATTGGGCCGATAAACTGGATGAAGCATTATGGGCCTACCACACCGCCTACAAAGCGCCAATAGGCAGTACCCCCTACCGGCTAGTCTACGGCAAATCGTGCCACCTGCCAGTTGAGCTCGAACACAAAGCCTATTGGGCGATGAAGTTTCTGACAAAACCCTAGTTGGCGAGAAAAGGAAATCTCAGTTGAATGAGCTCGAAGAGTGGCGTCTATCAGCATACGAGAATTCAAGGCTATATAAGGAGCAAGTTAGAAGATGACATGATCAAAGATTGAGGCACCAGAAACAGTTCGCCAAGGGAGATAAAGTATTACTATTTAATTCGAGATTCAAATTATTCCCGGGGAAGCTGCGATCAAGGTGGTCTGGACCTTTTGAAGTGATAAATGTGTTCCCTCAAGGGGCAGTGGAGATCCTCCATCCGGATAGAGGACCATTTAAGGTAAACGGCCACCGCCTAAAACCATACCATGATGGACTTTTCACGGGAAAGACTGATGGGAGCTTCAAGGTATTTGAGCCTCCATAAGGTAAATTGAAGGTACGTCAAGCTAGTGACGTTAAACAAGCGCTTCTTGGGAGGCAACCCAAGTTCTAGAACTTTCTCTCCTAGTTTTTGGCAATCTTTGCTTCTTTTGATTAGCTAGTTGATAAGCGTTCAAATGAGCATATTCACATACCATATATATACTTTTTTTTTCATGTCAAATGTAATGATTTGTAGCCCGCCGGTACTTAAAATGATTCATATTTTGTAAACAGGGCATAAATAGGCCACACCGACGAAAAGGAAGCATTTATCAAGAAAATGAAGAACAAACGAAGATATTTTGAAGTAAACAGGGGGGTGAACGGCCTTGTGAACGGCCGTTCACACCTGGGCACAAAGGCAGGCACAAAGAGAGGGTGAACGGCCTTGTGAATGGCCGTTCATCTGCCGGTTCAGAGCAAGCTGTGAGGTGAACCGGCTGATGAACCGCCAGTTCACCTGCCGGCTCAGAGCAGGCTGTGAGCTGAACGGACTGATGAACAGGCCGTTCACGAGGCCGTTCATCGTAACTTTTGCAGTTTCACGGGCCCAATCAAGGGCAATGTTGTAATTTTTTAGTGGAACCCTAATTCATGGGTATAAATAGTTAAGTATGAGAGTTTAGAGAGGAGGTTGGCTTGGGAGAGAGGCGAGAGGAGAGATTAGGGCTTGGGGGGTCATCTCCCCCAAATCTTGAGAGTAGAGAACCCTTGGAGCTACAAGCTTGGAGGTAATGGTGTTCTCTATTAACCTTTCATTGTTTTGTAAGCTTTTCCATTTTGGGTTGAGTTCCCCTTTCATGGGGAACTAATCTATTGGTACTTGGGTATGTTGAACTTTTGGATTGAGCATTAATAGCATTGAATGTTTATGATGATTTGTTAGTACCTTCTTGAATGTCTAATGAATGTTATGTATTGATTGTAATTTCATCACTAGAAATTACTTGTGTGCAATACAAGGGTAGAGCTAGCGCCTCCTTGTATTAGGAACTTGCTTCATTAGAGAGTTTCATGAGTATACCGAGGAATCGGGTACTAGAAGGGCGGACGACTCTTTCATACCTAATTCACCCCATGATTCTTCCAATATACATAAATTTCCTTGAGCCTCATATCAAGTCCTAGGAGACTAGTCATCCAACCACCTTGGAAGAGGGGTTGGGTGTAATTTAGGAATTATCCCTTGAGCTTCATATCAAGTCCTAGGAGACTAGTTATCCAATCACCTTGGAAGAGGGATTGGATATAATTTAGGGGCTATTGGCACAAGAAATACCAACTTTGATTCATAAACATCTTTGCTCATCTTTAGAATTGAAATCCAAAAGGGATACATACCCAAGTATCCTCTCTTGCCATTGATTCACCCCAATCAACTCTCAATTTTCAGTTCTTATTCACAATCCTTTGTAGCTCTTTAGTTTTGAAAACCAAAACTCCCCCCAAATTGCCATTTAGACTAGGTTATTAAAGCTTGGTTTACACTTAGCAATCTCTATTCCCTGTGGTTCGACATCCGACTTCCCATAGTCCACTTTATTACTTGATCACGACCCGTATACTTGCGGAAAACACACCATCAAGTTTTTGGCGCCGCTGCCGGGGAATAGTTTTGCTAGTTAGACTAAGATTTTATTAATTTAGTCTCCTATGCTCTTGTTTTTCTTTCTCTGTTCTTTTATTTTGATTCTTTATATACACACTCCGCGATACTAATATCTTCGTCATCTCATTGCGCGAGGTACAACATGGCGGATCTCAAAGACATGATGTTGATAAAATTAGCCGTCTTAGAGCAGTGGATTCAAGCCAAGTTTTTCGAGCAAAACATCTACTTACTCCGAGAGCAACTGTTTGCTATATGTTCATATGGTGTACCATACAATGCGTGCAATGCATTCTTGCAACAAGAAAAATACCTCATGGACAGTCAACAAGGCTCCTGGGAATTAGACAACTTAAATGTGTCAAGCTTTTATAGCAGTCCGCTACAGGATGATCAGAATCAATTGGAATTACCTATGGCTGAACCACCTTGTTATAACAGCCCTATGCAAACCTCACCATCATCAGAATGCCTGTTGGACACCGCTCAGCCCCCTGAAGGAAAAGACCCCATGGATTTTTACCTGACAGGAAGCCTGAGCATTAACAATATTCTGCTTATATTGGAAAGGGATATCAGATTGGGTGCAGAGGAGGACACTTGTCTTATAGATCAATTCTACGAAGACCAACACATTTTGGGGGTAGAGGCTATACCTGAAGAGTTGGGTAATGATTCGTTTAGGTTAAAGCCATCTATTGAAGATCCACCCCAAGTGGAACTAAAGGAGTTACCGAAACATCTTGAATATGCATTTCTAGCTGACAATTCCCAACTCCCAGTCATCATTGCTTCGAATCTAACTTCATTGCAGAAGGAGAAGCTGTTAAAGGTCCTTCGCCGGCACAAACAAGCGATTGCTTGGAAAATCTCTGATATAAAGGGCATCAACCCATCTTTTTGTACTCATAAGATTTTGATGGAAGATAACTACAAGCCATCCGTTCAACCACAACGAAGAGTGAACCCGAATATGAAAGAAGTGGTTAGAGCCGAGGTTATCAAACTTCTAGACGCTGGCATAATTTACCCTATCTCAGATAGTGTGTGGGTGAGTCCAGTACAGGTGGTACCAAAGAAGGGAGGTATGACAGTGGTAGCTAATGAGAAAAATGAACTGATACCGACAAGGACCATCACGGGGTGGCGAATGTGTATTGACTACCGGAAACTAAATGATGCCACCAGAAAGGATCACTTCCCTCTCCCATTTATTGATCAGATGCTCGAAAGGTTGGCCGGCCATTCTCATTATTGTTTCCTGGATGGGTTTTCAGGTTACCTCCAGATCCCTATTGCCCCCGAAGACCAAGAGAAGACTACTTTCACTTGCCCTTACGGCACCTTTGCTTATCGCCGAATGCCTTTTGGGTTATGCAATGCTCCCGCCACTTTTCAAAGGTGCATGTTGGCTATTTTCGATGATTTTGTGGGAGACAATATGGAAGTATTTATGGACGATTTCTCCGTTTTTGGGGATTCCTTTGACCTCTGCTTGAGAAATTTGGAAAAGGTATTAGCGCGGTGTGAGGACACAAATTTGGTGCTCAGCTGGGAAAAATGTCACTTCATGGTTCAGGAGGGCATTGTTTTAGGACACAAAATTTCAAGCAATGGCATTGAGGTGGACAAAGCCAAAGTGGACACAATCCAAAGACTACCTCCACCCACTTCAGTCAAGGCTGTTAGAAGTTTTCTTGGTCACGCAGGTTTCTACAGGAGGTTCATTCAAGATTTTTCCAAGATCTCAAAACCTTTGACTAAGTTGTTGGAGAAAGATACCCCATTTGATTTCAATAAGGAGTGTTTGGAGGCTTATACATATTTAAAAGAGAAGTTGATTCAAGCACCTATAATGACTACACCCGATTGGAACATCCCGTTCGAACTCATGTGTGATGCGAGCGATTTTGCTATTGGGGCAGTATTAGGGCAGAGGAAAGACAAACATTTCAGACCCATATACTATGCTAGCAAGAGTTTGACTGAAGCACAAGCCAACTACACCACTACTGAAAAGGAACTCCTCGCCATAGTTTTCGCCTTCGATAAATTTCGCCCATATTTGGTACTCTCCAAGATTATAGTCTACACGGACCATTCGGCATTACGCTACTTATTGACCAAGACGGATGCCAAGCCACGGCTTATTAGATGGATCCTGCTTTTGCAAGAGTTCGATTTGGAGATCCGAGACAAACGTGGGGCGGAAAACTTGGCCGCCGACCATCTATCCCGACTGGAGAATCCACATAAGGGCTCAGGCCATGAAGTTGTTATTAGAGAGGAATTTCCAGATGAGCAGTTGTACAACCTTCGGATAGTACAAGATCACTCCGTCACCACTCAAAAAAAAGAAGCGCCACCTTGGTTTGCCGACTTTGCGAATTTTCTAGTAGCCGGAGTCGTCCCAAAATCTTACAACTACCAGCAAAAAAGGAAATTCTTCGCAGAACTGAAGCATTACATCTGGGATGATCCCTATTTATTTCGGATATGCGCCGATCAAGTAGTCAGAAGATGTATCCCACAACAAGAGGGGTGGAAGATCTTGATGGACTGCCATTCAGGCCCCGCCGGTGGACATTACGGCGCAAATAGAACAGCCCGGAAGGTCCTCGATTCTGGTTTTTTTTGGCCCACCTTGTTTCAGGATGCCAAGGAGTTCTCCCAATCCTGTGACAGCTGCCAACGCACAGGTAGCATATCCCGCCGTGATGAAATGCCGCAACGCACCTCTCAAGTATGTGAGATATTCGACGTTTGGGGGATCGACTTCATGGGACCTTTTCCAGCATCCCGAGGGAACAAGTATGTCCTAGTGGCCATGGATTACTTATCGAAGTGGGTAGAAGCCCAAGCTTTACCCGCCAACGATGCTCGAAATGTGATCAAATTCTTGAAGAAACTCTTCTCTCGGTTTGGCACACCAAGGGCGATAATTAGCGATCGAGGGACTCATTTTTGTAATGCCCAATTTGCGAACACTCTAAAACGATACGGAGTCACGCACCGTACCTCCACACCATATCATCCTCAAACAAGTGGCCAAGTGGAGGTTTTCAACCGGGAATTAAAGAGAATCCTGGAAAAAACAGTTGCAAAGAATAGGAAGGATTGGGCTGAAAAGCTTGACGATGCATTGTGGGCCTATCGAACAGCATACAAGACCCCCACTGGGAGCACGCCATATAGACTGGTATACGGAAAAGCATGCCACCTGCCCGTTGAACTTGAGCACAAAGCGTATTGGGCAATCAAGTTCTTAAATTTTGACCCTACCATGGCCAGCAAGGAAAGAAATCTGCAATTGAACGAACTCAACGAATGGCGTTCCTCGTGCTATGATAATTCCAAAATGTACAAGGAACGGATGAAGTATTATCATGATAAGCTCCTGAGGCAAACAAAACAATTTCAAGAAGGAGATAGGGTCCTACTGTTCAATTCTCGACTTAAACTATTTCCCGGTAAGCTGCGGTCAAGGTGGTCTGGCCCCTTCACCATCTCCAAAGTATACCCCCATGGGGCAGTTGAGATCTGCCAAGCGGGAGGAGACTCCTTCAAGGTAAATGGGCATCGGCTCAAATTGTACTACGATACGAGTGCTGACGGGTCGTCAAGTAACTATCCACAATCCTTCAAGCCGCCTTGAGGCAGACCTAAGAACGTCAAGCTAGTGACGTTAAACAAGCGCTCTTTGGGAGGCAGCCCAAAAATCCCGATTCCAACATTTGGTAGATTAGACATCGGTTCTTTTTAGTCGTCTTTATTACAACAATAAATCTCTAGTCATCACTCATAGGGTAGTCACGATCGCGAGGGAGAACGGGCGTCAGACGGCCAGGAATTGACCTGCTCACACCCTCAATGAAGGGTGAACGGGGTAGTGAACGGCCATTCACATGGCCGTTCACACCCCTATAGATGATGCTCTCATAAAAATGAACGGGAAGGTGAACGGCCCGTACACGGGGCCGTTCACACCCTACCTTATATAATAAGCGATGCCCTAAATTCCCCATATCTTCTTCTTTTCACACGAACTGCCCTTCTCCGTCCTCCCTGTAGTCGACCACCCGTGTGCAACATCTCATCCGTTCACCTCACCCACGCTGGCACCCAATCCAGCGTGCTCCAGCCTAACGCTACACCCATTCGCATAAACCGTCCGCAGGTAAGCTTGCTCATCCCCATTTTGACCGGTGCATTTTCTTGATTCCATCTCTCGCGCCCTTAGGGTCGATAATAGGCTCATACCCCTTGCCCCATCTATTAGCGCACTCCCCCTCTCGTCGGGACTTGTAAACGCCGACCATCTATGTACGCCACTCGCTGGACGTGGCAGATGATCGTGAACGGGCGTCCATCAGCCCGTTCACTTCACTGCCTCACCTGAACGGCCCCTGAACGGCCGTTCACTGGCCCGTTCAGGTGAGGCAGTGAGGTAAACGGCCCCTGAACGGCCGTTCACTGTCCCGTTCAGACCCAAATCCTCACTGTTAACCATTCTCTGACCCCTTGTCCCACGTGCAGCGATGCCGAGGAAAGAGATTGCGAAGCGCCGTCGGGACGATGCTGGGCCTTCCTTCCGACCACCGCGCTTTGCACATGAGCAGCATCAGCAGCGATACGCCCGCCTCGCGGAGTTACCACTTAGCCGCACTTTCCTCCTCGACTGGGACCCTCTTGGCGGACTTTATATCGCCCGGCCGAGTCCATGACACGCTTTCCGTTAATGGTTGGGACCGAGTCTTCGCCATTAACGAAGCGACATATCGCGAGCATACACTCGAGGTCCTGAGCTCCTTCAAGTTTGACCGCACGGCCACTGGCGAGCGTTCCAACACGGCCATATCATTCCATCTCTATGCCGTGGCACACCGGATGAGCCCCGATCGATTTGCGATCTATATGGGAATCTACGATCAGGATTACCTTCGACTCCCTGGCACGCGGCTCCTCACCTCGTTCCCTGGCCACATCATCTCTCATTCTCGATATTGGCAGCAGCTGGGAGGGGGCCCCAACAAGAAGGCCTCGAGCATGACTGATCCAGTACACCGTTATATCCATGCCTTAGTCAGCCGGACTATCGCTGGCCGCACTGACAGCACCGGAGTGGTCACCGTCTCAGACCGATTTCTCCTGTATAGCATCTTCGAGCGCACTCTCATCCATCTCGGCTATGTACTTGCTGACTACATAGCCCACCAGGGGCAGAGTCACAAGCACAAGCACATTATTGCTGGGCCCTATATCACTCGCTTGATTAGGGGGATGCCAGTGGAGCTCCGCACCGACGGCATCGAGCGCCTTCATCTGATGCAGCCACTGGGGATGACCACCCTCCTTCAGATGAAGCTAGTTCAGCTTTCTGGAGGCCGTTACAGACTCGCAGGGCAGCATTCAGCCAGCTCTGACAGCGAGGACGACGACTCCTACGACTCCTCCTCCGACGCCCCGGCAGAGCCTCCCTCCCCGTCCACGCACAGCCGTCTCACTCGCATAGAGGAGCGCCTCACCGAGGTCTATGACATGCAGACTACACTCCTCGAGGAGCACCACAACCTCGGTGATCAGTTAGCAGAGCTTTTCGCGTACCTGCGTGCCCAGACTCCACCCACCTCGGGTCCTCCACCCCCATCTGACCCAGCATCTGACGCACCACCCTCTGTCGATGACTGAGACTGTTTAGTTTCCCCCTTTTATGTTATGTTGTTCCTTTGTTCGCTTTGTAGACTTCTTCACAAGGGTTCCACCTTGTGACTTGACTTTTATTTACTTTTATGCACTATTGACTATGTCGTCACCTTTCCAGCTATCCCTCCTCTCTCACTCTATTTTGCAGATACTCATGATGGAACACCCCGAAAAAAAAAGCCTTCACATATAAACCAAATTGCAACACCATCTACCAAATATAACCGGGGAAGTTTCAGTTTGCCCTCCTCTTTGTTATTATTACATATTACACATTTTTCAATTTAATTGTGTACATTGAGGACAATGTACGATTTTAAGTGTGGGGATGGGTAGCTCCCTTCCATTGATAAATTCATTGCAAAACTCTAAGTGTGGGGATAGGGAGCTAATTATTTGAAGCATGTTTGACATGGACCTATGATGGCACTATTTGGAAATGCAATGTTTCGCTCTACTTCTTGTTCACCATTTTAGTACCCAAAATTTTTTTTTTAGAATTCTCCTACGACACACCATGGACATCTAGAGATTATATTCATGAAATTCAAAAGCTCTAGTCATAATAGATAACCCACTACCATGTTTTGTTGACTTTAATTGCTAAGCATTATTCTCAATGGCTCCAAGAGAATTCGTGACACTAGTTTAGCTTCTGACCCTTCATAATTCAACTTAGTGGACAAGTTAGAGAAAAATAAAATAGTATGTACATAGTAGTTGAGTCATTAGAGCAATAAAGACAGTGCTCTGCTACTTGTTGTGATGAAGTAGCTCAGGGTCCTGGCCCCTAATCAAGGTGTTCCTTAATTCGAAAAATCACATTTAAGTATGAGCACATCTAGGTAGAGTTGTAACTCTCTAAGTACCCGGGTGTTCTGGTGCCTAAACAGCATGTGCATCATGAAGAAAAGAGGATCTACACTCTACATTGATCTGTAGCACGGGAAAGTCGGATCTATTAGAGATGCCCTACCCCATATATATATATATATAAAAAAAGGGTATAGTTGAAGCCTCTCTAACTTGTCCACTGTTTTCTCAATAGAGGGGTAGTTCTCTTAAGACTTAGGGCCTCAAGGACTCTCTAGAGTCCATTGAGGGAATGCTTATCTTGCTAAGACTCTAGAACATGGTATGTGGAGTGGAAACATTCATCTAGCTAGAGCCGCGATGACATTATACAAACTCTAGTTCCCCGTGTGAAAATAGGAGAATACACACACTTCGGTGGTGAACTTGAGTTATAGCAGATTCATTATTATTATTGCCGGAGGTTGAACACTTATCATCTCTTTTACTTGTACTTTCATTGTCTTGTTTGCTTGAGGACAAGCAAATGCTTAAGTGTGGGGATATTTGATAAGCGTTCAAATGAGCATATTCACATACCATATATATACTTTTTTTTCATGTCAAATGTAATGATTTGTAGCCCGCCGGTACTTAAAATGCTTCATATTTTGTAAACAGGGCATAAATAGGCCACCCCGACGAAAAGGAAGCATTTGTCAACAAAATGAAGAACAAACGAAGATATTTTGAAGTAAACAGGGGGGTGAACGGCCTTGTGAACGGCCGTTCACACCTGGGCACAAAGGGAGGCACAAAGAAAGGGTGAACGGCCTTGTGAATGGCCGTTCATCTGCCAGTTCAGAGCAAGCCGTGAGGTGAACCGGCTGATGAACCGCCAGTTCACCTGCCGTGAGCAGCGTGAGCGGAATCTGACCGATGAATGTGCCGTTCACGAGGCCGTTCATCATAACTTTTGCAGTTTCATGGGCCCAATCAAGGGCAATGTTGTAATTTTTTTTAGTGGAGCCCTAATTCATGGGTATAAATAGTTAAGTATGAGAGTTTAGAGAGGAGGTTGGCTTGGGAGAGAGGCGAGAGGAGAGATTAGGGCTTGGGGGGGTCATCTCCCCCAAATCTTGAGAGTAGAGAACCCTTGGAGCTACAAGCTTGGAGGTAATGGTGTTCTCTATTAACCTTTCATTGTTTTGTAAGCTTTTCTATTTTGGGTTGAGTTCCCCTTTCATGGGGAACTAATCTATTGGTACTTGGGTATGTTGAACTTTTGGATTGAGCATTAATAGCATTGAATGTTTATGATGATTTGTTGGTACCTTCTTGAAAGTATAATGAATGTTATGTATTGATTGTAATTTCATCACTAGAAATTACTTGTGTACAATACAAGGGTAGAGCTAGCGCCTCCTTGTATTAGGAACTTGCTTCATTAGAGAGTTTCATGAGTATACCGAGGAATCGGGTACTAGAAGGGCGAACGACTCTTTCATACGAATTCATCCCCATGATTCTTCCAATATACATAAATTTCCTTGAGCCTCATATCAAGTCCTAGGAGACTAGTCATCCAACCACCTTGGAAGAGGGGTTGGGTGTAATTTAGGAATTATCCCTTGAGCTTCATATCAAGTCCTAGGAGACTAGTTATCCAATCACCTTGGAAGAGGGATTGGATATAATTTAGGGGCTATTGGCACAAGAAGTACCAACTTTGATTCATAAACATCTTTGCTCATCTTTAGAATTGAAATCCAAAAGGGATACATACCCAAGTATCCTCTCTTGCCATTGATTCACCCCAATCAACTCTCAATTTTCAGTTCTTATTCGCAATCCTTTGTAGCTCTTTAGTTTTGAAAACCAAAACTCCCCCCAAATTGCCATTTAGACTAGGTTATTAAAGCTTGGTTTACACTTAGCAATCTCTATTCCCTGTGGTTCGACATCCGACTTCCCATAGTCCACTTTATTACTTGATCACGACCCGTATACTTACGAAAAAGACACCATCACTAGTGATGCTTGAAATAAGTTGAAGTGGTGTTTTTGTCCGATTCTTTCCATTCTTATGCTGAATGTTGTCGATTAGAGGTAATGTCTTGCTTACTATCAGGCCGCGCAAAGAGAACAGCATGAATGAACCCTGGGAGGGCTGTATAAGCCTCTGCCCAGGTGTATACGGGGTATCATACGGACTGATAGCAGTCCGTATATGTAGGCAGTGTTATATACGACCCCATATGGACTCCGTATAGGAGTCCGTATAGGGTCTGTCGAGAGGCACGAGTAAGGGGCGCTTTAAAAAGCCCCCTTTCACCCTTTTCTCTTCACCATTTTCTCCCTCTTGTGCCCTAGAGACCCCACACCCTCTCTTTGCGACGTGGCGCCTATTCTTCCTCAAATTAAGGGCTGAATCACCCCTAGGTATGTGCTAATCGCTCAAGATCTCAATTGTATACCTTGCCGACATGATTTAGAAACCTAGGGTTGTTTGAAATCGATTTTTCGTGTGGATGACATGAATGAGTTATATTCTTGTGCCATTGTGTGATAGAACTTGCATTGGATGAATGTTGCATGTTTTAGAAGTGTTTTGGATGCGAGATGATGTAGAAATGGGGCCAAGATTCGTCGCGGCCGCCGGCAAGCTCGCGGCCGAGTCCATACGGACTCCCATACGGAGTTTCATACAGACTCGTATAGGGGGCTCGTGATCTGGACTTGGTCGATCCGTATGGAACCCCGTATAGGGGCAATTTAGGTCATTTATTTGAAAATTTTGGCGTACCCTTTTTGCTTCATCGGCACTAACGTTCCTTGTTTAGTTTCAAATATACCGAGGAAGATTACAGCATCGAAGAAGCGCCGAACGGGGGCCGGGTCGTCATCCACCGAGACACACTTCACAGACGAGGTCCAGCCTTCGACATGTCCGCCTCTCCTCTCGCCGCTTCGGTCCGACCCGAGTCATAGATTGGGACACCCTTATCAAGCTTAACATCGCCGACCGAATCCGAGAGATGATATTCTTCGGCGGCTAGGACAGGATCTTCTCCCTTAGCCATGAGGTATTCCGCCGCCTGACCTTGGAGGTGATGAGCTCTTTCGAGGCCGATAGGAGTGCGGTGGGGGAGCAGAACCGCACCGCCATTACCTTCCAGCTTTTCGGGCAGCAGAGGGCGATGAGCTATACTCAGTTCGCGCTGTACATGGGGCTATACGATCGTGATTACACATTCACCCAAGAGTACGCCGAGCTACTCACGGCCTTCCCCGAGCTCACCATTTCTTCTGCGAGCTTCTGGATTCAGTTGGGCGGGCGCCATGACAGTCACAAGGCGTCCTTCATGAAGGACCCTGTGCACCGCTACCTACATGCCCTCATTAGCCGCACCATCGCAGCCCGTAGTGACAATTGTGGAGTCGTCATAGTCACTGATCGCCTATTTCTCTACAGCCTCATTGAGCGAGTTCCGATCCACTTGGGGTACGTGCTCGCAGACTACTTGGCGCATCAGGGGCAGAACACCCGACTCACCGATATCCATGCCGACCCTACATCACACGGCTTATCATGGGCATGGGTCTCGAGGCCGAGTTGGAGGGGGAGCAGCACCTGCAGTTAGTATCCCCACTGGACATGACACTCCTTGCACAGATTGGATTGGTGCGGCGAGCCGGCGGACGTTATAATTTGGTTGGCCACACCTCAGATAGTTCGGAGGAGGAGGGATCCGACTCCGATGATTCCGATGCGGCCGACCCTTCAGCGCAGCTACCCCCAGCACCCGGTGGACCCTCGGCGCCCAGGAGCCGTTACACGAGGTTGGAGGAGCAGATGACCGAGATGAGAGCTGTCCAGGACATGATTTTAGCGGAGCAGCGACGGCTCGTGGTGTATTTGCCTAGCTCTCGCTCTTTATTCGTGGACACACCGCATTTGCACCTCCTCCACCTCCACCACCAGCAGATGATGAGCCACCACGAGACACCTGACGCACTACTTCTCTATTTCGTTTCTCTTTATCTGGAACTTTGTTACCTGCACTTGTTATTTTATTTACCTTTGCACATCATGAGATATTGAGCAAGGGCATCGCCCTGCTGCCCTATGTATTGCTTTCGCTATGTGGATTTTCTTGTTTTGCATGTTATTGGGTTTGATTCTTCTCTCTCTGTTCGCAGAGTTAACATGGGATCCACGACCCTCGATAATCAAGCGGTCCTCCGCTCCCACAAACAACTCTCGGCAACTATTTAGGGGAGTTTCGTTCACCTTTCTCCACTAATTTATTGCGCTGAATTTAATTTTCTCACATTGAGGGCAATGCAAACTTCTAGAGTGTGGGTGGGTGGCTACTTAGCTCCTTTTAGGGTCATTGTAAACTTTTAAGTGTGGAGATAGGTAGCTATCATGATCATCTATTGTAGATATTTTTGTGATAATTATGCTTGATATGCATGACAACCTTGGCGATAGATAAATGTGACATGAATTTCTTCTCTAAGCACACCATTCGTGATTTGAAATGCTTCCAATTGAAACACCATGGGCATGTAGAGGTCATCTTTGTGACAATTATGATTATGAAAGACAATAGATAACCCATTGCCATGTTCTTTTGACTTGACTAGCTAAGCATTGTTTCTCAATGGCTCCAAGAAATTCCGTGGCACTAGTTCAAATTTGTTAATTCCTCATAACACACGTAGTGGACAAGTACAATGAAAATAAAGTAGTTTAGCACATCAATTTAGTTAATAAAGACAGTGTTCCACTGCTTTTGGTGACGAACTAGTTTGGAGTTCCGGCTCCTAACCAGAGTGTTCTTCATTTCGAAAAAATCACCATTTAGCATGAACATCTACGGGTAGAGTTGTAACCACCTAAGTAACTAAGGATTCGGGTGCCTAATCAGCATGATTCCTCTGCAAAAGGGGGGGACTACACTCTACCCTGATCTTCAGTTTGGGAAAGTCGGATCTAATAGAGATGCCCTATCCGAGTCTCTTCAAAAAAAAAAAAAAAAAATTGTTATATTTGTCCACCGTCCATCCAATAGGGGAACAACTCCTTTGATCTTAGGGCCCCAAGGACCTTCTAGAGTCCACTGAGAGCATGCTTGCCTTATTAAAACTTCAGAACATGGCATGTGGAGTGAACAAGCTTTGTCTAGGACTTTATCGGAAGAGTTACAGGATCAATCTAAGCCCTGGTGTGGAGATAGGAAAATACAATGAGCTGGTGCTATTGGACTAGAATTCATGTATAGTTTGTGGAGCCCAAGGTTGAACACTTATCTTCTTTTCTTGACTTCTTTTCTTTGCTTGAGGACAAGCAAAACTTTAAGTGTGGAGATATGTGATAAGTGTTCAAATGAGCATCGTTTATATATGGAATTCATGCATATTACTTTATGTTTTGGAGGAATGTTGGCCCGCCGATGCTCAAAAAGGCTTTGTTTTTGTAAACAGGGCAGAAAACAGCAATCTCAAGAGAAAGGAAGCGTTTTCAAGAGAATGCGGGCCAAAGTAAGCGAAACTGAGCTGAAAGACAGTCCATACGGAGTCCCATACGGACCCGTATGGACCTGGAGATTTATACGGACACATGAACGGACTGACAGAACCCCGTACACAAGGACCTGAGAAGTATACCACCCCATATGATAGTCCGTATGGGAGTCCGTATACGGGCCATACGGGGTCGCATGGAACACATACTGGGTGGTATATCGTAAAACTGCAGCTGCGATTTCGGCCGAATCGAGGGTAAAGTCGGGAAATACACCCAAAACCCTAGAGGGAGGTATAAATAGAAATGTTAATGAGGGTTTTGGGGCATCTTGGAGGAGGTGGAAGCCAAAGCATCAAGGAGGAAGCTATCATCATCTTCTCCATCACCAAGGAGGAGAGGGCTTGAGGAGTTTCCCATCAAGAGGGCTCAAGAAGAAGAAGAAGGGGCTAAAGAGAAGCAAGAGATCCACCAACGGTTATCATCAAGGGGTTTTTATCTCATGAACTCTATGTTTGATTTCTCTCTTGGCATTGGTTGTTACTCTCCATTGATGGAGAGCTAAACTCTTGGTACTTGGGTGTTGATGAACCTTTGGATTATGGTCAATTGATATTGTTTCTTCTATGTTGATTACTTGGTTGAATGCATTGTAGTCTATTGAATGTATTGTATGGTGAAAGTATTAACCTCTCTACGTCGCGAGAGCCCGGAGAGGTTTCTCTAGTCCATGTGGGGGAAGAAGCGAGCGCACTCCCCGCGTGTAGACAAACTTCAATAGAGAGGGCTAGGAGTACACCGGGAGCCCGGGTACTAAGGCGAGCAACTCCTTTAGATGTCCTATTCCCTTAGTCCTTCCAAGAGATAGGTTCCCTAGAACTTAACTAGTGAGGGTACTAGGTTGAGTAATCACCCTCGAGCGAGGGGATGAAATCATATTAGGAACCCTTGGCCAATGATTCACCAAGACTCAACATAGAGAGCATCATCCACATCTAAGGAAATCCAAAGGGGATTCAATCGCCCAAGTATCCCCTTCATCAATTGAACATCTTCAAGATCAATTATACTTGTTAATTTGTATGGTTAGTTTTAGAATTAGGTTTTAGTATCATCAACCCAACCTGATTGACTAAATAATAGACAAATAGCTACTACTAGTACTTTCTTTCTTCCTGAGGATTCGATACCCGACTTTTCAATAGTCCACTCTACTACTTGATCCGACCCGTGCACTTGCGGATTTAACGCATCAAGCGGGCCATGGGATGTGTCTATAAGAAGTCCATCGGTGCTGAGGATGGCCGCTCACCGGACTAGGGTTGGGGGATGGTGTCGTCAAGTGCGTTGCCAGTATCAGCGACACCTGGGTCACTCCCACAGTCGAGTCAGACCCCCTTGGCCTCTGATACCATGTAACGAGCTGTGAGCGAGAATCGAGAGAGAGAGTGATGGGAGTTTAAAGGAGAAGCTGAGATAATAGACTTCCAAGCCAGATCTGGATTAATATCAAACTTGTTTTTAGACTCGATGATTGTCATTACAATGTTGTGTTTTATCTCAAATATTTCTTAAAATGCTAAATATTTCTCTTACTTTTGTTCCTTCTATGAATCTTGCTGCTCTTTCAAGATTCTTTTTCATGTTTTTTAATAACTACTGAGTACCATGTCATTTATATTGAAATATTGGAATGAACAGAAGTAGGTGACTTGAAACTTTATAATTTTTCATGTGAAATAATTTTATCAAATTTTATATATATTTTTTCTTTATATCAAAGGGGAGCATTAGCAACAACTGTAAAGTTTTCAATATGTAATGTTGATGCCAAAAACTGGTCCACGTCACGCGTTTGAGGTCCTTTTATCAAGTACCTCGTGATCCGGTCTCACCGATCTCGCGGTTAGAATTTATAGTTGATGTGAGCGCTTACGCTTCTGAGCGAGGGGAGTGCGAAGAGCATCATAAAAACTCCGCTCGGAATTACTGGAATTACTCATCAACGAGCCTGTAAAAAGGAGAGGACGGTGATCGGAATTGGGCCTTTCCGCCCGGATTCAGCTCTGATGCTTAAGTTAGAAAACTTGAATAGAGAATCTTAGTTTTAGGCAGTTTTTTGTGTGATGAGTTTTTTTTTCGGGATCCCTTTTCTTCTATTAGCACTCTTCTTTTATAGTACCTTAGAGGCGGTTCAGGAAAGGCGGTGAAGTAAGGCGGTGAGTTAGGTAAAATATCTCTTAAGGCGGTAGGAAGGAGGTAGGAAATATCTGCCCACTGTAGCAAGTGGATAAGGCCCACTCACTGTAGAGGCGTTAGATATTTCTCTATCTCTTTCTTTCTACCCTACGCCCCTACGCCCTTTATGAGAGGGTTGTTACAATTCCGACGGACTTGTTTGCAGGCTTGTTTGCAGGATTGAATCCTTACACTATTTGCCGAGCGGAATTTGTGCAAAGATGGTGATACTGCCATATAGCCAAATGAACAAGTGGTCCTTTAGCTTAACGACACCTGTCTTCACCAAATATATCCGTAACACTAGTCCCTCCCCTAGTATACTTGTTCGAAAAATCTAAGTGAGGGGTGAGCTAAACGCACGTTTCGCTTGGTTCGAGAACAAGTATCATTCTTAGTTGGCATGTCTATGTAGGCGTAGGCTCTGTGTACAGTCGCTTGCACCTAAAGGTCACATGGTTTAATAGGCGACCGACGTTTACTGTGTTCCTTCTTGCTGTTATCGAGGTAGATTTTGATTCCAGAATTCTCGCCTATAGTGTCGATGGGTTCTCCTATTTAAGGGCTTGTATGGATAGGGTGTTTTGACTAGAAAACTTTTGCACCCTTGTATTTTTGTATCATGAAACCAGCGCTTGTCTTTTTACAAGTTTTTCACTTTTCTCCGGTCTTTCGCGTTGCTGAATTCCAGTTCCTTTTATGAGCACCTAACGGAATTAAGGATAGGGTAATCCACTGGTAAGTCAAATGGGCGTGTTTGGCCATCTATTTTCTGATTGGCGGGGGTAGGTGAAATGAGCATAGGCGAGGTGGGAAGCTTTTCATGTGACCATGGTGTGGGCGGAGACCTCTTAGTTTTTCTTCGCAGGGGTATGCGCTTGAGGTTGAGATGTTTGGAGGCGACTCTTGCCGTAGAGAGGTGGGTCCCCACCTCCGGCCTCCCGTGCGTAACAAGCTCCTAAAGAACGAGGATAGCGGCAGTGCGGAAGCCCGTGTATCTCCCTCCGAGTCTTATCCGAGTGTGTACGCTTGAGGACGGGTCCGCGGACGTTTAGGATAATCCGTTTGGAAATATGGTTAGGATAATCCGTTCGGAAATATGTTTTAGAGTTTGTTATATCGCTTTATTTACATCCGTTATGTGTAATTTGAATAAATGACGCTTTGTCGTTTTGTTTTTAAATCTTTTGGCCTTTTTATGGCCTTTGTTGATGATCCTATGTTGGAGTGTGCGTTTTGTCTTTGTGCGTGCAGGGCTCTGCGCCCAATGTCACCGGGCTCTACCTTCCATGTATAGCGCTTTTTGTTTTCTAAGGCGTAGCGTGTCTCCTTTACTATTTAGCATTTAAAGGGGGGGATAATGGTACGACATACGGCGTAATGCGCTTTGTCAACGTTATGATGGCGATGGGGCGTGATTTTCCATGTATGCGGTGCGCTTGATATTCTTGAAGTTGGCAGAATTTTGAATTGTTTTGAGGAGGTGTCGATGGTTGTTTGAGCGGTTGATTTGTAGGTTTTTGGTTCCAGAGGTTGGTCGGAACACAACCTAAGATCTCACAGCCATGGATTCATTGCTTTTGTATATAAGGGAACCGAGCAAAGAAAAA
Source organism: Dioscorea zingiberensis (assembly GCA_026586065.1). Taxonomy (NCBI): domain Eukaryota; kingdom Viridiplantae; phylum Streptophyta; class Magnoliopsida; order Dioscoreales; family Dioscoreaceae; genus Dioscorea; species Dioscorea zingiberensis. The sequence goes on along the minus strand of CM048819.1, from coordinate 16,909,660 downwards.
GATTGCTTCGAAAATCAAGTTCTCTTCTCCAGATTTCCTCTTCTCCGGCGAGCTCTGGTTTAGTGCTTTTTTTCTTATCTTTTTCCTCCTCTAAGGTAATGGCTAGTGCTACTTCTTCTTCCTCTAGTTCTTCTCACGAGTCCTCGATTCCTTTTTCGTCCCAACCCTCACGGTTTTACATTTGTCATTCGGTGATCCCGGGTGGGTGAACTTGAGGCGTTCGATTCGAGGGTTGGCGGGTTCATCCACGCCTCTAGGGCATGGGTAGGGGTTACGATCACGTGCTCATAAGTCTTCTTGGGCGGTCGAGGTAGATAACCTAAGTAACTAAGTATGAGATAAATCTCATTTTGCTTCGAGGTTAGGGTTCCTTGTTGCAGGGAGAGGGCAAGTTCTCCTGGGAAGGAGATAGCCGTCTATCAAGATGCGCTATTAGGTGGCCTTAGACTCCTTTTACGATTTTGCTAAAGGCGGTATTAGAGTATCACTTGTGTCCTTCAGGTTGGCCCCAAATTCACGGAGACTCTTGAGCGGCTTTGTTATCGTTTCAAGCATTACGGAATAAATCCGACCGTCCGTGGTTCCGTATGCTTTTTAGTCTATGTCTAGAATCTAATGCCGATTGGTATTACTTCGGCTTCGTCACGGGAGAAAATTTTTTAGGGAAGGTCCCTTCTTCCATTTAGCGATGGAAGAGCAAATTTTTCTTTGTCAAAAAGTAAGTGCGAGTGGGATGTCCGAACAAGGTGGGAAGTTCAGAGCGGACATCGCTTGTGCGTGGAAATACGAGGTGAAGAGGTGGGTCTTCTTAAGTCAAGCGAGGGGTTATCAAAGTGTACATGGATGAGTTCTTGACAAAGGAAAACCTTGTTAAATGTCATTTAATAGTGTCCCGTAGTAGGAATTATTAAATTGTACCTTACTAGTGCGATTTTTTAACTACGATTATCTAAATTTTTTTTTTTTGACATTTGTTTTGTAGGAAATCCGATGGAGAGGCGACTATGTTAAGGGTCTTTGGCCTCTTTCGAAACTGAAGTTCACCCGTCTTTGCCTGTGAAGCATGAAGAAGAAGGAGGTGGTACTTGGCGAAATTTGACTACCTTCCAAGGAAGAAAGAAAGAAGAGGAAGAGAAAAGAGAAGCTCTTCCAAAGGGGATTAAGAATTACCCACGGTGCAGGGGTCCTCACCGGGAGAGGAGAACCAAGAGGAAGAATTTCGAGGGCGTGTAGTCGAATTGTAGAAGAACTAGGTAGGCGCCTCGGGGAAGAGGTTTGTCGCGGAAGAAATCAAGCGTTGTCCCAATTCCGAGGGTCCTTCTTCAGTACCGGGAGGACATCCTTCTCATGAGAGGTGAAATTTCTATTTTCTATAGGTATGTTTCACTTAGAACTCTTAACTTAGGTTTTATTTTGTAGGTGAGTTAGGAGAAGCGACCTTAGTGGATAAATTAAGAGTGGTGGATTCCGTTTTAAAGGGATCCCACACTTGCATGAAGGAGTTATCTTCTCGAGGATACCCTTTCGTGATGTCAAGTCCGTAAGGATGTTTTAATGGCCATGCGGCGAGGCTGACTCTCTAAAACTCGAGGGGCTAGCAGGGAAGAGGCCACTTACCAATTATTCCGTGGCCATCTTTGCCGGGTAAGGGGTTGTTCTCATATTTCCCTTTATTTCTAAATTTGGTATATTTTATGGCGTTTGTTATTTCGTGGAGACCGCTCAATGGGCGGATCGGGTTGGTACTCTTTGCCAAGAAGATTTGGCCAAGATGGAAATGAATAGGGTAGATATCGCTTCGGTTGAGCTCTAGGGTGGCGGCCTTGGAGAGAGAGAAGAAACTTGACATGAGGCTATCCGGGCCCTTGAGTAAGACAAAGCCAGAAGCTGGTGCACCAACTATCTACCACGGAGAAGGAGAAAAAGCGGTCTAGCGGCTCGGCTATCTATTTCCAAAGGTTCTCTTACTGGCGAGGAGGGATATCAAAGGTTACAAGATGAATCCGAGGTTGAAGAAGGAACTCCAATCTACTCGGGAGGAGCGAAATACCGGCTTGATGGGATCTAAAGGCGAAGGTCACGGAGCTTACCAGTTCCTGCCGAGTTGGCGAAAATAAGGGGGCGTGATACACTTAAAGGCAGATGTGGCTTCCCGTTGAAAGCTCCTAAGTCAGGCTTCGTAAGAAATTAAAGATTTAATGGAGCAGCCGGACAATTTAGAAGAAGGAGGTTGCGGCTTAGAGAGAAAGTTAAATATAGGGCCACTTGTATATGATAGTGCAACAAGTGGGCTATCATATTCCTCCTAAGGAGGTTTTATGTCTAGAGTGCATTTGGAGTCTTGAAGAAATTTACTGAGACTCAAGAGCAACAAGTCATCAAGACTCGGAGGCTCTGTCTCTCGCTCCTTGCATTCACCTCTTGGAACCTTTCTACCCAAGTTCTTCTAGCCGAGGCGGTTGCCCTGAGGGCCCTAGCTCTTAGGATGTTTTTCTTTTATGAATGTTCTTGTAAATTCTCAATCATTTGGAATGTAAGTTTTATTCATATGAAACACAAACCTTTATTTTGATGAAGTTTTATTTCCGAGTGATGGTTATCCTTAACCATATAAGAAATTCATTTGAGAAGTATTTTCCGAAGTCTTTTGTAAATTTCTTCTTTCTTCCCTCTTCCTTTGATTTTGTATGATGCCTCAGAACGGTCCTTAGTCCAATCCTGAGACTTTTGAGTTGTTGAATGAAGTACTGCTTCATTAAATGAGATTATTTGCCTCATATTTCGACGGATTTTCGCCTTGCTTTTTGGATAAGAGTTATGCGTTCTATCCCTCAGGGATAATTCCACTTCGTCTTCCAAGAATGGGAATTTCACGCATTTTTGTAGGATGGGAATTTCACCGCATCTTAGTAGGATGGGAATTTCACCGCGATCTTAATAGGATGGGAATTTCACCGCATCTTAATAGAAAGAAAAGACTTGAGCTTTATTAGTGAATTTTAAAGCTACGAGAATTTCTTGATAGTAACGTGCGTAGATGTTGATGGAATGAGCGGCTTGAGGTCTTTCCGCCCATATTTACTAGATAATAGGTGCTTGCGGACGATTCTTTGTATGGCGTAAGGGCGCTTCCAGTTAGGAGTTAAGCTTCCCGTTGGGCTTTTATTTCCAAGAAACTCATTTTCCGTAGGACTAGATCGCCATTTGGAAGAAGACTCTTTTTACCCTTGTGTCATAGAACCTTTTACTTTACGTGATAGATGGTGCCTTAGTTTCCACTTCTCTCGTTCTTCGAGTAGATCAAGTTCAGCTCGGAGTTTTCTCATTCTCTTACGAGGAGAAAGTTTGCTGTGTAAGGTAGGCATCCCTATTTCCGCGGGGATGGCGACCTCTGCCCGTAGAGGAGAAATGGGGTCTCTCCGGTGGGAGTTCTTGTTTGTCTGTGAGGCCCAAAGGCTCGAATTTCTTCTACCCGGTTAGTCCCATTTACGAATACCCGTGTTTTTCGGTTTGAAGCGAGTGCGGTTTTACTTCTACTTGGCCGTTGGCTTGGGATGTGTCCGCAGGACGTTAACTGGATTCAATTCCAGGAGTTACGAGCAAAAGCTTTTGAAGGCTTTGTTTATCAAGCGTGTCCATTATCTAAAATGGCGAGGAATGCCGAATCGACAAATAACGCTCGCCATAAGAATCCCGTGATGTGCTTTCTCCGTGATTTTTGGCCAAGGTTTACTTCCACCCCTTTGGTGAAGTAGTCAATGGCGACTATTAGAAACTTCATTTGCCCTGGCCCTAATCAAGTAGAGAGCGGCCCTAGGAGATCGAGATGCAAGTATGGTGAGGGCTAATGATGGGTGTAAGCCGCCAATGTGGTCGCCTCAATCTTGGAATGCGTATGGCATCGTGATTCGTTTAACGCTATCAGGTCTGTGAGTTAGCGTTGGCCATTAATACTTGCCGTAGGACTTTGTAACTTAAGGCTTTGCCCCTATGTGACCTCCTCCAATGCCTTGTGAATTTCTTGAAGGATATAACTAATACATTGGGCGGCAAGCATGCTAAGAAGGGGTCAAGTATAGGATCTTCTATATAGGTTCTAATCGATTGATGCATCAGCTGATTTGTAAGAAATCCGTCTGCCTCTACTTTGTTGGGTGCGTGCGAGTCCACCTTGTAGATAATTTAGGGGTCCATCCCGCTTGACTCTACGCATTTGTACTTCCTCCTCTAATCCGTAGGATGGTTCTTGTGGGAAGATATTGTAGGTTAAGGAAGGCTCTGTGTCTGTTGTCTTTGTGGCCCTTTTGGAAGGCGTCGCCTCTTGGTTTGGATTAAATGAGACTTTTTCAATTTGGAAGCGAGCAAGTGTGGAACTATTTTCTTTACCACCGCTTGGTACTTGACCATGTTTTCTTCCTTAACTTCAAAGCCCAAAGGTGTGGCTTACTATTAATTTGTGAGTCGGAATATACGCTAAGAGAATCTTTGAATTCGAGCCCGGGCGAGTGTAATCCTGCGATAAGGGCCCATATTCGGCCTCATTGTTGGGTTGCTCGAATTGGAACTTTAGTACCGTCACATTTTTCACTTGGAAGAGAGAGTAGACCGAACCTTACTTTTCTTCCGTTCATCGATCCGGTCAACATATAAGGTCCATGTAGGATGTTAGGGGCTTTCTTACGGACTTTGCGGACGGGTTCGTCCACATTTCTTTGGGAAGGTTAATTCCATGACGAAATCTGCCAAAGACTTGAGCCTTTATTGCGTTCGAGGTTTAGGAAGTGAGATCGAACTCACTACCCTATACCCATTGGCTAGGCGTCAGGAGTTTCGAGGTTTATGGAGAATCACTTTAGTAGGTGATCGTCAATACTATGATCTTGTGGGCTTGAAAGTAAGGCCCAACCTCAGCAGATGTGATAAGAGCAAAGGCCAACTTTTCGAGTGGTAGATATCTCGGTCATCGTTAAGGATTTTACTTGTAGTAGGCGGGTTTTTGGACTCCGTTATCTTCTCTTAGAAGCTGGCCGACATGCGTAACAGCCGGCAATAAACGTGAGAGTTCTTCTCCGCACCGTGGCTTAGCTAGTAGCCGAGGGCAGGAGATAGTCCTTAAGCCCACAGAAGGCTTTTTAGCATTCTTGTCTAAATAAACTCCATTTTGGGTGCTTTTCTTAGGGCTTGGAAAAGTGGGAGATTTTTCTCTCCGGCTTTGAGATAAATCATAGCGCGGTGAGACGCCAGATTAAGCCGTTGAATTTCTTGAAGACTTTTAGGCGATCCCATGTCAAGAATAGCTCGATTTTATCCGGATTCGCTTTCATCCCTCTTTGTGTTAGATAAATCCCGTGAATTTTCCGATCGAACGCCGAAAAGAACACTTGTTCGGGTTTTAAGCATAGTATAATCGAAGAGACGAAAAGCCTCTTGTAAGTCGCGGGTGTTCAGCCTTCGGCTCTTTACTAAGATATCGTCACATGGCTTCAACATTTCGCCAATTTGCTCTCACGAAGGCAGATTTATAAGCCTCTGGAAGGTGGCTTGGCATTTTAGGCGAGCAGCATCACTATATATAAAGATGTTCCGTGCTCATAATGAAAGACGCTTTTTTCTTACCTTTGGCCATTTGGATTTTGGTTATAACTGAGGAAGCATCCAAGAAGCTCAACATCTCATGCCCCGTTTAGCCGAATCCACTAAACTATCAATTGACTGTGGCGGGAAACGAATCTTTCAGGCAGTTTTGTTTAAGTCCGGTGAAGTCAACGTGACATCCTCCATTTTCGACGGCTTTCACGGGACCATTGGCAAGCAACCGGGTAGTATACCTCTCGGATAAACTTAGCTTTTGGAGATTAGATACTTCTTCTCCAGCGGCCTTACGCGCTCACAGTGCGGAAGTTCTCGTTCGCTTTGTGGGTTTTAAGCGATTGGTCGATGTTGAGACGATGCTGCGATGATATTACGTTTTCGCGGCATATCCTCGAAGACCAAGCGAAGAGATCGGAATTTGCTCTCAATATTCTCTTAGATCTTCCGTTGTTGTTATCAAATCTGCCTCTAATCCGTGCCGATGCGGTCCGCTCTGTTCTATGTATGCTAGGTAGCAATTCTTAGGTGTAGGTGAAGCTCCTCATTTTCCGCTCTAAATTCTCACACTAACGGCTTCACGAAACCTTTGTCTTGTCAGTTGGGAGTTTTCCTTTGAGGTTGAGACATGGCATTGCCAGGTACGTGCGGTTGATCTCCTCTTATCTCCACCGCCACTTTTAGTTTGGGAATTTGAGGAGAGGTGATAGTAGAGATTGACTGACTTTCAAGATTATTTGAGGTTGGTCTACCAGGGATTACGTTGTAACTAAAGCACAACGCACAACCAAGAAAATTTCTTATCACTTGTGATGACCTTGGCGGAGTTCCCACCGTAATCGGCAAGGAGATCATTCCTTACATTTGTACTACCCCTCAGGAGAACCCTACCAGGATGATTTCACGGAAAGTCATCTGCAAGTCATATCTCATTCTTTCGAAAGCAGCTCCAAGAGGATATCAACTGAACTTCCACTGCCTATCAAAACTCTTTCATCACGGAAATTAGACACTTTGATAGCGACAACCAACGCTTAGTCATCATGGGTGGTGAACTCACTGACATCATTATTGTCATAGAAAATGATTGGTGGTAGGTCGAGATCGATCTTCGTGCGTTTCTATTTCCTAGCGTGGTTCCGACATTCAGTATTAACTTTTCCGAGGCGGAACTTTCACCACCACAGGGACCAGCTTGTTTGATAAATCCACCATTTCTCCTTTTTCTTCTTCAGGGTTGTGAAATTTGGGTTCTCCTTGAATCTCAAGGTTGATGTATTGTTCAATTGTCCCTTTTGAATGACATCTTCTATTCGTTCATCAGTGGGTACACTTTTACGTGCATGTATCCCTCCTGGATTGATGAAGCTGTGATGCAATACTTTCTTATCGCTCTTTGCCGCTCGGCAGCTTTGCAGTTCTACCACGAAGCTTTTGTTCTTTGATTTGCATAAGAATGTAGAAGCCACCGGTTTGATTGATGGGGTATGGTGATCATATGACAATTTTTCCTTCCTTGAAGGCTCTGTGTAGTGTATGTTGTTAGGGCGTCGCGGAGGTTTTGGGCCTCTGTTTATGCCTTTGCCCTTTACATGCGATCCTCTTTCCTTTCAGCGATCCGGGGCCTTCACGGCGCTATGGTGGGTTTTTCCTTAGGGTGTCCCACGGGTCCACGTCTAGCCTCTTCTTCCCAACCCATATAAATTTCCCGGAATTGATATACTTTTAAAGGGATCATAAGGGCTAGGAATGGTTTTTGGTGGATCTAGTGTTAGGGAAAATCGGAAGGGAAGTCTAATAACCCTTCCATTAGAAAAGTCCAAATTGGCATCACGTGGAGATCCATAACATTAAATTTACCGCCTATGTAACTTAAATAGGCCTCGGGCGTTTCTTCCTCATCTTGCTTAATCTTGAGAAGGGTGGAGTCGGGGTTTTCTTTTGCTTTGAGTAATTGGCAAATAGGCTAGGAAGCGATCTGCTTTAAAATCAAAAAGAAGTAATGTCGTACTAGATGGGAGATCGACAAACCGCAATCTTGCGCTTTTCCCTCAGGGTGGGAAAAGCTAGAAATACGCACATCTTGGCGTCTGTGATTCCGATTGAGGAGCATTTTCACCAAAAGATTTCCTGTGTGTTGGGATGGATGGTTTTGCCTTCAAATACAGCGATTAAATGCATCCGAACTTGCTTCCGTATTTCTAACGATAAAGGGTGAATACATACCGAGAACGTGTCGTTAGGACTTTTCCCTCGAGAGGTTACTAATTGCCGAGTCCTTCTATCAATCGTTTTGAGCGGTTGGACTATTCGCCATTCTCCTTGTCGTTCGGTTCTTGTGGCTGCTTTGCCTACGCCGAACGGAGGGAGGTTCCGAACTAGCGGAAAAGGCGGTCCTTTCACATTTTCTCTTTTATGGAGTCGAGGTTCTCGTTCTCCCTCTACTTGGAATTATCCGGTGGGGTTGTTGGTATGTTGGGCGTTGGAACTTTGTAGGAGGAGGTGGAGGATGAAGTCAAAGCGTGAATGTTCGAAGTCAACCGTTCAATTGTTGTCAGAGGTTAAGGTAAAGTGCAGGAGATTCTTGAGGTTGGACTGGAAGGATTTTGATATGGCTGTAAGATGGGCGGATTATCGGTTTTCTTCATGCCTTCACGGACCTCATGATCCTTCGCATTATTTTAGGGCTCCTCGTTCTTGAATTCGTTTTGATCTTACGGTAGTGGTCATTTGGCTTTTCGTAAGGGTCCCCGCGGATGGCGTAAGCTGATGCCAAAACCGGGTCCGCGTCGCGTTCGGTCATTATTCTACCTGGTCCAAATCTCTCTCGATCAGCGGTTAGAATTTATAGTTGATGTGGCGCTTACTACGCCCTCTGGAGCGAAGAAAGGCATCGTAAAAACTCGCCGAATTCTGGAATTACTCATCAACGAGCAGAAAAAGGAAGGGACGTGGGTGGAGCCTTCCCACCGGGATTCACCGATGCTTAAGTTAGAAACTTGAATAGAATCTTAGTTTTAGAGTTTTTGTGTGATGAGTTTTTTAGGGATCCCTTTTCTTCTATTAGCACTCTTCTTTATATAGTACCTTAGAAGTTGGGGTGAAGTAAAGGCGGTGAAGTTAGGTTAAAATATCTCTTAAAGGCGGTAGGAAGAAGCGGTAGGGGAAAATATCCGCCTTGTATGAAAGTGGATAAGGCCAGCTCCTTGTAGAGAGCGTTAGATGTTTCTCTATCTCTTTCTTTCTACCCTCGCCCCTCGCCTTTATGAGGAGGGTTAAATTCATAACTGACTTGTTTGCAGGATTGAATCCTTACGCTATTTGCCGAGCGGAATTTGTGCAAAGATGGTGATACTGTCATATAGCCAAATGAACAAGTGGTCCTTTAGCTTAACGACACCTGTCTTTACCAAATATATCCGTAACATGTAACATTGAGGTCATGAGTTCGAGTCATAAAAATAATTTTTTATAAAAATAATAGAATAAGGTTTATGTTCAAATAGGCGAGAGTTTTGTTGCACTGAACTGCCCCATATTTTGTTTATATCAATAGCATTACAAATTCGCTTCAGTAGATGAGACTAAAGTGTGCCGGCATTGGGTTTGGTGTTTATCACTTAAATAATTCGTCCTGCCTGCCATCATTCCATCACCCAATCACTCCACTCAACACACTCGTTTTTTGTGTGATTTGTGCTTCAATGTGCATGAGCCCTTCAATGGTGGGACAATGTATTTGATTCCATTGTTGCATCGTCTTTTCATATTCCCATTGAATGTTTGGAAACTTGATTATTTTCTATATTTAAATCTCACTACAGCGTAGTATAAATGAAATAAAAATAAAATTCTTTTTCATTTATCAAGTGTTTTATTACAATTGCTAAAGTGTTTGTTTTTTCAAGTTATTCTTATTTAATCTTAAATTTTTATTTGAAAACCAAAAAGTGTGTACATACATATATATATTCTAAACGCGCTTGTACAACTCACATGAAAGCTATGGTCACTAACATTAAATTGATTGAATATGACTCGCATAACAAGTTGCTCTCCAATACACCAAGCTTTTGATAATTCAACTTCTTTTTATCATTTTCTAAACCATTAATTTCCTCAATAAAATTTTATTTCAAACATAATATCGTAGAATCCGAAAGCTTTAGCGAAAATGGTTGCCAACTTTTGAAAGAGAGATAAAGCTTCAAGCTATATGATTGGCATTGTAAGAGTCAATGAAATAAAAAGTTTCAACAAAGTAGACTACGCATTCCTTTGATTCTTCATTTTGGTCAATAAAATTGATGCGGTGACATGCATGTTGATAATTTTAATTTCAAAGAAAAATAAAGTTTAGCAATATAATTAATTTCTCTAGTTTATTTTATCTTTCTTAATATAAAACTTAATAAAAATACGTTTTTTTTTAATTTATTTATTGTATGAACAAAGAAAACCATTTTCCTTCAAACATTGACGTCTTTGTTAATAGACCAAATGTATATTTGACCAAATCAAATGGAACATTAGTTATCCATTGTCATTAAAATAGATATTTGGGCCCATGCATGCACTTAGAATTCATTGTCTTGACAAATGGGTTCCAACTTGCATATTTTTTTTTGGCTAGAATCTTTTGAAACTACATTTATGTATTTATTAATTATACAACCTGCATGGACGCAGACCAAACCATGCACATAGATAATGTAATTTTACCCTTCTTTTATCTCCCATAACTTCCACTCTACAAAACATAAAGAGAAATAAAAAAATGTACCCAATACCGAATATCTATACCAGATATAAATGTACGCAATATGAGAGAAAAGTTCTAAATTTATACAAGCTAAGATAAACAAAATCCTAACCTTAACATTCTAACTTGGAGTAGTCATGGATCAAAGTCTGTTTGTTTTTGGTCAAATATCCTATTTAGTCCCTCTATTATTACAATTTGTCCCTTTGGGTCCCTCTAATATAAAACATACCTTTTTGGTCCCTTTAATTTTACGTTTGTGTCTTTTAAATCCTTCCACAAGCCTTTTTGGTCCCTTTATTTATGTTTTCGTTTTTGGTCCTATAAACTTGGGGAGGGATTTAAAAGACACAAACGTAATATTAAAAATTAAAAGCATGCTTTATATTGTATATTAGAAGACAAATCGTAATAATAGAGGGACTAAATAGGGTATTTGACCTTTGTTTTTCTGTTGAATAATTGAGTCATGATAATACACGCTTAAAGGTACAAAAGCACTCACATTATGTCACTTGAGTTGAAGTTGACTAGTCTCCAAGAAGATAGTGATTGGCCGAAAGAGTCATTCATGAAAATGCATCTTCAAACCTTTGTATTTTTTTTTATTTTTTGATATAGGGGATAAACCACTCCACAGAGAACGTCAAAGAGCATGACTTTAAATGACAAGCACCTTTGATCTCTCACCGTGCACGTACAGATGTGAGGATTTGAATTTGGAAGCTTTGTGTTCACCAAGTGAATTATGCAAATTGCTCCACCATTTGTAGGAGTGGAGACTCGAACCTGATAGTATGCTCAACCAAATGAATTACTAAATACACAAGATCCGAGATACCGGTAGACTAATGGTCCTTTGATAACCTTTGTATTTTATAAAGTAGATGAAAGAGATGAAGAAAAAAAATTGAAAGGTTTATATAGAATTTGGTCAGCCGCCAAAGCCAGCAAACTTTCTTTGTCTTTTGTATTTTTGTCTTTAATTTGCATCTGTTTTCTCTTTCTCTAGTCTCTCTCAAACATGTATCATGAAAGTCAGAAAAACTCTTACGTCAAAGTGATCAGAGGTCTTAGTTTGAAGTCTACTAGTAAGAATTATCGGTAAAACAGTTTCACTTGCACTCAAAAAGCACCAAAAAAAAGATCTGTATTTTTTGTCTTAATCTGTTGATGTGATTCCGCGCGCTTGCATGTACATGATCTAATGTAAACGCAATTATGCAATTATAACTAATATGATAAGATTAACCTTTATAAATATAAATTTTGGGAAAAAGTTTTGACTTGTTTTAAGTTTAGTTGATGAAAATATTTGAAAACCACCTTTTTTTTTGTAGTGAGAGTTTTTGTATTTATATTCATAATCTAGTAATTATTTAGAAATGTTGATTATAAAATAAATGAAAAAAATTAATTTACTAGTATAATTGAGGGTTGATTGATGCAGATATAGAAGACTTAAATATAAATGGAAAGTACTAATATGCTCCTATAATTGATGGTTGATTGACACATATATGTAAGGCCTTAGATTAAGATAAAGGATCCTCTAGTATCGGATCCTTAATACTGCTAAGCGTCGGATTTGAACAGACATGGAGCTTGGATCGGAAGAATTGAAAGAAAGGCCTAAGCACACTTATGTTAAATTAAGATATCAGTAACTTGTAAGTGAGAGGGCACATAATGTGTGTGAAGTTTGCCAGCGACAACAAGTTCGCGAAGAAAGTGGTAATCTAACTCAATATGCTTGGCCCGCTTGTGAGAAACAAGGTTGGAGCTCAAAAAAATCTCACTTTTGTTGTCACATAATAAAAGAGGTCATTGTGGAAGAGAAACTTTGAGGTCAAGAAGGAGATGTGTGAGTCAAAGACTTTTGGCGGCAATGAGAGCGCACAAGATCGCACAATACTCAGACTCATAGCTTGAACGAAAAGTAGGTTGCTTCTTGGCACTCCAAGAAACCAAATTGTCACCACGTTAAATAAAATAACTAGCGATAGAGCGACAAGTGTCAGGACATCCTGCCCAGTTGGCATCAGAGTAAGCAACTAAAGCACCAAGAGAAGCAAATGGATGAAAAGTGAGGCCACAATGCAATGTGACCTTAACATAGCAGAATGCACTTTATAGCAAGAAAGTGATCACCAGTCAAAGAGTGTAGAAATTGACTCAAAGAGTTTATAGCATGAGTAATGTTGGGACTCATAATAGTTAAATACTAGAGAGCACCAACAAGAGATATATAAAGAGTGGGATTCGAAAACAAAGGGCTATTAGAAGAGAGATGTTGGGAAATAACAATGGGTGGTGTGAACATGCTTGTTGTCAAGTAACTGAGGAATAAAAAGACCATCATTTGTGGGTGTAGCTTCAGGACCAAGAGAGTAACTAAGAAAACCCAAATCCTTGATAGCAAACTCAGAATTGAGCTTATAAGTAAAGCTATCGAGAGGAGAGGAGTTGTTGGTTACAATAATGATGTCATCAACATAAGGAAGCAAATAAATAATATCAGACTGCCTGTGTGAAAGACAAAGAGTGATGTGTCTGCATGACTGCAATAAAAACCAAGGTGAATGAGGAAGAATTGAATCGCTAAAACCAGGCAAGAGAAGCTTGCTTTTGGCCATAAAATGTTTTCTTCAACTAAAAAACATGATTAGGGAAGCTAGAGTCAATGTACCCAGGAGGTTGTTCCATATAGACATGTTTATTAATATGACCATTGAGAAATGCATTATTGATATCAAGTTGGCGGAGAGGCTATTTGTTGGTCACAGTAAGAGAAAGTACAATACAGACAGTAGTAGCCTTGATTACAAGGCTAAAAGTGTTGGTATAGTATAGACCATGTACATATGTGTAGCCTTTGGCAACAAGGCTGGCTTTGAGATGCTCGATAGACCCATCGGGCAAGTATTTGGTCTGAAACACCCATTTGGAACCCACAATGTTGGTGTTGGTAGGTCAAGAAACCAAAATCCAAGTAGGATTATTTTGTAGAGCTTGAATTTCTTCATCTATAGTGGCTAGCCAAGTAGGCATTTTAGCAGTAGATTTGAATCCTTTAGGCTTAGTGGATGTAAGGAGAGCAAAGAAGATCCCAAGAGAGCAAGATTCATCGGGTGGCAAGTTTTGAAAGTACCACCTTTGGCTCGTGTGAGCATCGGATGAGAACCCATTGAAACAGTCATAAGAGGAGCAATGGTAGGCAGCTTAGTGGTGAGCTCAAGAGAAGCTGCACTTGGAACCTAAGTTCTGCAAAGCTGGACCTTCAAGAGAATCATAGTAGGCAAAACCCAAATTTGATTTTACGTGTATGGAAAACTTGGTTCCAAAAAATTTGAAAATTAGAGGGAAGATATAGGCTGAGAGGTATCTAAAAAGAAAAGTGATTTTCATCAAATTGAGCATGTCAGGTGATATATAGCCTAAAGGTAGTAGGGTCAAGACAACGAAACCCTTTATAAGAGGAGTTGTAACCCAAAAAAATGCAATGAATACTACAGTAGGAAAATTTGTTAGTTATATAAACCCAAAAACAAGGATAAACACAACAACCAAAAGAATAAAAACTTTCATAATATGAGAAGAACCATATAGAAGCTCAAAGGGGGACTTACTTCCATAAAGTTATGTAGACAAACGATTGAAGATTTAAGTTGCATTGCTAACATTGAAGCGAGAAGTGTGGGAATGAGAAAGCATAGCCAAGCCAATCTTAATCACATGGCATTGTTTTCTTTCAGAGCGATTGTTTTAAGGAGTATATGGACAAGAGAGTTAATGATGAATGTCAAAGATACGAAGGTGAGCTTTAAAGCAGTGGCCAGTAAATTTTGCACCATCGCTTTGAAAAAATTTTGATTTAAGTAGAATATTGATTTTTCACAAATTTTTGAAATTGAATAAAAGTATCATAGAAGTCAGATTTTAATTTCAATGGATAAAACCAAGTTAAACGAGAATAATCATCAATGAGTAGAACATAGTAGGCAAAACCCAAATTTGATTTTATGAGTAAAGAGCCCCATAAATCACAATGAATAAGATCAAACATATTAGACGACCTATGTTCATTAGGAGAATAAGGCATGTACTACAAAAGGCAGGGGATGAAAATAAAGAGGTAAGAAGTAGCTTTCCTTTTTTATTTAAAAAGGAGAAAACATAATGACTCCCATGTCCAAGATGAGCATGCCATAAATCATAAGAAGCATGAAGAGATTTATTTTTAAGGACAGAAAGAAAAGTGGCATTACCACACTCTAGCACATATAAGTCTTCATCTTGTTTACCAGTTGCCACCATCCTTTCCGTTTGGCGATTCTGAACAGTGGAAAAATTATTAGTAAATGTAACGGATAAAGGAAAATCATTTGTTCATTTACTAATGGAAAAAAAAAAATTTAATTGTGTGAGGGACAAACAAAACATCTAATAAGATCTGGGGAATGTGAAATTTTACTAGTATGGTTAATAGATAAGGACGTAACATTCCCTATAAACACACAATCCTTACCTGTATACGTGGTGGAGTGATCCAAAGATGAGCGGTTTGGAATCATATGGGCCGAAGCACTTATGTACAAGAACTAGTCTGTGGCTTCATTTCCAAACATAGAGCACTCAGAGGTGAAAGCTTTTGTAAGTTGTACCAAGGGTTTATGCCGCTCATATCGTTACCTGCACCGATCTGTATAGTGACCTTCCAAGCGGTAAATTTGGCAGCGTGGTGGATGATGCCCTTGGGTGGTGTCGGTACATCCTTGACCAAGACTGAAAAACTTGCAACTGGAGTCATTTGAATGGCCACTTCTATGGCGAGAAAATCCACCATGACGATAAAAAGATGTTCGGGTAGCAGTGAACGTTGCAACTAAGGATGCCAGAGTCTAGAGATTTTTGAAAAAGTTCCAAACTCTCAGCTTTGAAAGCAAGATCTAGAAATTAGAGGAGGGATGTTTGTGCCATTTGAGCAATAGAGAAACTAGAGAAATCATGCTCTAGTCCATGAAGAAATTAGTGAACTTTGTCGGTTTCATCAACAGGGCGGTTGATTGCATGAAGATGATCACATAAGGCCTTGAAGGAAAAAGCTCATGTAGTGACTGGACGGGTGTTGCACTTCATTAATTGGTGGTCATCTTCAAGGCAGATTTCATGGGCCTTAGAGCGATGGCTGAAGGTGTTCTCCAGGGTAAGCCAAACCTCATAGGATGTGGATAGGTCAACGGCTTAAGTCATTGTTTCCTCTGTGATGAAGCAGAGGATAAGACTAAGGAGGGATTCATCGGTAGCTTTCCATGCCGGGTGTTTGTGTTATTTGGCATCTGGGAGGGGGAAGAGTCCAATGGAGGTGATGGCGGAAAGGTACCATCCACATTACCTAGCAAACCTTGGCTCTCAAGAAGTGGAAGGAGTTGGCTCTTCAATACGAGGTAGTTGGAGGATGAGACATTGATGGTAATCATGTAGATCATGGTGTTGAAAGAAAGAAAGGTGGGAGAGTAATCAGAGGTCACTAGGGATCGTCGGATGCTAATCCAGGCATGCTCTGATACCACGAAAATATTTGAAAACCACCACACTTTTTGTGGTGAAAGTTTTTGTACTTATATATATTCATAATATAGTAATTACATATAAATGTTGATTACAATGGAAAAAATTAATCTGCTCCTATAATTGATGGTTGATTAATGCATATATGGAAGGCCTTAGATTAGACAAATGATCCTTAAGATGATCCTTAACAGTTGAGACTAATTATTGATTTCAACAAAGTTAGATATTTTTTGTCTTTTTTTCAAATATTTTTATCATGTATTTAATTAATTAATTAATTATTTTGACGAAGATGGAACGTTTTACTAATAACTGCTTAGTTGGATGGGCCCAGTCCTATCAGAGTATCCTCCTTAAAAGCTTCGTCATTTGTGGTTTGTGGAGGTATCTCTCTACTGAACACTAGGCTCCTCTTGACCAATGTTTGTGGTGCCTCCAGCCTTGGATGTTTCGATATGTGAGCTACACCAAACCAAGATAGTATGAGAAAATCAATATCGGGAATGAGTATTAAGAAAACACATCATTTGTCTTGAAAGCCGGCTCAAGGAAAGGGGAGGAATCAGATAAGCTGCCTTTAGTCCTTTAGAACATACACGAGAGTTTCTTCTCTGTTTGTCTTTCTCTTGCTTATCTTCCTTACGATCCTTGGGTTGCAGCTAGTTAGGAGGATCATCGCTATCCTACTCGGCGTCATGATGCCTATTTAAACAAGTGGTCTTGGTTACCTAAAGCTTTTTCTATCAAACTTGCAAGCATTGTATATAACTATCTCAATCATGATCATTTCTATGATAATGATAGGTGGGAGGGTTGGTATAAATTATGGAAGTTGCCAATATCTCCTAGAGTTAAAGTTTTCTATCGAGACTATTCCACGGCAGAATTCCAACACTCGAATTTTTATACAGTCTTAATATTGGCCCACAGATGTTGTGTATCTTTTGTGGATTGGAAAATGAAACCTTGGAACATATTATGTGTAAATGCCCTATTTGTAAGCATTGCTAAAGGCTGGTTTCTGAGTCTACTGGAGTTAACCATAATGAGCTTGATAAGTTGCTAGAAGGCCAGTGGATTATAGGTCATGGGGGAGCTAGGAGAGATAGAACCAAATTCTCCATGGCACGCTCTGGTGGCCAATTGTGTCTGGAGCTTGTGGAAAGCTAGGTGTGATCTTGTCTTTTGTAATCTCAGAAGGCAGCCACAGCAGATCTTTCAGACAGTTGTTAAAAACACTCAAGATTATATTTGGAAGACCTAGAAGCAAATAAGGGAGTATCTTAATGCTGCAATTTAATTTTTAGCAACTCAACAACTATCTTTTGTGATGCTTCATGCCACAACAGATCTTTCAGACAGTTGTTAAAAACACTCAAGATTATATTTGGAAGACCTCGAAGCAAATAAGGGAGTATCTTAATGCTGCAATTTAATTTTCAGCAACTCAACAACTATCTTCTGTGATGCTTCATGGCATGAAGATCAAACCCTAAGTGGTATTGGTTTTGTTATTATTTTAGGTTTTGAGATTCGATCCTGGCAATATCTTCACCTGTGGATGTTGAATCTAGCCTTCATGCTGAGATTATGGCAGTTGCAGTTGCTCTTGAACATTGCACCATGTGGAACCTCAAACCTAGCCGACTGTGTACTGATTGCCTTACATTCATTGAATTACTTGGAGGAGGCACTGACACCAACAATTGGAGAATTCAAGGTAAAGTCCAAAATGTGAGGAGATTCTGCAACAATAACCCAATGATGGAGATTGCTTACTGCCCTAGGGAAATCAATACCATTGCCGATACCCTTAAAAGTCATGGAGGTTGAATCCCGACTTATCTCTATTCCACACGGGAACAAATCAACCCAAATCGAGGATGCAGTTTCTGCTGCTGGACTATGCTTAAAATTAACCTTAAGTTTTAGTTCTTTTTTTTTTGTTTTTCTTAGCTACTTGTAGCTCCTACTATCCAAAAAAAAAACAAACAAAAACAAAAACAAAAACAAAAGACAAAAAAAAACAAACACTATTAACTTAAATTAAATTTATTAGAAAGGTTTTTCAACTTTCTTTTTATTCCTACTAAAAAGAGATCAATTTAGTACATAAACCTTGTTGCAATGCACGCATTCCAACTTTATTTCTCTTGTTTACCACTAACTTAATTATACTCAACACAAGGCACAACACAAGAATCCTGCTCTCTTAGGTTTGTGAGAAGAGAAAGAAAAATGGAACTAGAAAAGCTCAAACTTCCCACCAATCATGATCCAAAACACTACTTCTTTGCATGCTTAGTCTCTCAGCATCTTCAAACTCACTAAAACTGAAATCCAGTCCAGTGAAGTCATCCACATCCCAGAATCCTATAGAGAACTCTGGGCAGTCCATGCTATTGTAACAAGATGATGATAATGATGATGAAGCATTTGGCAAGTCTGTGATGCTTTTATGATCTTGATCACTTTTCTCATCAGAAGAAATTATAGGCTTGTGAGTGAGAGGATCAATCCCCAACTTCTTTAACTTCTTCTTTATGTGAGTGTTCCAGTAATTCTTGATCTCATTATCAGTTCTTCCAGGAAGTTGAGATGCAATCTTAGACCACCTGTTGCCAAGCTGAGCATGAAGATCAATGACCAACTTCTCCTCAGACTCTGATAATAATCCTCTCTTTAGATCAGGCCTTAGATAGTTTGTCCATCTTAGTCTGCAACTCTTCCCACACCTCAGCAACCCTGCATGTCCAGTTCTCCATAAAATCAATCTCTTCTTCTTCTTCTTCTTTTTTGAAGAAGGCGACAAGCGCCCCCACGAAGGAAGTCAAATTTGGGCCCAGGCGCGGAGCCACCTCAACGCGCCTAAATCCCATCTTGCAAGAGGGGGGATTCGATCCCGGATCATCCGAGAGAAACCCAACCTCTTAATAAGAGAACCCCATACCAATAGGTCTAGTTGCCGTTGGTTCTTCTTCTTCCTTTTCCTCCTATTCTTTCTAAGAAATTAAATGAAAGAAATAAATAAGATGGTGGGGAAGAGAGTACCTGCAAGCTTAGGCAAAGCTCTCCAACAACAATGGCCATTGGTTAGGATGAAGTTGATGAGCTTCTTGTCTTCTTCATCAGTCCATGGCCCCTTCTTCAACCCCACCTTCTCACAGCATGGCTTCCTCCCCATCAGAGAGAAACACGAGAGAGTTTGCAAGCTAAGGAAGCACTGGGAATATCATGGACATGACCTTCATATACAGCTCATGTTCTTGGTGTTATTTGTAGAGGAGAGAGAGAGAGAGATCATGCACACGTGTTGTGTTACGAGGAAAAGAGGAGATCCAACATGTGGACAAAGTGGGAAGAGGGTTTGGAGAAGGCCACAAAGTCTTTAGTTTCAAAACGAGTTCTTTTCCATAGATAATGACAAGCCAATCTTTCAAAACTAGCAACTTTACTTTGCGAAAGTTGGCAGTTTCAAAACGAGAGTATGTATTTAAAATGACTACTTGAAACTTGAAATAGTGGAATTAAGAAATGTCATTGAGGTTTCTCTTGATCTCTTGTCTAGTTCTTTGAAATTGAAACAAGTGATTTGATATATTTGTTTGGATGATATGAATTATATTAGTTGGTCATGAATTTTTCATTCAGCCAAAGTGATCGGAATTTGTTATTGGATGCACTCTTGGCATGTATTTCAATTGTTATACATATAGTTGCGGGAAACCACATATAAAATATCTTGGATTTAACTTGTATTGCTTGATTAATAAGACCAAATGGAATAGCTGGAATTATTGACTTATATAGGCTGTTTTTTCTTTATTTTTTAATTTCAAAAGATATTATATTTTAATTTCAATATGCGAGCACAATATTCTTGACTAGTAAATTTGAGCGGTTTAGTCTTGAAAGACTAAACTAAATAGTTTCATGTGGGCGGCCTGTATGCAGAAAAAAACTTTTATATATTTGTTTTTTTTAAAAAAAAATTAGCTGATAAATGACCCCATGAAAGATTCAAAATGGATAGGCACAGCTTCACAGAACAAGCTCAATGCGTGCACTGTGCCCTCACTCTACGTAAAGAAGGATCTACAATGGAGCAACCTGTTATTACCTTGCGTGAGCAGAGGCTCGAACACAAGTCCATCCGTCTGACATAATGTATTGGAATCGCTAGATCAAGAGATTTTTGGTGTATTTTTTCTTTTAAAAAAAATAAGAAGAAAAAGAAATAATCAACTTCACGGAGTTCAACATTTTGAATTGTTAACAAAAAATATTCAAGAAAAATTAGTGAAAAAAAGAAATAATAATGAAAAATGAATAAAATGTAGAAAATAAAAAGACTAACCATGTTAAAACATGGGTTTTAATACTAAAAAATGTAAATAAATAAATAAAAATAAAAAAATTATATAATAAGAGAGATGGAAGGAGAAAAAATTAATAATAATAACTTTAGAAACAAAAAAAAAATGTAGCTACACTTGAAAACAATTTGATAATAAAAATAATCAAAATTGATAAATTTGATCTTGTGATAAAAACTTTGTTGGCACCAAAATGCATATAACTATTAGAGATATTTAGGAATTCCTTTTTATCATTATCTCATCTTTTTAGAATTTTTTTTATTATTATGTTATCTTTCTAGTATTTGTTTTTATCATTATCTTATCTTTTCTTAATTACCTCTTTACCTTTAGGGGCTGTTTGGTTTCCTGTATTTCAAATTACAGTGTAAGTGTAATTACATGTAACTTAAATTACTGTATTTTAACTTACATCAAAGTTGTTTGGTTTCCTGTAAATGAAAATGATGTATTTAATTTTTCACTGTTTGGTTTAATGTAAGTTTTTCTAGTAAAGTAAGTGGTGAGGTTATCCCTATTATCCATTTTTTATATATATTGGTAAATATAGGGGTTTTCTACAAAAGACACTTGGATTGTAGAAATTTTTGATAAAAAAAAACACAAAATTCTGTAATTTTACTTAAAGACCCTTGTAATAATTTTGATAAATTGAGGGTTTTTTTTTTGCAAAATGACATCAATTTTGAAAAGTCTGCACTGCACATACACCCTTCAAAAAAATAAATATTATTTTTATTTTTTTGGTTTTTTTACAAAAAAATTACAAAGTTCGGCAATTTTGCAAAAAAAACCCATATAATAAATTTGGTAAATTAAGGGGTTATTTTAACCAAATGCTTTTACCGCATTTCAACTTACGACCAATTTGGCCGTGAGTTGAAATGCAGGAAAAGTGGCTTGAGATGTAAAACAAGTTACATGTAAGTGGGCCTTTTACAGCAAATCAAACATCCAAAAGTAAAATTTACATGTAAAACAAGTTACTTCACGGCTACTTACAGGTAACCAAACAGCCCCTTATAATGGCCAACCTTATTCATTAATAATATTGAGTAAATTCTATATATAGTACCAGAGCCATAAGGTTTACAACAAACCCTAGCCTGCCGCCGGTTGGCTTTCGCCCACCAAATGCTATTATTTGTTTTCTTCTTCTTTTCTTTCTCTATGCTCAATCTTATTTTGTTAATTACCAGTCTTTTCCTTACCTGGCCTTTGCGCTATGAATTCATCAGGATTAGCTCCTTCTAAATGCTGTTATGTTTTTCTTTTTTCTTTTCTTTCTCTCTTATTCTGTTCATTACCAGTCTTATTCCTTACCCGGCCTTTGCGATATGAATTCGTCAGGATCAGCTCCTCCTGAATGTCATTATTATTATATACATATATTTTTTTGGTTGATAGCTCCACGCCTTGTTCTCCTACCAATCTTTTTCTATTCCTTGCCAATTTTATTCCTCACCTGGCCTTTGCGCTATGTTGATGCCTCTACGCCTTGTCCTCCTGTCCCCCTTTTGCTTGCAGATTCTATAGTTGCAGTTCCTCATCCAGCATTTACGCTATGGATCGTCAGGCTTGTTGCTACTTTCTCGAAGTCTTTGCCGCAAACGGAACACCATCTTTAGGGGGCATATTATTAGAGATATTTAGGAATTTTTTTTATCGTTATCTTATCTTTTTAGTATTTATTTTTATTATTATATTATCTTTCTAGTATTTGTTTTTATCATTATCTTATCTTTTCTTAATTATCTCTTTACCCTTGTAATGGCGTATTTAAGCCAACCTTATTTATTAATAATATTGATCAAATTCTCTATAATAAGTTAGAATAATCTCTTTTCTTTAATCTGATAACATATTTAAATGAATTTAATTTATTAAACAAAACATGAAAAAATTTAATTTTAAAAAATGAAATTTAAATTATGAATCCATTTAATCTTGGTTTAAAGATTTTTTAAGATGTTTAGATCAAGATTAAATGGATTCATAATTCGAATTCTCAACTACTCATATCTTAACATGTTTAGTGATGCAGGAGGCTCGAGTCAAATATTGGTGCCGGGTTGACAGGTCAACGTAAAGACAAGAAGTTATTGAGTCAATTCCAAGATTGGGTCGGTTTTGGGTGTAGTTCGGTATTTTGGTCATAACTTTGGCTACCAATATCAGAATCGGGCGTTCGACCCCAATTCGGAAAACTCTTTGTGGCTCACACGACATGGGGACGTCATATTAGAGAGAATTTTAGTTATTTTTTTCTATTTTTAGAAATATTTAATCCGCCGAATTAAGGTTTTCGGTCCATTTTTTTATTTTTTGTAATATTTCAAATGCCAAATTAGGATATGATTTGAATCCGATTTGATCTCGGATTTTTAGGAGTTATCTTATTTGTTTAGAGTTTTAAATTTAGATAAGTTGAGTTTTAAATAATAATTTTTCAATTTTAGCAAATTTAGAATAGATGATAAGGTTTCTAGGTTAATTTTTTGAGGCTATTTAACCCGGCTTGTGGGTTGGTTTTTCATTATTGAATTTTGAGTAATAATATTTTTCTGAATTTCAGAGTATTTTCTTTGATTCTTTGGGTTCTTCGTTTGTTCTTCCTTGCGGTTCTTGGACCCAGCTAGCCCGCGGGATAATCGCTACCCCGCCCGACGTCAGTTGGTATAAGAGATCATCTTCTTCCTGTGGCCCCGACATCAGTTGGTATCAGAGCTCATAATCTTCCTGGGAAGCGTCATCAGCGACATCAATGACTGGTGGTCGTGGTCGTCGGGTTGGACAGGTTCAGGCTAAGGAAGTCCAATACTGTGACCTGAGCACACTGGAGGGGATGAACAAGGATCTACAAAGGCAAGTCGCGGAGTTAACCCAACGCTTGATGATCAAGGATTTACAGAGGCAAAGTCAAGAAATTATCAAGGCGTTTGGCGGCGATCGATTTTGATCGTGGTTATCATGGGCAAGTTCCGGCTGAGGAAGTCAGCACCATAATCATAGCAATCACAGGTTTGGCCAACCCATCTATCAACCCATCTACGACGATGATGCGAAGGAGGAGATCTCACCCATCTTCAACGATGATGCGGAGGAGGAGATTTCTCCCATCTTCAACGATGATGTGGATGAGGAGATCTCGTCCATCTATGACAACTACGAGGAGGAAATTGGCAAGCCCGAGGAGGAGATTGGTTAGCCCATCTATGACTATGATGGGACTAGCGTTGCGTTGGTATCTCGATGGGAGGAAACCCCTCCTAGCCCGGTAACCAACACTACTAACCTACCTTCTGTCTCTAGGATTTTGATTGAGATCAAGCATGGAGATCCGAACCTACAAACAGAGGTGCAGTCGAACTCGGGGTCGAGTTATTTCCAACCGAGGGTGACTGACTGATGCAGGAGGCAAGAGTCAGATGTTTCCAGTATGGGGGGTCAACGTAAAGACGGGAGGTGGTCGAGTCAGTTCCAAGATTGAGTCGGTTTTGGACACGTTTCTGTATTTTGGGCATAACTTTGGCTACCTATATCAGATTCGCACGCTCAACCCCAATTCGGAAAGCTCGGATCGACACGCACGTGGGGTCCTTCCTTCATCCTCAAATTCCACTGTTTTCCCAGTCGTTTATTTGGTTTTCGGTGTTTTTTGCTATTTTCGATAATATTTCGTATGCCAATTTAGGATAGGATATGAATCTGATTTGAACTCGGATTTTTAGGAGTTATCTGTTTTGTTTAGTTATTTTAGAATTAGATAAGTTTTTCTATTGGACCAAAATTTGCCGATTTGGGTAAATTTGGATAAGAAGATATAATTTCTAGGTTATCTAGGTTAGTGTTTTTTAGCTATTTAAACCCTGCTTGTGAGTTGAATTTTATTCATTGATTATTGAGTTATATTTTCCTTTTAAAGTTTCAGAGACTTTTTCTTCTCTGTTTGTCCTCCCTTTTTCTTGCTCTTTTATCAATCCCCCCTGTTTACCACCGCCCGCAGGTTAATTACTACCCTGTGCACCGTCATTTGGTATCCGAGATTAGGGGGATCGTGAGGTTTCAGACCACGACTCCGAGTCTACCTTCGTCAACCCCTATTTCCGGCGTGGGCAGTCTAGAGAGCACCGTGCACGAGAGGAGCGTCACGGAGATCTCGGCTTTCGTGTGGAGTTGCCCGAATTTAATGGAACCCTACATGTTGAAGCCTTTATCGACTGGCTGAACGAGGTCGAGAGGATATTTGAGTACAAGGAAGTCCCTGATCGTCTGAAGGTGAAGCTAGTTGCTATCAAGATGAAGGGCCGAGCATTCGCGTGGTGGGGGCAGCTGCGTCGTTCACGGGATCGGCAAGGTAAACCAAAGATAATAGATTAGGCAAGATGAAGAAGAAGATGAAGGGACACTTCCTCTCCTTCGGCTACACCCAAACCTTGTTTAAACGACTTCATAAGTAGAGACAGGGCGCAAGATCGGTAGATGAGTACACAGAGGACTTCTACCAATTGATTGCGCGGAACGACTTATCCGAGACGGAGGAGCAACTGGTGGCTTGATATCTGGGAGGTCTGCGCCAACCACTGCAAGATGTTCTCAGTCTACACTCATTATGGACTGTTTCGGAGGCATACCAGCGCGCCCTCACTGTTGAAAAGCAGCAGAATAGAAGGCCACCAATCAGGAGCGATCAGAGTAGCCGGACTTCGCCCTGCACCCCGCCCGATCCGGCAAAGCAATCGTAAGGTAGTTCTAACTCTGGAGTTCATTGTTATAGATGTGGTGAGCAGGGGCATAAATCACTCGAGTGTCGGAAACCTGCTAGTCAGAAGTGCAAGAACCTGATGATTGAGGGGATCGAGGCTGAGGAGGCTGAGGAACCAGTTTATGATGATTATGGCGATGATGATGAGGCTGGTGACGTTTTGATTGGGGATTGCCATGAGACCCTCGTTGTTCGCAAGAGTCTGTTGGCACCCAAGGATGAATAAAGTGACGACTGGCTGAGAAACAGTATCTTCCGCACGACATGTACTATTACAGGCAAGGTATGCAAGTTGATCGTTGATAGTGGCAGCTGTGAGAATATGGTATCCGAGGAGGCTGTCCAGAAATTACAGTTGAAGACAGAGCAACACCCCAAGCCGTGCAAGTTATCATGGTTAAGTAGAGGCAGCGAGATAAAAGTAGACAGACGATGCCTCGTGTCTTTTTCCATTGGCGGAAAGTATTTTGACAATGCTTGGTGTGATGTTGTGCCTATGGATACCTGTCATGTATTGTTGGGGCGGCCTTGGCAGTATGATCGTAATGTTATTCATGATGGGAGGAAGAATACATATTCCTTTAGCATCAAAGGGAGAAAGATTGTGTTGACACCTCGACGGGATGAAGCCCCTCCTGACCGGGTAACCAATACTACTAACCTACTTTCTATCTGCAGGGTTTTGAGCGGGATCAAGCACGAAGATCCAGACCTACCAAGAGAGGTGCAGTCGAACTCGAGGTCGAGTTCTTTCCAACCCGGGGTAACTGATGCAGGAAGCACGTGTCAGATGTTTCCTGTATGGCTGGTCAACGTAAAGACGGTAGGTGGTCGAGTCAATTCAAAGATTGAGTCGGTTTTGGACACGTTTCGGCATTTTGGCCATAACTTTGGCTACCGATATCGGATTCGTGCGCTCAACCCCAATTCGGAAAGATCGGCTCGACGCGCACGTGGGGTCCATCGAGCAAACCTTTCCTTCATCCTCAAATTCCATTATTTTCCCCGTCGTTTATTTGTTTTTCGGTATTTTTTTGGCTATTTTTGGTAATATTTCGTATGCTAATTTAGGATAGGATATAAATGCAATTTGAACTTGGATTTTTAGGAGTTATCTGTTTTGTTTAGTTATTTTAGAATTATATAAGTTTTTCTATTGGACCAAAATTTGTCGATTTGGGTAAATTTGGATAAGAAGATAGAATTTCTGGTTATCTAAGTTAGTGTTTTTTAGCTATTTAAACCCGGCTTGTGGGTTGAATTTTACTCATTGATTATTGAGTTATATTTTCTTTTTAATGTTTCAGAGACTTTTTCTTCTCTGTTTGTCTTCCCTTTCTCTTGCTCTTTTATCAATCTCCTCTGTTTACCACCGCCCGCAGGTTAATCACTACCTTGCCCGACATCAGTTGGTGTCAGAGATCATCTTCTTCCTATGGCCTCGGCATCAATGGCTGGAGGTCGTTGTGGCCGTGGTAGTCGTCGTGGTGGACATGTTCCGGCAGAGGAAGGTCCGTCTCGAGACCCAATCACCTTGGAAGCGATGAACCAAGATCAGCAGAGATAAGTAGCGGAGTTGGCCCAACGGTTAGCAGCGCGAGATTCGGGGGATCGCGAGGTTTCATACGACGTCTCCGAGTCTACCTTCATCGACCCCTATTTCCGGCGTGGGCAGTCTAGAGAGCACCGTGCACGAGAGGAGCGTCACGGAGATCTCGGCTTTCGTGTGGAGTTGCCCGAATTTAATGGAACCCTACATGTTGAAGCCTTTATCGACTGGCTGAACGAGGTCGAGAGGATATTTGAGTACAAGGAAGTCCCTGATCGTCTGAAGGTGAAGCTAGTTGCTATCAAGATGAAGGGCCGAGCATTCGCGTGGTGGGGGCAGCTGCGGCGTTCACGGGATCGGCAAGGTAAACCAAAGATAATAGATTGAGGCAAGATGAAGAAGAAGATGAAGGGACACTTCCTCTCCTTCGGCTACACCCAAACCTTGTTTCAACGACTTCATAAGTAGAGACAGGGCGCAAGATCGGTAGATGAGTACACAGAGGACTTCTACCAATTGATTGCGCGGAACGACTTATCCGAGACGGAGGAGCAACTGGTGGCTTGATATCTGGGAGGTCTGCGCCAACCACTGCAAGATGTTCTCAGTCTACACTCATTATGGACTGTTTCGGAGGCATACCAGCGCGCCCTCACTGTTGAAAAGCAGCAGAATAGAAGGCCACCAATCAGGAGCGATCAGAGTAGCCGGACAGCTCGCCTGTGCACCCTTGATCCAAAGAAGCAATCGTAAGGTAGTTCTAACTTTGGAGTTCATTGTTATAGATGTGGTGAGCAGGGGCATAAATCACTCGAGTGTCGGAAACCTGCTAGTCAGAAGTGCAAGAACCTGATGATTGAGGGGATCGAGGCTGAGGAGGCTGAGGAACCAGTTTATGATGATTATGGCGATGATGATGAGGCTGGTGGCGTTTTGATTGGGGATTGCCATGAGACCCTCGTTGTTCGCAAGAGTCAGTTGGCACCCAAGGATGAATAAAGTGAAGACTGGCTGAGAAACAAAGATCTTCCGCATGACATGTACTATTACAGTAAGGTATGCAAGTTGATCGTTGATAGTGGCAAATGTGAGAATATGGTATCCGAGGAGGTCATCCCGAAATTACAGTTGAAGACAGAGTAACACCCCAAGCCGTGCAAGTTATCATGGTTAAGTAGAGGCAGCGAGATAAAAGTAGACAGACGATGCCTCGTGTCTTTTTCCATTGGCGGAAAGTATTTTGACAATGCTTGGTGTGATGTTGTGCCTATGGATACCTGTCATGTATTGTTGGGGCGGCCTTGGCAGTATGATCGTAATGTTATTCATGATGGGAGGAAGAATACATATTCCTTTAGCATCAAAGGGAGAAAGATTGTGTTGACACCTCGACGGGATGAAGCCCCTCCTGACCGGGTAACCAATACTACTAACCTACTTTCTATCTCCAGGGTTTTGAGCGGGATCAAGCACGAAGATCCAGACCTACCAAGAGAGGTGCGCCGAACTTCGAGGTCGAAGTTCTTTCCAACCCGGGGTAGCGATCACGGGGAAGCACGTGTCGATGTTTCGGTATGGTCGGTCAACGTAAAGACGGTAGGTGGTCGAGTCAATTCAAAGATTGAGTCGGTTTTGGACACGTTTCGGCATTTTGGCCATAACTTTGGCTACCGATATCGGATTCGTGCGCTCAACCCCAATTCGGAAAGATCGGCTCGACGCGCACGTGGGGTCCATCGAGCAAACCTTTCCTTCATCCTCAAATTCCATTATTTTCCCCGTCGTTTATTTGTTTTTCGGTATTTTTTTGGCTATTTTTGGTAATATTTCGTATGCTAATTTAGGATAGGATATAAATGCAATTTGAACTAGGATTTTCAGAAGTTATCTGTTTTCTTTAGGAATTTTAGAATTAGATAAGTTTTTCTATTGGACCAAAATTTGCCGATTTGGGTAAATTTTGATAAGAAGATAGAATTTCTAGGTTATCTAGGTTAGTGTTTTTTTTCTATTTAAACCCGGCTTGTGGGTTGAATTTTACTCATTGATTATTGAGTTATATTTTCTTTTTAAAGTTTCAGAGACTTTTTCTTCTCTGTTTGTCTTCCCTTTCTCTTGCTCTTTTATCAATCTCCTCTGTTTACCACCGCCCGCAGGTTAATCACTACCTTGCCCGACATCAGTTGGTGTCAGAGATCATCTTCTTCCTATGGCCTCGGCATCAATGGCTGGAGGTCGTTGTGGCCGTGGTAGTCGTCGTGGTGGACATGTTCCGGCAGAGGAAGGTCCGTCTCGAGACCCAATCACCTTGGAAGCGATGAACGAAGATCAGCAGAGATAAGTAGCGGAGTTGACCCAACGGTTAGCAGCGCGAGATTCGGGGGATCGTGAGGTTTCAGACCACGTCTCCGAGTCTACCTTCGTCGACCCCTATTTCCGGCGTGGGCAGTCTAGAGAGCACCGTGCACGAGAGGAGCGTCACGGAGATCTCGGCTTTCGTGTGGAGTTGCCCGAATTTAATGGAACCCTACATGTTGAAGCCTTTATCGACTGGCTGAACGAGGTCGAGAGGATATTTGAGTACAAGGAAGTCCCTGATCGTCTGAAGGTGAAGCTAGTTGCTATCAAGATGAAGGGCCGAGCATTCGCGTGGTGGGGGCAGCTGCGGCGTTCACGGGATCGGCAAGGTAAACCAAAGATAATAGATTGAGGCAAGATAAAGAAGAAGATGAAGGGGCACTTCCTCCCATTCGGCTACACCCAAACCTTGTTTCAACGACTTCATACGTTGAGACAGGACGCAAGATCGGTAGATGAGTACACAGAGGACTTCTACCAATTGATTGCATGGAACGACTTATCCGAGACGGAGGAGCAACTGGTGGCTTGATATCTGGGAAGTCTGCGCCAACTACTGCAAGATGTTCTCAGTCTACACTCATTATGGACTGTTTCGGAGGCATACGAGCGCCCTCATTGTTGAAAAGCTGCAGAATAGAAGACCACCAATCGGGGAAGCGTCGAGTAGCCGGGACGGCTCGCCTGTGCACCCGCCCGATCCGGCCAAGCAATCGTAAGGTAGTTCTAACTCTGGAGTTCATTGTTATAGATGTGGTGAGCAGGGGCATAAATCACTCGAGTGTCGGAAACCTGCTAGTCAGAAGTGCAAGAACCTGATGATTGAGGGGATCGAGGCTGAGGAGGCTGAGGAACCAGTTTATGATGATTATGGCGATGATGATGAGGCTGGTGGCGTTTTGATTAGGGATTGCCATGAGACCCTCGTTGTTCGCAAGAGTCAGTTGGCACCCAACGATGAATAAAGTGACGACTGGCTGAGAAACAGTATCTTCCGCACGACATGTACTATTACAGGCAAGGTATGCAAGTTGATCGTTGATAGTGGCAGCCGTGAGAATATGGTATCCGAGGAGGCTGTCCAGAAATTACAGTTGAAGACAGAGCAACACCCCAAGCCGTGCAAGTTATCATGGTTAAGTAGAGGCAGCGAGATAAAAGTAGACAGACGATGCCTCGTGTCTTTTTCCATTGGCGGAAAGTATTTTGACAATGCTTGGTGTGATGTTGTGCCTATGGATACCTGTCATGTATTGTTGGGGCGGCCTTGGCAGTATGATCGTAATGTTATTCATGATGGGAGGAAGAATACATATTCCTTTAGCATCAAAGGGAGAAAGATTGTGTTGACACCTCGACGGGATGAAGCCCCTCCTGACCGGGTAACCAATACTACTAACCTACTTTCTATCTGCAGGGTTTTGAGAGGGATCAAGCACGAAGATCCAGACCTACCAAGAGAGGTGCAGTCGAACTCGAGGTCGAGTTCTTTCCAACCCGGGGTAACTGATGCAGGAAGCACGTGTCAGATGTTTCCAGTATGGCTGGTCAACGTAAAGACGGTAGGTGGTCGAGTCAATTCAAAGATTGAGTCGGTTTTGGACACGTTTCGGCATTTTGGCCATAACTTTGGCTACCGATATCGGATTCGTGCGCTCAACCCCAATTCGGAAAGATCGGCTCGACGCGCACGTGGGGTCCATCGAGCAAACCTTTCCTTCATCCTCAAATTCCATTATTTTCCCCGTCGTTTATTTGTTTTTCGGTATTTTTTTTGCTATTTTTGGTAATATTTCGTATGCCAATTTAGGATAGGATATAAATGCAATTTGAACTAGGATTTTCAGAAGTTATCTGTTTTCTTTAGGAATTTTAGAATTAGATAAGTTTTTCTATTGGACCAAAATTTGCCGATTTGGGTAAATTTTGATAAGAAGATAGAATTTCTAGGTTATCTAGGTTAGTGTTTTTTTTCTATTTAAACCCGGCTTGTGGGTTGAATTTTACTCATTGATTATTGAGTTATATTTTCTTTTTAATGTTTCAGAGACTTTTTCTTCTCTGTTTGTCTTCCCTTTCTCTTGCTCTTTTATCAATCTCCTCTGTTTACCACCGCCCGCAGGTTAATCACTACCTTGCCCGACATCAGTTGGTGTCAGAGATCATCTTCTTCCTATGGCCTCGGCATCAATGGCTGGAGTTCGTTGTGGCCGTGGTAGTCGTCGTGGTGGACATGTTCCGGCAGAGGAAGGTCCGTCTCGAGACCCAATCACCTTGGAAGCGACGAACCAAGATCAGCAGAGATAAGTAGCGGAGTTGACCCAACGGTTAGCAGCGCGAGATTCGGGGGATCGTGAGGTTTCAGACCACGTCTCCGAGTCTACCTTCGTCGACCCCTATTTCCGGCGTGGGCAGTCTAGAGAGCACCGTGCACGAGAGGAGCGTCACGGAGATCTCGGCTTTCGTGTGGAGTTGCCCGAATTTAATGGAACCCTACATGTTGAAGCCTTTATCGACTGGCTGAACGAGGTCGAGAGGATATTTGAGTACAAGGAAGTCCCTGATCGTCTGAAGGTGAAGCTAGTTGCTATCAAGATGAAGGGCCGAGCATTCGCGTGGTGGGGGCAGCTGCGGCGTTCACGGGATCGGCAAGGTAAACCAAAGATAATAGATTGAGGCAAGATGAAGAAGAAGATGAAGGGACACTTCCTCTCCTTCGGCTACACCCAAACCTTGTTTCAACGACTTCATAAGTAGAGACAGGGCGCAAGATCGGTAGATGAGTACACAGAGGACTTCTACCAATTGATTGAGCGGAACGACTTATCCGAGACGGAGGAGCAACTGGTGGCTTGATATCTGGGAGGTCTGCGCCAACCACTGCAAGATGTTCTCAGTCTACACTCATTATGGACTGTTTCGGAGGCATACCAGCGCGCCCTCACTGTTGAAAAGCAGCAGAATAGAAGGCCACCAATCAGGAGCGATCAGAGTAGCCGGACAGCTCGCCCCAGGCACCCCGCCCAGTCCAGCAAGCACTGTAAGGTAGTTCTAACTCTGGAGTTCATTGTTATAGATGTGGTGAGCAGGGGCATAAATCACTCGAGTGTCGGAAACCTGCTAGTCAGAAGTGCAAGAACCTGATGATTGAGGGGATCGAGGCTGAGGAGGCTGAGGAACCAGTTTATGATGATTATGGCGATGATGATGAGGCTGGTGACGTTTTGATTGGGGATTGCCATGAGACCCTCGTTGTTCGCAAGAGTCTGTTGGCACCCAAGGATGAATAAAGTGACGACTGGCTGAGAAATAGTATCTTCCGCACGACATGTACTATTACAGGCAAGGTATGCAAGTTGATCGTTGATAGTGGCAGCTGTGAGAATATGGTATCCGAGGAGGCTGTCCAGAAATTACAGTTGAAGACAGAGCAACACCCCAAGCTGTGCAAGTTATCATGGTTAAGTAGAGGCAGCGAGATAAAAGTAGACAGACGATGCCTCGTGTCTTTTTCCATTGGCGGAAAGTATTTTGACAATACTTGGTGTGATGTTGTGCCTATGGATACCTGTCATGTATTGTTGGGGCGGCCTTGGCAGTATGATCGTAATGTTATTCATGATGGGAGGAAGAATACATATTCCTTTAGCATCAAAGGGAGAAAGATTGTGTTGACACCTCGACGGGATGAAGCCCCTCCTGACCGGGTAACCAATACTACTAACCTACTTCCTATCTCCAAGGTTCTGAGCGGGATCAAGCATGAAGATCCAGACCTACCAAGAGAGGTGCAGTCGAACTCGAGGTCGAGTTCTTTCCAACCCGGGGTAACTGATGCAGGAAGCACGTGTCAGATGTTTCCAGTATGGCTGGTCAACGTAAAGACGGTAGGTGGTCGAGTCAATTCAAAGATTGAGTCGGTTTTGGACACGTTTCGGCATTTTGGCCATAACTTTGGCTACCGATATCGGATTCGTGCGCTCAACCCCAATTCGGAAAGATCGGCTCGACGCGCTCGTGGGGTCCATCGAGCAAACCTTTCCTTCATCCTCAAATTCCATTATTTTCCCCGTCGTTTATTTGTTTTTCGGTATTTTTTTGCTATTTATGGTAATATTTCTTATGCCAATTTAGGAAAGGATATAAATCCAATTTGAACTAGGATTTTTAGAAGTTATCTGTTTTCTTTAGGAATTTTAGAATTAGATAAGTTTTTCTATTGGACCAAAATTTGCCGATTTGGGTAAATTTGGATAAGAAGATAAAATTTTTAGGCTATCTAGGTTTGTGTTTTTTAGCTATTTAAACCCGGCTTGTGGGTTGAATTTTATTCATTGATTATTGAGTTATATTTTCCTTTTATAGTTTCAGAGACGTTTTCTTCTCTGTTTGTCCTCCCTTTTTCTTGTTCTTTTATCAATCCCCCCTGTTTACCACCGCTTGCAGGTTAATCACTACCCTTCCCGGCGTCACTGATGCAAGAGGCTCGAGTCAAATATTGGTGCCGGGTTGGCGGGTCAACGTAAAGAAGAGAAGTTATCGAGTCAATTCCAAGATTGGGTCAGTTTTGGGTGTAGTTCGGTATTTTGGCCATAACTTTAGCTACCGATATCAGGATCGGTTGTTCGACCCCAATTCAGAAAACACTTTGTGGCGCTCACGACATGGGGGTGTCATATTAGAGAGAATTTTAGTTATTTTTTTCTATTTTTAAAAATATTTAATCTGCCGAATTAGGGTTTTCGGTCTTTTTTCTATTTTTGGTAATATTTCAAATGTTAAATTAGGATATGATTTGAATCCGATTTGATCTCAGATTTTTAGGAGTTATCTGATTTGTTAGAGTTTTAAATTTTTATAAGGTTAATTTTAAATAATAATTTATCAATTTTAGCAAATTTAGAATAAATGATAAAGTTTTTAGGTTAATCTTTTGAGGCTATTTAACCCTGCTTGTGGGTTAGTTTTTCATTATTGAATTTTGAGTAACAATATTTTTCTGAATTTTAGAGCATTTTCTCTGGTTCTTTTTGTTCTTCATTTGTTTTTCCTTGCGGTCCTTGGACCCGGCTAGCCCTCGTGATAATCGCTACCCCGCCCGACGTCATTTAGTTTGTGCTAGTCTATTGTTTAATATTTGAAACATTTAAAATAAATTATGCATACCCTTGTAAAACTTTGAAATTTCTTAAATACCCCTACAAAAATGATATTTGTTTTCATACCCCTGCAAATCAACTAATTTCGCTTATATGCCCCTATGGTTAAGTTGACCCTTGACGTTGTCAAATCAATGGATGGAATGAGGACAAATTACTAAACTAGGTTTGCTTATATACCCCTCTAAATTTTTTTTCTTATTTTGCAGACATTAATTATTTTATATAACAAATGAAAAATGTGAGAGTAAATATGTAATTTTTTAACTAGGGTTAATTTTTAACTATAGTTAACTCTAAAAATTATAACGGCAGCTAACGGACTAACGGCAGGGGTATCTAAGCAAAAAAAGCAGTTTTATAGAGGTATGCAAGCAAATAGTATTTTTATAGGGGTATTTAAGCAAATATGTAGTTTTAAAGGGGTATGCAAGTAATTTTCTTAAAATTAAATTAGATAAATTTTGGTGTCATTACCTTTTCAAATTATACGTTTTTATCTATAACTTAAGGTTGGGAAATAACTGATGTGATTCAAAAGTGACTCGTTTCAACTCACTCTAATTCATTTTACCCAAATTTCCAATGAATTTAAATGTCATGTATTCCATAATCTTTTCACTCTTATAAATTTTAGCTTCACCATTTAAATTTCCAAAAATATTTATGTTTTTAAAATAAAAAATACAAACTGAGTTGCCATATTTAATATTGTGGCAATTCATTCGAAACCTTTAATAGTTATTTAAAAAAAATATATATAGTTGTAGTGCCTAAGGTTAACCATTTTAGATATTTAGGTTCCATTTTTCAGGATGATGGGATGATAGATGAACATGTAACCCATAGAATCAAAACTAGATGGTTGAAATAGAGAAGTGTCATGGGGGTGTTATGTGATAAAAAGATGCCTAACAAAATAAATGGAAAATTTTATAGGACGACAATTAGACCGGTCATGCTATACTGGAGCGAGTGTTGGGCAACTAAAGTTCAATATATGCATAAGATGGATGTGGCCGAAATGAGGATGTTAAGATGGATGAGTGGTCATATAAGATTGGACAAGATTAGAAATGAACACATCCGACAGAAGGTGTATGTTGCACCAATTGAAGATAAAATACGAGAAGGGCGTTTAAGATGGTTTGGACATGTACGCCGGAGACTCCCAGGTGCTCTAGTTCGAAAATGTGATAGTTTAGATGTAGAAGGTAAGAAGAGGGGTAGAGATAGGCCTAGGATTACATGGAGACAAAGAATTCATATAGCCGACCCAGCCTAGTATAGGATTACCGATAAGTCGGCTAAAAGGTTTTCTTTCATTAGCTTAGCTTTGTTTATAGGGATACTGTTCTGCTTTCAACATCCCAATCTCTCATAAAAATTATAGTGTTGTTATTATTATTTATTTATGTATTTTTATTTTTTATTTTATTTCAGTTTATTTCATTTCCTTTTATTTTATTTTTATTTCATATTTGAGTGCGACATGAAAACAGAGAATATATATATATATATATATATATATATATATATATATATATATATATATATGAGGATAATATTATAAGGCCGGTCAGATTACTCTCCAAATAAGGTCACCTCCCATTTGGCACACTTGCACAATGTTTTAAGGATTTCCAACCATATGGATGGAAAGAACATCGAAAAATAAGCTAGCATGTTAATTTTCAAGCAATTTGGGAACTTGTAGGGTCTTCATCTTAACGGGTGAAAATTTATAGAAATCTTACCGGTTCAAAACTTCACCATTTAAGATGAAGACCCTAAAAGATCCCAAATTGTATGAAAATTGACATACTAGCTTATTTTTCGATGTTCTTTCCATCCATACGGTTGGATTTCCTCAAAATACTGTACAAGTTGGCCAAAACGAGGCAACCGTACTTGCATAGTGATAAGGCTAGCCGCATAGTATCAGCCCCGTATATATATATACACACACACACACACACACACACGCACACACACATATATGGGGCTGATATGGTGCGGTCGGCAGCGTTTGCGGCCGGCCTGTCAGAACACTATTTATTTCTGGTCGGCATCCCATTTCGTCCCCTGGAGCATGTTTGAAGGATTTCCAACCGTACGGATGGGAAGATCATAGAAAAATAAGCTAGCATGTCCATTTTCATATAATTTGGTTACCGTTTGGTCCTCCACATAACGGTTGAAATTCTGAACCGTTAAAATTTCTATAAAATAAGAACCGTTAAGTGGGAGGACCAAACGGTAACCAAATTGTATGAAAATGGACATACTAGTTTATTTTTCTATGATCTTCCCATCCGTACGGTTGGAAATCTTTCAAACATGTTTCAGGGGCCAAAATGAAAGGCGACATAAGATGAATAGTATCCGACTCACCTTATACTATCAAAATCCTATATATATAGTTTAAAAAATCAGCTATAAAATTATTTTCCACTACACCAATGATAATTATCCCAAGTTAAAATATCAAATTTTACTATTTCTTACTCAAATAATTGACAATTAATTTTTCTAAAAATTAATAATATATAATATTGTAGAAATGAAATAAAAAAAAGTATTGGGCTTGGAGATGACATTTTGCCCCCGACAAAATAGTTTTTTATTATGGAATTGCAGGGGGTCTCCGGGCAGAATCTCTTACCTTATGAGAACATTAAAAATCTTTCATTAGTTTGTCTTGTGGAAATAAAAGCGAATAGAACTGAGTTTCCCTGGTACACCATACAAGTGTAATAATCAAAGAAGCATAGCTAGGGCATGGGCCAGATTACACAGAATTTTATCTAACATCATCTGGCATGAAAGCATATGCTCATATCTCATAGAATAATGACCTATATGTGAGTTGGACGACAATCCATAGATTTGATGTTAATTAGAATAATTCAACTGAATGCCACAGAACTGTTGAAAGAAACTTGGAAAAGAAAAATCATAGGGAAACCATTGCATAACACAATAAAATTTGTCAGATCAAAACATAAGATGACAAAATTCTAACTAAGCCAAATGAAATAGTGGATAGCTTAATTAAGTTTTATACTAAGCTTTGGCAGGGCAATGAAGAAGAAGACATGGACAGCATGGTAACTGTTCTACCTAATGACATTCCAATAATCACTGAAGATCAGGGA
This sequence comes from Dioscorea zingiberensis, assembly GCA_026586065.1. NCBI lineage: Eukaryota > Viridiplantae > Streptophyta > Magnoliopsida > Dioscoreales > Dioscoreaceae > Dioscorea > Dioscorea zingiberensis. The sequence continues at coordinate 16,872,367 of CM048819.1, read as the reverse complement.
ATGAACTTAGTCAAGACTAGTCACCAAGTATGAGATCTTTAAAGCTCTCGGTCTAATACCCAATTTAGTCTCTCTATTATACCGAATCGGCCCTTTTGGTCCCTCTAATATTATTTGATATTTTTTCGTCCCTCTATTTTCCTGATTGAGAAATGTTAGTCCTTCCATAGCCTTTTTGGTCCCTATACATATGCCTTTTAGGCCTTTTTGGTCCCTGTACATATGCTGTTAGGGACTGGATTTTTACAATAGTGAAATTAAAGGGACTAAAAAGACTCAATTTATAATAGAGGGGCTAAAATGGCCGATTCGGTATAATAGAGGGACTAAATTGGGTATTATACCAAAGCTCTGACTTCAATGTCACAAGGTAAGGCCCTTAGCCCGAATGGTTTCACAGTTGAATTCTTTTAGGCTTACTAGAATGTGCTGGGGACTTAATACTTATAGCTATAAATCATTTTTTTGAGCATGTGTGTTTGCCTAAGAATTGGAACCAAACACCCGTATTACTACAAGAAAACAACTGCATCACAGACGGAGAATTCTGTCACTAAAGGGTTAAATTCCATTGGCGATGCACTTTAGCGACGGAAATTTTCCGTTGAAAATTCTGTCACTAAAAATTGAGTCGCTGAAGCCATTCCATCTGGGAAGAAATATTCCGTCATTGATGGTTACTTATCACCAACAGAAAGATCCATCGGTAATTCGATTAACAACCATGTACTTTTGGTCTATAAAGATGCTTATCACTGACAGATTCGGTCTCAAAAACCCTTCTATCATCAATTGAGTTCCATCCTTGATAGCCTTTACCACCAACAAAATTCCGTCTCTGAATGTCCTTATCACCCAAGGAATTGGGTTCCTTTAAGTATTTATCACCCCGTGAATTCTGTCACTGAAAATGCTTATTACCTACGGAATTTCATCAATGAAGGCAGTTATCACCCAGAGATTCATTGTCTTTAATTTATCTCCAAAAGAATTCTGTCTCTAAAAGTAATCATCACCAACGGAATTCCATCCTTGATGGCAGTTATCACCCACGGATTCATGTTCTTTATCTCCAAAAGAATTATGTCTCTAAAAGTAATCATCACCAACAGAATTCCGTCCTTGAGGGTCTTTTATTCTATTATTGATTTTGTTTTTCTTGCTTGATATTCCAGCAATATTTATATAATTTAATTAATTATTATTTGATACCAATCACAAAATTGACAGTAAAGTCAATTGTTCATTATCAAATATAAGTACAAGATACAAAACGATAATATGTCTTAAAAGAGGTACATAATTCATACACATCAAAATAACATAAAGAAACGATACAGTTCAACACAATGTGATCTTCACTCATCAGAATTAGAGCTTGCCTCTTCATGGTCTATATCCTTGCATGTAGGCTGAGAAGGTCCAATTGAAGCATTAGGAAAATGGTTTTTAGGATTTAAGAACCCCGTAATTTGATGAAGATATGTCTTGATTTCAATTTGAAAATTCTCCAAGTTTTGAAGTTTGTCCTTCACAAACGTCACTTCTTCTCATAGAGGATCAACTTCGGTTGAAGATGGTGGACGTTTAGGTGTTTGACAGTAAGAAGAGTATGATCCATCTCCAGCATTGTTCGAAGAAGAGAATAAACTCTTGGCACGTGGTGTGGTTCCAAACCCATAGACATGAGTGTTGTAGTCTCTAGTCCTCCAATTGCATCACACCAAGCTTGTGGGTCAAACTCGGGATGACAAGATTTATCAGGACCATAGTTTTAACTCATTAAAGAGGTATAAGATTCCTACAAAAAATATAAAAATTCAGGAATTAAATAGTGTTGAAATAAACATCACTTACACTAACAGATTTAGACTTGTTACCAACAAAATCACCTCGACCTTTGTCACATAGTGGCTGCTATTAAACACTTCTTCATATGTTGCTTTCCGATTCAATTGTTTTGCCTACATGGAGTTATGGAATAAGTTAGCCAAGACACGTGCATATAGGTAAAATAAAAGTATAAAACTTTGCGAAAGATTACTTTAAACAATATAACTTACGTACATACCATCCTCTCCGCATGAAGCATAAAAGGAATCGATCCACCGGTATGTTTGACAATGCTTCCGTTTTCTTTGTCTTCCAATTTTGCTTGTTTGTTTAAGATTGATTTTTCCACGATTCAGTATTCCAAACATTATCAATCAGTCCATCCCAAATGTCAACTCGAATCCAACCTAAATTATATCCTTTGAACTTTGCAATATTCGTGGCATCAAAATGTTTCATTGCCCGACTCCTTTCTTCTTTCATCATTCCTTCAAACCATTCCTTGCATGTAGTACCCCAAATTTTTCTCACAACTTTTGCTTTTTCAATAGGCCACATGAATTTTTCTTATGAAATAACTCATAGGTAAAAATACTATCTAATAAGATAAAACTCATGAGTACAATCAAATACACATAATGGGCATATAAGCATGGCAATATTGAAATTACAAATGAAAATCTATTATTTCATCACTGTGAAATTACAATGATCATAAAGTTTGTAGTTTGCATTTCCTGTAGCTTGATTTTTTCCATAGATATTTGTAAATTTTATCAATTTCAATCGTCTTATAGGGTCTAACCTCACAGTTTATCTTCTTATTCAATATCTGACAATCTTTTGAGGAGTAACATCTTTTATTTATCCTACAGATTAAGCTTGCAGAGAAGCAAGCTGTTTTGGAGAAATTAGAGTGGGATGCTAGGACATCAAATACACAGTTAGAAGAACTCCAAGCTGGCTTGGATTGTATGGATTTTGAAATCGCAACACTAATGCAATTGTTTGAAGAGCTATCAAAATGTGATTCTGCTACAGATCCTGACAATATAACAACATTTCGTCAAGTTGATCATCTTCCACACATAGTAAGCTCATATTGCGGTTCATTCTCCTTTTTTCAATATCATTCATGTAATCAAGTTATTATTAAACCAAAAAAAAAATATTGATGCAACCGAAACCCTAGGAAGCGTGTATTTTCCTTTCATATCTTAAGGCTAACTGTCATGATAGAAGATGTGAATTATATTTTTATGCAAGAAAATCATCTCATTGTGATTCAGAGGTTGATCTAAACTCTTATGCTCATGCTATTACAAACAAGTGAGGAAAACTTAACTAGTGCAGCAGAGACGCGGGCCAGGCTTCAAGCTATTGTTCTTTAATTTTGACTACTTAATTTAGATTGTTTTTCTTGCTTGTAACTCATAGACTGTCACTTTGACTCCAAATTTAGATCTTTGCCATGTAATCAGGTCTTCTTTGACTCATAATTTAGATTGTGATACTGCTTAATTTAGATTGTTTTTCTTACCTGTAACTCATAGACTGCCCTTTGACTCATAATTTAGATCTTTGGCATGTTCTACAACAGTTGTGCACTTTTTGTGTTTTTAACAAGAATGCGTTGTATTCGAGGTTATCACCATTCATTTTCTTGTTGCAAGTTGTGTTGTATTTGTGTCATGTGACTGAGGGAAGAAACCGATCTTTGGAGTAAAAGTATCACAGCCTGGTAAATATCAAAGTAATGACAATTTGTTCTTATTTAGTAACTTTTTTTTCTTACAAGCATTGTCCTGTACTTACAATTCACAAAATTCCTGCTGTAACAGAGCTTCAATTTCATTACATTTTTCTTAGAAAAGTTCAAGAAAAACTTCCCAAAATAAGTTTAGGATACATTTAAGTAGATCATAATGGTAAGTCTTCTTTTTCAATACAAAATTGCATTTACAATCATGATAAAATATTTTCTACTGCATGAATAAATATGAAATGTCAAACTATATTTTGTCCGTATCCAGTTACAATCAAATACTATGACTATTCAGAAACAAAAGGTAGAAGCTAAGACAAAATATGAAATCATATATCCGAATAAGCTTTAGATAGAACTAAAATTTCCTCTATGTGCCATAAAATATGATCAATCAGAATCTAAAAAACATGGGCGGTTACAAACTAAAAATACATCAATGCAAAGGAGTCAAATACATACCTCAAATCTGGCCCACATCTCCTATTTGATAGCTTCAGGAATTTTCTTTCACTTTGACCTTGCATCACTGAAGTTAAGTCGGATAGACTTCGTAAATATTGTTCTTACAATTTTAAGGTCTACAATTTCCTATCATAGTAAAATAAAATAAGAGGAATTAGTTTATGAATCATCAAGCTTGACTTTAGCATAATTAAAATGAATTGCAAACCAACATACTCATCATGTAAGGTAGTAATGAAGATTCGATCATTTGGATTTGTTGGTGTGGGTATTGCTTTGTTAGGACCACTTGGACGTCTCCTTTTCTCTACGTCATAGTTGATATCATCACCAGTTGTTTCATTTGACAGATTAGGATCTTGTGTTTCTGCATCTTCATAGGATGGCATTTGCGGGACAGTAGAGGGGTTCATCAAATGTCCACTTTGTGAGGGTGATGGCGTAGGTCTGAACCATGCTCCCCATGCCGCTGCACTTGGAAGCACTTTACTTGCTGTAGCTTCCAAGGCTTTGTTAGACTTGGATTTTTTTGTAGCTTTTCCTTTAGGCGTGATATCTCTAATAATAACAAGAAGAAACCAATTACTTCAATGTACAAAGCCTTACAAATATGAATTTCCAAGTTGATGGTTTTTAAGAAAAACTGAGGTACTCATATATATTTGTAGCGAACAAACATCCCATTAAAATCAAGTATTAACATTAACAAACCTTTACAAACAAAAGTGATTGTAAGCACATAAATATTTAGTGATCACCTTAACATTATGTTCTTAACTACCATCATCATCAACAACATCATCATCATCGTCATCATCATCATCATCATCATTATCATCATCTTCTTCTTCTTCTTCATCCTCCTCCTCCTCATTCTCATTCACTTCATCATCTTCTTCATCTACTTCTTCAATATAACTATGAACAAGCATTCTTTCATTGTCAAGATCTTCTGAATAGATGACATTTATTGAAGTAGACACCTCTACTTCTTGGTAAACCCCTTCATTTAAATCAAGTACTTCTTGATCACTAGTAGGAAGGTGAAACCTACTTCTTGCCTTGGTTTTGAACACAGACCACCAATATTGGTGATGGGGACTTGCTGTGGGATAAAGACTATAATAAACTTTGTGGCACTGCTGTGCTAATACAAATTGTTCATTACTGGCAAGTACTGATTTATAATTAACTTCCACAAGCCCATGGCGAGGAGCCACATGAACTCCTTTATCTGTATCAATTCAGTGGCAATTAAAAAGTACAATGCGGTTTCCAGCCCCAAAATAGAACAATTACGGTTGTATTCTTTAGTATGAAACTTGAAACCATTCACAAAGTAACCTTTATAGCAGATTACCAAACGAGATGGACCATGAGCAAGTTGAGCAATACGACGATCAATTTGGAAAAAATGTTCATCGACCTAATAGAAATATCAAATTTCAATAATATATGGGATATTAGATAAAAATAATAATAATAATAATGAAGAAGGACACATGGTTTCATACGTACATATCGCTTAAACCATGATGTAAATGTTGTCTCGCGTGCTTTTTCAAATTCAATATCAGTAATATGTGGGTTATTCCTCCTCACTATTTCAACGAAGGTCCTAAATCATATGATATATAGGTTATGGTAAACAATATATTCCAATTAATACGTAGTTGAACACATAAATAAATATTACTCACCCAATATACGGAATCATTTCTTCACAATTCATCAGGACATAAATTTTTGCAGCCAAATACTCATTTGATGTCAGATATAGAGTGTATTGTTTTTCGGTCCTAGTGGTCGTCCATGATGTTTGAAAATTAAAAGACATCCTATGGGATCCGCCTCACCTCCATCATCATTACGTGGCACTCGCGTAAATCTTGTTTTGATATCATCTTCGAAATACAAGGCACAAAAGGAGGAAATTTCCTTGATAATATATGCTTCACATATAGACCCTTCGAGACACGCTAGATTTTTCACTTTCTTTTTTAAGTGATGTAGAAACCTACAAATCATAACCAAATAGAATATTTTCTAGTAATGAAGCTATTAAACATTTGAACTGGCTAAAAATTGTAAATATGATAATTATTATACCTTATTATACCTTTCAAACATATACATCCAACGATATTGGACCGGTCCACCCACTTCAACCTCGTAAGGTAAGTGGATTATTAAATGCTAGTGCTCCATTGAATCGAATAAGCAGGGTATGAAAACCTTCTCTAATTTGCAAACTGTTTCAATGATATTTTTCACCAACAACTCCATATAATCAAAGTTTATTTCAGTGGAGCAAAGATCTCAGAAGAAATTGGATAGCTCAGTAATTGCATCCCGAATTGGAGTGGTCACCAAATCACGAAAACCAACAGGAAGAAATCATTGCATAAACACATTACAATTATGACTCTTCATTGCATAAACCTTGCCTTCTTCCAAGTTAAAACATCTCCCTATGTTGGACGCAAAGCCATCAGGTAGTCTAAGTTGTTTCACCCATCTGAACACTCTATAGCAATCCTCTTTCGTTAAAACGTATGAAGCCACTGGCTTTAATGTTTTTCCATTCGTCGTAACCAAGTGTAAAGCTGGGTGTTTGCAATACTCTGCTATATCTAATCGGGCCTTTATATTGTCTTTTGTTTTGCCTTTAACATCCATATTAGTGTTCAATATATTATAAAAAACATTTTTCTTAATGTGCTGTGAAATCCAAGATTTCTATTATCTTGAATAAATGAATTTTTAATATTTTGGAAAATAAAATAATTTAATTTATTGGAAATGGGAAGGCTTATTAAGTAAAACCCTAATTTGGTTTTAATTGGGTTTACTGACGCCGGGCGGGGTAGCGATTATCTCGCGGGCTAGCAAGATCCAAGGACAGCAAGGAAGAACAAACGAAGAACCAAAGAACCAGAGAAAATACTCTAAAATTAAAGAAAATATTATTACTCAAAATTCAATAATGAAAAACTAACCCACAACTCGGGTTAAATAGCCTCAAAAGATTAACTTAGAAACCTTATCATCTAATCTAAATTTGCTAAAATTGACAAATTATTATTTAAAACTAAACTTATCTAAATTTAAAACTCTAAACAAATAATATAATTATTAAAAATCCGAGATCAAATCGGATTCAAATCATATCCTAATATGGCATATGAAATATTACCAAAAATAGAAAAATGACCGAAAACCCTAATTTGACGGATTAAATATTTCTAAAAATAGAAAAAAAAACTAAAATTCTCTCTAATATGACGCCCCCATGTCGTGCGCGCCACAAAGAGCTTTCCGAATTGGGGTCGAACGCCCGATTCTGATATCGGTAGCCAAAGTTATGGCCAAAATACCGAACCACACCCAAAACCGACCAAATCTTAAAATTGACTCGATAACTTCCCATCTTTACGTTGACCCGCTAACCCGGCACCAACATTTGACTCGAGCCTCCTGCATCATTTACCCAGGACTTTTTGGTAAATAAGTGTGATTGGGAAACTTAGAAAGGAATGAATAAATTTTTGGAATAAACTCAAGATAATTGTAAAACCCTTCACGAAATAAATAAGAATTTTATTTATTTTCCCAGATTTATTTAATGGATATTCAATATAGTAAGCGATGAAGCTTCGAAAAAAATTTAGTATTAATCGAGCCAGATTAATTAAATGTTAATTAATCCATATTAATTATTGAGAAAAGAAAACAGACAAAAAACTCAAATCCCGGGAAAGGTGGATTTGTTCAGGGAGTGAGACAGCCCCATGATGCCACAGTACGCCCGTGACACTGGGTGGTCTGACTCGGGATTTCTCAGATCACAATCGGACCCTAATTTGGACTCCGTGATCCCACTATTGGACATGTGAGCTACAGGAACCCTGTGACTCCACAGTACCACATGTGGAGCTACAATAATAATAATATTTGATTTCAAAGTATTATGGATTTTAATATTTTAAATTAAAATATATATTTTATATATGTTAATGATAGAAAAGAGAGATTTTATAAAAAGTTCTCTATCTCTCTCCCTCCATTCCCTTCTCAGCCCGATGCCCTAATTTCCCTTTTCTCCTCTTCTCTCGATCTCCCTTTACCCACACCCACCTCACTTCCGGTGAGCCGCCGGCCTCGCACATGCCGCCGCCCCTCACACCACCCGATCCTCCGGCGCGCCGTGCTGCGCCCGTCAGCAACACGCCGACTACCACGCGCCGCCCTCCGGTGAGTCGCCCGGCCACAAGACGCCGCCGCCCGACGGCCACCAGCGCCCCTTATGCCGTGCCTGGCCACATTTGCGCCTCCTCAGACTCCGGCCAGACGCTGCCAGCCTACCGGCCATTTCCGGATCCGGCGAGCAATAGCCAAGCCAGCCAGATTTCCCTCTTTTCGACCAGGAATTTCCCAAGTCGGCGAAATTGGAATTTTGCACAGTGAGCATTCATAACCTTGTATGAAGAATGGATTAAGGTTAATTGCTTCGGATTAAGGGATAGTTGGTTCATAATGAAAAAATTAAGAGATGAGCATGAGCCTAGCTTAAGTAATTAAGTGGGTTAATTACATGTTATGATGGGGAATTTGGGGAGAATTATTGTATGTTCATGTATTGATTTATGAAACTCATGTGTAATGGGTATGTTGGTGAATGATTGTATAACTTCGGGGCCCGATAATTAGGGGAGGTGCCGCCGAATTTTCATGAAAAATTATAGGAGTTAATACCCTAATTAAATCGTAGATATCATGATTTCATGCTTCTAGGTTCTAGAAGAGTGAACCTTTACTAAACATGAATTTAATTGGGGGTAAAACATTGGATAAAAGCTTGAATAGTTTTGGGGTTTCAGAGTTATGAAATGTTTAAGATTAGATGCCCAAGTTCATGTGATTCTTGAAGTGTTAATTGTTGTATGATTTTATTTCCATTGTTGTTTGTGGAATGTTTGCATAATTTTCGGAGCCCGATAAACAGAGGAGGTGCTGTCCAATTTTTGTAGACATTTCATGTATTAATTTCTATTATTTTCTAGCTCGCATGCCTTCATGATTAGGGAGATTAAGTGATGATTTATGTTACTAAGTGGGCATTCTATTTTAAATGGATTTGAGCTGCAGTTCAAACTTAGATTTCATGGAGCTGCAGTTATCGAAATTGTACCGATTGATGGCATTCATGATTTGATAGGAGTATTAGAAACAAAAATGCCAAAGAATAATGAGGGCTAGAGTTTGATTGAGAGTTAGATTGAGAGCTTAAGTGTAAAATGCAGGAATTACTGTAGCACTGCAAGACATTAAATTTGATTCTTTTAAACGAGCTATGTGGTGATGGTAATGAACCCCAATTCTAATCAAAATGAAAGCGTATATTGGGAAGATAATGTATTAAAAGTTTGGGAAGGAATAGTATAGATTTTGGATTTCAATTTGAGGGTTCAATTTCATGATTTAGTCAGTTACTATAGCTGTAATGGAATTGTGGAATAAGAACTTTGATGCTTACTCAAAAGGCTCGGTATTTTATTCTGATCATCGCGATAGTTCGGGGATGTATTTAAACTAATAACAATGGTACTAGCAGGTCTCGTAGGGCCCTAACCTATTAGTTATAAATTTAAAAGCCGAAATTTCGATAAACCCACCATTTGGGTAATTAAATGCATGTAATGCATTCAGATTGTTATGAAATGTTATGTGATTTACATTTACCATGTTTTGGACGTGGTGAGGTGGTCCAGGATCTGAGTGGAAGACTCGGACCTGGGTAGGTCCTAGAAGCGAATGAGGTAGGCTCTCGCATCGGGTGTTGTGAGTATTTCTAACTCCCTACTCTACTTATAATCTATTCATATATTTGAGATAGATTGTTTCCTTGGATATATGCTTGCCATTTTACTTTCCATATCTCTTTGAGATTTACTATTTATATATTCGAGATGGATTGTTTCCTTGAATATGTACTTTTGTCCAGTATTTTCGGTAGGCTCTCGCACAGGTGGTGTGAGTATTTCTAACTCATAGTATTGTGTTGATTTCTGTTGTTGTTGAGCTAGATGGATGTTGAAGTCCATCTTTTGATACTTGCTCTATCTGCTTACATGTTATATCTTGTTATATTTGTCTGAGCTTGTATGTTCTGATATGATCTGCTTTGAGGGAGTACCCCTTGACATTCTTCTTGTGTTGTTGTGGGATGGCCAGGAGGTGGTACTCCATGGCATATGGTTAGTGGGAGTGATACTCCATGGTATATGGCCAGGAGTACCATCTGGCATTCTAGTTGCACCTGGAATGGTCAACGGGGGGTGGTACTCCATAGCAGTCTGTTGATATTCTATTCTTTGCATCGAGTATTCCTTCCTCCTACCGTGCTTTTGATTTTGTACTCTTATTTCCTCGAGATGTTCCCAATACATATTCGAGTTGAGTATCCTCATATGTGTTGATTTTACGTCTCAAGGAGATATTTGTTTTCATGCTTTTATATACGTATTTGAGTTGAGTCGCTCTTTAAATACGTATTGGCTTCCGATCTCGATGAGGTCACCGATTATTATATATTTGAGATGTTGCTGCCTTGGATATATAGATATACCTATTGTTAGGTATTCGTACTAGCAATCTCTTACATACAGGCATGATACATCGGGCGAAGGCCCAGGCAGAGTAAATGTTGCTCACATACAGGCTCAGTCAGGGAGCGGTATTTCCTGACCATGTATAAATGTTTGCTCCCGACTCTGTTTTAATTATCTGCTTGTGTTACTAAGCCTTGCGTGCTTATAGGGGTGATCCTATAAGTACACGGTGTCTGTCACATGCGCCAAGGCCCGAGACCCGGTTTCGGGGCGTGACAGATAATAGATTGGTGATTGATTTAATTATTAAAAAGGAATTTTTCCAAGCATGGAATTATTCTAATATAATGGGAAAAGAGGGAATAATTGATTAAATCCCTAATTGGAATAATTTGAGGTTGCCAAGCACCATTTTATAATTTTAGATAGTTCGGGGATTAACCAGAAAAGTTGTTCTCTCTCTGAGAGAAGGACCAGATTGTAAAAACAAAGGGGCCTAAGGACTTGAGTTGAATTTTAATTCTCTTACGGGGAGGGACCTGCATGGAATAGTATGAAAGTGCAGGGGGTTATTTGTCAAAAGCCATGGAAACAATGCAGAGAGAGAGATAAAAGAATCGACGGCTGGGATTATAAGATCATAAGATTGAATTTTAAGTCCGAGGCATGAAATGAAATCTGGGCGCTCCATTCATTCATTGGGATGATCTAACCTTCGCCGTAGATCTCAAGAGATGGGATTAATTCTAGGTAACTGATGGAGATCGATCCATCCATTTTATCTCCAAGAGAGGAGTAGGAGAGCACCTACCGTGTGTACAAATCTGGGCCAGTTATCTCAGTCTTCGCTCAAGTTCGAGGCGGCTAGGAGATATCCATCCGTCCATCTAATCCAATTGTCACCATTCATCCGAGTTGGTAGCTGAATCCGAGGCAGATTGATACAAAGAACACCATTAGATTTCCAAGCGTGATCTTCAGTCGTTCATCCAAGCGCGACCTGATCTCAAGACATCAGTTCTCTTCTCCATCACTGCCAACTCACGCCACCAGAAAACCTTCCTCCGCCGCCGTATATGGAAATCGCCGGTTTTGGAAAGGTAAGGATAATTTGCATGTCAAGTTCTAATCAAGGGATCGCAATCTCTTACATTTCGACCCCCGACCCCCTTATAAGAACACATGTAGAGGAACCCTAAGAGGACAACCCTTTCTCCTTTCTTTCACTTTCTCCTTCTCGGTTGGCCATCTTCTGCCGAGCTTGAGTCAGAACAAGGAGCGAAGCCAGAAACCTCAAGAGAGCACAGAGAGCCTCGAGGAGTCCTTCACCAGCATCACTGCTCCACAGTGACACGTCTTCGCGACCGGAAACCCTCGGTGAGTCTCTCCCTCTCTCGTTTCTGTTTTCCGATAAACACGTTCATGCATGCACGCACACATTGTAGAGGATAGTTACTATGTGGAACCTTTGAAGCTATCATTAGTTTACCGCCATGGACGCCGGAGAAACGGGTGGTTCATCCGAGATCAGACTTGCCCTGACAAGGGGTGGAGGAACCCAATGATTCTCTGCTCCTGGAGACGCTCACAGTGTGCAGAGCCCTCTCTGACGGCGAGGATCACAGACGGAGGAGGGCGGGCCGGCCATCTCTAAGTCGCCGGCGATCACCGAGGGACTGAACGTCACCAGTCGCCGGCGGAGCACCTGTCCCAAAGAAGAAGAAGAAGATAGTTTTAACTTATTTAAAAACAATTATGAGTTAGTTAAGTTAGTTAATTAAAGGGGTTAGTTGAGTTATTTGATTGGGTGTAGTCAATCAGCTAAGTTTTGGGTTTAGGCTCAAGGTGATCAGATGGTTAGGTTGGACTATCTTTAAAAGTGGATTCATGGGTTAAGATAAGGTGGTTGAATCAAACACTGTAGAAGAGATTTAATTAAGAGGATCAATTGGACCTAGTTATTAATCGGGTTGGGTTAATTAAGTTGGGATTGGATTGGATCAACTTCCAAAAGGTTGGGTTTAATAAAATAAAGTGGTGGACCAAGTTTGCTTAATTGGGCTAGTCTAACCAGGTTATAAATAATAATAATAATAATAATAATAATAATAATAATAATAATAATAATAAGTAAAGATAGAGGGAGAGGGGAATTGAAATCTAGACCTCTCACACACCGTGATGGGCCTTAACCACTATGGCCTCATTTCACTTCTGATGGAATAAAACAGTCCTGGTTAGATAAAGCTAAGAAAGGAAATAAAAGGGAATAAATGGTAAGTGGAGAGAGTTGAACCAAAAATCTCTCCAAAGGGTGTGGTAGGCCTTAACCACCAAACTACTTGGGTTTTTCTACATGAATAGTCAAGAGTAAATGTTTAAGGACAATGTCTTAGGATTCAGGAAAGGCCCATTAAGATGGGCTGGGCCCAATTAGAGAATTTTGCATACACATCTAGAATCATACGATGTTGTCATTACTGATGTCGGGATTCAATATCAAGTTTGACGTAGAGGCTCAGGGAGTTGGTTCCTTGGAGACTCCAGACTTCGTGATTTCAAGTAAGTACACTTGTTTCGTACCCACTCTTCGGAGTTTCTTTGGCGTTGCTTATATCATATTATTGATATTATTGCCTTTTTGAGACCATACATGTTTCATTTATTAGCTTTGAATTCTTTTGAGCATGCTTGGTTGTTTCGGGATGTTGGTATCCCTGCTTTGTTGTTTGGTCTTCCTCTCGAATTCAGTGGAGCATAGGGGCTCCGTTTGGGAAACGACCAAGGATGGGACACCCTGGCGTTTCGGCTTGCCATGCCAGAGGGACAATACTCTAGTTGTCCAGCCCGTCGGTGGGGATGATTCGCTGGCCGTGTCGACACGTACGAGAGGTGGTGCTACCGACATATGACCTGAGGGTCGCACGACCGGAGGGTCGAGATTCAGCAAGTTGTTGATGAAGTTGGCCGGGGGAGACGTCTTGATGAGCTTTCTTTTGTAACTCGTTACAGAGCTTAAGAGCTGCTATAGATAGGGGTCGTGTCATTGTGTTTGTTTGTGGAAGACTCCTACGAATGGTTTGAGGGGCGTGTCCCTGTTGATTGACTTGATTTATCATTTCTGTTGATATCATGATTTTTGAACCCCACAAGGGGTACTTACTGGGCTTTCCATTCAAAAGCTCACGGACTTGTTTTTTCTTTTTAAGATCCTGAGGATTAGGAGACTTGAGCTCAGGAGCCGATCGAGGGTCGGGGTAATTTGCAGAGGTCTGAGGATCTCTTTTATTTCTTGGTGTGAGAGACTATTTTATTTTGTAGGACCCATTTAGGGCCTGGCTTTTGTAGGGCATCATGACCTACTTATTTTATTTTGTTTCTGCTGAGACTCTTTTATTAAGATATTTGAGATATTTATTTTGACTTTATGTTATCTACTGTTACTTACTGAGGCCTTGTACCCGAGTGAGGTGCGCCTTACTTGGTTACGGCCGGTCTGCTCGAGTGCTAGGGGTCCCGGAATCTTGGTTAGGGCGTGACATGTGCATAACATCCAAATTATGATGAATCAAATTTGTATGCCTGTATGGTAACTCCCAGAAAATGCTCTTCTTTCTCCAATCATGAGTCGACCCCATAACCAATTGGTTTTTGTACATGACATTTGGTGTTATATGTCAAATCTGGGCAGCTATCAATATATCTCAGAATTTCTTTAGCTGGCAATCTCTCAATAGAAGGATCATGATCAACTCTCCTTCTGAATTTATCTCTTTGCCTTTGAAAAAGGATGATCATGATGCAAGAACTGTCAGTGATAATAAAAAAAACATGATTTTCTGCATGTTTTAAATTAAATGACTTCAAATTTGCCATGCAATAAGGGCAAGATAATTTTCCATGAGTGCTCCATCAAGATAGCATACCATACACAGGAAAGTCACTAATTGTCCACATTAATGCTGCCCGAAGTGTAAAATGTTCTTTCCCATAATTATCTAAAGTTTGAACACCAAACTGCCACAAAATTTCAACTCATCTATTAAAGGTCTCGAGAAGACATCTATGTTCTGAGATGGACTATTTGGCCTTAGAATTACCATTTTAAGAAACAAATATGGTTGCTTCATATACATCCAAGGAGGTAAATTATATATCAAGAGCATTACTGGCCAACAAGAGTATGGTCTCGCACCTTGCTTAAAAGGAGCAAACCCTTATGTGCATAGCACTAGTCTGATATTCCTTGCTTCAGTTGAAAAGGGCTCATGTGTATGATTGAAGTGTTGCAATGCCTCTCCATCAACAGGATGATGTAGCTGATGCAGGAGGCTCGAGTCAAATATTGGTGCCGGGTTGGCGGGTCAACGTAAAGATGGGAAGTTATCGAGTCAATTCTAAGATTGGGTCGGTTTTGGGTGCGGTTCGGTATTTTGGCCATAACTTTGGCTACCGATATCAGAATCGGGCGTTCAACCCTAATTTGGAAAGCTCTTTGCGGCGCGCATGACATGGGGATGTTTTTATTTTTTTCTATTTTTAGAAATATTTAATCTGCCGAATTAGGGTTTTCGATCTATTTTCTATTTTTGGTAATATTTCATATGCCAAATTAGGATAGGATTTGAATCCGATTTGATCTCGTATTTTTAGGAGTTATCTGATTTGTTTAGAGTTTTAAATTTAGATAAGTTTAGTTTTAAATAATAATTTGTCAGTTTTAGCAAATTTAGATTAGATGATAATGTTTCTAAGTTAATCTTTGAGGCTATTTAACCCGGCTTGTCGGTTAGTTTTTTATTATTGAATTCTGAATAAAGTATTTTCCTGAATTTCAGAGTATTTTCTCTGGTTCTTTTTGTTCTTCGTTTGTTATTCCTTGCGGTCCTTGGATCCGGTTAGCCCGGGGGATAATCGCTACCCCTCCCGGCATCAAAGTTCTACAGCGGAATTATAAGTCAGGGCCCTACAAAGTCTTTACAAAATCAGGCCCTAAAGGTCTTACAAATTAAACCTCACACTCAAAGAAGACCCGAGGTCCTCGAACCTCTGCAAGCTAGTCCCAAACCCTCGCGCAGCTCCTGAAACCAATCCAGCTAATCCCTCAAACCTGAAAGAGAGAAAATCAAGTGGAATGAGCTTTCGAAAGAAAGCTCACTAAGTACCCTGCAAAAGACACAATGAATCCAATCCAGATAACAATGAATAGTCAAAAAGGACATATCGAAAACAATCAACACAACAAACCAATCATATGGGGCCCCTAAACTCAACCAATCACACCTCCACGGTCAGCACAAGTACCGCGTGCCTCGATGGTCAAGTGACGGACGACAGGTGGCTATGCTCAGCGAGCCCACTCACTTCACTGACGCATACAGACCCAACCTAAACACAAGCAACACAAGTCGCACAGTAATATCCCGGCCCACAGTGGCATGCTCAGTGAGCATCCAACAACTTATACAAACAACCAATCAACAGATATGGAAGCAACAAACCAAGCATATGCAGGGAATCAATGATAGAGATCCAAGGCATCATAACAATATGCACAAGCACAAAACCAACAAAGAATATACCAAACAAGGTAACAATAAGGTCAGAGAAACTCATCACTGGGTAGGAGCTAGGCAAAGGCACTTACCTTAATTCACAAAGTCTGGAATCCCACGAAATCTCCTCCTAATTCGTCTCAGTGCTCTATGTCTGTATTTGATAAGTGAACTATGTATCAGTATCCACACAAGTGTATAATAGATAATAATCTCAAGAAAATGCCTGGCCCTTTACTTGGATCACTAATCTCACTTACTCTACGTTGGGCCGTGGGCCGATTAGCAAGTGTTAACTCTCTCCTATATATTATTCCTCTCATTCACAAGGTGGGCCCTGCCGATTAAGAAACTTTAAACCCATTTAGTCAACCCATCGTACTTCATGCATTTTCATGGGTCCATTTCCCTAGTGGGTCTAATCCCAAGGCAAAACCATCCTAGTCGTGTCATACCTTACCTATGTGTTAATGCCTCTAGACTACTTCCTAGACTACTTCCTACATGCATGCCTGTGAGCCTCCACTTCTGGGTTTCTTCATGGACTAACAACTGATACTACTAATCACTCAACCGCTCACCAACTTGATCAGACATTATAACACAAGCATGCCTACATTATGATCACAGAGAACCCATCAACTAAAGACTCAAAACATATAATTCATTTGTTTAACCATTTAAAATGAAACTTTAATTCGAAACTAAAAACAATCACATCCATCAACTAATGAAGGAATCTACTCTCAGTGGTGAGATAGTTAATTTGTGAATATGCAATTCAGTCCCTCATATCTATAGGAATATTATTTACTCACCTTCTCACCATTATCGTGGGCCGGTTCTAGTCTACTTGGTAAACCCAATAGTTACAACCTGGCAGACCCCATCATTAACTATCATTATGCATATCAATTAATATAAAATTTTAATCATCAATCCTTAAACACATGCACAACTAACAATTCATATACCAAGTATCTCATCAAGAACGACTCTCACTCTCCAGGATGTCACAGATTACTTATAAAGTTCTCAAACAACACAGGCCCCAAACCAAGTCTTTAAAGTAGTCCTCCAACTAAGCGCTATAGCCTCCTCCTCCTCTACCTATCCTTTCATACTTACTAGTACATGTCACTGAGGACTAAATCCCCAGGTTAACAAGCTTCTCTTCCAACTATAGCTCTCATTATAGCCTTGTAAAAGATCCCAGGTGAAACATTTTAAAGGAACCCAAGATTTTCTCAACAAGACTCAAGTCATGCATGGCTCCCTCATCTATCTCTAACAGACCACTCATGCACACTCTCTGCATCAGAACACACTAAACTTGCCCAAGATGCACACTCAGAACTTCCCAGATATAAGGCCACACAAACAATCATGAGGGACAACACCACACCACCAATATCTAGCTACCAAAGGTCTCTCCTTCATCACCATACAACAGAGGCTTTATTACCCTCAAACCCATGCATGACTTCTACTTTTATTTAGTTTTAATAATGCATGTACTCTGTTAAACATTCATACATGTTCTAACCGCTCAGACGAGGGCTTCCCGTAATCTCAAACATGCCATAAGTTTGTAGGGATGAAAAGCTCACCGGCGACCAGACGTCCATGGAGCTACTCACGGTGAGGCCTTGCTGTGGTTCTCGTGCTTCACAGATGATGGTTACGGCTCCCTGGAAGACAGGGTTCCTGCACACGCCCAACAACGATCAAACTTCCTTGGGAATCCTCGTCTTCTCTGCCTCTTTGTCTTTAAACGAAGGTGGGTATGTGAGCAGGGGCGGATCCAGGATTTTTATTCAGGGGGGGCAAACTAATATTAAATATAAAAAAAATATAATAAAACACAAATGCATCCAAAGTTTTGTCATACGAGAGTAACATATTACAATTGCTCTCTGCGTGTTTTCATAGTTTGAAAACGTTGCAGGATTTTTTTATTATCAATACTACAAAATATATCTTTTTCTATATAAGTAATCAAACAATCGTTCATCCAAGAATCGCCCATTCGGTTGCGCAAGCGATTTTTTACAATCTTTATGGCACAAAAAACTCTTTCAACTGATGCAGTAGAAACATACAATATCAAAGCTAACTTCACAAGTAAGTACACCAACGGATACACAATGTGCTTCTTTGTCTCAACAAGTTTTATAGAAAGGTCATTCATATCTTTTAGGCTTTTAAACTCATCATGAGATCTTAAATCGATAATGTAAGTCTCAAGCTAATTGTCAAGAACATGAAGTTCTGTCTCTGAAAAACTCATATTGATAAAATTGAGCAAGGCAAATTAGTTTTCCCTTATCAAAATCTGTAAAAGAATCACATGGACTTAAAGAAGCCACACAAAGAAGTAACTCCATATTCAACTCATTGAATCAATTGTTGAGTTCTTGAAGTTGCATATCAACAACAGTGTAAAATAACTCAACTCGATAATGATGCAAATTTGTCACTTTATGGGTGTTGCGTCGTGGCCTTCCTCGAGTTACAAATATATCATCTATATTTGGGACAACAATATTGTTCCTTTCACAAAACAAACAAACCTCATCACATAATGATTTCCATCCATCATCTCTCATTATTTGTAGTCGTTGCTTAGTTACTTTAACTAAAGCCATTGCATTCACAATATCTTGATCTCTTCTTTGTAGCGCCGTTGACAATTCATTTGTAATCCCCAAAACATTTTTCATTAAATGCAAATTGAAAACAAAGTCAAAATATTTTACCAAATCTAGTAAGGCATAGCTTCACCTTTTTTCTCCAAGCTAATACCATCCTCCACAACAATTTCAAGCACATCAATAACGGAACCAAACATAATGATCAAATTAATCAAAGACCCATAGTGTGAACCCCATCGTGTATCACTGGCTCATTGAAGACTTGTTTCTTGATGTAAACCTCTTCCCTCGACAATCTTATTAAATTGTTTCTCTCAAAGAGCATCTCTGCGTTTACATGAAGCACCAACAATATTCACTACACTCGTGACAGTGTTAAAGAGAAATGCAATTTGAACATGGTTCTTTGCCACAGCTACTAGTGCCGATTGAAGTTGATGAGCAAAACAATGAACATAATAAGCAGATGCATTCACTTTCATTATTAAAGTTGTAAGACCATTAAATTCTCCTTGCATGTTGCTTGCTCCATCATAGCCTTGCCCACGTACCTTTGACATACATAAATTATGCTTAGAGAACACTACCTCAATAGCTGCTTTAAGGGATAGAGCGGTTGTGTCACTGATATGGACTAAACCAAGAAAACGTTCAATTACATGCCCTTGGAATCCACATAGCGCAAAGCAATAGCTACTTGTTCCTTAACTGAAACATCACGCGATTCATCAAGTAAAATGGAAAAAAATCCATCACCAAGATCCTCCGTGATAACATTGGTAGTTTCAATTGAAGCAGCGTGAACAATATCTTTTTGAATATCATGTGCTATCAATTTTGAATTTCCAGGTGCATTTTAGAAGACAACACTCTTGATAGTTTCATTGTGATTGGCAAGAAATCTAAGAAATTCAAGAAAATTTCCTTGATTATGAGAACTCTCAGTTTCATCACTACCACGAAATGCCAAACCTTGACATAAGAGTACAATCAAGTGTCGCAGTTAAGCGAACTCTATAATTTTCTCGTGCTTGATCAGATTGCTTTGCAAAGGCAAATTGAATATGTTGCTTTTGATTTAACAAATATTGACATCTCTTCCATGCTTTGTTGTGAGCACTATTAGGACCTCCAACATGAATATCAAACCTTTCTTTCTTTTTCCAATTTGTGAACCCTTCCAACACAAAAGAATCACCACTTTCTTGTTCTCCAACATCATGTTGGGATGTGCAAACATTAGTACCACATCGCCTAATTAGAGAAAGTGAGAGGGGCATATATAGAGGGATACATTCCATAGCAATAAGGCCTTTTGGATTAAACTCAAGAACAAAACCGTGCGGGCTCAGGCCCAAAGCGGACAATATTGTTGCTAGTGTGAAATGTATGGGTGCCCCCGGTCCTAACAACTGGTATCAAAGCCAGGTTTCTCCAGACCTAGCGGTGTAGGGTAGATCCTAAGTGCCGAACAAAGAGAGAAGTATAAATGGAGCCCCCAAGTAAGGCGGCGATCATTCCAGGGATTCTGTCAAGCAAGCTGGCCAACCTGACAAGAGGCTCTCGAGGGTGCTGCCACCTCGATGGAGCTCGGTGAGCAGGTGTCTCACTATGACGGTTAGATGCATTCCATCGTGGAAGGCCCTGGTCTTCACATAAGACGTGTGCTCCTGACGCAGTGATGTCCAAAGGCGGCGATGGAGCAAGGTGAACAGAGAAAGTTCACAGTGTGCCGGCCTAAGGGGAGGCTGATTATGTGGTCCTTTGTTTGAGGGGAGGATTGTTGGGATGTGCAAACATTAGTACCACATCGCCTAATTGGAGAAAGTGAAAGGGGCATATATAGAGGGATACATTCCATAGCAATAAGGCCTTTTGGGTTAAACCCAAGAACAAAACCGTGCGGGCTCAGGCCCAAAGCGGACAATATTGTTGCTAGTGTGGAATGTATGGGTGCCCCCGGTCCTAACAAATCAGGTCTATAAAGATAACAACAAAAGCAAAATGCCACATCCTTCTCTATACTATATTCCAACCAATTACAAAATTCTTTGAACCATGAGGGATTAAAACGACGTAGTGCATTACCAATTTTCTTTTGTGGAAAATTATGCGTGTAAGGTTGACATGGACCTTTTTGTAAATAAGCCCTTCGACCATTGTCTCTCTCATTGGGGTGATAATCCGAAATTTTTTTTCGTAATCCCGAATCTGAAGGAAGATCATTGATATTTAATTCTACACGATCTTTCTTTGCATAAGGTTGAGCAACACTAGTATTGACACTAGATGGTTCCTCCAAAATTGTCTTACTCTTGATAAGATATTTGTCCATATCTAATTCCAATAAATAATTTAATTTAGTTGAAATAAATTATATCTTTGTAGCATGCCCCCAAAGTCCGGGGGCCCACGAATTCCTAGAGATCGGCGTACCGAGCAGGATGGGGCCCTACCGAACACGAAGCCTCAGTGTTCAAATAATGCACAAATTATGCACAGCGGAAACATAGAAGGACATAATGTATCTAATCAGAGTACATTACGGAATCGAGTACGAATCCAGGAGTTCACAAACTCTACAGTCAAATCAGAGTCATAATCATAATATGGCTCCTACATGGGAACCTACAACATGTTCTCACACATATTAAGCAAAAGATAAACAACCTCAAGAATTCTAATAACCCACGCTCAACTTCTTCAAGTCCCACAAGAGCTACTCCTCGGGATCTGAAAGAAAACATGTCAACAAGTAGTGAGCTTTCGTAATGAAAACTCAGCAAGCACCCGCTGGATATATGTAATCATGCCTCATAAACAATAACATGCATCAAGGAGAGATATCCAAGGAATATAGGCATGAAATGATCACCTCAAACAACAAGGTCACACACATGAACAAGAAACCCCTGTCAAGTAAAAGAGATAAGGGTCAATATCCTACCAAGAATACACCATACAAGTGGTAGGGAAAATCCAAACCTCACGCAATAAATCGTACAGCTAATCATGACAAGCGAACTAACGAACTCGCAAGTCCTCTCCCTAGGCAAACACGGTCGAAACCGCAATCAAGTCCGTCGACAGTAAGGTAGGGCCACCTCCACGCATGTACGTACACGGCCAGTGCTTCGTCCCACAGACAAGGAATACGGGACCGCTAGAGTATCGTCCCTCTAACAAGGAAAACTGGATGAAGAGGGTGTCCTCAGCCCTGAACATCCATACTACCACAGGAGAGTCCTCAACAACAAAGTAGCTGACGATACACGCTCAACGGTATAAAACCAGAATACCAACAAACATCGAGGAATCAAAGGTATGTGTATTAACATGGAACCACAAATAATCCAAGGAAACAGGTACACATACACCACAATGAATCCAAGCATCAAGGAGACATGATAATCAATATATATCCAATAAAATGAGTGCGGTAGTACTTGCCTGAGTCAAGAATATTGCTTCCACTTAATCACAAATCTTCTTCGACACGCCTTCCCACACTACGTCGAGGTCTCGTAATTAAATCTAGGCTTATTATATTTGTCCAATATAAGATAATAAACATGTTTGTAAATACATTGCATGACCTCCTCTCCCTTGAAAAGCATGATTACTCAAGTTTATAATATTAGTAGCCTAGAATTTGGGGTATAATAGATTAAAAAATCTCATAATGTAAGCCCACCACTTTAGTCCTTAACCATTAATCTCATATTAATGGGTATTCATGTCTTATCATCCCACTAACCAGCCATTAACTTATTATTTACCTAACAAGGCAACACTGAAATCTTTAAATCTCTCAAGAGCATAGTTTACCTAATAGATCACACTAATATGCTTTATTAACATGTTTATGATTTTCTCATCATGGTAAAACACCTGGACTTTCATAACAATAATTCAAGCATCAATTATGAAAGCAGGAGGAAGGAGCAACTCTTTTATTAATTCATTTCATAAGTCAGGATTGTGCTTTATCAAAGTGTTCAACCATTCTTTCACTTCATTATTCTTCTCATATATATATATATATATATATATATATATATATATATATATATATATATATATATATATGATTCATTATTGAACTTATGACTTCTACATATAAGTTCACAGGTGATCTCCTCCTCATATTACTATGCAGTAACCTATACCCCTTAATTACTTTCAAAAATTCTTAAAAAGATAGGTGAACATCTATGTAACTAACCATGTACTTAGTAGGCACTTAGTTTCTTCTTAACCAGTGAGTCCTTTCTACAAACAACCACTTTCGCATGCCTACGGTCCACTCACCTTTCAACCACTTGCATGCATCTTCCCGGTTTCCATTAACCCTCATACTAATGCATGAGGCTCTTATTGATTAAGTTCTATCATTTGTTCATGCATAATATCCCTCCTCTCACTAGGTGGAACTCACAACAACCCCTCTTTTAGCATGCAGTCAAGTGCTCAAAACTCATAAGAGTATCATTCAAGGTCTCAGATGACTCACTGAAGTTTGGGTTCTGTCCGTCAACGCAACGGTGTCCCGCCAAGAATCCCGACGGCTGACGTTGCACCGAGCTCCGTTACGTCCACCCAGGTGAGGTAAGGTTGCACTGGTCCAGAAGAGATATCCGGTTCCACCACCTCTCTCAGTCGCCGCACGAGCGGACTTCAGTCAGGATCCCTTCTTCACCCACTTCCCGAGCATGTGATCGTGAGGATAGTGCGCTCTCTCCCTCTCTTTCACCCACTCTCCAGCTCTCTCGTTTAAGCCACAAAGGGAGTAGTTTGCCAAGAAGAAGAAGAAGAGGAAGCTCTTGGTCCCCATGCCCCGAGAAAGTGATTCGGAAGGGATTCGAGGACACAGCGTTTTGAGTTGACGAAACGTCGCCTTTGCCCGGCGATGATCGCGCTCGACATTGGCTTCGGATTCATGTCAACTAGCAGCAGTGAAGACTGAAAAGGAGCTGGCTTTTTAACGAGTTTTACTCCTTCTCCATATTTAGCCAGCTTGCAAGTTGTCTTAGCCGTGGGATATAACTACTCCTTTCTTCATCAAATCCGTTGATTTCAATATGAGAAGTCCACTTGTACCATCTCATTGTTTTAATTTGAATTCTATTCCACTCTAACCCACTTACTGGGCACTTCATGCATGGGTGGTAATAAATGTTTGTCAATAAAACCCATTTCACTTTAAACCATTCATGCTAGTCCTTTGTGATATTTGTGTGAGAGTGTGCACTTTGTAATTTCACCCTCTACTCTTTTGATATTGTAATTAAGCCCTTTGCTCAATATTAATTTAATAACAAACTTGTTATTAATACCCAAAATCAGATTAATCCAAGCCATCATTATCCAATACTATAGTTAGAGAGAGAAAAAGAAAGAAGAGAGGGACGACCAAGTCACATCCCCTCTCATTAATCTCAACTATATTCTCTCTCTCTCTCTCTCATATATATATATATATATATATATATATATATATATATATATATATATACCCATTTACTCATTATTTACAATTTATTTATTATTCCTAATTTAATCCCCGATTTCATCAATTCAAGGATATATTCAATTAATACAAAATATACTTAGGAGGTAAATAAGAATTAATTATTTTCATAAACATAGCATCTCTTACATATACCAAAAGAAAGAAAACCTATATAGGTGGAAAAACATGAAAAACCAAAATATTCTCGTAAGCTTTCATCATATAACCAACAAATGATGGGCAGAAACAACAAAGTTAGCTTTGATATTGCCTGTTTCTACTGCATCAGTTGAAAGAGTTTTTTCTACCATGAAGATTGTAAAAAAATTGCTTGCGCAACCAAATGGGTGATTCTTGGATGAACGATTGTTTGATTACTTATATAGAAAAAGATATATTTTGTAGTATTGATAATGAAAAAATCCTGCAATGTTTTCAAACTATGAAAACACGCAGAGAGCAATTGTAATATGTTACTCTCATATGACAAAACTTTGGATGCATTTGTGTTTTATTATATTTTTTTTATATTTAATATTAGTTTGCCCCCCTGAATAAAAATCCTGGATCCGTCCCTGAAAGCATGCATTCAGAGAACTAATGCAAAGAAAACATGAAAAATTTTAGAAAAATACAAACTTGAGAGCCAGAGAAATTGAGAATTTGAGAAAAGGGGGAACTCAGCACTCGCAGCCGGCGGATCTCAGGGTTAGAAAGCGAGAAAGGGGAAAGGTAAGGGAATTAACTTTTTAAAATCAATTTCTTCATATAAGTCCTTAGATAATGTTTTCATTACTTTTGTATAGATTTCATTTCCTTGATTTTGTGGGGCAAATTGAAAAAGTCAAAAAAAAAAATTAAATATTATTTCATTAAAATAAATTTCTTCATATAAGTCCTTAGATAATGTTTTAATTACTTTTATATAGATTATATTTGCTGATTATAGTGGGGGCAAATTGAAATTTTTTTAAAAAAATAGTAACTATAATATCAATGATTTCTTAAAATTGAGTAGAGGCAGCTGCCCCCACTGTCCCCACTCTACATCCGTCCGTGGATTCGAGAATAAGTGTCATTAGGGTTTCCTCAAGCTTCTACTTATACGGCGCCATGGGAAGGACTCGATTGATATCGTGATCCCTCTGATCGCGATCAGATCCCAACTTTCCTTAACCGGTCGATCCAAACGTGGAGATAACCACCCCACAACAGTGCGCGCTAGAGGAGAACGAACGTGCCTCATAATCAGGCTTCCGCGAACGAACGGTGCCGATGGTCCCACATGGCGAAGTCAACACGCTCCCCCTCACGCGTTTGCCCTTTTTCATGCTTTAACCTTAGCCGTTAGATAGCCTCATAAAAGACCAAATCAAATCGTAACTGTTGAGATGTATTACTTGAAAAGGAATCATTTGGATGGTTCACGCGTTTTTCCCCATGCATGGCCACATGCTAGCTCTCAGCCTACCAACTCAAATGGAAAAGAAAAATCTCATGCACATCATGCATGACCATATCATGCATTATGCCCATACAGCCTCCCTCAGCCAACATTCCATATTTATACTATTTCATATATATATATATATATATATATATATATATATATATATATATATATATATATATATATATATAATATCGCCATGCATCAATCCACTTGAGTTTCTTTTAGCCTATTATATTATATTATGATAGGGATGAAAATGGTAAGACACGTGGCATTCATCTTAGTAAGCCACAGGTCAAAGTTACAAGGCAAGGCCCTCTAGTGCCAACATATCAGCCCATGAATGGATCTTGATTGGGTCTTTTTGATATAGCCCTCTCATCTAGATCAAGTCAACACGATATGATATGTTTTAAAGATCCGATGTGGAAACCAGATGTATCAATACCATTGTATAACTCATCGGGATCGAAAAGAACTCCCCAAATCTGACACGTGTCAACCGGTAAAGGTATTCCTGGACTGATAGTTATCTATATCGGTCCCAACCTTCTAGAAGAAATACAGCTGCAGACAGCATGGCCTTCTAGAAGAGTTACAGCTGGAGACAGCTCAGATAATTAGCTGGCACTTAGTTGGCCCTTAGTTGGCGCTTAGCTGGATGGACAGCTGGCGAACACATGACTAAATTGAGAAGCGTGCTCAGCACGCGACCGGCACCTATAAAAGGCTGGGATCATAACTCATTTGGACAAGTTGAATCACAGCAGGGAAGCTCTGCCCAATTGGAATCTGGACCCATTTTCTCTCTTTCCTTGTTCTTTAATTCGAGGAATTATTGTAAGATCTCTTGTAAACTCAGCTATTGATAGTGAGATCTCTCATTCCCATGATTTTTTCCCCTTTGATTGGGGTTTTTCCACGTAAATTCAGTTTCTCTCTTCTTCTGTTTGGACTCTCGATTGATTTTCTACTAAGCTAGCCACCCAATCAATATAAATTCAATTGTTTGGTTAAAATTGGGAACTCAATCCGATTTTAGCTCTAACAAATTATATATAATATAATATATAATATACATAATATCCTCTCTTTTATCATTGTGGGATCGAAAATACCTGCCTGGCACCGTTTCTATGAAGAGACACCAGGCGATATATCGAATCACAAATGTCATATTTTTTTATTTGTGGGTTCTTCCATTCTTAATAGAGGTAAGCCTCTATTATTAATTACTCCAAACAGAGTCTTGGGAATCTCCGATTAAGGGCAAAAGAGTACAAGTAGGGGCAATGAAAATAATTTATTTATTGCAGGACCATAGCAGTTTATTACATATGGATATATGTATACATATCTTGTTTATTTATTTATTTATTTATTTATTTTTATGACGCCGCCTTATATGCCTCGCCGTCGCCCTTTGAATTTCAGTCATAGTATCGCCGCCCCAAGATACATGTCATAGTTGCTAATGGCCCATAAATAAGTCCACAGCAATCTGCCCTGCATTGTAACTGAAATCTGTATCAACTGGACCATCGAAATGAGCCACACCATATATGATTAGAAAAGCCCTATATATCTAATTTCCAATGCCGCAAATTTCATTTCGATCGAAGTTTTCTATCAAAAGTTATTGGCATTTGGATAGATGGTGGTCAGGCTGGCAGAATTGCAGGAATTAGTCTCTCTTTCCATAAAAATATGTACCAACTAGGCCACTGACCAAAACTGTACCATACACAGCTAGAAATCTCTCGAAGTCTAGTTTCCAATGCCGCAAATTTTGCCTTAATCGGAATTTTCTGGCAAGAGTTATCAATTTTTGAGTGAAGGGTAACCAAGCTAGCAGGACTGCAAAAATTAGCTTCACTTTTATCAGAATCTGTAACAACTGGGCCGCCGAAGGGAACTGCACCATACATGAATGGAAAGCTTTAGAAGTCTAGTTTCCAATGCCACAAATTTCACCTCCATCGAAGTTTCCCAACAAAGGTTATCGATATTTGAGGGGTGGTCAAGTTAGCAAAAAGCTGCAGAAACTTGGTTCCCTTCTGTTTTCTGTTCTATTTTGCAGCAGCAGCAAGCATTGCATACTCATCACAATTCCCATACCAAACATTGCATTAGAAGTCCTTATTAAGCATTTCATCGAATAGGTGACGCACGCTTCATATAATTGAACATCTTAACACAAATTTGAAGTGTCTTAAAATAAAATTTACAATCATCCTCCCATACAAACCAGTCAAGTGAACTTGCTATACAAAACGAGCACTATGTGCTATATAATGGAACAAGAGCTATGCGTTGTGTAATGAAACAATGAAAGAAACGCTATGCGCTGTACAATGCAACTAGCGCTATGCGCTACATAATGAATAAAGCGCTATGCGCTACATAATGAATCAAGCGTTATGCACTGTACAAGGAAATAAGCGCAATGCGCTACATCATGAAACAAGCGCTATGCGTTGTACAAGAAAACGAGTGCTAGGCATTACACAATGAAATGAGCGCTATGCGCTACACAATGAATCAAGCGCTATCTTTGTACAAAGAAAGCTTGGCTATCGCTACACAATGAAACAAGCACTATCGCTACGATGAATCAAAGCGCTATCTTTGTCTTTTACAAAACTTGCTTTGTAGCGTGTTATGCAGCAGCATCTTTATCTGGTCTTGAGTGTTAGGCTGCCTTGTAGCTTTCTTTGGATAGGCTAGCGTCTTGGCGTTGTCTTATTTGGCTGCTTAGCGTCTGGCTATTTAATGCAATTTCTTGTGTAGCCTTGTAGCTATCTTGTATTCTTGGTGCTAACTTCTTGTCTTGTATGTGTAATTTCTTGTCACAGTTACCTGTATCTTGTCTTGGCTTTAGTTCTTTCAGCTATGTATTCTTGAAATTTGCATACCTTATTTATCTTTAGTCTTGGTATTTCGGCTATCTTATACTTCTGTCTTTGGTAGTATTTATTGTCTGTATTCTTAGTCTTTGGCTCTTGGCGTCTTATTTATCTTGTCTATTCTTGGATTTCTTGAGCTGTGAGGATCTTGTGAGGCTAGCTTCTTGTATTTCTTGTCTTTGGTAGCTCTGTCTTATTTGTCGTCTTGTGGCTTTCAGGCTAGCAATCTTGTGCTCCCTTCTTGGTCTTTGAAATTTGAGCGTCTTGGCTATGCATACTTCTGATAATTTCTTGGCCTTGCCGTGTCTTGAGGAATTAGGCGGACAAGGCACAGGGTGTGTTGTCTTGGCGCTCAGTGGAAGGCGCCTTCATCTTGGTGGCCAGAGTATTTGTCTTGGCCTTCAGTGGCCGAGCTTTAGGGGGCTGTGGTGAGGTATCTTGTATGAGTCGAGCCGGACATCGCTATCGTTGCTTTCATGAATTTGTTGGGCCGGGCTGACGAAGGGGCGGTGGCTATGGAGAAGGTGGCAGCTCCAAGGAGAAGAAGAAGAGAATACCTTTGATTTTGTTTTTTTTTTTTCTTCTTCTTTTTCCTCTTCTCTTGATTTCTTTTTTCCTTTCCTCCCTTTTTTTTTCCTATGATTTCCCCCTTCTCCCTTTTAAGACCTCTTCAATGTCTTCATCTTTATCTTCAGCCAAGAGAAGATCTCTCCGTCAAATCAGAACCATAAACTTAGATAGGAACGAATTTGAATTTTATTTTTTGAATTTTATTTTATTATTTTATTATTTTTTTAATTTTATTTTATAGTTTTTTAATATTATATATATATATATATATATATATATATATATATATATATATATTGACCGGATAAGATTTATCTTTATAATTTAAATTAATTAATTAATTAATTAATTTAATAATATTTTTTTATTGCTTTGAGATGTGTAATTTGGAATTTTGAGGTTGCCTCGGGATATGTGTTCTCGGGCTATTTGGGAATATGAGATCGCCTCGAGATATGTGTTCTCGGGCTATCTTAGAATTTTGAGATTGCCTCGAGATATGTGTTCTCGGGCTACCTTGAAATTTAAGATCGCCTCGGGATATGTGTTCTCGGGCCATCCTTGGATTTAAGATTGCCTCGAGATATGTTCTCAGGGGCAATTTTGGAATTTGAGTTTGCCTCAAGATATGTTATCAGAGGCACTTTTGTAATTTAAGTTTTCCCTCGAGATATATTCTCAGGGGCAATTTTGAAATTTGAGTTTCAAGTCTATTAAGATGAGGACATATTTAAATTTTAATTCTAACTATATCAAGATTAAGATATATTTGAATTCTATATTCTTTTTATTTGGATTAGGATTTGGGTTCTATTGGGACATGCGTTATATATTTTATATATAAACAAATGCCCCCTTCTTCATTTTCTCACGAAATCTTTTTTTGTGGGATTGAGTGAGAGAAGTAAGAATCCCCAAATCTCCTCTTTCATTATGACCAACCAACCTCAGAGTGAGCCCTTTTGGGATATTGGTCAAGACCTCAATGAGCTTCCTTCAGGCCAGGCTTTCCCTCGTCATAGTCTTATTTTCTATCCCAGGTCAGAACCCGTGGTTAGATATGAAGGAGAGGAGCATTCAGATTGGGTAAAGCGATCTTCATCTTATGTGACTACTGCTCGGTTAACATTGTGCCGCCGACAGGATGGTGAAAGTATTCATGCAATATACTTGAAACCTGATGGGGTCATGAAGGATTTGCCTATATTCCAGCCTCTTGGAAGCAAGATTATCAACCATCACCCAGGGTGGAAAGGCAAAATCCCCATTAAGATTGAGCCGATCAACTCCTCACATTATGCAGATTGGGCCAGGTATATAGTCAAAAACTATTCAAGGGAATTATCTCTTGTGGAGCTTATTGGCGGAATCATAGCCTCGGTTGGGCGTTATGATTTGGATCCCAATTTTTATAAAGCGTTGGTGGAGTTATGGTGTCCAGATACTAATACTTTCCATCTACTACATGGAGCGGTTAGGATTTCACTATGGGACATCAAAAGGCTTGGAGGGCTTCCCATTAATAGCGAAATGTATGACGAAGTTATACCTCATAATGACATACTTTTTCAGAGAAATAGTTCTAAATTTTCTGTTCTAAGAAGCTTGTTTGATGCTTTTCAATGGTTGACAAAGAAAAAATCCTCTCGGCATGACAAGGATGTAACTTTTGATGATTGGATAAATTTTTTTAGAAAACTAAAGAGAGAAGAATTTGACTCCAAGCACAGCTCAAAGTTTGATGATTGGATAAATTTTGCTAACTTGGCTGCCTTCTTGGCCTTATGGATATGCTACTTTATTATGCCGAGTGGGCGCAATATAATTAGACTAAGAGTTTTTGTAATGGCATGTAATATTGCGCATGGGAGGAAAGTAGCTGCCCCTGCAGTGTTGGCGCATTTGTATGTAGGATTAAACGCTATGGTTAATCACAGGAGAGGGCCTGGATTGTCTAGAACAACTTTTCCCTCTCACTTTCTGTTTACATGGGTTGGTTGTCACTTCCCACTGACATATCTCCGGCGGCCGATTGATAGTAACACATCCACCATCCCAGGACTTTTGAGGATACCAGAAATGCTGCATTACATGAATGCCTCTCCCACACCATTTAATCGCCCTTCAATTGTGAGGACATTCATTAGGAAAGAAGAGAGTTTTGCGTGTCATCCCTTCCCTTTTTTATGCCACAATGATGAGATAGTGCGGGATTCAAGGCATTCTGCGGGACTTGAGGTGTTAGATTCTTACACCATGGAGTATGTGAAGTGCCTTCATTGCGGCGTCCTCCATCTAAGTTTTGCCGGGAATTTTCATGCAGAGCCCTACAATCCTCATCGATTTGGGCGCCAATTTGGCTACGACCAGCACATTCCCAAATATATTAATGTTCCCAGACATGCCTCTTCTCTTGGGGTTCTCGCAGGTTATTGGCTACATCTTTCTCAGGAAAGGACTTCCAGCTCATTCTATATTCCTAATCATGATAGGACTGGGAAACTTATTCTGCTTTATGCGCAGAAGTAGTTCAAAAACGTCCAATCTCTATTCAATCAGGATGTTGAATCACTGACTCGGGACGATCAGAGTTATAAAAGGGCTATCACAAGAAATACAGATCGAGGTCAATCTTCAAGAAAACCATTATTCATTTACGAAAGTATTTTCCTTGATCGTAAACGGAATCTTTCTCCTGCGGACTCACCCGTTTCAGTGCAGCGGCGAGAGGCTCAAGGTATGTCCTCTCTTTTTTCTTAATTCAGAAATTTATATTCTGAAAAATTAAAATTTAAAACTTTCCTGAGAATTCAGAAAAATTTTATTCCGATTTTTTTTTTAACTCAAAATCTGAATTTTTATTTGACTCAAAGTCTGATTTTTTTTTTTTTAACTCGAAGTCTGAAACTTTATTTGACTCAATGTCTGATTTTTTGTTTTTTTATTTTTTTTGAGGGAAAGATAGTGGTCAATGTGTTTGCCTCGAGAAGCACACATTTAATTGTGCATGATCGATCGGCCCCCAACAAGGAGTCGGACGTTCCATCGTAGTTAAACACATGCCTCTTTATTTCATTGAATGAGTTTAATACAAAAATACATGAAAATTAATGTTTTGCCTCGGGAAGTACATTTAATCGTACATGACTAGTCTACCCCTATAAGGGACCAGACGTTCCGTTATAGGCAAACATTTTACATTACACATAATATTTCTTCAGAAAACGACCATTGATGGGTTGCATTGGTCTTTCTCCATTAGCATCAATAAGCTGGTACGCGCCTCCTTCGTAGACGGTCTCCACAATATACGAATCTTCCCAGTTTGCTTTGAACTTGCCCCTGGCCCGTTTATTGGTGATGATAGGTCTTTTGAGGACAAGAACCATTTCTCCTTTGGTAAAAGTCCTAAAACGAGCCAATTTATTGTAGGCCTGAGACATCTTGGCCTTGTAGACTTCGAGATTTTGTTGTGCTCAAATCCTTTTCTCTTCAAGAGAGTCTAACTCATCCAACCGAAGTCGAATATTATCTTCGTTTGAAATTTCATTTTGCACTGCCATTCTCAATAAGGGTATTTGGATTTTGAGGGGAAAGACCGCTTCAGTTCCAAATACTAGAGAGTATGGTGTACATTGTGTTGGAGTTCTATAGGTGGTGCGATAGGCCCATAGCATCTCCGGGAGTCTCTGATGCCAGTCCTTTTTATTTTTGGACATAGCTTTCTTCAATAGCTTTGAGAGGGTCTTGTTGAATGCTTCTGCCAACCCATTTGCTCGAGCATTATAGATGGAGGTATATCTCCAATCTATTTTGTGGTGCTGCACAAATCTCCCGACTTTGAAGCTTCTGAATGTAGGACCATTATCTGAAATAATTCTCCTTGGAGTCCCAAATCTGTATAAGATGTTCTCCCTGAAGAATTTGATGATATTTTCAGTCTACTCTTCTCTCAGCGGAATAACTTCTGCCCATCTGGAGAAGTATTCTGTTGCAGCCAATATGAATCGATGTCCTAAAGATGATGGAGGCTCAATGGGACCGACTACATCTGTTCCCCATATCTCAAAGGGCCATGAAGAGACTGTGGGGTGTAGAGGATTTGGGTGTTAGTGGATCAAATCACCATGTATTTGGCATAGATGGCATCTTCTAGCATAATCAATGCAATCTCTGACCATGGTTGGCCAATAATATCTCAAGCGCTTGATCTTAAGTCGCATCTTGGGTTCGGACTGGTGTGCACCACATATTCCGAAGTGTACATCATACATAACTTCTTGAACTTCTTCATATGAAAGGCATCGCAGGAGTAGTTGATCGTACGACCTACGGTACAGTATATCATTTATGAGGGTGAATCTTAGGGCTCTTCGTTTTATCCGAAGACCTTTCGATTTGACCTCTAGGAGTTTATCGTATTTAAAATATTCTATGAATGGTTGCCTACAATCTTCCTCTGGCATTTCGAGGGTGAAGACTTCCGCTTTGCCCCCATCACTTTCCTCTTCGACATCATCAAGGATCGTACTTATGGGCCTTCTATTTCTTATGGTTATACGGATTTCTTTATAATCTGGATTCGTCAGCTCCTTTGCAACTTCCGCCAAAGAATCAGCTTCTCCATTTTCTGATCTTAAAACCATCCTCAACTGTACTTGGGGGATTTTCTTCATCAGGTCTTTGACCTTCTTGTGATATTTAAGAAGTTCAGGTTTATATATCTTGTAGTCTCCTTCGACTTGCTTGATAATGAGTTGTGAGTCTCCAAATATGTGAATGTGTCGGATTCCCATTTTGATAGCAAATTCCAAACTAGCTATGAGAGCTTCATGTTCTGCCTCATAGTTTGTGCATGGCTCCGTAAGGTAGAGTGCATATCTGAGAATTCCCCCTTCCGGTGTGACAAACACAAGTCCTATCCCAGCTTTGATTGTGGAATTATGGACTTGAGTGCCGGTTTTAAAGATGACTCTCCATCAAAGTATAGTCGCCACCTTGCTTCTTCCACTGTTAATATCTCTTCATCAGGGAGATCATAATTAAGTGGTGAATCATCAGGGAGAGGATGTGCCGCTAGGAAGTCTGCTAATGCCTGCCCTTTAATAGCTTTCTGTGGAGTGTATGTAATATCAAATTTCATCAAAATCAGCGCCCATTTTGCAAGTCTTCCTATAAGTAATGTCCTCGTCATAAGATATTTGAGAAGATCAATCTTTGATATGAGTATGACTTTATGTGCTAGCAAGTAGTGTCTCAACTTCTTGACTGTGAACACTAGAGCTAGACAATGCTTTTCAATTGGTGTATATTTACTCTCAGCGCCTATCAACATTCTGCTGAGGTAATATAATGCATTTTCCTTGCCTTCTTCATTGTTTTGGGCCAGCATAGCTGTCACGCCCCGACCCGAATCCCGGGACCTCAAGCACGTGAGCATACCGGCCATACCTAAGTGGAGACGAGCCCCACTCGGGTACAAGGCCTAAGTAATCAAAAGCATGCAATAATAAAATCCACTAACTTCAATAATCAGAGACTTGCAGCGGAATTTAAAACATAATTTGACACTTTACACAAGTGAAGGCCCTACAAGGGTCCTACAAAATAAATTCTCATATAGGAAAACCTTAGGTCCTCTCGAACCTCTACTAGAATATTTCGATCCCTCGCACAGCTCCTGACCCCAAGTCACCTACACCTCAAGACCTGGAACAAAAGAAAGGAAACAAGTGGAATGAGCTTTCGAATGGAAAGCTCAGTAAGTAACCCCGCAAGGGATGCGAAGAGGTCATGAAAACAATCGTGTAATAGTGATCCACACAAAGCAATAACATAGGAAAGACTAAGCTCAAAACACACGAGGATCACTATCACTAAGCACAGGGACAAAACATGAAGTCAAATCAAACATAAAGATCAAACTTGTCATCTCCCCGGCAGCCATCGACCTAAGCCGATCTTAAATCTTATAATCCAAACCCTTGAGTCTGGTGGAGCTCCTACATGTACGTACACGGTCAGCGTATCGTCCCACTGACGGGTAGACATCCAGAGTTCCGTCCCCCTGGTAGGACTACAGGACGTCCAAAGTGTCCTCCCCCTGGACGCCCGCAACATAATCTGCACTGAACGGGAGAATCTACAACTCAAGAAACACTGAAACACCAACTCGGACGGAGCACAGGCTCACATATTTCCACGGCCATGTGCCGATCAACGAGAAGGCATGTTCAGCAACAAGAATAGCCGACACACACACAAACCCAGATGGAGTACAGGCTCACGTGTTTCCACGGCCATGTACCGATCAACGGGAAGGCATGTTCAGTGTACTCAAACATGTCGAACAAAAGCTAACATATCAATATGCATACACCATCACGAAACTCAATAAAGAAAGATCTTGAACACGTGTATGCAATCCAAAACAGATCAAGCATAATGATATCAAGGCCAATAAACAATGAGGCAATAGCTCAAAGATAATCAACAATATCGAGATCAACAAAGAATCAAGCAAGGAAGCTGAAACAAAAGCATATAGTCAAGAAAACCCAAAACTGGGTGGGTACTAGGCAGGTGCACTTACAAAGAAACATGTAATATCAAGGTCAAGAAAACCCAAAGCTGGGTAGGTACTAGGCAGAAGCACTTACTTCTATTCGAAATCAACCAACTGATAAGAATCTGTCCCGACGAAGTTCAGCGCTCCACGTCGACATCTGGTAACCACAAGTCAAATCTCAATAAACACGAGTGTGTCTAAGAACAACTATGCCTACAATGCATGTTCAACTAAATGGGCCTGGCCCATTAATAAACCCGATCTCGCTCACCCGACCAAACCCGTCAACATCAACCCGGTAAACATTATAACAAGGTCTTATAGTAATTAACTTAGTTGGTACTTTTTCATAAAAACCCTCTATTGAGATTCCATTAATAACAAAATCAATTTGTTAACTTTATAATAAACCTCTCTTAACCCTATAACAGAGTTTCATGGACTTAATATCAAGATTTTATTAAAGTAAAATCCATTACCATTAACTGTTAATGGCCATCTAAACACTCTATTATCATCGATCATGGACTCATCCCATTAACGGGTCAAACCCGTTTAATATCAACTATTAAACCCACTAACCTACATGAGTATCAACAGGTCAACTTGTGTAAAAGCTCCATGAAAACCCAAACTAAACTAACAGCCTCCTGACAAATATATCAATTCTCACTCATGTAACTATCCTCAAAGTAAACATCACCACAAGCCCCTTTAACTAACCATGCACTTAAATACAAGCTACTTTGAGTCTTAGTATAAACCTTCACCCTCTCAACACAGGCTAGGTCCAACCATCTAGACGACTCACCCATATCTTGATAATCAGTCAACTAAAACCATGACCATTAATGACCTCATTTAAACAATACCCTTGCTCTTACATTATCCTAGCTGTTAACATGTACCAAACTCCACAGTCCAACATTTTTCCAGAACCTCAAAGCCATCCACAGTGACCCTCCAAAATCAACAAGCATACTTCTATCTAAGCAATTTACCATCACCAAACACTAGCCTCTAACACATAGAATTCAACAGTCACTACTAACATGTTAACTCTTGGTAACCTTCTAATAATCCCACAAAACAAATCTCACTACCTCAGCACAGTAGGTTCATCAAATTAGTGCTAAGGACCAACCAAACACCTCCACTGTTGTACCAAATCAGTCACCACACCAACCTTTTTATCCACTATTCAACAGCTAAGAAAACATTCGATTGACCCAAAACCTTGAGGCATTCACAACAACTATCAACAAAGGTTTATAAAACATATCTGAACCTCAAAGAACTCAAATTCCCATGATCCCTTTTTTCTAGACTCAAGCACTACTCTTCTACCTCTTTTTGTTGATCATAGGTGTGCATGTTATTCATCTATAATCCCTTAACTCAGTCCTGTTAATACTAATCATTAATGAACTCTAACACCGCCTCCTTCTTGTGAACCCTACCAGTCATGCAATGCCTTACTTTATTCATGCTCAACTCATCAAAAGCCATACAAATCATCTCAGAGAAAACAACACATGTATTATTGTACAACAGTCATGCATGTGTGTTTAACCTAGCCATTGGGTTGCAGAGAGTTAAAAACACTCACCGGATTGGTGGACCGCTGCACGGTGGAGCTTCAACGGCCTGCCACGAACTCGCGAAGAAAGCTTGAGCGCGTGCTGTGGCTCCAGTCGACCACCAGTACCTTTCCTTGTTACGGCGGGCATCACTAGGGTTTTTTCAAGCTCTTTCTTCTTATAGAGCGACGTTGGAAGGATTGGGTTGAAATCGCGAACCCCCAGATCGCGATCAGATCTTATCTTTTCCAATAACGATCGATTTCAAACGCGGAGAGAATCATCATGCAACGGCACGCTGGAGAAGAAGAAGATCGTGCCTCGGGATTAAACCTCACTCGGACGAATGATGATGCCGGTGATGTGTGGCGAGGATTATGCAATAGAGCGCGATTTCTCCATTCAAACTAATCTCCAATCACTTGCCACTTTCCATTTGTTTGAAAAAAAATATCACTCAATCCCATGCACGACCTCCTTGTGTTTCCTTATATAATACTTTGTCTTTTTTTATATATATATTTTTTTATCCATCTTCTTAATTTACGCCCCAAAAGTGTTCACACGTTTTTGTTTAAATCCAAGTCATGCACGTGCTTCCCTAAAATGATGGATTTATATACAACTAAATATAATTTTAATATTATTGATTCATTCATATGCCAGCCATGCATGTTCTTTTCACATTCCTACTTTCCTCATATCTATATTATAATCACATGTGTGATGTTTGAATATGGAAAGTCAATATAGTCTAATGTTTGAATATCAAAACCTTACCCTATATATATATATATATATATATATATATATATATATATATATATATATATATATATATATATATATATATACCATCAGTCAAATCCCACATTCAAATCAACTATGGATGCATTTTGATTTGGTTGTATCCAGAGTACCCATCCATAAAGGAGAACATCTTGTACCATGAGGTGTTGTCGATCATAATCTCCATAACTGGAAGGGGAAAATCATCTTTGGGACATGCTTTGTTCAAGTCTCTGAAGTCTACGCATATTCGTATCTGCCCATTCTTTTTCTTCACTGGAACTATGCTGGCTACCCACTCAGGGTATTTCTCCTCCCTGATGAAATTTGCTTCAATCAGCTTCTTTTTTTCTTCTATCACCCTTTCTTCAAGGTCAAATTTCATCTTTCTTGGTGCTTGCTTGACTAGAGTGATACTGGGGTCAATAGCTAACCTGTGAATGGCTACCTCATTGTCCAACCCTGGCATTTCATTATAGTTCTAGGCAAAGCAGTCGATATGCTCCTTCAAAAGGGCCTTGAATGATGCTTTTTCTTCTTCTGATAGATGTGTGCTTAGGAAGGTCGGCCTTGGGTCTTCATCGCTTCCCAAGTTGACTTCAACTAGCTCGTCAATTGTCGCTTGCCCCCCGTCCTCTAGTTC
The DNA here is from genome assembly GCA_026586065.1 of Dioscorea zingiberensis. Taxonomy (NCBI): domain Eukaryota; kingdom Viridiplantae; phylum Streptophyta; class Magnoliopsida; order Dioscoreales; family Dioscoreaceae; genus Dioscorea; species Dioscorea zingiberensis. The sequence continues at coordinate 16,833,463 of CM048819.1, read as the reverse complement.
AAGTGGCGCACTTTTTATTTTAATTTCTTCTTCTTCCTCCTGGGACGTTGTCATATAACATGAGTGTCTGGAAGGTTCGGAGTAGCCTATCCCTTTCTTATCCACATGTGCAAGGTTCCACAGCCGTCGAAAGCCGTGAAATCAACTCCTGGAATGTAGTAATACCGGATATACTCAGAAAGGGTGCCATCCAACTATCGATATTCTTGAGCAATAAACCCACCGCCTGTGGCTTATCAAGGGGTTGCTCACATTTGATGCTCAGGTTTCTCCATCTCATAATATAATCAACTACCTTTTCATCTTTATTTTGACGAGTGACTGCGAGGTCGGCGATTGTGATTTTGTCACTTATGCCCCCAAATCGTACCCTAAATGCATCTTTCAGCTGCTGCCAGGTTTGAATTGACTCGGGCTGCAAGCTGGCATACCACTCAAATGCTACTCCTGTAAACTTGCAGAAAACTGCCTGAAAAGGAGTAAAGGCTTTGCACTTGTGTCTCCACAGGCCGTCACAAAGTGAGCCAAGTGTTGATCAGGGTTGCCAATCCCGCCAAACTGTTTAAATTTAGGTACATTATACCCTTTGGGATAGGGTACCAGGTCATGATAACTGGGATAAGGTTTATCTCCATCAACCTTTATCTCCTTCCCTTTAGCTTGCTTCAATTCAGCTGCTACCATCCGTTGTATCTCCTTTCGAGTCCTTGCAACTAACTGCTCTAGAATCAGGGCATATGAGATTCCCTCTTGGTCTTCTGGCCTAGGGATTTCTCTTATAGGAGCATATGAAGTTCCCTCTTGCTCCCCTTGCCTAGGGACTTCTCTTGGTTGTGGAGAGATTGTCCCTTGCTCTACCAGCCTAGGGGTTTCTCTTGGCTGTGGATTTGGACTTCTCAGTCTTTGTGCTTTTTGACTTTCCATTAGGGCAGCCATTTGTCTCTGCATCTTCACCATTGATTCCATCATAATTGTCATGTTTTCACTAAGCCATTGATATTCAGCTTCCCTATTTTCCATTTGCCGGAGTCTCTCCATTTGCTGGACTCCTTGTAATATCATCTCTATTATAAATAAAAGCAAGTTCATCCTCCACTTCTTCATTTGGGGGGTCTGCTTCCTTGTAATTCGTTGGCATGCGAAATATTGGAAGACTCCCTGTTCTCGGACCCTCATGTGCCATCTGGCTTGAACCTTCATCTCCGACCCCATTGTGAGAGTTTGTAGCCCTTCTACGAGACCTTGTGAACACCCTTGGTTGTTCTGGTTCGGGTGCTTGATCTCCTCGAGCTTCAGTAACCATCCGGACCGTGTGTACTTCTACGTCTATACCAGACATCTCTTCATCCTTCATCTCTCTCCTCCACTGAAACTTCGAGCGGGAGGTCTTGGCTTGATTCTGTGCAAAAGCTATTTGATCAAACACCGTCTTCCGTGTATTTGATATTAACTGCCTCTTCTTTTGGTAGAACTCCCTCGGCGTCATCTTCTTTGACTGCAGCTTCTTTGACGTTGTGTAAGTCTTGTAGAGATTTTTGTTGAAGGAATCCTTATGGTGGGACTTTGGGGGTCTGCCACCTTTGTTTTCATTTGGATGAGGTCGCATCTCTATCGTATTTGAATTCTTCTTTACCAGCTTAAGTGGTTCAAATGAGTTGCTGAAGAAACCCATCTGGTTACTTTTGTGCCCTTGGAATGACACAAAATCCAGCTTCTGCTTTGGAATTTGACTTTCCTTGGTGTGAGTCTTGAGAACATACTTTCTTCCTGGGTGTATCCTCATCAGATTGGAATATCCCACTCTCCTGCCCCTTTGTGGTAACAGTGAAGGTGGGTTCATCATCATCATCATTCAGAGAAACTACCCTCTTAGGGTGGGACAGTCTCTTGAAAGCAGATATTCTTGGTGGTTCTTCATCAACAATATCTTTGTTGGTCTTCGGGACGATCACACTCGGACGACGACCCCTGGATGGGAGACGTGGAACAGTCAGGTTCTCCTCCGTTGGTGAAGTCTTCCTCACGAACTCCACAAATTCAGAAATTGTGCCGAATCTTAATTCGGCTCCAGCAACACCAGTGTTGAAGATGCAGTTGGGCAGTCGAACTTCAGCTCCTTCTTCGAGGAAAATGGTAAGCTTTGGGCTTCCGAGTGCAACTAAGCTCTTGAATGCCATTTTGTCTACAATAAAGAAAAGGCAAAAATGCATTAATTTTGTTCATTTTGGTCCCTGTACTATAAAAATGTTCAATACATTTTGTACTTTCGAGTTTTGGCGATTCACGGTCCCTAGACTTGCGTGGCGACCGGTTGGCATCTGGTTTGAATACATGAATATTTTAATATGACGTGGCATGTTGACGTGGCAAAAATGAAAAATTTAAATATGTTAAATACTTATTGCTGATGTGGTAAGTGACGTGGCATGCCATGTCATCATGTTGTGCTGACATGGCATGCCACGTGGAAAAAATTTAAAAATCAGAAGAAAAAATCATAAAAAATAGGGAAAAATCAGAAAAAAAAAAAATCATAAAAAATAAGGGAAAATCAGGGGAAAAAAACTCTTGCATTTTTACATAGGATTTTATTCCTAAATCAAAACAATCAATATTTTTTAAGAGAAATTGATTTTGTAAGGTGGTCTCATGACACTATTTTCTTAATAATAATATAAATGTTTGTCACATTATTAACCACACATAGTAAAGTCTATGATTATTTAAGGAAAATGTAAGTCTTGTGACATTATTAAGCAATATGGTAAAATCTTGGGTAAAAATGCAAGAGTTTTGTCCCTGATTTCCCTTATTTTTTCTGATTTTTTTATTTTATTTTTCCTGATTTTTTCCCTATTTTTCTGATTTTCCTTATTTTTTCAGAATTTTTCTGATTTTTAAAATTTTTCCCACGTGGCATGCAACATCAGCACGATGATATGGCATGCCATGTCAGCTACCACATCAGCAATAAGTATTTAACATATTAAATTTTTTTCATTTTTGCCACATCAGCATGCCACGTCACCCGCCATGTCATATTAAAATATTCATGTATTCAACCCGTTTGCCAGCTAGCTGCCACGTCAGCCCTAGAGATCGTGATTGCCAAAACTCTCAAAGTATAGGGGCCGTATTGAACAATTTCATTGTACAGGGACCAAAATGAACAAAATACCATAATATAGGGACCAAAAATGCATTTTTGCCTAAAAAAAATAACAACGTTAGTTTTCTTTTACAGGATATAGGAACAATGCCTCTACTTGTACTTTTGCCTCAAAGATGGGAGGAGGAATATGTCCCCACCGGTCATGCCAGAATTTGTGGGATAGAAAATACCCGCCTAGCATCGTGTCTGTGAAAAGACACCAGGCGATATATCGAATCACAAATGTCATATTTTTTTTATTTGTGGGTTCTTCCATTCCTAATACAGGCAAGCCTCTATTATTAATTACCCCAAACAGAGTCTTGGGAACCTCCGATTAAGGGCAAAAGAGTACAAGTAGAGACAATGAAAATAATTTATTTATTGCAGGAACATAACAGTTAATAACATATGGATATATGTATTCATATCTTGTTTATTTATTTATTTAGTTATTTATTTTTATGACGCCGCCTAGTATGCCTCGCCGTCGCCCTTTGAATTTATGTCATAGTATCGCCGCCCCAAGATACATGTCATAGTTGGTAATAGCCCATAAATAAGTCCACAGCAATCTGCCCTGCATTGTAACTGAAATCTGTATCAACTGGGCCATTGAAATGAGCCACACCATATATGGTTAGAAAAGCCCTGGATATCTAATTTCCAATGCCGCAAATTTCATTTCAATCGAAGTTTTCTATCAAAAGTTATTGGCATTTGGATAGATGGTGGTCAGGTTGGCAGAATTGCAGGAATTAGTCTCTCTTTCCAATGTCGCTGACAGAAACTGTACCATACACGGCTAGAAAGCTCTAGAAGTCTAGTTTCCAATGTAGCAAATTTCGTCTTAATCAGAATTTTCTGACAAGAGTTATCAATTTTTGAGTGAAGGGTAACCAAGCTGGCAGGACTGCAGAAATTAGCTTCACTTTTATTAGAATCTGTAACAACTGGGCCGCCGAAGGGAACTGCACCATACATGACTGGAAAGCTTTGGAAGTCTAGTTTCCAATGCCACAAATTTCACCTCCATCGGAGTTTCCCGGCAAAAGTTATCGATATTTGAAAAGGGGTGGTCAAGTTAGCAAAAAGTTGCAGAAACTTGGTTCCCTTCTGTTTTCTGTTCTATTTTGCAGCAGCAGCAAGCATTGCATACTCATCATAATTCCCATACCAAACATTGCATTAGAAGTTCTTATTAATCATTTCATCGAATAGGTGACGCGCGCTTCATATAATTGAATATCTTAACACAAATTTGAAGTGTCTTAAAATAAAATTTACAATCATCCTCCCATACAAACCAGTCTAGTGAACTTGCTATACAAAATGAGCGCTATGTTCTATATAATGGAACAAGCGCTATGCTTTGTGCAATGAAACAATGAAACAATGAAACAAACGCTATGCGTTGTACAATGCAATGAGTGTTATGAGCTACATAATGAATCAAGCGCTATGCGCTACATAATGAATCAAGCGTTATGCATTATACAAGGAAATAAGCACAATGCGCTACATCACGAAACAAGTGCTATGCGCTATACAAGGAAACGAGAGCTATGCGCTAAACAATGAAAGGAGCGCTATGTGCTACACAATGAATCAAGCGCTATGCGCTGTACAAGGAAATGAGCGTTATGCGCTACACAATAAAACGAGCGCTATGCTCTGTACAAAGAGACAAACGCAGACTTGGGAAACTAAGCGAGCGCTATGCGCTGCCATTGTCGCTGCCGCTGCTACGCTGCGCGCCGCTGCTAATCTTGTGCGCGCTTATGCTTGGTCTTGCCGCACAAGGCGGCGCTGCCGCTTCTGGCCGGTGGCTTGCTATGCGCGAGCCACGGCCGCTAGGGCTTCGCGACGCTTATTCGCTACCGGGTGTTGAGCCGGCCGCGCTACGCCGCGGCGCGCGCGGCTAGTGCTGGCTAGCTGCGCGCTGCGTGATGCAGGAGGCACGAGTCAGATGTTTCCAGGATGGCGGGTCAAAGTAAAGACGGGAGGTGGTCGAGTCAATTCCAAGATTGAGTCGGTTTTGGACACGTTTCGGTATTTTGGCCATAACTTTGGCTACCGATATCGGATTCGCGCGCTCAACCCCAATTCGGAAAGCTCGGCTCGACGCACACGTGGGATCCATCCAACTTTGCTCGATGGACCTTTCCTTTATCCTCAAATTCCACTATTTTCCCCATCGTTTATTTGTTTTTCGGTGTTTTTTGCTATTTTTGGTAATATTTCGTATGCCAATTTAGGATAGGATATGAATCCGATTTTAACTTGGATTTTTAGGAGTTATCTGTTTTGTTTAGTTATTTTAGAATTAGATATGTTTTTCTATTGGACCAAAATTTGCCGATTTGGGTAAATTTGGATAAGAAGATAGAATTTCTAGGTTATCTAGGTTAGTGTGTTTTTGTTATTTAAACCCGGCTTGTGGGTTGAATTTTATTCATTGATTATTGAGTTTTTTTCCTTTTAAAGTTTCAGAGACTTTTCTTCTCAGTTTGTCCTCCATTTTTCTTACTCTTCTATCAATCCCCCCTGTTTACTACCGCCCGCAGGTTAATCACTACCCTGCCCGGCCATCCGCCGGCGACATGCTGCTCGTATACCGTAGATGTCGGTTTGTGTGGGATCGAAAATACGCGCCTGGCATCGTGTGACACCGGACGATATATCGAAGCACAAATATCATTTTTAGTTTTGTGGGTTCTTTTATTCCTAATAGAGGCAAGCCTCTATTATTAATTACCCCAGACAATGTCGTGGGAACCTCCGATTAAGGGCAAAAGTGCAAGTAGAGAGAACGAGAAAGAATAATTTATTTTATTACAATATAATATGATTCGTTACATATCAGCATATGTTTATATATATAGGTATATTTATTTATTTATTTATGACGCCGCCCCCCGCCTCAAGATCTGTGCCCCGCCATATGGGATCCATAATCCACCGGTTGCCTTGCGCTTGAGACTTGTGACCGAGGTTCAGATCGCCAACTGAGCCGCCTTTTAAGAGTTGCATTAGCTTTTTTCTCCATCAAAATATGCATTGCCTGAGCTACCAAAAGGTCTTGTGCTATATACGACTACTGAAGATCTTGGTATCTAGTCTTCAGCGCCGCAAATTTCATTCCCATTATGAATTTTTGGAAATGAGTCTTCGGCATTGTCAACGGCAGGATCGCTGAAATTGACTATTTTATTCGTCAAAATTTACACCGACTGAGCAGCCGAACGAGTCCGTGTTGTATATAACTATTGGAGATCTGGATATCTAATTTCCAATGCCATAGATTTCATCTTAATCGGAGTTTTCTGGCCAGAGTTATGAATTTTTGAAATTGGGCGGTCAACATAGTTAGCGGCAGAAATGCTGAAGTTTACCCTTTTGTTTATCAGAAATCCACACTGATCGGACCACCGAATGAGTTTGTGTTGTATATGAATGTTGGAGACCCGGATGTCTAATTTCAAACGTCGTAGAGATGATCTCAATCGGAGTTTCCATGTCAAAGTTGTGAATTTTTTAAATTGGGTGATCAGCATGGCTGTCGGCAGAAATGCTGAAATCTACCCTTTTATTTATCAAAATCCACGCTGATTGGGCCACCGAACGGATCTGCACTGAATATGAATGTTGGAGACCCAGGTGTCTAATTTCCAACGCCGTAGAGATCGTCTCAATCGGAGTTTCCGGGCCATAGTTATGAATTTTTGAATATGGGCAATCAAACGAGGTTTCAGGAATTAATTTGCCGAGCTATAATGTTCATCCTTTTTCCCCATCAAAATACGCACTGATCGGTCTGCCGAACGAGTTTGCGTTGTACATAATTGTTGTGGATCTAGATATCTATTTTTTAATGCCACAGACCTCACTTCAATCAGAGTTCTCTGGCCGATGTTGTGAATTTTCGAATATAGCCCTTTATTACAACTATTTCTGCAGTTAGCTTCAAGAATTTATTCAAAGAACTCTGCGGCAGCCTTTTCCGCAAACTGCTTTTTCCATTTCTATGGGAGCTTTTCTCCATTGAGCTGCAGCGGCACATCAACCCATAAATTTTGGTTCTGGGCTTTCATTGGCCTGGTAAATCCTTTTATAATTTTATTTTAAAGAGTGCCTTGGGACTAGAGACTTGCAGCTTCAGGGAGTAAGCCATGTCCCTAATTTGAGAGACTTTGCCTTGCTACTTGATCCCACAATAAAAGAGGATTATATGTAGTTAGAGATGAAGAGACTCCATTCCAATTCCAGTGTAACACTTCTCCTTTCAACTACACTTTATCACATGCGTGTCCACATTCCTTGCCATTTTATGGGAAAATTAGACTTCATCACTTTCTCCTCATTTTCAGCAGTTTCACCATCTCCATTTTCTTAATGGCAGGAGTAGCATCTTCAAGCATCCGCCGAATAAAATATGTTTCAACATTCACAGGTACTAAACAAAGCCATTGTTTGTATCCTTTTAGATGCTTGCATTCCTTTGGGACATTTTGAAAATTCCGGCAGAACCTCCCCTGTATTTAGAGCTCCGGTTTTATACAAACATACACAACTTCTACGATTTCACATATACATCAATTTGTACAAGAATCAATATTTCTGCAGCAGCTCTTCATTTACCCCCTTAGAACAGAGAGGTTTGATGGCGATTGTCGGCGATCATCCTTTGCTAATGCTGATGACGAATAGGAGGATGTTGTCGGCCGTGCTGATGCAGGACTGATGCCAGGGTTCTGATGCCAATTGCTGATGACGATCACACGGAGCTGCCGGGTGTTGATGCAGGGACGGTGTTGATGTCGAAGTTGATTCAAGGACAGCGTTTGATGTCGGGATGTTGACGACGACAAACGGGTCATTGCCGAGGCCGAGATAGCGGCAGCGGCCGCAGGGGCTACCGCCGAAAGGCCGATGCAGTGAGCCACCGCCGTCTGGGGTGTTGATGACGTCAAACAGGCTGCTGATGGCGAACATGACTGATGACGAGCCGAGCTGCAACCAATGGTTGATGACGAACAGAGGGAGGCTGCTGATTGTTGGCGACGATCATCTGGGGCTGTTCGGGTTATTGTTGCAGACGACTCAATTGATGCCGGGGTGTGCTGTTGCAGACGAACATGTAAATGCCGAGGTGTGCTGTTGCAGACGAACAGGTTGATGCCGAAGTGTGCTGTTGCAAACGAACAGGGGGCTGGTGTCGATCTTTGTTGATGACAATCAGGGGGGGCTGGTGTCGATGCTGATGCCGATGGCGAACAGGTTGCTGCAGACGCCGAAGCAGATGCTGATGGCGAACAAGTGTTGATGTCGCTGTTGTTGATGGCGCCGATGTTGATGCCGCTGACCGGAGTTGCTGCAGATAGGTGTTGATGACGCCTATGTTGATGCCGCTGACCGGAGTTGCTGTAGATAGGTGTTGATGACGACGTTGCTGCAGTGGTGGAGTTCAACGGAGTTGCTGCAGGTAATGGAGGGCTGCAGGAGTTGCTGAAGGCGGATCCAGGACTGTCCGGCGTTGCTGGAGGTGTTGCTGCCGGAGTTGCTGCAGGTGATGGAGGTGCTGCCGGAGTTGCTGCAGGTAGGTGTTGATGACGACGTTGCTGCAGGTGGTGGAGCTCAACGGAGCTGCGCGCGAATGGCCGGAGAGGAGGGCTGCAGGAGTGGGAAGAATGGCTGCAGGCGCGCGTGTGCAGGCTAACGGGGCTGGCTGGCGGACAGCTGCAGGCGACGATCAGATCTGGGCGGGACTGGTGCTGAGCGGTGGCAGGTGCAGAGCTGGGCAACAGGAGGCGCTGGGCGTGGTGGCAGGGCGGAGCGCGCGTGCAGCAGTGAGGGCGGCGCAGTGGTGGCGGAGCGCGCAGCGGCGGGGGCGCAGAGAAGCTGCCGCAGGCAGCGCGGAGCTTCGCAAAGCTTGGGGCGGAGCTTGCGGGCAAGGGGCTTCACCGGGCCGCAAGGGACCCGGAGGCTTGGGCCGGAGTAGGGCAGGCGGTAATGCCCGGCTGAGGCTCAAGGGCCGGCTTGGCGGTGAGGGCGGCGGTCTTCGTCGGGGGCCGGTCGTGAGAGAGGAAGAGATGGAGAAGAGGGGGGAGCTGATGCCCCTTTTCTCTTGATATTTTTATTTTTTATTTATTTATTTATTTATTTTATTCATTTTATTTAATCTCCCTTTTTATTATAATATAGAGAGGAGAAAAGTAAGAAATACCCTTTTTTGTTTTCTTTCTCTGCCCGTCCTGTCTCTTCTCTGATTCCTCTGCTCTCTCTTTCTCCTTCGGTCTTTTCTCTCCGACTTCTCTTGTCTCTCTTCTGATTGTCTTATAATAACTTTGTCTTGTTCTTATCTCCAGGATCAGTTCCCCCGTGAAATCCCGGCGAGGAATCCCAACGTCTCCACCAGATGGATAAGATCAAATCCCGTTTAAACTTTTAAAACTTATTAATTAATTCAATTAATCATTAATTGATATTCATGCCTCAGGATTGACATTCCATGCCTCGGGATATGGATTATGTCTCGGGATTGGTATTCCACCCTTTTTTTTTCTTCCTTTTTTTTTTTAATATTTATACCCCTTGATTTGTCTCGGGATATGTTTTCTTATCAAATCTTGATTTGGCCAGGATTATGATAAGTTGAATTTTATTAGAATTAGAATTTTAATTCTAATGAGATGAATATACATATTTTTTTATATAAGCCGCTGGCATGCGCTGCGCCGGTGTCGGTCTTGCGCATGCGCAGGCGCGATCGCGATCGCCGCTAGTCACAAGACGCTGAGTGCGCAATCGCTAGTGCCGGTCGCGTCTGTATGCGACCGTAATCGCTGGCCGGGCCGTGCGCGTGTGTGTGTAGGGAATTGGGCCGAGGGGCACAGGGTGCGTTGTGCACGCTACGCTTGGGGCGGGCGTGGCACGCCGAAGCTAGGGCGCTACTGTCGCAGCGCCAGACTCTTGAGGCGCGGCGCGCTCAAACTGAGGTGAGGCGTTGGGGACTGCAGCGGGGCGCTATGCGCACAATGAGGCGGAGCCGGACAGCGCTATGCGCTGCTCGCGGCTGGACGGCTGGACGGAGGCGACGAAGGGGCGGTGGCTATGGAGGAGGTGGCAGCTCCAAGGAGAAGAAGAAGGGAATACCTTTGATTTTTTTTTTCTTCTTCTTCTTTTTCCTCTTCTCCTGATTTGTTTTTTCCTTTCCTCCCTTTTTTTTCCTCTGATTTCCCTTTTCTCCCTTTTAAGACCTCTTCAATGTCTTCATCTTCATCTTCAGCCAAGAGAAGATCTCTCCGTCAAATCCAATGTTTTTAAACCCGGACCGGACCGGCCGGTCAGACAGGCAAAACCGGGAACCGGCCAGCAGGCCGGTCCGGGTTTACACCAAAAGTTGACCGAGTTGGGAACCGGTCAAACCCAGCTGACCCGGCCGGGTCAGCCGGTTGGACCGGAACCCGGAAGAACCCGGTTCCTTTACTTTTTTTTATTTTTTTTTTAAATTCTCCCTACATTACTCTGGGCAGCTGGGAAACCTGAAAATCAAAATCAGAAATTGAGAAACCTGAAAGCTGAAACCCAAAGCCTAGCCTTCGATCTCGACGAGAATGGCTTCCAGTCAATTCTCTCTTGTAGGAAGGGAAAGCCGTCATCGAGATGCAGATAAGGTGGAACGAAGCCTGGCAATCCCGGACGTGTTGGAGAAACCAGCAACCTCGCTTCGGATTTCTACGCAGGTGGCACAGATTGGTCATGCTTGCTTTTGAAGGACAAGGAGACAGGAAAGAAGGGCCTCATGCAGAAGAACCTCTTCCAGTTGTGGGGGATCGAGAAGCCATTGATTTGCCCAAGGTCGAGCATTTCACTTTCTCCGCCTCGAAAGAGGGTTTTCTTGAAAATGATCGGCGACGAGATCCGAAAGCGCCCCGAAGCGCGTCTGCTTTATAAGAAAATCCCTGGTACGAGCTTCTCTCAAGCTCCTAAGTCTCTTTTTGGATCTCTTTTAGTTAGTTTTGGAGACTGCCATGATCTTTTGGGAACTTACCTCAAGCTTCTGCATTCTAGAATCTCATGGAGAATGAGAAGTTGAGAACCGAATAACAGAGTAATCACTATTTTTTTTCTGTTCTTTGATCCGAATCTCTGTTTCGATCTCTTATATTTGTTGTTGATCTCATGGAGAAAATCCATTTCTTTAATTTGCTCTTTTATGCACATGTGGGAAGATCCACGTACAGAAAATTAGTTCCAAAATTTTATATTTATGAAAGGAATAATTTTTGCCCTTTGGTGATGTGTGATGCAAAGACCAGTTACATATTTTGCAATCCATAATATTCTGAATGATCAATTTATGATGAATTTGGTAAAATATCTTATTAGATAAGTTATTTTGACTATGTTTTGTTTTTGCATCAAAGTATCAATTTTCAGAAGCCCAAAGTATCAATTTTCATTGATATATATATATATATGACATCATCCGGTCCGACCGGAATGGGTCATCCGGTCCGACCGACTGACCCGTGACCCAGTTGTGAGGCCGGTTCGCTTCCCGGTCCGGGTTTAAAAACATTGGTCAAATCAGAACCATAGACTTAGATAGGAACGAATTTGAATTTTTTATTTTATTTAATTTTTTTAAATATTATATATAATATTTATAATTTAAATTAATTAATTAATTTAATAATATTTTTTTTATATTGCTTTGAGATGTGTATTTGGAATTTTGAGGTTGCCTCGGGATATGTGTTCTCAGGCTATTTGGGAATATGAGATCTCCTCGAGATATGTATTCTCGGGCTATCTTAGAATTTTGATATTGCCTTAAGATATGTGTTCTCGGGCTACCTTGAAATTTAAGATCGCCTCGGGATATGTGTTTCCGGGCCATCCTTGGATTTAAGATTGCCTCGAAATATGTTCTCAAGGGCAATTTTGGAATTTGAGTTTCAAGTCAATTAAGATGAGGACATATTTAAATTTTAATGCTAAATATATCAAGATTAAGATATATTTGAATTCTATATTCTTTTTATTTGGATTAGGATTTGGGTTCTATTGGGACATGTGTTGTATATTTTATATATAAACAATCATGCATTAATCCACGTGAGTTGCTATTAGCCTATTAAATTATATTATATATAATATAATATATAATATATAATATATATAATATCTTCTCTTTTATCCTGTTATCTATATATTATATAATATGTAATATGTAATATATAATGTCTCATAAAATTGCTGAGAGATCTACTTTTTGCAAAAAAAAAGCCCATTAATCTTTTTATTTTACATATAAGTCCTCCATCTATTAGAACTTGTGAGAGAGTGAAGTTTTACAACCTGATCCCTAAAGCTTCCTGAAATTATTATGCGGTCCTTGATGACTCCAAAAAATCCTGATTAAAGAATTAACCATTTTAATCGTCCTCTCTGTATAAAACCCATTCAATTTCCAAATTTGGGAATTTCATTAATTAACTAAATAATTTAAAAAAACTTAGGAAATTTTTATTTCTCTCTCTAAGTCAATTAAATCCAGTCTTGGGGACTTCCATTTACTAACCCCTTATTTATGGAGAATAATTAGGAAAATAATTACCCAAAATCCTCAGATTTTACACCTTGTTTTGGAGATATATAGCTTCTTTAATAGCAATGTGGATGGTGACAAATTTATAGGAAGGTTGGAGGATTCTTTTGAAATTAGAGGTAGCCTCAGAGTCAAGATGTCAAATGGGTCGGCACGGGTCCACCGTGCCGAGGGCACTATGTGTGCCCGTGCCGGTACTGCCCGCCAGCAAGGCATGCCGTACCGACAACCGGCCCAGCCCAGATGTGCTCCAGCCGTGCCGGGCCGGGCCACGTTCTCCCCGATCTCTCTCTCTCACAACAGCTAACATCTATGGCTCCGTTATGGCAGCTCTATGGCTCCGTAGCTCCTTGCTCTCTCTCGCTCTCTCTTTGGTGTCGTTGTAGGTGCTTTTCTTATCTTCTTTTCATCCAATTGTAGGTATTTTCAATTGCATTTTCTTAGTTGTGACAGATTTGTTTGAATTGTTTGTTGATTAACATGACTTGTTTCAATTAAGCATTAGGAGTATTTTCCCATTTTTTTCAGTGATGTTTGGATTAGGGATCAGATATGTATTTGGAAACCAACAAAAAACTAATTAGCCATCCAACCTTATGTCAAGAAGTTATTTTCCAAGTTCTAAGATTTCATTAGGGTTGTTAAATTAAGATTATTTTTTTTATGGCTCAATCACAAGCATTGTGGCTGTTAAATTAAGATATCATTAAATTAAGTCAATCTTCATCTTCATTAATCCTTCTCCAATGATCTAAATCCATGTTGAACACATGGGTAGAAGTGTGAAAATTTAGAGCTAAAGAAAAATGATTATGTATATTGCCAAGGAGACATGTTGTGTATAAATATATAGAGCAAAATGATTAACGGTTATTTTTTAACGGTTATTTTTCATCAACTGTTTAACAACGCATATAATCTAACATCTATTTTTTATTATATAGGAAAATTTTAATATGCTAGCCAAACACTCATTCTGTAGAAATAAAATTTGTAGGAATTTCCATAAGAATCATTTTCACAACCTATGACAAAAATAAAATTGAATAAATTTTTTTTCTGCAGCCAAAGAGGCCCTTAGTGATAAGCTAGCATATGGCCTCTTTGCATTGCTTAGGATTTTAAGAAAAATAAATCTTAAACAATTTGATTATTTTACTAGTATCTATTAAAATTAAATACATGATGCATCAGTTTCAATAAGCTTGAAATCAATATCAATAAATCAAACCTTAATCAATTTCAACAAAACCTAAATTTCAAAATCAATCAAAAAAGAAAAGGCCAAAAAAAAATTCTGTGTTTTTCATGATCCGATCACATACTTATCAAAACTCATATATCCTCTTGGGATCAGTGCAACATTTGCTCCAGTAACATGTGCTCCATCAATCCACCATTCTCTGATGACGTAAGCACCGTCGTAAAAGCAAATTCTCCATTGGTAGAGGTCTTTTGGCGGCTTGTTACCACACTCACATCACCTTTATCGACGATGTCTCAAACTCCCTAGTGCATGATTGTGAGGCCGTGTTTGGTACGCAAGATAGGATAGGATTATTATTTCGGATTAGATGTGTGAGATCCAGGATTTTAGTGAAGTAAAAGGGGTTAAATTTTTCCTCTAAATTAATTCTTAATTAAATTAAGGTGCCAAGGACATATTGGGGATTTAAAGAAAGTACCAAGGCCATCTTGGTAAAAGGGTAAGGAGAAGATCTAAAAAGGAATGAAATGAATTTGAGGATTTAAATTCATTTGATTGATGATTGATTTGTTTTAAGATTGGAAATTCTCTAAATAGATAATGATTTAAACTAAGTTGGAAATAGGGTTTAAATTGATTTTTGATTGATTTAATTAAATTGGGAAGTATTTAAATTGAAACTTGATTGGGTTTGAATTTAAGGCAATGAGAAATTTATTTAAATTCTAATTAGGGGGTAAATGGGCCCTTCAGGGACCTATTTATAATTTCGAAAAGAATGGGGTTTTATTTGGAAATGTGTCCCACTCACAAGCAAGGACCCGTATGTGAAGATATTAATCCAGGAGGATTTAAATGAGATTTTATATCTTTTGAATTTGAACTACGTTTAATTTAATAAAACCTCAGGGGTTACTTAGGATATTGGTAATCAATACATGCATGTAGAGTGAACAAACGGTGGAGATTAAGAGAGGAATTGATGAGTGGATGAATAGAGGCCACGTGGGCGGATGTGGAGCGTCCATCTATTTGATGGGTTGGATCAGAGACAAATGTAGGGTTTATACACGTGACCTCACCGTGCGGATGGATGTGTACCGCTCATCTTTAGATGTGGATTAAGTTCTAGGCATCCGAATAGATCAGAACCTTACATCTACTCTCATTAGATGAGACCAATCCAGACCGTCCATCTAAATTTTGGGATAAGCGTGAGGCACGGGATTTGATCTGAGCCCTCATCTATTCTCATCACACAAGAGCAAACCCTGGCCGCCACTACTCAATACCATGAGCTCTTTAAAGGACATCATCCCCAAACCCTAACAGCCACCGTTGCCACTGGGAAACAAGAAGAGAGGTGAGAGGAAAGAAGAAAAGAGAAAAACTTGAGAGACTAGGATTTTTGTTCAAAGGTATGTTGAGCATGCTCTATGTCTATTGTTATTCCGACCTTTTTCACCGTTGGATCGTGCTGATTTTTGGTGAAATTGTTCGTGACCCTTCATTTTTCTTTTTGAACGGTAAAGATTGTTTTTGGTGGCCGGGAGAGTAGGGTTCTAGCATGTGAAACACAACCTATCGCTGCTGGTTTCCTTCACCGACCAGTTTCATCATTTTCTTCAATCGGATAATCATTCCTAGTCTGATCGAGCTGATTTTTGGTGAGCGCGGTGAAGACTTGTCCTGCTTCAATCTGAACTGTGGAGATCTGGTTTGGACGGTCAGTTTGTCTTCAGTGCCTGTCGACATCTATACTCGGTGAGTTTCTCTAAATTCCTGCATCTCAGTTGTGTGCGTTGTTATCACATAAGGGGATTGGAGGATTTTCTTTGGAAGGATATGGGTATGGTGTAGATGTGAGCTTTTGTGATTGATATTATAAATTTATGTTGAATTGATAGCCATGATTTCATGTGCTTTTGATAGATTTGTTAAGGCTTGGAGGAATTAGAAGTTGGAAATTGACTTGTTGGGGTTGTTGTGTAAGTAAAAGATTGAAGAATCAGAGTTGCATGTTATGTGTGGGCAATGGAATTGGTTTGAATGAGATTGTTATGCTTTGTGTTTGTAGGCTTGGTCACTACCTTACAAGTGATGGGCTTAGGCTTGATTCGTGTATGATTGAGAGTTGAAGTATTGAGTTGATTCATTAAGTTGAGTTGAGTTCATTAGTGGGCCGAGCTTGTTAATTGAAATTGTTTAGTAAGTATGGTTACTCATAGGTGTGTGAGCACTATTTGAGACCGAGTTTATGGTTTCCAGGTGGTGGTTTGGAGC
This sequence comes from Dioscorea zingiberensis, assembly GCA_026586065.1. NCBI lineage: Eukaryota > Viridiplantae > Streptophyta > Magnoliopsida > Dioscoreales > Dioscoreaceae > Dioscorea > Dioscorea zingiberensis. The sequence continues at coordinate 16,817,206 of CM048819.1, read as the reverse complement.
TTTCAGCTGCGTCAGGAGAGATGCAGGATTGTCGGTTGGATTCGCTAGTAAGGTAAGTGCCTTTGCCTATCTCCCACCCAGTGATGGGTTTCTTTGACCTTGTTGTTACCTGGATTGGTGTTTCTTTGTTGGTTTTGTGCTTGTGTATGTTGTTATGATGCCTTGGTCCTTTGTTGTTGCTTCCATATCTGTGGATTGGTTGCATGTATAAGTTGATGTTGGATGCTCGCTGAGCATGCCACCGTGGACCGGGACATTACTGTGAGACTCGTGGTGCTTGTGTTTAGATTGGGTTGATATGAGTCCGGATTGGGTAGGGGTACCCATGGAGCATAGCCACCTGTCGTCCCAAGACTTGACCATCGAGGCGCATCGGCACTATCTTTGGCCGTGGAGGTTTGATTGGATGAGTATAGGGGGCCCCGTTTGATTGGCTTGTTGTGCTGATTATTTCCTTTGATATGTCTGTTTGACTATCTATTGTTATCTGTTGTGGCATCATTGTGATTTTCTGCAGGATACTTACTGAGCTTTCCTTTCGAAAGCTCATTCCACTTCTTTTCTTTTCCTTCCAGGTTAAGAGGGACAGATGACTCAGGATTTGGAGCTGCGCGTGGGACTGGGACAGGTTGGAGAGGTTCGAGGACCTCAGGTTGTGTGTGAGAGTTTTAGGACCCATGTAGGGCCTGATTTTGTATAGTTTGTTATAGGGTGATTTGAACCCTTGTGATTTTAAATTCCGCTGTATAACTTTGACATTGTTATATATGACATTTTGATTATATTATGTTATCTGCTTCTATTACTTAGGCCTTGTATTCGAGTGGGGCTCGTCTCCACTTGGGTACGGCCGATCTGTTGACGTGCCCAAGGTCCCCGAATCCGGGTCGGGGCGTTACAAGATGAGATATGATAGGATGGGATAATATTATACTAACATGTGTTTGATAACACCGGATTAAATGCTGCATTTGGTAGACGTTAGATGTGATTATTTTATTGTTTATATTTTGATATTTATTTTTAAGTTATTATTTATATCATATATTTCAAATTAGTTTATAAAAATTTATATTTTAATATTTAAATTTTAATATTTTTTAAAATTTATTATTTATGTCATGTGTCAAAAATTAATTTGTAAAATTTTTTTATAAATACATATTAAAAATTATTCATACAAAATTTTTGTAAATATTACTTTTTTCACTTCCAAACACTTTATTTATAAAAAATTAATTAGTAAAACAATATGCAATTTTGATTGTTAAAACACTATGCAAATTTAATATATTTTTGTAAACACATTTTAACATATTGTTAACAAATAAGTGGAAGGTAAATAATAAGGTGGAACACTACGGGGTAGAATGTATATATAACAAGGCAAATAATATATTGACATAATGTTGACAAATAATTAGAAGACAACTAATAAGGTCGAACACAGGATTGATCAATCTGATATATATAATATGAAATAAATTAAAATCTAGTATTTAAATTTTGATGAAGTTTAGAATGAGAGAATTAATGAATTTGATTAAAAGTATGTATTAAAGTATTTACAAATAAAATTTCCAAAACCTAAGGGGTAGAATGTAATTATGCTATATATATATATATATATATATATATATATATATATATATATATATATAATAGTATTATCTTTTTAATTTATTGATGATCGAACACTTAAGGTAGAGGTTATTCGGAGTAATCCTCCCAAAAAGTATTATTAAAGAAACTGTAATCCTAGGATAACATTTTCATACCAATCCCATCTAATCCGGTGTACCAAACACAGCCTAAGACTATTCCATCTGTTTTATCTGAGAATTTTTAAAAGATGGGAATTGAGTAGTTGATAACTAATTTTAATATGCATGAGTGATTGTTTTGATAGATTAATTATTTATATTATTTTATAATTCAAAAATCTGATAAAATTCCAAAATCTCAATCTAATTTTTGGATTTTTTTAATTTTTTAAAATCAAAATTATTTACTTTTTAAATTTTAAAATTCTAAAATTCTAAGAAAATTCTAAAATCCCAACCTAATTTTCTAATTTTTTGGATTTTTTAAATTAAAATTAATATACTCTCGTTTACTAAAGAGGTTTTACTCGCCGCTCTCTGAAAAATAGTAAAATCACTTATCACCCCTCATTTTTCAATAATACCCCATAACCCTTGTTTTATTTTTATTCTATTCACTACCCCCTGAGTTAGTTCTCCTAACCAAAAATCCTGAATAGTTATCAATGACATAAGGGGCCTATTGGTACCGGGTTACTTAGCTAAGAAGTTCCACTCTCCCGATAAAAACTCGGGATTGAGCCCCACCTCTTTCAAAAGTGGGAACTCAGCGTGCTCAGCGCTTGGCCCCATCCTTAATTTCCCTCGTGAGGGGCGCTTGTCGCCTTTGTTAAAAAAATAAATAAATCTTGAATAGTATTTTTATAATCATTTAAAATACCAAATAAAAGATAAAAATATTTTTTTATTTTTTTTCTTTTGACATAGGCCATAACGACTCCCCATACGGGTCAGTCAGGGACATGGCCATGGACTATAAAGAGTAAACTCATTCGATCGCTCATGACCCCTAACTATGCGCATACAGTCCTCGAGGAGTAAACTCGACTCGATCTTGCTCCCCCCATTAACAGAACAGGGACTCGATCCTGGAACTTACCCAAGAAGAATTACCCAAAGCCTCGGACCCAAGGTTATAGAGCTAGACTATGAGCCTTTTGGTAAATATCATTTCTTTTTATGATTGATATTTACCCATGACTAATAAATAATTAAAAATATTTTAAAATAAATTATAAATAAATTATGATTTTATTAAATAATTAAATTACTATTAAAAAAATAAAATTAACTTATATTTTTATTTAATTTGTAATGGCATGTATTAAAAAAAGAGCAATGCTATATAACACGAGCAAACTACACGAAACGTTAACACGAATTCATTGGATTTGCCTCGAGATGGCTGGATTCACTTTAAGATCGGCAACTAACAATCTCGAGGCAAATCCAATGGTTTCGTATTAGTATTTCGTGGAGTTCGGTCGTGTCATATAGCATTTCTCTTCAAAAAATAAAAATAAAAACAGTTTTGCCATAAGTTATAGGACAGATGCTTTTGGGAAAGCACTTCTGGAGCATGAAAAAAAAACTAACCTCTTTCTAGATGAAAATAATTTCATAAATGCTATTTTATTAATTCGTGCAAGCTAAAAACTGTTTTACTTACCTGCAGCACATATCCGAGAAAAATTTAAAAAGAAGTTCAAACTAAGCAATTTTTAAGTAAATCCAGACGGACCAAAAAGAAAAATTCAGATCATACACCTTTTTCGAGCCCATTTTCTTTGGAAAACAACCCTGGAAACTTTTCAATTGAAACTGAAACAAAGAAGCCATCATAATACCTGCTCAAAAGTACAGTATCAATACCTGAAACTTGGTTTTAGCTGAAAGGTATTGTAATACATGCAAGTTAACTCAATCTTCTCATTGAGATGCAATCAATGTAACTAAACACAAAATGTTGTAACCAAAGTCTTTTGATGGCAAAACGAGATAAAAGGTACATTTCTATCCACTTGCGGTGTGTGCAGAACATTTTTACAAGAAGAGATCATTACACAAGCACTGCATTTCCAAGGGTAATAGACAAGTTTTTGGTTTCTGTCGATCAATGATCTAATGGCTCAACCACTGTCCTGAAGAGAAGGATATAGACCTTATCAACGGAGAAGTATAAGAAACCTCCCAATGAATGAGTGACATAGGAGCCAAAGCTTGTCCCCACAATGCAATGCCACGCGGGGCCATAAGATGTATCAAATTCCTGCAACCAGAAAAAATAGCCATTGTTACATACAAACCCTGAAACAAATAGCATTTGAAAGAACAGCAAAATGATATTATCTAGCATCTATGACTGAAGATCCATGAATGCAGTGATTTCTTGTTGTCTTTTACATAAAAGGTTTTTAATGGCCAAAAGCATAGCACATAGACAGCGGGGGGATGCCATTGGACATGGAATCTAAGCATCAAACTTCCCATATCTAATGGAAAATTAGGGATGAAGATCAAAAACATCATCAAAGTTTCATTGCGTAACTAGGTGTATCGCTGGAAGCACATCTTCAAACCTTAAAATAAGACTCAGTCAATGTTAAAACAACATTAGATACAAAGCTAAAAGAATTTATACACTTTCAGAACATCAAGGAATAACAAATCATATTAAATATTAGGTTTTTCGAGAATTCTTGGGATAACAGAAAAGGGGGAAATGACAACATTGACAAGTATGTTTACTCAGGATAACTTAAATGATAAGAAAAGTTACAAGAATGGGACACACATGGAAAGTTAAAATAAAAAAATAATAGTGAAGTAAGAAAGAAGAAGAAACCCCAAAGAAGAAAGAAATACAAGGAAAACTGTTGCATTCAGAAAAAGACCCAGTTTTAAGGAGCAGCAATTATCTACATTGGAAGTATCATTGTAATCCAATTTTCTTTCCAAACTTAAGCATTTGTGAGAAGATCCTGAAATAACATAATGGACTACAAGCACCATCCACAATCATTCACAAATGGAGTTAAAAGAACTGACCACCAAGCAAAAACAATTAACAACCACAGAAAATGTTAGTGTTAGAGGCCAACGAGGCCCTTGGCATTAGATCTATTAGGGGCAGTGAAATATGTTTAGAATTTGTAGATCACAATATGGTATTCACATCAAATAATCAAGTGATAACACAACTAATGAACAAAACTTAGAGAGAAAGCTTGAGCTTGCTAAAGCTGTATTACTAATGGAATTTAGTCTTGCTAAGGTCTGGTTTTGATACCATACCATGCAGATAATGAAATACAGTTTTTATACTAAGTTGTCAATGTGCAATCAGAATAGAGAACAACACTAAGAATATGAAAAACCATTTGACCAAGTGTCCAAATTATTAAAACAATCATTTTGTTGCCTTGATATTAACATTAGTAACCTGTATTTAGTTTGTATAGAGCCTTTTTTATCATGGTGCATTCAGAAAGGTAAGGCATTAAGATTTTCTACCCTTCATCATGGGTATTGGATTGAATCTATAATATATTCCAAAGTTTGATGTCAAGCAGAACATGTGTCTAAATAAATCCCTTATATTTGTGAGGGCACATGTGTAGTATTGTTATATATGACAAAGAAAAGTCTGCTTAGTGAGATATGAACCAAAGGTTATCTGTTCCTCCTCCTGAGAAAGGGCTCACACTAACTGAATGGGACAGCTTCTCAAGCAAACCTCTTCTATCATGTTTCAATTTTTAAGCTCAAGTAACTGGCCATCTGGTCATTCCATTCAAAAAAAAAACAATGCCATAACTTTTGAAAGCTCTGAAAGTGGATGTATACCTGATCAACTTCACAAATGTTCCATATAAATGTAAGGATCAAGAATACAAAGAGAATTCCAAATAGGGAATCCACTATTTGGATTCATCAAGCACTTGAAACTATAATGCACACTGGTTCAATGAAATCAAAAGTAAGATTCATATACTTCACTTTTAACTGTAATTAATTTTTCGAGAAACCAAATCTTCGAACAGAGGGCAAAGAAACAAAATCATCATAGAAGTCATAAATGAATGAAGTGTCCTCATGACAATGGTGCAAAGGAGCAAGAATGAAACAAATCATTCTACAAAGTTTCCATATTAATCATTCCATGAAACTCCTGTTGCACCCTGATAGCTAAAATCACAGGGAATAAATCATTGAAGGCCCCCCCACCTGCAAGCTAACTTAAAGGCCAGGTTCAAAGCTAAAATTCCATGTATTCCTAACTACCATATAAAAAACAAATCTAAGAAACAAGAAAGAGTACCAAAATAAGCAAGCCAAAAAGACACAAAACAAAAAGGAAGACGGATAAAACTTGGAGGAACACAAAGAGAAAGAGAGCATACCTTCTTGAGGGTAAGAGCGAGGCGCTTGCTATCGAGCTTCGGCATGGAGGCGAGGACTTCCCGTGCGCACCGGAACGCTCGGCGCTGCAAAGCCGGGGGCATGTCGGCGGCTCTCACCCGCACGGCTTGCTGCTCCGGCTGGCGTTGATCCTTCCCCTCCTTCTCTCTCTTCTTCTCCTCAACGCCATCGGGGTTGATCTTGGTCTTCTGGATCAGAGAGCTCAGGTACTTGCTCCGCCGCTCGAGCTCCTCCGACGCCGCTTCCATCTCTCTCATCTCCAACTCCGCTGGATCATCGAGAGCACAGAGAGAAGGATGGATTAGAGGAGGAAAGAAGATTGGAAGCTAGGGTTTTGATCGGGAGAGAAACCCTAGACGAAATTGGATTTGGTTTTGACCGCAGCGCTGCTCCGAGTTTTCGCCATTTTGTTTGTGTGGGTGGCAGAGCAGACAAGGACCGGCAAGTTTTCCATACATGTACACTTTTTGTCTTTATTATTTGTTAATATTTATTTCTTTTCACATTGGACTACTACAAACAAACCATTGCCAAGGCGGAATGAGGGGAAAAAAAATATTATAATTATATAAAAGATTTTCTTTTGATATCTCGACAGACACATCAAGGCCTTGATGATTGAATATTTTATTTTATTTTTTTTTTTTTTTGAAATCATGAATTCAATAGAAGGTAAGGAAAAATAATGTCCATGGAATGGAGCAACTCCTTGGTAGGCAATCTAGTATTGTAAAAAGCTTTTAAATGAAAGTTTTCACTGTCTTAAAAGTTTACACTGTAAGTCCGCCACCACGTGGCTAGGCAGACACATTTATATAACTTGCTCTATACGCGGTATGTTTTTAAGTTATGAATGAATATGGTTTATTATTATTATTATTATTATTATTATTATTATTATTATTTAGTTTTCACCGTCAGAGCCATTTTAAAAGACTATGTCAATGCTATTTGCTGAAATAAAGATGGGACAAGGACCCGGAGTGCCTCCTCAAGCCCATCTTTAACTTCTCAATAGGGTTGGGCGTTTTAAACCAAGAATCGAAAATCGATCCAATCTGAACCAAAAAAATCCGAAAAAAATCTGAGTTGCCTAAAAAAGTCAAAATCCAAGATCCAAACCTATCCGATCCGAATTTTAATGGATCGGTTCATGGATTTTGCTTCATAAAATCCGATCCGATCCGAACCGATCAGAAATATTATTAATTATATCATATTTTATTAATTAGCATATGTTATAGTGTTATAGTGTTCATATTTGAGTCAAGTAAGTTAGGAATTTATTTTATATTGTGATAATTTGCTACAATTTGGTGTATACATTTGCTCAACCCTTATTTTTATATTAAAATCCTGTTGGTTTTGAAATCTCTATGGAACTGAAGAAGTTTATCTTTACTCCAAGTATTCATCATGCAAATATCTGTTGCAAGTGTTCATCATGCAAACACCTGTGGTTATAGTGCTATTTATGTTAAATGAACACTATGTATTTTGTGGTTTGATGATGGGATGCCATTAATTTCATTGTAGCTACTATGAGTCGTATCTATTTTTATTCTAGAGAATTTAATTTTATTTGCTTATTCGTATGTCTTGGTGGTGGTATCGTGGTATATTGATTTGAATTATGAAAGTCGAAAGTCAAATTGTATGATCCGAAAATCCGAATCCGAACCGTGATCCTAACCAAATTAGTTGGATTTGGATGACATCGGATCAAATTATTTTTATCTCCAAATCCAATCCGATCCGATCTGATTAATATTTATGGTTCGATTCTTGGTTTTAGTCAAATTCGATCCGATCCGATCCATGCCCACCCCTACTTCTCAATCAATTTCAAGTAGGTGTTTGGTAAAAGAATAATCATAATTGGAATATCTCTAACATGGTTTTCAATACATAGTATTTCTCATCAAAACTTCTCATAGTAATTTAGAGATATAATAATACACCACCAACTAATAAATTGATGAGATAAAGTGACATTATCATTAATGCTTTTGATTTAAAGTTTTCCTCCAAAAAAATTTAAAACTTTTCAAAAGTTAAGCCTAACCCCAAGTGGGATATCCCTCAACCAAATGCTAATTTGACCATTGAGCTCTCCACGCTTTCAAACAAGAAAAAAACCTATTCCAAAACCGACAGAGATTTGTGACGGATCTATATCGTGTCCTTACCATACCCTTGGAGGCTCTAAATAAAATTAAGTTATTAAAATTCAATGTACAAAAACAACAACAACCAACAAACCAACCCTTAATCCCATATTAGATGAATGTTGGCTATATGGATTCTCTATCTCCATATCCCTCTTGCAAAGGCAAGATCCGACTCAATATCTAATATACGTAGGTCCTTAGACACTGTCTCTCTCCACATAATCATAGGTCTACCTCTACCCTTTTTCTTACCTTCTATTACTAAACTATCACATGTTTGAACCGGCGCACCTGGGGGTTTTACTATGCATATGCCAAAACCATTTTAAAAGCCCTTCTCTTATTTCTATCTTCAATTGGTGCAACATGCACCTTTTGTTGGATGTATTCTAATCTTGTCCAGTCTTGTATGACCACTCATCTACCTTAACATCCTCATTTCTACCACATTCATTTTATGAATATGTTGAACTTTAGTTGTCCAACGTTCACTCCAATATAACATGACTTGTCTAACTGCGTTCTATAGAACTTTCCTTTCACTTTGTTAGGCATCTTCTTATCACATAACACACATACACTTCTCCATTTCAACCACATGTTTGGTTTCTATGGGTTACATCTTCATCTATCACCCCACTATTATAGAAAATGGAACCTAGCCACTTAAAAATGTTACACTTAGGTACTATGTGAAGTCCAAGAATTTCATGTTTTAAGTGTTGGTCTTTAGGGGTTTATGTTTTCTTTTTAGGATTTAATTAGTTATTTTTCTTAACTTGTTTAGCGAATAAGGGAGAGTCTCCCAAGTTTGGAAAATGTTTAAATTTTTACTTGAATTAAAATTATCTTTAGTAGATCGCTTTGTTTAATTTACAATTTGAGAAGCTTATCGTAAATGGAAATTTAATGGTTGTTTATACAAAGAGAAAGTAAAACAAAAAAAATAATTAGGGTTAATTGAGATTATCAAGGACCTAATTGTAATTTTCAGAAAATCTAAGAACTGAAACATAATTTTGCTTCTCTCTAGAGAAGGGACCTAGACGGGATTTCAGAAAAGTCAGGTACTTATTTGCAACATTACATGAAAATAGATGTAATAGAAAAGGATCAACGGGTAAGATTGAAGGGATCTTAGGCGTGCTAATCACAAGACTCATCTGGTCGTTCAACGAGTCTCTAAAGTAACCATGGGTGATGTTCTACCATGAGGGCATCTGTGGACCGTCCATCTAATCTGGTGGCTTAAGTTCGAAGCGCTCGACTTGATCGGAGCCACTCAACCATTTCAAACAGACGGGAACAATCTGAACCGCTCATCACGAACCTTTATTTAAGATTGAGGCAAGCGATTCAAATATGACCATCCGTCACCGCTCTATCTAAGCCGTTCATCCTAGCCTAGTGGTTGATCCGAGACACGAGCAGAAACGCTCACCAATGGATCCCATGTAGTGCATCTCAACCATTCGATCAAGGAATACTGATCAAGACGCAAGGCCAGCCTATCTCTCAGACCGTCGCCACCGCAACGCCGCAGCGCACGAGTTTATCCAATCCGATGAACAGCTGGAAACAAAGTTTGAATCAAAAGATTAGGCCTTATCCGTGTTCCTTATCCTCTTGCAAGGTCTATATAAGGAACAACTATTTACAGAATCCTAGCATCACCGGAGAGCGGCGGTGAAGCATCTCCTTCCCCGTGAGAGACCGAGAGACAGTAGGTGGAGAACATGGAGAGAAAGAGAGCATTGAGGCGCGTTCGCGATCAAGATCCTTCTCCAGGATAAGCATAGGGACGGCAGCGGAATTTCACGGCGGGGAAACGCCGCGAACGATCTCCGGTGAGTCACGTCTTCTTGATTTCCTTCTTGAATTTTCTCGCATGCACAACGCCGAGAAAATGGGAGAGAGAGAGAGAGAGAGAGAGAGAGAGAGAGAGAGAGAGAGAGAGCTGCGAGGGCCTCTACCCGACAACTACCAGAACCGAGCGAGGAGCGACACTCGGACGAAGGGGGGAGAACGAGAGCTGATGGTTCTCAGCCTGAACAGACGCCCATGGCGCATCCACCACCCGCCGCCAGTGCGGAATCACGGGGCGATGAGGTCAGCGTGTCCACCATCGGCGATCGCCGTCCAGGGGCGGGCACTGTCTCTCTCCTTCAAGCTCTGTCCACAGCTTGAAGACGGTGCCAGTTAAACTCGATTCAATTAGATTCAGACCAGGTGGATCAGTCTGAATTAAGGGATCGAGTCTGAATCAGGGTGGGTTAGTTTAAAAACATTAATGATGAATTGAATTGGGTTCAGAGGGTTTGATTGAGTCAAGCTCAGTTAGGTTTGGATTGGAGTTAAATTAAAGCGATTCGGTCAAATTCAAATCAAGAGAAGTTGGGTTAAGTCTAGATAGATTAAACAGGGTGGGTTATTTTAAAATTAAGTTAAATTGATTCGATTGAGTCTGGTCCAGATAGATGGGTTTGATCAAGTAAAATCAGTCAGGCTCAAATGGGTCGAATCCGTTTAAAAGAAAAGAAATTCTAGGTTAGTGATTGGGCTTGAACCAGGTTTCTATTTGGGTCTAGATTTACTTTTAAAGAATTGGTTGATCAATTATAAGTAGATTGTGGGTTGATGTAGTCAAGGTGACTTGGGTTTGAAGTCTTTTATCAAACTCGGTTATAGTTAATCAAGTTAATTATATGGCCTGATCAAGCATGAACCAAGTTACTAAAGTGGGCCAAGGAAAAGAAGTAAGAGGAGGGATTTGAACTTAAGATCCCATAGATATTCATATATAGAAGCCTCTAACCACCAAGCCATGTTTACTTATTTGGTTGAGTATGGGACTTGGGTATTTAAAAGGTAGAGTCACGGCCCAACAAGAAGGGATTGGATAATAAGGCCCAATTGTTTAGGTTTCAATTTAATAATCTTGCATGGCATCTAAAAATAAAGAATTTATGTATTATTATTAAAATAGGTTTTGTCACCAGATTTCGACGTAGCAACGCGTCAAGAGGAAATCCAGTGCATTCCAAACATTGTTAATTGAAGTTACCTCTGCTTAGTTTCCCACCCATCATTAGGTTTCTTGGTTTTATTGTTGTTATTTCTTTTAGCAAATCTGTTGTCTTTCTGTTTATTGGAATACGTGCACATACCTGTTGTTGTTTTCCTTCTTTGCATGTGCATGGTTGATATGCTTGAATTTTGTTTCATTGCCTATTGTTTGGTTTGTTTGTTGGGCACACCGCCCTGTGACCGATATTTGATCATGGACCCATGGTCTTATGTGCTGGCCAGGCAGGTGTGTGCTAGATGGTTCATTATTCTACCGGTACAGTGGAGCAGATGCTCAAGTGGAGTGCTCAGGGCTGAGGACACCCTGACGTTCTGATAGTTCCATGCCAGGGGAGGATACCCTGGCAGTCCAACCTGTCAGTGGGACGATATACTGATCGTGTGGATACGTACGAGAGACCGAGGTCGATTCCAGATGAGGCTGGGTGCTGACCAGAGAAGTTTGTTGAGCCTGAGGGTTGCTTCTTAATCTAGGAGTTTCTTTTATTTTCTAGTCTCCTAGATCTTTGTTTGTGCCGGGCATGGCCCCGGTTGTGTGACTTGATGACTGTTGAATTTTGATATGTTTTTATCGGTTTTTGATCTCGTTGTGAACCCTGCGGGGAACTTACTGAGCTTTCCTTTCGAAAGCTCACTCCACTTTCTTTTTCCTCTCTTTCAGGACTGAGGGATTAGCTGAGTTGGTTTCAGGAGCATCGTAAGGAGTCAGAACACAGCTTGCCGAGGTTAGAAGATCTCAACTAGTTCTGATTTGTAGGACCCCTGTAGGGCCTGGTTATTGTAGTGTGTATAAGTTCTATTTTTATTTCCGTTGTAACTCTGATTAATAAATTTTGATTTATTTTAATATTTTGTTATTTGTTTCTGATTTACTTAGGCCTTGTGTCCGAGCGGGGCCCGTCTCCACTTGGAGACGGCCGGTCTATGCACGTGACTGAGGTCCCGGAATTCGGGTCGGGGCGTGACATACTACCACCCCATTTAATTTAGTTTCCCCTTCATCTCTCCTACTTAAATGAAAATTAAAGTGCATATATTCTATCTTACTTCTATTTAGCCTAAAGCCTCTATTTGCAAAAATGTTTCTCAACAGTTCTAACTTTTGATTAATTCCATCTCTAGTCTTATCAACTATGACAATATCATCTGTGAACAACATACATCTTGTATACAACTAGTTAACTCATCAATTGTTAGAGTAAACAAGTATGGTGGGGCTCAAGGTTGATCCCTGATATATACCTACTGTTATAGGAAACTCCTCTGTATCTCCTCCCCATATTCTCACACTCATAATTGTTCCTTCATATATATCCTTAATAACATTTATATATTTACCATGAATGCCTTTTTTTTCTCCAACGCCCACCAAAGAACTTGTCTCGGTACTCTATCATATGCTTTCTCTAGGTCAATTAAAACCATATGATGATCCTTATTCTTCTCTCGGTAGATCTTTATCAAGCGTCTTAATAAAAAAAATGGCTTCTGTTGTAGATCTACCTAACATAAAACCAAACCGGTTCTCGATCTGACAGCCTCGTAATATCCCTAAGTTGATGTTATATTACCCTCTCCCAGAGTTTCATGTGTGGTTCATTAACTTAATGTAACGGTAGTTGGCACAATTTTGAATATCTCCTTTATTCTTATATATAGAAACCAAAATGCTCTTTTTCCAAATATGGTTTGGCATCTTTTCCTCCTCATAGAATAGAGTTGAGAAGTTTGGTTAATCATAATACCCTCCTTTCTCCAAGAGACTTCCAAACTTCAATCCGGATACCATCCGCGCCCCAGGTTTTCTCTGCCTTCATCATTAGTTGTGCCTTCTTGATCTCACTAGGCCTGATTCTACGTGTGTAGCTAAGATTCCTCTTTATCGTTGATGCATAAAGATCTCTGAAGTTATTATCATGACTTGCATTGAATATATAGGCGATCAAAGTAGCTTCTCCATCTTTCCTTGATTTCCTTATTTCCCGTCAAAACTTGTTGAGACTCATCCTTAATACACTTAACTTGGTTTACGTCCTTCCTTTTTTTTTATCTCTTAGCCTTGCTACATTTTTTTCTCCTTTTTGTGTCCCTAATTTTTTTTGTACAAATCGGCTAAAGATTTACCTTGGGTCTCGTTTACCGCTTTATTAAAATTTAATATATAATAAAAAATTATAATCATTCAATAGAACATGTCCACAATAATTAAATTAGGAAACATTCAGAATAACTTATAAAAAAACTCAAATTTTTCATTTTGTTTTTGTTTTCATTACTACCCATGAAGCATGCTACAAATTACTTTTTGGTTGTCATCCCTACTCATGCTAAATTATTTTTATGGCATTTGGATTTTAAAGGTGTAATCAAACTTTTTTTTTTACCAATTTAAAATATATTTTAGTATAGAATGAGTTAGTATTAATTTGAAATATTATTAATTTACTAAAAATAAAATATTTATTATTTAAGAACTAATTACCAAATATCGACAAAATTGAAACAAAATTTAACTTTAGGTGGTATTTGTTTTGATAGCGGGTCCACTTGATCAATTGGAGAATAGACTGATAGGCATGGGAATTAGGGACCTTCACACAATAAAGACCTGATTAACCAAGCATACACTAGACCTTCCCAATGATGTCTATAAAACCATGGTTAAAATTATGATATGTAAATACCATATATCTTATATTTGGTTCCGGAATTAAATGTACAATACTTCATGGACCTTGAGAGGTCTGATTAATACTGCCAAGAGTATTAGAGGTAATCTATCTATCTCTAATGTTCATGAAAACAATTGTGTGGCCTTTGATCTCTCGATTTTTATATTTCATTGTAGTGTAAGTCTACTTTTACTAATATGGATTATAATTATATTGATCTATTGGTCGATAATCTTAACCCAAAATTTCAACGGGACTTGGATCTCTTATATGAAATGTTCATTAACTTTGATGATGAGGTGATGAGATAGAGATCGAATCTAGAAGTAGAGCTGCCAATTCGGGCCTAATCTGTCTGGCCGGCCCGCCCAGCCAACAAAAATAGGTGGGTGGGGCTAGCATTTTGTAGGTCCGTTTGGGAGCGGGTCTAAATGGGCTAGCCCACTTGGGTCATGGGTTTGGGTGGGGAGGGATTGGTTTTGGGCAAGCCAGCCCGTTCCTTAATTTATTAAAAAATAATAATAATAATTTAAAAATCTGAAAAATTAATACCCTAAATCCCTAACTCCTAACTCTCAGTCTCTCTCAGCGGATAGTGGTGGCTGCGACGATAGCAACGACGACGACTACAACAATGCCGGCGATGACAACAGCAGTAGTGACAATAACGGCAACAACGACAACGACGGCTTCAGCAACATAACTCGACCTTTTCGATACCGTACATTGTATCTCAATCTCATCTTTTCTTTGTTTTGATGTCTTCAATTTTTGAAATTCAAAGTTAGGTTTTTCTTTTGTGTTTGATGAGAAGAACTGGAGAAGGTGAATGGTGATGGTTGTTGGTTTTGTGTTGTTATTGATGAATGATGAATAATGATGGTTGATGTTATTGGTTGGCTTTGTAAGTTTGTTGTTGTTGTAACTTATAATGTTGTTGTTGGTTTGCTATGTTATCTACTTTTGATTTTGTAAGCATATATAATAAAGTATAATAAAGTAAGTAACTTGAAGGGTGACATATGTTAAAATTTTACTACTACTATGTTGCATTAAAATGTATCATGTATGCTCTTTCTTATGTTTTTCATACATATTTGCAGTTAAAAGAAAAATCATAGAATCCGCTTCTTTGAATCAAAGTGTTAACTTAGATCAAGAAGAATTAGAAAACACTAAATCTGGTAAAGAGTCAACTAAAATGTCGAAAGATTTTTTTATGTTTGGAATTTATTTATAAAGAAAGAGGTGGCTCAAGATGATATACAAATAGCAGAATGCAAAGGATGCAAGAAAGAATATAAATATGGGGGTAAAAGTATGCGACTTCTATATTGAGCGTTACAGGGATAACTACAAAATGTTAAAGTTTAATGATATAGGATAAATGTTTCGTGATCATGAAGGGAAGATAAGGTCTAAGAAAATTGACCAAAAGATTGTGGGTGACTTATTAGTTGCTGCAACTATAAAACATGACTTGCCATTTTTCATTTGTTGAATATGATAGCATTAGAGATTAGATGAAATATGTAAATTCTGATGGTGCTTGCATTTCTAGAAATACTTGTTTTTGACATTACAAGAATATATGTGAGGGAGAGAGAGAAACTTAAGCTTGTTTTGGGTAATATTAAAAACAGAATTTGCTTAACTTCAAATGTGTGGACTGCATGGACTAGTGAGGGCTTCATTTGCTTAACTAGACATTTTGTTGATGAAAATTGGAAATTGAACAGTAAAATTCTTAACTTTGCTAAAATGTTGCCTCCACATGCGGAAGTTGAATTGGGTGCAAAGTTATTTGAATTTTTGAAAGAATGGGGAATTGAGAAAAAGGTGTTTTCTTTAACATTGGATAATGCATCCAGTAATGATAATATGCAAGATATATATTCTGAAAAAAGTAGCTTTTTTTTATAATAGTTTGGAGTAATGATATATTGTAACACCCTTATCCTTTTCAGGACCCAGGTGTCACACCAGCCAGGTCAGGGAGTGAACCCCGGCCTAAGGCTGTATAAAACAATTAATTATTCATAATCAACGCTAATATTAGGAAACATGAAGTCAGATACAATACTAATACAAATCATAATATCTTAAAAATACACACAAGTCTAGATAGGAGATAACATACTCCTCAAATCATACAACATGAAATAAAATAGACGACGTGGGCCAGGTGGTCAGAGCCAACTAAGGAAATCCAGACCCTATTTTCCTCTCTAAGCAGAGCCCTGACCCTGCTTACTACCTGCAAAAGGTCATTCAACAACAGGGTGAGCTACAGGAGCTCAGTAAGGTACTAACACTACTGTCAGGTTTAACATACCTGTATGCCTTCAATTGCAGTTAATAAAATATCAATAAGTGAAATACAAAGACTGAACGATATTTAAAACATGGAAAACAGCATGCTGATCATAATAAGAGACATGGCAATATCCAATTAAATCAAATGATTTCCTCTTCGGCATATTCTCTTCAGGAAGAGGGGCTATCGCAGTTTGAGACCCGGTTACCGGCTTCTGAGACCCACGATGGGGCCCGCATATGACCTTCTTTGACCGCTTCCCTACAATTGGGGATGATAGCGATGGCGCCGCCGTCTTGGAATCTGAGCGCCGCCGCTTCTACGATACTAAGCGCGCCGCGTCTCGATCTGCGGCGCCTGCGTTGTCTCCGATACCTCTGGCTTCGGAGCCGGTGGTTCAATGGCCCGTCTCTGTCCCTCCATTTTGTCAAGTCGGGACTTGATGCTGGCAACATCTCTTGAAAGAACCTTAAGTGCCTTCTCAAGGCGTGTTGCGGTGTCATCATCCTCTGGCCTCCTTATCGGAGTTTCCGTAGAAGGACGACAGCGGGTAGTACGCGGGGGGTTGCTGGAATTGGAGCGTTCGTGGACCCTTTTTCGTGCACTATTTGTCGCTCCCTTAGCACCCTTGCCATGGGATTGGGGCGCAGTAGCAGCTTTTTCATTCTTTCCCGGTCTGGGCCCTTGATCGTCCAGCCTCACGGCTCCTATGTTGTCTTCCTCCTCCGATGTGACGGGGACAAGCTCGGAAAACTGTGAAGAATCAAAATGTGTCTTATGTTAAACGGGAACGCTAGATATTAACCCCAATCCAATAATGTTAAACAGGAATGCGTTATATTAAACGAAAAAATACTATGTTAAACATAAACTCAATAAGTTAAGTGAAAATAAACTATGTTAAACGGGAAGTGTTTATATTAAACGATAATATATCATCCTACATGAGAACTTTCAAATTTAAAGAAAAAGCTGGAGTGCCTCCTTTCCATCGAGCGATTTTAGCCGGGGACCAAGGGAGGCTTGCTTTCTGAAGCTGTTCTCCCCATAGCTGAGGATCCTTGGTATCCTCCCATAGTGCACTTTCTTCCCGGTCCCATTAACTTCATGGAACCATATGTTGAGGGCGACAGCGCACCCTCTTAGATATCCAGTTTGTACAGTCTCATCGGATTCTACGGGTGAACTTCGTAAGTATATCTTCGGGACGTCATCCATAAGCCACTTGTGAGTGGCCTGCGCCCACGCGTAGCGGTTTAGTGCAGCTAGCTTGTCTGCGTAGTCTGCAATCCAGTTAGGAACCGCACATGAGGTGCTTGGGAAGAGCATCGTTCCAAGGAGGTACACCACTAGCAGTTTGACAAAGTTTTCTTCTTCCCCTTTTTTTCGTCTAAACAAGCTGGAGAAGATTTTTTTTATGGCATCTTTGTGCTTGTCGTATATTTTACCCATGTATTTCTCTTCAAAAGCTGATTGCTTTTTCTGCTTCTTGAAGACCACCGCTTCCCCATGGCAGCGAAGGCCAAAGATGATAGCAATATCCTGGGGTTTGAATGCCAGCATGCTCTCTCCAATACTAAATCTGTTGGTGCGCTCGTCATACCTCTTTAACAGAGCATCCAGCAGTCCTCTCTCCTGCATAACAGGTTCGATGTCCAATAATGGGGCAAAGGGTGTCCTCCTGATGAGTTCCCAATGCCTTTAAGTCATATGGGGTTTCAACTCAGCAAGTGTTTCGTGGATCGGCACCAAGTAGCACCTACCGTTTACTAGATTAGACGACATATTTCCCGTAGCCTGCATCAAGAGAGATTTATTACGAAAGGTTGTAGAACTCTTAAATTGAAACTTTGAAGAATAAACTGAAACAATGTATTTTACATGGAAACATTGGTAACACTTGTAGACATCATTAGTAAGGAATGTACAACAAAACGATCCCCTAAACCCTAAATCAGAAAAAAAAAAAAAAAAAAGAATAAACCCTAAACCCCAAATTTCTTGCTGCGAAGTTCCAGCGACGGGAACAACAACCCAAAATCGCTCACCAATATGTTCAATCTTCCATCGCGAGTGCATACAAAACAGGAAAAACATGCGAAAAGAAGGTAAAAGTTTTTATGAATAATTTGGGTGATTATTTTTTTCTTTTACTAGTTCTAATTATTTTAATAATGGAAGGAATTTCCTAAAGTTGATTAATTGGAGTTTAGTGGGGTTATTGAAGACTATTTTGTAATTTCAGGAATGTTTGTGGACTTAATGAAAATTTTACTTATCTCACAGGTTTTAAGTAAACAGGGACTTGTACGTGATTTTAGAAGAAACCTGGGCTTAAATGAAAAACAAAAAAAAAAGAGGAAAGAAAGGTGTCCCCCATTAATGGTTTGTGAGCTCTGTGTGTTTGGTCAAAACACGTTGGTAAAAATAAAAAAAAAAGATAATATATATATATATATATATATATATATATATATATATATATATATATATATATATATAAAGAAAATGAGAAAGAATCACCGCCATTAATGGAGCTTGAATCCATTCATTAATCAAAGCGCGTGGAAGCAACAATATCAATTAAAAACAAAGGTTCAGATTGAAATTGGAGAAAAACAGTAACATCCTATGGCTGGAACTGATATTTTATTTATTCTCCGCCAGCGAGCGCGACGCCTCCGCGAGAAGTCTATCCTCCGACGAACAGCTGTTAGTAAATATTAAGATAAAAGATAAAAACTTATCTTTAGATATGAATCCTATCCTTATCCCTTTCGACCCCTATAAAAGGAGTACCTGAAACCCTAGATCACCATCACTTTGATCAGCACCGCCGCCTTGCTGAGGAAAAAGGAAGGAGGAGAAGGAGTTGATGTGCATCAACGAGGTCGGGAGTGCAAAGAGATCGAGTAGAAGTTCTGTTGTTTGGAGGCTGTAGAGTGGGTCACCGCCCTCTTGGAAGCTTCCGAGTCGTCGCTCAATGCTGGGTAAGTCTCCTGGCCCCGAGATTTTGGACAGCATGCATAGATAGTGTGATAGTATGCATAGATAGTAGATGGTTGCGGTTTATTGGTACTTGCATCCATGCATGTTGTTAACGAGGTGGTTTATGATTGAATACCTATAAGAATTTGTTAGTTTGGTCGTATGTGTACACAGCTTGAACTGGGGTTGTTTGATAGATTTAAATGTGGAGGTTTGATGGATCTTCCATGGTTATTAAGGGTGGCAGTTAATCAATATTTGTGATAATCAGTAGTTGTAGAGGTTTTATGTTTAGTTGGTATCCATTGAGGATTGTAGTTGTTGATTTTAAATTATGTGGCTGATGTTTAGTTCTCAGGTTGTGTAGTTTGACTTTTGAGGATGTGCCCAAAGTGTGACTTATTTGGATGAGGTCAATGATTAAAAAGGATTGGTGTTGAGACTTTAAGACCCTGTGTGTGTGAGTGTTCAGATGTCAATGTGGTGTTGGTGATTGGATTAAGGTTTGATGATTGGTGGTGGTAAAGTTCTAAGTGTCTGAGAGATTATAAAGTGTAACCTCTGATTGTTGTTTATAATTAATACTCATGTGCTTAGTGATGTTCTTAATTATAAGGGTCTGTGTGGAGATATTAAGGATGCTTGAAATATGAGCACAGGTGTGTGCTGTTGTGTGCTGGTGAAAGTTTTCAAAGGGGTTTGCAAAATGTTCTGGGTAGTTAAATTGATCTCTGGAAATAGAGGACTAGTTTATGAGTGAATTAAGTCGCTCTTTGGTTTAATTTAATAGATCTTTTGAGAGTGGGTCAAGGGACTAAGTTATGTTTGAGGGTCAGTGATGGTGTGAGTGCTTATCATTGAGAAAGGGAATGGTTTAAATGGTGACTGTGAAAATGCCTTAGGGGCTCTTATGTGCCTGTGTTTATATGATAATATGACTGGTTAATTTTATTGTGCTGATCATGCTAGATGCGGCTTGACCGAGTCAGTTGGGTTTAGTCAAGTGTGGTTGGTTAAGTTAATTAAAAAGGTTGTGGTTGGACCTTATTAATGGGTCGTGGTCATTAAGTTGTACATGCATGGTAACCGTAGTCACTAATAAACACACCTGCATTTATTGAGATTAGACTTATGGTTACCAGTTATCGACAAGGAGCGTGGAGCATCGTCGAGACAGACGCGGATTGTTTGGTTGGATTGCGATTAGAGGTAAGTTACTCTTGCCTCACTCCTACCCATTGTTTGGGTTTCTTGTTTTGATGAATGCTATTAGTTAGCATATCTTCTTTGTGGTATCTGTTTTTCTTGGAAGCATGCACATACTTGTTTGTTTGTTCTCTTTCCTCGTATGTATATGTGCTTGTGGTAGTGCTGTTACTACCTGTTTGTTTGGAATGCTCTGTTGGGCTTGCCCACCCGTGGGCCGACACTTGACTATAGGCACTCGTGGTGCTTGTGTGCAGCTAGGTAGGTATGCGTTAGTGGATTGAGCGGGCTCACTGAGCATAGCCTCCTATTGTCTGGCATGAGACCATGGAGAGACGCAGTACTTGTGTGCTGGCCGGGTAGGTGTGCGCCAACTGTATTTCTTCTTTCGCCCGAATTCAGTGGAGCAGGTGAGCTCCGGATGTTGGGAGAGCGTTGGGGACGGGACACCCTGACGTTCCGGCACTCGGCGGAAGGGATAGTACTCACGGTTGTCCCTTCCGGTCGATGGGTCGATCGGCTGACCATGTCGACATGAGAGAGGTGGCTACCGAGGAGGCGGCAGGTTAGTAGTAGCGGCCAGGATCTTTGTGTTCTTGACTAGGGAATCATTGCTGAGCTTGTTATTGGAATTCTCTTCCAGGGCCCCGAGGGCTGTTGTCGGATAGGAGTCGTGCCGTTGCTGATGTTTGTGGTAGACTCCTAGGATTTGTTTGTACGGGGTGTATCCCATTGCTTGATGATTCTTTGACTTTTGATATCATGTTTCATCTTATGTCTTTGAGATCCTTGCAGGGTACTTACTGGGCTTTCCTTTCGAAAGCTCATCACTTTCTCCCTTCTCTCCTTTCAGGTCCTGAGGAGTAGGTTGACTCGAGCTCAAGGACGTGCGAGAGTCGGGGTCTGATACTTGTCGAGGTCGGAGGACCTCTTTTCAGTTCTTGTGTGAGATATTGGTTTATGACCCTGTAGGGCCTGGTGTTGTTTAGGGTATTGGACCCTTGTACTTTATTTTCCGTATTAGTACTCTGATTTGTTTTTTATATTATTGGATTGATAAACTTTTGTATTTATTTTATTATCTGCTACTGTTTACTTAGGCCTTGTACTTGAGTGGGGCCCGTCTCCACTTGGATACGGCCGATCTGCTGACGTGCCCGAGATCCCTAGATCCAGGTCGGGGCGTTACAAGGGTTCCCAAGCATACTTCGTACCTTAGTGTAGCAGCTTTAAGTCCGCCTAAACCTTAATCTTTTATCTCCGGGAAGCAGCAGCAACTGGCGGGAGTACTCCGGCAGAGGTGGCTTGACGGTTGTGCAGTGTCGGAAAAAACCTCTGATCTGTGATCCTGCAGTCTTGTTGTATGAAGAACCGTTTTCGTGAGAGGCTGGCTGAAGGAGAAGACGGTGACAAGCGTCGTCTCTGGATTCCCCTTGCCCCTGCGGTTTTTGAATTGGGGGCATTTCAGACATTTCACCTTTGATGTTTTCATGCATTGGGGGGAGTGGAACTGCCCAGCCGTCACTTCATTAGATGGGTGCATTTTGGTAAGTTCACCCGCTTTTATTTTGGTCAGAAAATAAAAAAACCATCATGTCATCATAACTGCACAACAACACAGAGGGCATTTTGGTCAAAAAATGTAAAAGTTAACAGAGTTAGTGGATGGAGGGACTTATAATTCATTAGTTCTAAAAGGAGGGATGGTTTGGGAAAGTCAAACTTTGGAGGGATTTTTTGTTCATTTCGCAAACTTGGGGGGACTTTTAATTCATTACCAGTTTTTAAAATCTATTTTAGAAACAATAATTATTTATATCTAGGTAACAAACACATATCATGGGTTAATAACAAAACATGTCATTTTATATAATTATGAAAAATTTTAAGTGATCAAATAGAAATATAATTATTGTTGGTGAAATCATAGATTTTAAAATAAAATTTGGTCTATGGGGTGATAAATAAAATAAAATTAAACGAGGGGGTTATGGGGTATTATTAAAAAGTAATGGTGATAAGTGATTTGATTATTTTTGAGGGGGTGACAAATTAAAAAAACTTAATGGTTTTATTAGATTTTTATTATTTAACGTTGAATTTTTTGGCCCCAAGACTTAATCTCAAGATTCGCCACTAAAAACATTAGAGAAAGATCATGCCTATCTATAATCATACAAAAAAAAAAACCAACTAACTAACTATCAACTGACATGGACCAATAACATTGAAAATAATCTTAGCTGAACTGTCAGCTGACTCAGCTTTAACTAAATGAACAACTTTAGTTTTAATCTTTAGTGCTTTCTCAGAAAACAGAGGAGCAGGCAGAAGAACTCCATCACCATCAAAGGAGGAGAGCTTCAACAGAAGAACTTCATCACCAACATTTTTTTACTAAATCAATCCAAACGGGCCTCTATCTTTTCATCCTCATTAACCTAATAAAAATATATAATTAATAAATCATTAATAACTAATATGTATCATTGGACATCCTTAGGAAGTTAATTAAGTTTAATATAATTTAAGTACAATTATTAAAAGATTAAAGCCATTTTTTGTCTTTGAAAACGTGAGTAATGTTTATTTCCATCCCAAAATTCAAAATTTGTTCAATATGGTCCCTATGTATTGCATATTTTGACATTTTGGGTCCTTATATATTCCGTATTTTGGTATTTTTGGTCCCTATCACGACGTGTACTACGTAATACCAATGCAATGCATATAATCTTTTTATTATTATGTTTAGGTTGTTATTTTGCTGATGTAGAGTGATAAATGGCAGTATATACTGATATGGACCGTATTAAACAAATTTTAAATTTTTGGGATGAAAATAAATATTGCCCCTGTTTTCAGGGACCAAAAATGGCTTTAACCCATTATTAAAACGACCTCCATTTAATGATCAGAGAGGCATTTTAGTAAATTTACCCAAAATTCTTTAATCTCTCACTTAGGAAGGTAATTAGAAATCTTTAAAAAATTAATTTTTCCATTAAAAAATTTAAAAAATTCAAAATCGATTCCCTTCCCGTCTAATCCCTTATCAAACACCGTCAACTTTTCTCTTATTAGTTTTCTTTTTTAAAATTATCTTTGCAAATACAAGTCCTCTCTTGATGACAGGTTGAGATTAAAAATAATAATATTATTTTTATATTTATCTTTATGAATAATAAACTTTTAGTCCCTGAAACAGTGTCATTATCTCTATTGGTCCCTGAGGTATTTATGAGTGGGGTGTAACAAATAATGGGGTAGGTAGGGACCTGATTACTGTTTCAGAGATGGTTAAATAATTTACTCTTATCTTTAATTTATAAATAAATCAATCTGCGTGAAAAAAAGATAATATTTTGAGTTAAAAAATATTTATATATTAGCAATATCGGAACTGCAGATTCACTCCAAATCGTGTTAAAATGAGATCTCGAGGTATGTGTACGGTTACTATAGACTTGCCTTTCTTTCCTCCCAAGCAAGCCACACCGTTCTACTGGCTAGGGTTTTTCCTCGCCAATCCAATTTCCATCAATGGCAGCGGCGGGCGGCGGCGGAAGCCAAGCAGCGGTGTCCTTCCTGACGAATGTGGCGCGCCTGGCGCTAGGCGTCGGTGCCGGCGCCACGCTCCTCAACTCCTCCCTCTACACCGTGGACGGTGGGCAGCGCGCCGTCCTCTTCGATCGCTTCCGCGGCGTCCTCGACCAAACCGTCGGCGAGGGCACCCATTTCTTGGTCCCATGGCTCCAGAAACCCTACATCTTCGACATACGCACCCGTCCCCACACCTTCACCTCCAACTCGGGGACGAAGGATCTCCAGATGGTGAACCTCACCCTCCGCCTCTTATCCCGCCCCGACGTCCAATTCCTTCCGACGATCTTCAAGTCTCTGGGTACGGAGTACGACGAGAAGGTCCTCCCCTCCATCGGCAACGAGGTCCTCAAGGCCGTTGTCGCCCAGTTCAACGCTGATCAGCTCCTCACTGAGCGCCCCCACGTCTCCGCTCTTGTCCGCGACGCCCTCATCCGCCGTGCGCGCGACTTCAACATCGTGCTTGACGATGTTGCCATCACCCATCTATCCTACGGCGCCGAGTTCTCGTCCGCTGTTGAGAAAAAGCAGGTGGCTCAGCAGGAGGCGGAGCGGTCCAAGTTTCTTGTGGCCAGGGCCGAGCAGGAGCGAAGGGCAGCGGTTATCCGCGCTGAGGGCGAGAGTGAGGCTGCTAAGCTCATATCCGATGCTACGGCAGGCACCGGAATGGGGCTGCTGGAGCTCCGGCGGATCGAGGCTGCGAGGGAGATCGCTGCAACTCTGGCCAAGTCCCCCAATGTTGCTTACCTGCCTGGAGGGAACCAGATGCTTTTTGGACTCAACCCTAGTCCCATGGCGAGGTAATTTCGCTCAGGTTTCTTGCTTCCTTTATGAAATTTTGAATCTTTATACTTCCCTTGAACTCACCGTTGCTACTTTGTTCTTCAGTCTGTTGAGTTTTAGAGTTCTGAGAACTAAATGTTATCCCAATTTTCAAGTATCACTTGTCATAAGAAGAATTGCTATTGTGTTCCTGTTTGTGAAATATTTGTTGTTCTTCTTGGATGTTCTTATACTCTGCATTTTGGTGTGAATGGTCAGATTTGCATGAGAATTGTCTAGTTCTTTTGTGCTTCTTATGATTTCATTTCTTTCTTCAATGTTTACTTCCATTTAACCTTGTCATTCAAATTTCCATTGCCCAAGTTCTGAATGTTGTATTTTGGTATGGAATGTTAATTTGAAATCTTTCAAAGTTTTTTTCCTCCTTTTGGATGTGGGAGTACAAATTGCTAGCAATTTTACTTTTATTTTTTATTTTTTATTTTTTATTTTTTATTTTTTATTGTTATTATCTTAATTTCAATTAAAGGTGCATGTTGCTCCAATTATAGATAAAATAAGATAAGCATATTTAAGATGATTTGGACATGTATGTCATAGACCCCAAGTGCCCCGGTTCAATAATGTGATAGTTTAGTAATAAAAGGCAAGAAAAGTAGTGGTAGGCTCGGGATTACATAGGGAAAGATGGTGTTTAAGGACCTTCATAGGGATATGGAGATAGAGAATCCATATAGCCGATCTTATATAGTATATGATTAAGGCTTAGTTGTTGTTGTATCTTAATTCCAAGTGTCCTTTAAAGTTGTCATAATATTGTACAGCTGATTATGAAAATGTTGTATTTAGTGGTTAAGTTGCAACTATTCTTCTAATTAAGATGGTTGACATTGAATAGGACATTATTGCTATTTATTTATTTATTTATTTATTTATTTATTTATTTATTTATTTATTTATTTATTTTATTTATTTTACTTCAAAATAATCTTAAATGCCTAACCGTAGATATTGTGTATAGGTAATTTTTTACCTGTATGTCAGCAGAAGGTGTTGAGGCATTTGAGAGGTATGATGTTTTACTTAAAAGATTAATCAGTTGTGTAAGCAAGGGAAGATGGTTTTCTTCGGTCCAGATGAAGTGTTTTTCTTCATTGTTGAAGGTTGTATTTTGCAATATCTGTTGGGATGTTGTTTCTTGCTTGATAGTTTAAGCAACAAAAGATATCATGGATCCTGCAATTTGTGCTGAAGGAAGTTGGTGTAATAACCAAATTAGTCCCTCGACTCCCTCTATTATTCGTTGGTGTAATATCCAAATTAGTCTCTCTATTATACTGAATCGGCTATTTTGACCCCTCTACTATAATTTGAGCGCTAAAGATCCCTCTACTTTTGAATGTATCTTAGGTTACATTCAATGCAGAGCCATGTTTATTTGCATTTTGCTCTGTGCTCTTCTTGGCTGATAAACTGATGCACTGTGCCAGAAGAATTTATAAATTGTCGGGCAAAGGCAGATGGTGTTTATGAGCGGTGTATGCATGTTTATCAGAAACCTAGTTCACTATATATATATATATATATATATATATATATATAATAATTGCAGGGTTTCTTGCATTAGAAGTGGCACTCTATATATTTCAACCAAATAGCAAATGATCTAATCCTTAGGAAACATCATCTAGTAATACAATGTACCATATGGGATGATCGATAATACTCAGGAATTAAGGTTAGGATGAGATGAAAAGTAAGCTAGCAGGCCCAGCAGTGGCGCGTTGATATAAGTGGTGGGCTCGGACACCTGAAACAACTGACGCGTGTCCGAGAAAGCATCACTAAGGTTAGCCGGCCCACCAACAACCGCCCCCACCAAAACATTCGGGTTCGGACCCTGGCTCACGTAGTAACGGGTCCCATCCTTGCAACCGATCCGACCCGGATGACTCCTCACCGACGGCAACGAGCTCCCCCGGTGGTGTATCCTTCTCGGGTATCTCTCTCCGTACCCAACCATGTAGGACATCCCCATGGGGTTCGTCCCCAATATGTAGTCCACCTGCCTCTTGGCAAGCATCTTCAGCTGGTTCGGCGTTGCCGTGTATCCGGGGCACGTGACGTGGTGGTTCGCGTGGCTGAGATAGTTGGAGTAAGTCAGGATCAGAAAGGACAGCGCTGTCACGTGCTGCATGTTGCTCCCTCCTTGCTTAAACAGCAACCCCCCTGTTCCCCTCTTAACAACAAACATTCGTTATTAAATAATAGCACTAATCAGTTGATAAATTAATCAGATCGAATGAGGTCCCGTACAGACCTGGTGAATACTGGATTTGGGGGCGGTGTGATGCTCCTCCGGGGAACACCGAACAGATAAAGTTATCCGCTCTCATCCGAAATGATTGCAAATAATCATCTCTTCCCATCAGCACCTCTTTGGAGATGAGCACGTTGATGCCGGCGTGTTTGTTGTCCCACCCGAACTCATTAATGCTGTCGCCGGCGCCGAGGACGTCTTGGTTCCGCATGATGTACTGGCGGTACTCGCGCCGGCGGGAAGCCTTGTGTAGCCACGCCGCTCCCCATAGTAGCTCATCCTGCGGAACATTATACCGTTTATTATAATCCTATTCCTATCTGACGGTTGAAATGAAATCTGTGGGTATATGGATCTCACCTGGTAGCCGTCGAAGTCGCAATAGAAGGGGCACACCGCTCGCCGGAGGCTCGTGCTGTACGCTCCTCGGTACTTGTCCGCGTACTCGAAAACCTAGGACGTTAAACAAATTTGTATCTATTTTTTATTATTATATATAGGTAGGGGTACATAACTGCAAATATGGAAGATTTCAAGGAGGTTTTCGCAAAAAAGCAAAAAAATAAAAATAAAAAATAAAATGAGCTTTTACAGAGATGGCGCGATTGAGGAGACGGCGAGAGTAAGCAGGGTCTCTGGAGCGGAAGACAATGGAAGCGGCGGCCAAGGCTGCGGCGGACTCGCCGGCGACGTCGGAGCCGGGGTGGTTGCTATCAACCTTGTAGACAGTGCGCGGAGTGTCCATGTCCTCGGGGCGCTCCCAGCAGGAGTGGTCGCGGAACGCGTCGCCGACCTGGACGTAGACGACGGAGGGGACGGAGGTGGCCTTGAGGAGGTAGTCGGTGGCCCAGCGCACTGCGGTGACGGCGTCGTTGAGGTGCGGCCCCATGTTTCTCCCGAAGTCGATGATGCTCCAGGCCAGCAGCGTCGCCGTGAACGCCATCGGGAACCCGAACTTCACGTTGTCTCCCGCATCGTAGTACCCTCCCGTTAAGTCCACCTGCACGCACACCGTTACCCAATCTGGAAACAAAACGAGAAGAAGATGGAGAATGAGCAACTTACGCCGTCTTCGGCGCCGTCATGGAGGGCGGAGTCACGGCGCCACGTCACCCGCTGTCCCGGAGGAAGCCTCCCCGACCGCTGGCCCTCGAAGAAGAGAATGCTCTTCCTCAGCGCGTCGCCGTAGTCGTGCTCCACCGCCGCCGCATTCGCCGCCAGGACCAGCAAAGCCGCCGCCGTGAGCCGGACGAGATCCACCGCTCGAACTCTCATCGCAAAACCAAAGCGAAAATAGAAAAATTAAATAATTCTTTTTTGTTTTTTTTAACTTTGATGTTATTCTGAGAGGTATGGAATGGGCTGATATAATAAAAAGGGCAGGGAGGGGGTGAAGGTGGGGTTGAACAATGGGAGTAGGCCACGTGGAGTGATGATGGTTTGGGCCGTTGTGGCGCGGGTTACGAGACCGGATGTGACCGGTCGAGCAGGTAGTGGACTGGGGAGCGTGGGAAGCACGTGACTTTCTGTCGCAGTTTATAGAAAGGTCTCATTTAATATGACCGTTGGGGTAGCCGTTAGTTTTGCTGGGAAATAAGATGGGTATGTGCTGGACTACATTGTGGTTGGTTTTTATTCGATCTTGACCGTTGATGAAGCTTTGAGATTCATGTTCTTCTTTTGAACGGTCACGATTTCTTAGATTGGTGTCCGTGCTGTTTTGATTTTTGTAGCGGATCCTGTTCGGTAAGGAATGGTGCCGAGATGGGAAAGGCTGCAAGACAGTAGTGTGAATTTATGTTTGGCAGGAATTGATGTTTTGCAAATTACTCCTTGGAAAAATTAAAAATTGTTTTTTTGTTTTTATATAGTATATGTATATGTAGTTAAGAGATTGTACAAGGATATATTTATAAAACATGAATGGTTTATCTTTTATTATTATGCATATTGAGCCCCTAACTTTTTTTGTGGAAGCAAGAGTAGCAGAATAAATGTCAGTGAGACAAGATCATGGAAATTGATGAGATAGTTATTAAACTCTGATTTCAATGAAGTAATTAGAAGTCTCATAAAGTCTGATTAATGAGATGTTAGCATGATAAACAACATCCACTAATAACAGTTTTTCAAAGCTAAAAAAAACTATATAGAAAATCATTTATATAGTTTTTTTTTTTTGACAAAAGCTATTCCTAAATTTAAGGTGGATGTTTAACTTCAGTTTTTTAAAATTGAAAATAGTTTTTCCTTCCATTTTAAATTTAATTTCAGATTCTTAAATTAACTTTTTTTTTATTTACCTTCCATTTCTCATAATATTTTTATAACTCCTATAAATCAAATTATTATTATTATTATTATTATTATTATTATTATTATTATTATTATTATTATTATTATTATTATTATTTTATTTTATTTTAAAATGACAATAATTTGTTGGTTTGGATGAAAATCATATCATGTTTAAAAATTTTGAATTTTTATTTTTCCATTGAACTTTTTTAGATTATATGGTCAATCAAAGTATATTTTATTTAAATATCTATGTATTTTTCATATTTCTCAAATTTATGTAATGGTAAAAATAAAAAAATATTTATATCCTATTTAGTAATTCACACAAAGAGCATCTAATAATTCTATATATATTATAAGGGGAGTATGTCATGATTTTAATTTAAAAAATTGAAAAAACCCAGAAAATTAGAGTGAGATTTTGAAATTTTTCAGAATTTTTAATTTTTAATTAAAAAAATCTTTATATTACTATAAGTGAAAAAAGACGGATAATTTTAATTTTAACTTTTAAAAAAATCAGAAAATCTAGATTAGGATGTTGAAATTTTTATAAAATTTTAAATTATAAAATAATATAAAAATGAAACTACCAAAACAACCATTCAAATATATTCTCAAAAAAAAATTAGTTTTTATGTTACTAACTACTAGATTCTTAATTCTTTGAGAATTCTCAAATGAACCAATAAACTCAGGTGAACAAGATTGTGTAATAGGGTCAAATGTACGCTAAAAGGTTTATGGGTGTTGTGGCGTACACTAAAAGGGTTTGGGGTATTATTGTGGGAGTCCATAAAGATGGTTTAGGGCGTCATTATGAGAGCCGTTGAAAGACGTCAATCCATGGATGAAGAGTGGTGGATTGGTGGGGTATATATTATATGGGCAAGGACAAGTGTCTCTTAAAAAGGGCTTGAGGTTTGTGATTGGACAAAAACAAATGAAAAACATAAGATTTTTTTATTTTTACAGTTTTCTATTATTTTACAAATTTGAGGTTTGTGGTTTACTTAAACTTCTGAGAAAAGTAATGAATAATCCCCCAAAACTTCTGAAATCCCCATATAATTCCTGTAACTTTCAGTATCCTTATTTAGTCCTTCTTTTATCCAGGGACTTACTTTTCAGTCCAAACAGCTGCAAACAGTGTTATCTTTTGGGTGAAAAGACGTTGTTGCCCCTAAGGACAAAACCCATTCTGGCAACAACCGTACTTGTCAGCCACATGCAGGAGAAAAGACACTGTTTCCCTTGAACAACTTCTCTCCTCCCCTCTTTTATTTTTCACGGTTTTTCATTTTGTCGCTTTGTATTTTCAGCAAACCTTTTGTCTCCTCGTCTTGAAGCCAGCCACCACGCTGTCAACTCTGCCGAAGCTCCCTTGTCTCTCGTCCTTTCCCGTCAATTCAGCCAGAGTTCGCAAAGGAGGTAGCCACCACGCCGCAACCCTAAACCAAAAATATGGAGAGATTGGGGCTTCGCAGTATGTTTTCGATTTCTCATGCTTTATTGGTTTTTTAGTGTTATATTGTTTTTTTTTTACTCTCCTCCGTGGTAGAATGTTATTTGTGCATATGGATTGCATTCATATTGTAGAGATTTAAGGTTTAGGGTTCTCTAAGATTTGCTCTTTTCTTATCTGTAACTGTATGCCAATGAAGCCATGTACACCAGTAGTGTTGTTCATGTGCTTTTGGCTTTGTGATTTACTCAATTTGTTTCGTTGCATGTGGGTTGTTATTTTAAAAATCGGTAACGAAGCGTTTAAAATCAAGCTTATATGTTTAACATCAAACTTATCTATTTAAAATCTTATGAATCTGTTTACTACAATGCACCAATTGTTTACTACTTGCACACGACTTAATTGTTTCTATGTATTGGGTCATCTTCGTTGTAGGTAACTACAGAATGACACAGAATTTGGTTAATGGTAGATGCTACATGGTCCACTGGTTGATACGCTCACTGAATTGAAAAAACACATGAATAAAAGACACTGGATAGTACTTATCAACAACAATCCATTTGCTCCCCTGCTTGGCATGGAGCGAATAGTCCAAGAAAGGGGCGTGCTCGACGCACTGATGCGGTTTATAACGTTTGTCTACAGAAATTTAAAATCGGGGAAAGTTTGGTGAGTTTCCGTCCAGAGGATGTCGCGATAATCCTTGGACTACACTGCAATGGAACTGCAGTCGACTTCAACCGACCCACCACCCGATCTGCCTTTAAGGACAAATACTTGGACAAAGCCTACTCACAGAATCGAGATTGTTTGAAAAACACACTGCTGGAACTTGTTCATACGCAAGGCGAGGAGGAAAATTTTGTCAAACTAGTAGTAGTGTATTTGATAGGTGTCTTCCTATTTCAGACCACATCATGCACGGCCCCAACTTGGAGTGCGCATTATGCCGATAACCTAAAGGCGCTGGGGAGATATTCATGGGCACAGGTCGTGCATAAGTGGCCGATGGAAGATGTCCATCACACAGCTGCCCGAATACAAGCAAGGTGTTCTGGGAAGAAGGCCACGAAAATAGGATATCTTAGAGGGTTCTCCATAGTGCTGATTCTATGGTTTTATGAAGTTACTGGTATTGGAAAGAACGTGCAGTTCGGCAGGACACCAAAAATTTTGTGTTACGGTAAGACCAGCTGCAAGAGGACTACTACTGTCTACACACTTATAGCATCTTTCAAAGGGAAAGAAGTAAGCGTACTGCGTTGTTTCCACTCTTAAGTCTTTAGTATAACACTTTAAGTCTTTAGTTTTGGGAGGAAGTCTTTAGTATTAGAATAAAGTCTTTAGTATACTTACTTAAGTCTTTACTACTGCCTTTCACTCTTTAGTATTGTTTTAAAATCTTTAGTATTATGGTAAAGTCTTTACTATTTTACTAAAGTCTTTATTATCGGCTGTAAACATTTAGTATTATGCTAAAGTCTTTACTATTCTACTAAAGTCTTTATTATTGGCTGTAACCCTTTAATATTATGATAAAGTCTTTACTATTCTACTAAAGTCTTTATTATCAGCTGTAATATTACTAAAGTTTTTGTAATATTGTCTCAGTTCCCCGACCTCGTATATACCAACCAACGCAGAAGAGGTTGCCGTCGCCAATATCCAACTACCACATGGCACGACCATTGAGGAGAAACATATTACGGATCCTGGCCCAAGCCGGACGGAAGGTGCGAAGCTAAGCTAGAAGAGGAAAAAGGAGAAATCCCGGCCTGAGGAGGTGTCAACTGTCCTGCGGGATCGAAAATACCCGCTCGGCATCGTGTCTATAAAGAGACACCAGGTGATACATCGAATCACAAATGTCATATTTTTATTTGTGGGTTCTTCCATTCCTAATAGAGGCAAGCCTCTATTATTAATTACCCCAGACGAAGTCTTGGGAACCTCCGATTAAGGGCAAAAGAATACAAGTAGAGGCAATGAAAAATAATTTATTGCAGAACATGACAATTTATTACATATGGGTATATGTATTCATATCTTATTTATTTATTTATTTATTTGTTTATTTATTTATTTTTATGACGCCGCCTTGTATGTCTCGCCGCCGCCTTTGAATCTGCGCCGCTATGTCGCCGCCTTAGGATATACATCTCATTACAGCCGTGATGTCTGCACCATTTCGCTTAGTCATGAAATGTGACCACATTTGCTAACAGCCCACAAATAAACCCACGCAACCTGCCAGCTTTGAAAAGACCAGTAAATCTGTACCGACTGGTCCACCAAAAGGGGTTGTACCATATCTAGTTGGAAAGCCCTGGATGTCTAGTTTCCAATGCCATAAATTTCACCCCGATCGGAGTTTTCTAGCAAAAGTTATCAGTATTTGGATAAAGGGTAGTCACGCTGGCAGAATTACAGTAATTGACCTCTCTTTCCATTAAAATCTGTACCGACTGGGCTACCGGAGGGAATTGTACCATACATGGTTGGAAAGCTCTGGATGTCTAGTTTCCAATGCCGTAGATTTCACCTCAATCGGAGTTTTCTAGCAAGAGTTATCAATATTTGAACGGAGGATAGTCAACCCGGCAGAATTGCAGAAATTGGCATCCTTTTCTCTTTTTCTTGTTTTGCAGAAATCTTGAGAACATTGATCTTTGGGACTGGATGAGGCTTTCCTCCTATAGCTTTTCTTCCCATAATTTCTCCATCAACATGTTTGGCAATGTCTCTTGTCACAATAAGCAACTTTATTTGCAATTTTACATAAGAAGGCCCAGTCATTAATGCTCATTTGCAATTTCCTCCTCTCTGCTTTCCTTTGTCTTGTATGCATGAATTTCCTTAGCATTCTCCATCATTTACCTGGTCATCTTCTTATTCTTCTAAAGCAACAACAACTTTATGGTGGCACCTCTTTTCATTTTCTTTCTATTCCTCTTCATAGAACCAGGTGCACATGCTTGGAATTGGGACAATTCGTAGAACCAGGTGCACATGCTTGGAATTGGGACAACGTCCTTGCTAAAGTTTGCTCTCTGTATCCTTCTTTTCATGGAGTAAATGCAGCATTGTTACTCATCTCTTCATGGAGCCAGTACAGCCTCCTACATTAGAGGGTTACTGCAGCCTTGTCTTGCAGCCCCTTTTATTACGAAACTGCAGCCCCTCCTTCAGAGCTATAACACTTTCTCCACATTGCTTTATGTGCATAGCACTTTCATTATCACTCATGAACTTTGGATTTTAAATCTTCCATTTGGCATATAAATTCTCTCAAAACCAGAAAACTATGACCTCTTCTTCTTGTTTTACTTCTCATAGTTACTTCATGTGGTTGTAGGCCCTTCCATCTCTCTTTCTTCATCGAAAATTATAGCAACTGATTTCATCTTGTGCACAGGTGGACAAAAATATGCTTCACAGCTGCAGCAGCTGTTGAGAGAAATAAGTTTCAGTAGTAACTCAGTAGCAGCTGAGTGTTGATTCAGTGTGGAGGTCACGTGATCAAGCAAGAAGAATCAGTCCAGAGGAAAAAGTCTCTTTCTGTTATTTAGTTGCTAATAAATGGGAATGCTTAACGGGTAGTGGCCCACGTTTACATTGTTGTTATCTTCTTTAAATTCAGCATTTGTCTAGCATCAAGAGATTGTCTGTCTTTTGTCTTCTAGCATATCAATAACAAAAAGTTATCTTTTGTCTCCTTCTAACTATCACTAATTCCTCTCCATTTCATCATCCACTCTGAAAACCTCTTCTTCTTGAGCTTCTCAGCCTCCTGAATTCCATCAGCAGCCACATAACAACGACAGCAGCAACATGGCCTAGCAGCGAAGCAACCCCGTCTTTACAGCATCAGCTCCATTGGTCTTCATCATTTGGCATCTCTCCATTGTTACATTTCTTGTTAAACCTAAGATCTTGATCATGGACTTGAAATACTTCAACCTTGGCACAAGGCATCAAGCAGATAGTCAACAGGAACCTAAATGAAATCTGTTCAACTCCATTCCAAAGCTTTTCTTTTTGGCATTTCATCTAATAGGTTATGTGCATAACAATTCCTCGCTGCGTAATTCCAATTATTGAAAGCTTCCTCTCCCTTTTACAAGGATGTAACATTTTCATCTCCTTGAACTCATCCAACAAAACTGGGGTTGCATTTCCTTCTATATTTTTGCAGCATCATTACAACATCACCCTCTTCCCCTTTTTTTATATTTTATTTTGTAATCGCAGGTACTACAACCTTCTTTTCCTTTTTTATTTTGCAAATGACATAGCAAAGAGCTCAATGGCATCAAGATAAAGAAGAAGAATATCATTAGCATTACAAAGCAATATCGCAAAGAAACACAACAAATGGGTGATAGCCCAAAGACAAAGTAAAGAACGAAAGAAGAATATCGGCTGCAAGAAGAACCCAACAAAGGGTAACAACGCACAACACTAATTGAAATCCTTCTATAACATAATCAGTCCTTGAGTTTTAATAAAGACTTGGCGTTTATAATCTCAGCCCAAAGGCCATTACTTCATCATGAAAACTGTAACTTTTTTTTATGTTCCCATTAGCCTTCAAACTGATGATATTATTTCCTTTCTCTTGGAATAAACGGATTGCTGTGGCCACAATGGGGAACTAACTGCATAACTTTGCCATGGATTTCAACCTTTAAATCCCTACTGTTGTTCAGAGGTTCTTGGCTAGTTTTCCTAAAAACTGCCTAATTGAGGATCTCCACCAACGTCCACCTTGACTTCCCCTTCCAGTTTGGTCTCTTCTGCCAATCAACAAGCAATTCTGCTTGATGCTTGCTAGTCAATTGCATAAAGTATTCAACTGCTTCTGTCACATCCCAGAAAGTAATGTTCCCATCTGTAGATCCACTAATGATGAAATATGCATATCCAATCTGCTTATTATCTCTATAAGGGGCATGGACAGGAACATCCACATGCTGCAGAGCTAGAACAGGAGATGTTTGTGGAACCAATAAAGCTACATCAAACCACAGCTGACAAGGCAGAACGAGAGCTCGCAGAGAAAATGTAGCATCAGAATAGGAAACCCCAACAAAACAAAACATACCATTAACTTGCTATCAACATGCTTCACAAGAGTAGTATCTATAAAGGAATTAGTTTCAAAGCCAGAGACTATAACTTGAGCATAAACCACCTCTCCTATTTGGATGGATGCACACCCATTATCCCTTCAATGGTCAGTAAAGAACCCTTTTTTTTTGCTTTCATAGTCGCAAAGAATGCCTACTTCATTAGCATGCATTTAGATTGAATTGATTTCTTTCTAGCGACATTGAAGTGAACTGACTCTTTGTCCAAGCAAACTCACAAGCTGTTCATCAAAACATTTCGCATACATTCATCAATATTTTATTTAAGCACAACATCGAAACCTCATTGGCACCTCGCACAACTGAATATTTGGCATAATTTTAATTATAACCTATTTCACCAAAATTTACAATCATGCACCTTTAAACAACAACATCAATTTCATCAAGTGAGGTTATAGTCAGTCTACAATGTTCAAGGGAAAGAACATCAACAATACTCAAATAACCCTTCCACAAAGATCACATACATGAGCTTATGAACAGATATCCTTCTGTAGGTGGCTTAAGGAGCTCATCAACGCCCATCTCCATAAAACCCTCTATTAATTCCTGAAATTTCAGCTTTCTCTTCGTGGAGCTTAACCATGATTGGAACTTAACCAATCCAGAGATTACTGATTTGGGGCTTTTGCACATTATATGTGCCATATGGTTCATTTGATTAGCGATGAGGGCTTTGCACATTATATGTGCTTTATTCCCTTCAAACTCTCCTCCGACGACAGTCGGACTGGTTCGATGATGATGCCAACACACCCCAAGATGGTATCCATCCTTTACGGTGTGGCAATCGGGAAGGCGGCGGCGGCGATCGGAGGCGGCAGCAGCGTGAGGGCGGCTCAGCAACGAGGAGAGGCGGCCGGGTGGACTGATCTAGTGGCAGAGCCTCCGCGTACCAGGATGGTATCCATCCTGGCAGCGGCGGCGGCATGAGGGTGGCTCAGCAACGAAGAAGAGGATGGCCAGCAGGACCTCCTTCCCTTTTCCATCGAGTTTTCCCTTTTTTATAGACCTAGGCTCACAACCCAAACGGTTCACAATTCTGTGCGATAGACCAGGTCGTAGACTAACAACATGAACGTGCGGAGAACT
This sequence comes from Dioscorea zingiberensis, assembly GCA_026586065.1. Classification (NCBI taxonomy): domain Eukaryota; kingdom Viridiplantae; phylum Streptophyta; class Magnoliopsida; order Dioscoreales; family Dioscoreaceae; genus Dioscorea; species Dioscorea zingiberensis. Next base: position 16,780,016 of record CM048819.1, on the reverse strand, counting down.
TATCCGCTTTTCTTTTAATTTTAATTTTTTTATTTGTTTTAAATGCGGAGAATTTATCCACAGATAATATTTATGTATTTTTATTTATTTTTATTTTATTTTATTTTTTTTAATTTTTTTATTAAGCAGGGATAATATGAGAAATATATAAATGTTTATTTTAAATTTAAATAAAAATCTTAATAACAATTAAGATTAGAACTTCAACAAAGAATATATGTAGATTTAGGACATTTGTTATATATATATATATATATATATATATATATATATAGATTTTATGTATAAACATGTCCGTTCTACTCCGTCCACTTGGAGGAGCCCACGCAACGACGATTTAATGATGAGGTACTACGTCATGTGGTTCATGGAGAAACAACGATTTAATGATGAGGAGCCGTCAGCTGTTTGTTCTACAGTGTCGACTGCCCTGTGTTCGTCATGCGGTTCATGGAGCAAATATTGAATGGTGAGAAGCTTCACCTGACCCATGCTGAGGTACCACGTCTACAACTGGAGTATGTCACGCGCATACTTGCAGACAGATTCAATCGAACATCTCCGCCGGGGATCCGGAAGCGACCAGCGACCGAAGAAGCATCGTCATAGAATCAAAACTAACAATCAACAGAATATTTAACTCTCAAGTATCTTTACAAAGTGTTTAGTATCACATACCAACTGCTTACTATCATGTATTAATTGTTTTCTATCAGGACTAAGTGTTTATTATAAGGACAAAGTGTTTATTATAAGGACTAAGTGTTTACTATCTAGATTAAGTGTTTACTATTTGGAGGGACTGAAAAGTATACTTCTTTGTGAGGTGAAAAGCTTGCTGCTTGCACCCTGTTTTTTCAGCAAAAAGGTGGATTTTGGGCGGGGTATCAAGAAGGGCATTTTGGGGTTACAACGAAAAGTTAACGCCAAAAGTAACGCCAGGGACCTAAAAGTAAATAATTTAAAAAAGAGAGACTGAAAAGTATATTTTTTGTTAGAGGAACTGAAAAGTCAGAATATAAACACTCAGAGACTTTGCAGTAATTTTCCCTAAACCTATTTATGATTGAGGTATAGTTGATCGAATTAATATATACTAGTGAAGCCTTAGGATTTATTTATTTTTAAATCCTCAGCGATATGAGAGGTTGTTTGCGAGTAAAATCTATTTGAAAGCAATATCCAAGACACCACTAATCTATTATTTTATTTTAATACTCTGAACTATATGTATTTAATTAATTATTAGTGGATAGTCTTATCTTTGACAAAGATAAAAATTAGTAAGGATTTTTTTATATATACCTATCATCGCCGGCCATCATTAATTATTTATCTTCATTTTAGTTGAGGGTAGTATCAATTACTAAAAAGAATATATATATATATATATATATATATATATATATATATATAGAAATCAGCCATAACAAAACGTTTGACGTTTGTTCATAGGGTTAAATTCTTAAATATTGGTGTTTATGATTTATATATGTAAATATGATTTTTATGAACATATGCATAAACATCCAAGTTTTTGGTTTTTAGAGGTATAAATACAAATTTTTTTATAAAAATGAATAAACCATATTTTTTTATTTAATTTTATTAATAAATGTAACTTTATAGATGATTTTTTTATCATACACAATTATCAAGGAGCATATCATAAAAATAAAAAAATAAAAAATCCTAACTGAAAATAAAAAAATCTAATAAATTATGGGTTTTAATAGTAAATGAAATTAATCCAACAATTATATTCAGTTTGAAGTGTTCGCCCTAAATGACAGGGTGAACACATCATGAACCGGTCCACATCCGTTAGTCTCTCTGACTCCCTCTTAACTTCCTCTGTTTCTGTTAACATGTAACCATGCATTCTCTCTCAATCTCTCTCAAACTCCACACCAAAGATCATCTCCCTTCCCTCACACCAAGGGAAAGGGATTCACATCTCTTCCTTCCTATTATTTGCGTCCAAGGTAATATCATATCTTGCATTTTATCTTTCCGAAGTACCATTTCATTTGATCTACTGAATTGACAACAGAATGTTCATATGCTTTCACTTCTTTTCTTTGATCTAATATTTAGCATCCAACAGAATACCCACCCATGTCTTCATTGTGCCTGCAAAATGTTAGACATTTGTAAATTATTTTTTTTTCAGGATGAATTGGTGAATTCACATAACAAATTTCACAATTTGTAAAAAACCAAAGAAATCTAAATTATAGTTTGTATATTTTGCTACTCACTAATGCAAGAAAACCTTTACCTTTATTCGTCTCCCTCCAACATCACATCTACTGTTAGCCATGCATCTCCTCGTTCCTTTTCATCTTTGTCTACAATGTAAAACTATAATCCTCTATAAATTCTGCAAGGATTTCTACCAATTATGGAAACAGAAAAAAAAAATTTCTAAGAATTTCTTGTGGCTAGATGGTGAAGACAAACTGATTCATACAAATTAAGAGAGCAACAAACGTCGGTGTGTGATTAACTAATTAAAAAAGGTGCTTTTTCATCAAATTTCCCAAGCCTTCATTCAGGAGATGTGCATTGGAGATGGTAGTAGGTATAGACAGTAATCAGCCACAGTTGGAATGAGGTGTGTACACAAAAGGTTGTAGCAAGATTCTTGATACTGAGATTTAAGTTTACTTTTATGTTAAATTGATGTTCATGCTTTATTTGCATTTCTTATGCACATGAATTCTTAAACACATGGAAAAGATATCAGCTTCTTAGCAATGAAACCTTAGATGATTTTCATATCTCAGCCTTTGTCAGGAACAAGAGCAAAGCGAGCCTGAGGTGCCAAGGAGCTCGTTCCATTCCTATGAAATCAATGTCCAGATTCAGTAGTTCTTGCTAGAGAACTTATCTGGGAATTTGGAGTCTAATGAAATAAATGTGCTGGTAATCTAGTTCTTGAATTGTCCCATGGAGTATAATGATGGTTTTTTATCAGATGAGCACCGAGAATTACTTAAATGTGCCTCAGAAAGCGTCGATCCATCATCTATTTCTCCTTTGGAAATTAAGTCTCCAGGATCCCCCAGATCACCTCATGGCAAGCTGAGCCCCAGAAAGGGGCAACCAGTCAAGCATGACAAGCATTCATATAATGGACGAGATGGTCGTCCCAAGAAGGGCAAGTTATCTACACTATTCTAATCTAGTTGGATTCACAAATTAGAGATATAAAAAAACTACTTGATATTTTAAGCAAGAGTGCATTATATTATGCACAGTACAACGGAAGCTTAATTTTGACCCAGTAACTATAATTCATTGCTGTTTTCTATAAAGTTCCATGCAAATCCAAGTAGACGAATCAATTGTAGTTTATGATGCTGTCAAGTAACAATAGATGACATGATGTGCAGAAAAAACAACATGAATTCTTGAAAACATTGTGATTTAACTTTATAAAGAGGTGGGGAATTGAAGATTATATTGTTAGAATAATGTTCCTCTTTGAGAATGTAGCTATCCTTGTAGTTATAGCTCCTAGCAATTGTAACTTTCAACAGGTGGCTCAGGCGGAAAGGGGACCTGGGGCGGAATCCTCGATATGGAAACAGATTCTCAGCTTGACCCAAGAGATCCAAATTATGATAGCAATGAGGTGAGGTATTTACCCTTTGTTTTAAACTCGGTTTCAGTTATTTTGCCGCAAAAGTTTCTTCACCTAATGTACAATTTTTTCCCCAAACACATGTCCGTGGCAACATTCATATTATTTTTTTTCTATTTTGCAGGAAAAAAACCAGTTGGCAGCTTCTAAAGCATTATCAGACATTGAAGAGTTTAAGAAGAAGGCTACAGTCATAATAGAGGAATATTTCACTACTGATGATATCATGTCAGCTGCAAATGAATTGAGAGATATAGGACATCCATCTTACCATTACTACTTTGTGAAGAAATTGGTGTCCTTGGCCATGGATAGGCATGCCAAGGAGAGAGAAATGGCTGCTGTTCTTCTGTCAACTCTTTATGTTGAAGTGATAGAACCATCACATATTTATCTAGGTTTCAGCAAGCTAGTCGAATCTTCCGATGACTTGTATGTGGATATACCTGATGCAGTGGATATCCTTGCCCTCTTCATTGCACGGGCTGTAGTTGATGACATTCTTCCTCCAGCTTTCTTAACTAAACAACTGACCTCCTTACCGGAAGGTTCAAAAGGAGTTGAAGTAATAAAGAGAGCTGAGAAGGGATACCTGTCAGCACCATTACATTCGGAGGTCATATTGAGAAGATGGGGTGGGAGCAAGAATTTAACTGTAGAGGATGTCAAGATGAAAATAAATAACTTATTGACTGAATATGTATCAAGTGGAGACAAAGTGGAGGCATGCAGGTGCATCAAAGATTTGAAAGTTCCTTTCTTTCACCATGATATAGTCAAGCGGGCGCTGATACTAGCCATGGAGAAAAGAGCAGCTGAAGGCCGCTTACTGGATTTGTTGAGAGTAGCCGCTGATGAAGGGCTCATCAACTCGAGCCAAATCTCCAAAGGTTTCAACAGGCTTATTGATACTATAGATGATTTGATACTGGACATCCCCAGTGCAAGAGATCTCTTGCAGTCATTGATATCAAAGGCAGCATCAGAAGGTTGGCTATCAGTTTCCTCACTAATGTCAGTCTACTCTCCACCAGAAAAACATGTGGAAGAAAATACAACCAGACTTTTTAAGCTGAGAGCCACAACCATCATCAAAGAGTATTTCCTAACAGGTGATATTCTGGAAGTAATGAGCAGTTTGATATCAGAAAATCTGTCATCACCCTCACTAAATGCCATTTTCATCAAGAAGCTAATAACTCTAGCTATGGACAGAAGGAACAGGGAGAAGGAAATGGCATCTGTTTTACTAACTTTTCTGTGTTTCCCACCCGATGATGCTGTGCGAGGCTTCCTTCTCCTGATTGAGTCCGCAGAGGATACCGCATTGGATATTCCAGCAGTGGTAGAGGACTTAGCTATGTTTCTAGCTAGGGCAGTGGTGGATGAAGTATTAGCTCCATCACATTTGGAGGAAATCGGGAGTCATTGTGAGGCATCAGATTCTATTGGTAGCAGAGTACTCCACCTTGCACAGTCATTACTGAGGGCCAAGCTCTCTGCTGAACGGATCCTGAGATGTTGGGGTGGAGGTGGTGGCAGCAAGACAGGATGGGAGATAGATGATGTTAAGGAAAAGATCAGCAAGTTGTTGGAAGAGTATCATTCGGGTGGCGAACTGAGAGAAGCTTGCCGCTGCATAAAAGAGCTTGGAATGCCTTTCTTCCACCATGAAGTTGTTAAGAAGGCATTAGTCATTGTAATGGAGAGAAGGAATGAAAGGTTGTGGGGCTTGTTGGAAGAGTGCCATTCTGTCGGTTTGATCACAATGAATCAGTTCACCAAGGGATTTGGGAGAGTGGCTGACTGTATGGATGATTTGAGGCTAGATGTGCCAGATGTGGAAAAGCAATACACAATTTATGTTGAGAGAGCTAAGGACAAGGGGATGTTGGATTATACTTTTTCCACATCGGGCCTGCACCATGTAGTAGCAATTGGCTTTTACTAATCAGGTGTAGGTTTTCACTTTTCTGTAGACAGCAAACTTTCAATGTCAACTGTTGACTGACAGTAAGCATCCAATGGCATTATATTTCTTAGATGCAAACATCTTGGGATCATGAAGGTTGGTAAGGGCTTTACCGTTAAGGTTTATTTTGTTTTATGATAGAAAAGGCAATTGATGTGATAGGAAATTGCGATTCTTTTATTGTCATTTGTTCTCCTACAGGTTCTGAAGACTTGGTCACAATCAAACCATTATGTTATATATGTCAATAAACAGCACCTCAAAGTATTTAAATCCCCTAAGAAGTCCTCTATAAAGCTAAAGCTGACTTGAAGGCACTAACCAAGAGTTCATCTGAAGATGTTTCAATGTCTGACACAATGATAAGTTAATGATCAAAACTAATGTTATGATGATTGAATAATTCTCTTCTTCCTTAGCTCCAGACTCTAAATTTAGAATTAGGTCAAGAGGGTGAAATGTCCAGCTTCTTGTTGCAATCTGAGTCTATTGAACCAGTCATTTGTATAAAATTCCTTTTCTAAACTAAGTTGAAGTTATGTTAACTCATTGGATTCCTTATGAAAGATAATTCATGCAATCTAGATCCAAGAACCACAGCACATGGTAGGTTTGAGCCATATAAAAAATCATGATATATCATAACAAAACAGCAGTATATCAAGCGGGATTTCATCACTAGAGAGTATTGAATATCATATACTTGGTAAGAGCTAGCTGGGAACAACCTTTATATCATACCTTTAACCCCTTGTTCTACCATACTTCATCCATAGAATTTCACCACCGGGTAGTTTCTTGGTTCACTCCGAAACAAGCTTATATCTTATCAGCTTTGCAACTCAATATTTCTATTTGAGCATCAACATCATATAGTTTCCATGATCATACCTCAATTTGCAGATGACATGGTTGGTTTTAGGTCATGGGAGAGAGTCCAGCAGGCCCATCTTTAAGTAAGATGCCATTAATATCCAAGAATATTACCTAAATAGCACAAATTTCATCTCCATTGTTGCTGAGCACTAAATTATGATCAGGGTTAACTTCATCAAAAAACGAATCGCCTTTGCAGTTCGTCGCACCTTGATCATCAACCATGAAGGTGGTGACACCATCCTTATGATATATCCAGCTATAACCCCGATCCTTTATGATACCCCTATCAGTCATCAATGCTCTGACAGCAGAGACATCACTCCATTGTCCCAAAGCAGCATATATATTTGATAGAAGCACATAGGGTGCTGAGTTCTGAGGATCAAGTCGGAAAAGCTGTTCTGCTGCTTTTCTCCCCAATCTGGCAGACCCATGTACTGCACAAGCACTAAGAAAAACCTCCCATATGATAGGATCATCTTTAAAAGGCATTTTGTCTACAAACACTTCTGCTTCCATTAATCGACCAGCACGGCCTAGAGAATCAATAACACAAGTATAGTGATCTGCCAATGGTTTGATTCCATGTTCCTCCATTGAGTTGAAGTATTTTATCCCCTCGTCGATGAGTCCCGCATGGCTACAAGCAGTAAGAACAGATATAAAAGTTACACCATCTGGCTTTTCAGCAGTACTTAGCATATGTTCGAACAGCTCCACTGCTTTTTCCCCAAGGCCATTCTGTGCATACCCGTGTATCATCTCATTCCATGAGACAACATTCTTCACGGGCATGCTATCGAAAAACAACCATGCCTCATCGACATTGCCACATTTTGCATACATATCAATCAAAGTACTCCCCACAAAAACATGATCATCATAGCCATCTTTCAAAATCATGGCATGGATTTGTCTACCTTGAGGCAATGAAGACAATCTTGCACATGAGTTGACGACACTTGCATAGGAGGATGCTGTGGGTGACATGCCATTAGGTCGCATCTGCTTGAAGAATGTAAAGGCTTCTTGATTCAAGGAATGGTGTGCAAATCCTGTAATCATTGAATTCCAACTAACCACGTCCCTATTGGGCATCCTATCAAAGACACATCTTGCAGCTTCAATAAACCCACACTTAGAATACATATCAACGAGTCCACTGGCAACAAACATATCGACATCAAGCATGGCCCTCACTGAGGCAGCATGGACCTGTTTTCCAAAGTGAAGAAGCCCCATTCCAGAGCATGAACTGAGAATAACAGCTGCAGTGGTTCGGTCTGGCTTGCAATTCATAAACTGCATTTCTCGAAAATACTGTATTGCTTTCCCATAACTCTCCTCCTGGCTATACCCAGACAAAATAGCATTCCATGAAGTCACAGTTGGGTTTGATATGTTACCAAACATCTGAGTGGCCGCTTCAATATCCCCAGACTTGACACATGCACCAAGCATGCTAATGTAAGTAACCTCATCAGATTCAAAACCCAATTCTTTCATTTGCTTTAACAGATGAATGGCCTTGTTGCTATTGCCCATTTGACCATATCCTGATATCAATACATTCCAAGAAACAGAATTGACAATTGACAATGTGTTAAAAACCATTTCGGCTGTCTCCATTTCACCATGTTTTGCATACATATCAATCAAAGAATTGCTAACATGTGTGTCTGAATCAAACCCGTATTTAGTTATCAGTGCTTGGATTGACCAGCGATGTAAATTTCCACAAATGCCATGATTTTGATCAAGATCTTCCCATTCATCCTCTTCAGCTCTAGCACAAACATTTAAAACACTGGAAACTGCAACAGGATCAATACGAATCCCATTCCTATGCATCTTCCCAAACAACCTCAACGCTTCATCCACAGAGCCACTCTGCATTAGTCCACCCATCATAGCAGTGAACGAAACCTCATTCGGTTGAGACATTCCATCAAAGACACTAATCGCATCTTGGATACTCCCACACTTGGTGTACATACTAAGCAACGCATTCTCAACAAACAAATTCTCATCAAGACCAATCTTCACAACAAGCCCATGACATCTCCTGCCATCAACCAACCCCACCAAAGTCCCACAGGCACTGAGAACACTAGCAAACGTAAAATGCGTAGGCAAAATTCCCTCCCCAACCATCCTATAATACAACTTTAACGCTCTCTCTTCCATCCCACCTTTTGCCATGGCGCTAATCACAGTGTTATAAGAGACAACATTCCTCTCAGTCATTCTATCAAACAGTTGACAGGCTAAATCCAAGTTACCTGATTTCGAGCAAGCAGAGATGATGGCGTTCCATGAGTAAATGTTTCTGTGCGGCATTCCGTCGAACACTTTGATGGCATGGTCAAGATGGGAGCTTTTCGAGTAGAACTCGACGAGGCGGTTGGAGAGGAAGGTGTCAGAGGAGAAGCCATTGGTGAGTATTTGAGCATGGATGATGGATTCAGCATTGAAATGGGGGGGTTTCTTTTGGATGCAAACTTGGAGGAGATTGGCCAAATACAGAGCTCTGGGATGAGCCATAGTCACTCCAATTGAGTTCTTGATGGTATTCTTCAATTACAAGGATTTTTTTAACAATTAATTAATTGATTGATTAAACTATGTAATTTGGGCATTTTTTTTCTTATAAAAAGAATTTTCAAAAAATATTTAAACTTGGTTTTAATTTGTATTTTTTCTCCCCATTATTTTTTGTTTATGAACTTTATCTAAATCATAAACACATCAAGTTTTACTACGAAATTTAGGTATCATACTTTGTAATGCTCAGCGCAGCGCAGCACAATCAATTTGTGAAGGTAATGTGTATGAAACTGAACAAAGAAAACAATAACCAAAGCAAAAAATCAAGCCAACATCCACACGACACAAGATCTACTGGGCCGTTTGGTTGTTTGTAACTCTCCATTCACGGATGGAGAGTTACAAGGATGGGAAGTTACCGGATGAAGAGTTAAAAGTGATGGGTACTTTTTGTGTTTGGTTGTTTAAAAGTGATGGATGTAGAAAGTGGATATACACTTTTTATGTTTGTTTGTAATAAAAGATGGATTGGATGGAGGGATATATTTACTCATTTTTGTGAGTGGTGAGGTTACCAATTTTTGAAACATTATAAGTATTTAAATATTTTTAAGAAAAAAATTAATGATCAGATAATTTTAAATCTTTTAAAACAAATTAATTGATTTAAATGTGAATTTTAATTAAAATATTTTGATTAATTTAAAATATTCAATATTAGGATATTTTAATTTAATACATATATATATATATATATATATATATATATAATATTATTTAAGAAAAACTAGGTATATTTTTTTCAACTTATTTTTATAGTTAAATAATTTTCATAATATTTATGATATTTTTTATTAAATATATAATATTATTAAATATAATAATAATATATATTATATATTATAATATATGTAATATATTATATATATGATATTATATATATATTATATAATATAATATATATATATATATAATGGATGAGGGCTTTCAACTGACTGGATGTAACTCCTCATCTGGTCATTTTTTTATTGTAACTCCCCATCCAGTTTTTTTGGATGGCCAAACCCCCATCCAGTTTTAAAAAACCAACCAAACAACCAAAAGTAAAAAATACTGGATGGAGAGTTACCCATCCCTGGATGTAACTCTCCATCCAACCAACCAAACAACCCTACGTGGTTCGGCAAAGGGTGCTTACATCCATAGGGAGAATGGATCTTTTCTTTGAGTTGATCTTCTTACAAGAACACTCTAGAAGAACCAATTTGATTTGGTGTTCTTCTTCACACAAGGGTCTCTCACCTCACAGAGGGTTTCTCACTAGATCACTCACAGGTTGAAGAGATTAGGGTTTTTCTCTCTCTAATTGGCTTTATACCAACAGCCTACATGAGTGAGAAAGCAACTTATGGGCCCAAAACAGAACCGGGCCTATTTGGGAAAGCAATAGCCAAAAAAAAAAAAACAGAAAACTGGGCAATGGCTGTACAGGCTGGCCCAAAACCCAACAATTCTCCACCTCGGCGAAGATTCAAGAAATCTAAGCCGACACCATCAAGAAACCAATCTCCCACACATGTCCCGAAAGACCACATCGGCTGCACCACCTACATGGCTGCCTACGTACCCATCTGCTAAGGGATCAAGCCATCATAGTTCTCTCAAAAAAAACTATCAACACAAAGGAATGATATGAACCAAGTCTAAACAATGATAGAACTTAGTCCCAGAAACCATTTTCGTCAACATGTCAACCGGATTATAACTAGTATGAATCTTCTTCAGCAAGATCTCACCCTCTTCAATAATGTCTCTGACAAAATAATGTCGCACATCAATATGCTTTGTACGAGCATGGTAAACTGAGTTCTTGGCCAAGTTGCTAGCACTCTGATTATCACAGTGAACTATGAGAGGATTCTGCACAACTCCCAAGCTAGTCAACATGCCTCGTAACCATATGGCTTCTTTAAAAGCTTCAGTCACGGCCATATTCTAAGCTTCTGTTGAAGACAGAGCCACTGTAGATTGTAAATGTAGATCGCCAGCTAATAGGTCCTCCTGCCAATGTAAACAGATATCCAGTAGTAGACTGACGTCGCTCTATTTGGCCATCATAATCAGCATCTACATACCCAGTACACAATTGACTCAAATCCCTTCCTTTTTGAAATAGCAAACCAAACTCAACACTGCCCTGAATGTAGCGAAGAATCCATGTCACAGCTTCCCAATGTCTTTCACCAGGATCATGCATGTATCTACTTACAGTGCTCGCTGCCTGTGAAATGTCAGGCCTAGTACACACCATTGCGTACATCAAGCTACCAACCACACTTGCATACGGATAACTTAACATATCCTTACGTTTCTGATCAGATTTAGGAGACATAGAAGCATTCAATTTAAAATCCTTTGAAAGAGGTATACTCACAGTTTCACCAATGTCATATTGACTGAATTTCTGTAGTATTTTCTGCAAATAGGCTTTCTGAGATAACCATACTCTTCCATGCTCCCGTTCTCTGACAATCTCTATACCTAGTATCTTTCTTGCTTCACCAAGACCTTTCATCTCAAATTTCATAGACATCGTCTTTTTCAAGTTGTCTATCTCCCGAATGCTTTTAGAGGCAATGAGCATATCGTCAACATATAAAAGCAAATAGATAAAAGAACCATCGCATACCTTACGAAAATAGACACAAGGATCATATGGACTTATTGTGTACCTTTGCCCTAGCATAAACCGAGTAAATCACTTATACCACTGTTTAGGAGACTGTTTCAACCCATACAATGATTTTTTTTCAGTTTACACACCAACTTATCATTCTTTGCAACTGTATACCCACTCGGTTGAGTCATATAGATCTCCTCATCTAGCTCACCATGCAAAAAAATTGTTTTTACATCAAATTGAGCTAACTCAAAATCAAACTGTGCTACCTAGGCCAACAGGATGCGAATGGAGGAGTGCTTAACAACTGGAGAAAAAATTTCATTATAATAAATCCCCTCCTTTTGAGCGTAACCTTTGGCCACCAATCTTACCTTGAAGCGTACATTTTCACATGGAGATCTATCCTTCTTAGTGAATACCCACTTGCACCCGATAGATTTCTTCCCCTTAGGTAACTCTTGAAGGTCCCAAGTTTCATTCTTATAAAGAGATTGCATCTCTTCATCCATGGCACTCTTCTATTTATCATACTCACAACTCTGCATTGCTTTACGGTAATTGGAAGGAATACCTTTATCAACAATCGGTAGTGCATAGGCCACCATATCATCAGTAATCCTCTTTGGAGCACCGACATTTCTCTTAGGTAATCTAGTTGCAATTGGACCTTCATCTATAGGATCCACATGTTCTGTATCCTCAACTGTCTCATCATCTGTCATGTTATCAGAACCTGGAACAACCGGACTTGTATTACCAGGACCACCCTGTGTAGACACAGAACTAGCTGGAACATGTGGAGTACTTTCAATCTCCACCCACTGCGAATCCTCCTTGGTCTTGCTCTCCACCTGCTGAGAGCTCACACGCTTCAACATAGAAGCCTCATCAAACGTTACATCTTTGCTCAGAATCAATTTCTTCGCTTCTGGATCCCACAATTTATATCCTTTCACACCACTTTGCAGACCCATGAATAAAGATTTCTTTGCACGAGGATCCAGCTTACTTTCTCGAACATTATAGTAAGATGGACACCCAAACACATGAAGAGAATTGTAATCTGACACAGGCTTCCCAGACCAAACTTCCAAAGGACTCTTGCCACCAATCGCAGTTGAAGGCAACCTGTTAATAAGGTGACAAGCATACATAATAGCCTCAGCCCAAAACACTTTGCCTAATCCAACATTAGACAACATACATCGAACCCTCTCCAGTAGAGTGCGATTCATGCGTTCTGCCACCCCATTCTGTTGCGGTGTCTCTCTTACAGTAAAGTGACGCTCTATACCCTCCTTCTGACATACTTGCAAGAACGGATCATTCTTGTACTCGGTACCATTATCTGAACGAAGTACTTTGATCTTTCTGCCAATTTGGGTCTCAACTAGTTGTTTCCACTTCAAGAAGATTTCTAGGACTTCATCTTTATGTTTCATGGTGTACACCCACACACGCCTAGAAAAATCATCAACAAAAGATATGAACCAATGCTTACCTCCCCAAGATGCAGTCTTGGCAGGTCCCCAGACATCCGTGTGAACATAATCAAGAGCTCCACTAGTATTGTGGATAGCTGTGCCAAACTTTACTCTTGTTTGCTTGCCCAGAACACAATGCTCACAAAATTCTAACTTGCAGGCAATAGCACCCTCCAACAACCCTTGCATTATCAGTGTCTGCAAGGATTTTTCACCTGTATGTGCCAACCTCATATGCCACAGTCTCGTGGTCTCTCTAGCCAGTTTCGCTTCAGCCTCAGAAATACTCACATCCACTGTAACTGTGTTACCCTGCAGGAAGTATAAGTTATTCCTTCGAGTACCCTTCAGTAACACCATTGCACCAGATACAACCTTTAGAATACCATCTTGTGCTACAAGCTTGTAACCTTTTACTTCTAAAGTGCCAAGTGAGATAAGATTCTTCTTCAAACCAGGAACATATCTGACATTCTTTAACTCTCTAATTATTCCATCAAACATCTTCAGACGGATGCTACCAATACCCATAATATGACAGGATTGATCATTCCCCATCACTACTACACCATTCTTCAGCCTTTGAAAACTAGAAACCATTCCCTTAAAGGGCAACAATGAAAAGTAGCACCACAATCCAAAATACACTCAGTAACAATCCTAGCAGAACAAACCATTGATGAAACGGATAAAGAGTAATTAGAATCATTATCTTCTTTACGTGCAACATTTACCTCAAAGCCTTTACCTTTGTCCTTTAGCTTAACCTTGGGACAATCCTTCTTCCAATGCCCTTTCTCATAACAGTAGGAGCATTCATCCTTCGCTAGAAATTTGCCTCTCAACTTCGAACGAGACTTACTACGACCACCATAGCCTTTCTTCTCCTTTGGCCTTCCTCTTGTCATCAAGACCTCTAGTGTTGAGCTCTTCGACTGTGCTTTGTCCTTCCTCATACACGCATAATTCAGCAATGCTGCAGAAATCTCACCATACACCAACTTGTCTTTACCATATGTAAGTGTAGTAGCCAATTGTTCATATTCGTCCGACAACGAATTTAGAAGACATACGGCCTTGGTTTCATCACTTACTTCAACTCCAAGATTCACCAAGTCAGCGATAATCTTAGTAAAATCATTCAAGTGCTCTGACATTGAAATACCTTTCCTCATATCTATTCGATAGAACTTCCGGAGTAGATAGTTTTGATTGTGGATAGTCTTTGTCAAGTACTACTCCTCCAATTTTTGCCAAATCTCCTTTGCTGAAGTATCATTCATCACCAGGTATTTGATTTCTTTAGCCAAGCACGATCTTATGATTCCACAAGCTCGCTTATTCATCTTCTCCTAATCTTTCTCTTCCATATCTTGTGGTTTGTCCTCTAGAACATCTTCTAGATCTTGTTGACATAGAGCATCCATTACCTCACACCTCCACATACCGAAGTTGTTGGTGCCCGTAAATTTCTCTACATCAATCTTTGCTTGATTGAAAAACATTGTTTTGGTTCCCCCTTTTGAATCCTTCAAACTTGGACTTCTTGTCATCTTTTCACCAATTTTCATGCACCAAACCAACCACCACACTCTTTGAGGAATTTCTTCAAACACCTTCAAGACACTCAAGATCTAACCACGAAGCTCTGATACCACTTATAATGCTCAGCACAGCGCAACACAATCAATTTGTGAAGGTAATGTGTATGAAACTAAACAAAGAAAACAATAACCAGAGCAAAAAATCAAGCCAACATCCACACGACACAAGATCTACGTGGTTCGGCAAAGGGTGCCTACATCCACGGGGAGAATGGATCTTTTCTTTGAGTTGATCTTCTTACAAGCACACTCTAGAAGAACCAATTTGATTTGGTGTTCTTCTTCACACAAGGGTCTCTCACCTCACAGAGGGCTTCTCACTAAATCACTCATAGGTTGAAGAGATTAGGGTTTTTCTCTCTCTAATTGGCTTTATACCAACAACCTACATGAGTGAGAAAGCAACTTATGGGCCCGAAACAGAATCGGGCCCATTTGGGAAAGCAACAACCAAAAAAAAAAAAACAGAAATTTGGCAGCAAAAAAAAAACAAAAAACTGGGCAATGGCTGCACAGGCTGACCCAAAACCCAACAATTGGCTGACCCAAACCCAACATATTCCCTCCCAATAATTAAAGATTGAGGAATATCCAATGACACATGAGTCTATTTGTCACCCAAGTCGCCGTAAGAGCGCCACACCAGTATAGTTCGGTTTGATTCACTGTTGAGGGCATCTTTTTGAGAGTAATAGTGATTGTGTGTGGGTGATCCCAGTGCTTATATGGTGCAGGCCCGCCCTCATGTTTGTTTTGTTGAGGATTGTACATGCTCATGGCTTCTTAATTAGCTATTTGTCTTATCAAAAATAAAAAAATAATAATAAATTGAGGAATAGAAACTTACTATAATATGTTTGAAAAAACGATTTAGTTGATATTTATAATAAATAAATAAATTTTAAAAAATAGTCAACGGAGAGTAGGTAGTACTTCACTGTATATGAAGGCCATAAAAAAGAAACACAACCTTTTTTGACTCTACTGGTGGCACCAGCTCAACCACATGCTCAGACATCGAAACCACGTAACCCAACAAAGAAACAGATCAGCTACGAAGCTCCACACACACAAAAACACTGCATCTAGTCTCAACACACGTCACGTATACCATCACGAACTTTAAAGCCTTGCGTGTCATACTCTTATAACTCCAAATAAACTTCAATACATCATCTCGCCAGCAGAGCAACATGACCACCACCTTGTCTCCGCTCTTACTCTGTTTTCTGTGTTGGCATCGACCTGCCCACCAATCGTTCGACGAAAAGCCGCAGAGAGTGGCGAAGATCGACGAGCGCGCGCGATGTCTGTGGCGTGCGGCGTGGAGTGCGTGTTGTGCCTGGGATGCAGCCGCTGGGCGTGGAAGCGCCTCACCTACATCGGCTCCTACGACAGCGAGTCATGGCCGCTCGGCGACGCCGACGATTTCGAGCCCGTACCGCGCGCGTGCCGCGCAATCCTCGCCATCTACGAGGACGACCTCTCCCAGCCCCGGTCCCCCCCCGCCGGCGGCTACGGCATGGACCACACCGCCGTCTCCAAGCACGCCACCTACTCCCACACCAAGGGTCAATGCCCACCTTACCTCATCTACACCGACGTGGAGCACAAGGAGATTATCCTCGCCATCCGCGGCCTCAATCTCGCCAAGGAGAGCGACTACAAGGTCCTCCTCGACAACCGCCTTGGCATGCAGATGTTCGACGGTGGCTTCGTCCACCGCGGGCTCTTAAAGGCGGCGACTTGGCTGCTTAATCAAGAGGCCGATACTCTCCGGCAGCTCTGGCTGGATCGCGGGCCGGACTACCGCCTTGTCATCGCTGGCCACTCCCTTGGGTCTGGGATCGCGGCGCTGATGAGTATTATCGTAGTCAATCATCGTGATCGTCTCGGTGGGATCCCTCGGAGCCATGTCCGATGCTATGCCATTGCGCCCGCAAGGTGTATGTCGTTAAACCTCGCTGTTAAATACGCGGATGTCATCCACTCCGTTGTCCTCCAGGCAAGTTCGCTCCTTGACTATCAGTTACTGGTTTCTTGATTCTGGATCAAAATTGTTATAGTTTTGTTCATTTGCAATGAAAAATGCCATAATTTGTGTGATTCATACCTTGATCTGCAATTTTAATGCACTTCAAAGTTTGTTTGATGAATTTATCTCCGATTTCAGTGATTCATAGCTTGATCTGAAGTTATAGGTTTCAAAAGGACTTCTTTTGCAATCTAATGGAACTCACAGAGCAAAAGATGTGCCTTTTGCTTAAGCATCATGGCCTTCATTCTTGATAAGAATTACATTTTCTCTTTGGGACAAATAGGATGTTGCTTTCTTGTGTTCCATTTTAATTTTTTCCATGAAAATTGTGATCTTATATGAGTTGCAACAAATTTCAGGATGATTTCTTGCCGAGAACTGCAACACCGTTGGAATATATCTTTGGATCAATCTTCTGGTGAGTTTGCATAAATGGAAATTCTGTGTGATCTTATTGAAGAAATTGAGTTGCACTACATGCATCGAATTTTCAAATTAAGTTTTCAGACTTTTATCTCAACAAAAGTAAATTATAATCGTTTTAAACCAGGTCTTACTGCTTTGGACAGCTTTCCTTGTTTTTTATTTTTGGTATGCCTGAGAGATACGTTTATACCCGAAAAGAGAAAGCTTAAGGATCCAAGAAGGCTTTATGCTCCTGGTCGCATGTATCATATTGTTGAAAGAAAATTTTGCAGGTACTCCAACATCTATTTTTAACTTTGCATTTAATATTTAAAATATTATGTCCTCCATTTGTTGTGTTTCTTGTGTATGGTCGGGAGGGATCCATCTCTCTGTATATTGCTGCTACCAACACTAGATATACATGATAAAACATGTGTGGTTATCTTTGTTATGTCTTCAGACACAAAGCTGGCATCATTTCTATGCAATGACCAATCTTTAACTTGAGTTAACAAGTTGACCTGTCAACATAGAATGATGATGAGAAGCATATTTACACTGTTAAAAACTTAATCGAAGTGCTGTGTTAATTTGATCACACTAGTGTAATAAACTTGCAAGGCAAAATCTGAACAAAAATTGAATAGTCCTTCTGTTGTTACTATTGGAATTCACCTGTTAATACACACTGTTTATACTTCTGTCTTCACTCTATTTGGATGTTGACCGTCCCGTTAGAGTGATGGTGTAATTGTTAGAAAACAATCAGGAATTTGTATATAGTAATACTAAATAAAACAGATACTTATATATTTTGTAAACAAGTAAACAGTAGAACTGACTTGATTTGAGATTGAGGCTAGCGTTGATGCTATGTCCTATAGCAGAAATTCGCCCCTACTCAGTGCTGTAGTTCGTTGAGCGTCTGCCACCAGGATTCAACAATCTATAGCCAAGAACCTAGCACTCGGTTTCTTGGTCCTGGCGAATTTACTTGGTGGATTTCCTCTCAGAAATTGCAGAATTGTTTGAAGGATTGGAAAGATTGAAAAGGACAAGATAAGATAATAATGTCAAACTGATACTTTGCTTCTGGTTTTATAGGAAGTTAAACACCCTTTGCAGAAAGATGCAATGCTTGGAGAGGGGATGTGTCCTTCTGAGAAGTTGTGCTCTTCTGAAAGGTTGTGTTGTATAGACACACCTCTTCACCAATTAAAATAATTAAAAACAAAAAAAAAAACATAATTTTTAATCAGAAGAGACCCCAAGGCCCAAGGCCCATCTTTGACATATAAATATATAAATATATATATATTTTAAGCCCAAGCCTCATCCAAGTCAAAGCCCAAGCCAAACCTCATCCAACCAAAAGCCCAAGGCTTTATTCAATTTACTAAGTGTCCCATGTGAACACTTATAAACTATCCAACTTTCTCTCAATCTTTAAATGTGAGACTATCCTTCTCTCTATTTCTATACAAAACTCCAACAGTAATTACTATAGGAATTACTACAGGAAATCCAGGACAAGAATGTTTATTTTCAATATTGTCTGATGTACTTCGCTACAAAACATGAAACTTGAAAGTTGGAGGTACTAAACTTTGGTTGAATTTGACTCAAATAAATACATACATGTACAGATGTGGGAGATTCCCTCCTGAGGTGAGAACCGCCATTCCAGTTGAAGGGCGCTTTGAACATATCGTGCTATCATGCAACACTACATCTGATCATGGAATTCTTTGGATAGAACGAGAAGCACAAAAAGCTCTAGATGTAAGTGAATGTGAATGCACTATGTTTCAATTTTACTTTGTTCATTTTGTTTTTCCTATGCTGATGCTTAAAATTGAAAAAGATAGAAGGAATTAATGGTCATCAACAACAAGGAATTATTGATTCTTATACTTAATTCTATTTTTCAATTAGTTTTTTGTAGTTTTATTTATTTCAAGTGAAAAGATATCAAATCAGTAATATTCAGGTGACAAGTTATTTGACCATTTGTACACATGAATTTACATCCAATTTAGGCATTAAGCACCTGTTTCAAAGCTAATCTTGACCCCCAAGCTAACCTTAGCATTTATAACAGTCAGAAAATTCAATATTCATCCAAATACGTCGATATTTTGTTAATTATAGTAAGTTCTAATTGTCATTCTCTTTCTATTTTTTCTAGCGAATGAGAGAAAATGCCAAGGTGACAACTCCACCGCCATTGCAGAAAATGGAGAGGAAACAGACATTTGAGAAGGAACACAAGGATGCGCTGGAAAGAGCGGTAACCTTAAATGTGCCGCATGCCTTGCCACCAGCAGAAACTCCAACCGATGAGACAAGCGAAAGCACACCCGTCCAATCCCAAAAGGAAGGAACCTCAAGAAGCAGCTCAAAATCCAGTGGGAGGACTAATTGGAATGAGTTGGTAGAGAAGCTCTTTGACAGAGACGAATCCGGTAACCTTGTTTTGAAGAAAGACGCCAGTGTTGCAGTTCAATAATAATACCGATTTTCACACAAGTCTTTACTGTAAATTCATTCTTTTAACTGTACCAGAAATAAGGTTTTGTTTTTGTTTCCTGAGTTGCTTGGTTTTTTTATTAGATTATTTGTACATGTTTCAGTTAAATGGTCTGATGAGCTTCTGGAAACAAACTAAACTTATTTGTTTTACTTCTATCTGGAAGGAGTTTTTGTCCCGTAGAGATTCGATGAAGTTTGTATCATGTGCTCACAAAATTTAGTTCTAATACTCAATTTAGTCTCTCTATTTTTAGTTTTTTTTATTATAAATTGAGTTTTTTTAGTCGCTCTATTTTCATGATTGTAAAAATATAATCCCTAAAGATATATGTACAGAGACCAAAAAGGCCTGTGAAAGAGATTGATATTTCTCAATTGTGAAAGTATAGGAACAAAAAAAATTTAATTTATAATGGAGGGATTAAAAGTACCGATTCGATATAATAGAGCGACTAAATTGTGTATTAGACTCAAAATTTTAAAATTGAATTTGTTGAAGTTTTCCTCCTTATACTTATTTTATATGTATGAACGTATAAAACAACTGTGAAATGATCTGTTTCAAAACTGTCTTTTTTTTTTGGAGTTGGCATGAAGCCAACATCTGAATCCTCAGCTTCTTGTTGAGTGTTGATGAAGCTAATATTTCAAACGCTACATTCATATGACATATTTATTTTCCAGCTTTATACTTTATATATATATATATATATATATATACATACCGGTTTGATACCGACCGGTTTACTGTTTATTTGTGGTCGTCTCTCATTTGGGTAGTTGGAGCAAATTTGAACGATTTTCAACGGTACGGATGGGAAGATCATCAAAAAATAAGATAGCATGTCCATTTTCATACAATTTGGTGACCGTTTGTTCCTTCCACTTAACGGTTCTTATTTTAGAGAAATTTTAACGGTTAAGAATTTCAACCGTTAAGTGGGAGGACCAAACGGTCACCAAATGGTATAAAAATGGACATACTAGCTTATTTTTTAATGATCTTCCCATCCATACGGTTGAAAATCCTTCAAACATCTTTCTAAGTGCTTAAATGAGATTCTGACCGCAAGTTACTTGATGTTACGGTCGTAGGACCATAACACGTCTATATATATATATATATATATATATATATATATATATATATGAAATTTAAAAATAAATAAATAAAATTAGCTAACTTGCGGTCGTCTCTCATTTGGGCACTTAGAGGATGTTTGAAGGATTTCCAACCGTACGGATGGGAAGATCATCGAAAAATAAGCTAACATGTCAATTTTCATACAATTTCATGACCGTTTGGTCCTCCCACTTAATGGTTGAAATTCTGAACCGTTAAAATTTTCCTAAAATAAGAACCGTTAAGCGGGAGGACCAAACGGTCACCAAATTATATGAAAATTGACAGGCTAGCTTATTTTTCGATGATCTTCCCATCTGTACGGTTAGAAATCCTTCAAACATGCTCCAAAGGCAAAAATGGGAGGCGGATGACAAGATAAATGATCCTACGTACCGATAGTAGAACCAACATATATATATATATATATATATATATATATATATATATATATATATATATATAGTATAATTCTGATCGGTAAACATGTGCAAGTCTTGATCACCCCATTTTAGCCCACCTGTATAGTGTTTTAAGAAAATCCAACCGTATGGATGGAAAGAACATTGAAAAATAAGCTAGCATGTCAATTTTCATACAATTTGGGAACTTGTAGGGTCTTCATCTTAAAGGGTGAAATTCTGAACCGGTAAGATTTCTATAAATTTTCACCCGTTAAGATGAAGACTCTACAAGTTCCCAAATTGTATGAAAATTGACATGCTAGCTTATTTTTCGATGTTTTTTCCATCTATATGGTCGGAAATCCTTAAAACACTATACAAGTGGCCAAATGTGAGGTGACCTTAAATGAACAGTGTTCCGACCGGCCTTATACAAACACTGGTCTATATATATATATATATTACATATTTTTTATACATAAAAGTAGTGTTAGAATAAGGCGGTCGCACTTGCGGCCGGCCTGATCCTAACACTCCTCTCTCTCTATATATATAATATTGATACTATTAGGCTAGCCACAAGTGCGGCTTGATAGTATCAGTTATTATATATATTTTACATATGTAAAATATTATATATATATATATATATATATATATATATATATATATATATATATATAGGGACAAGTTAGTGTCAGGTCGGTCGCACTTGTGGCTGGGTCGCTATATAAGACAACATATCGCGGTCGGGCCTGAGCCGCCCGAGACCCGACTCAATAGTATAATCACATAGCGGGCTGGCCGCAAGTGCGGCCAGCCTGACATTAACATTTCCCTATATATATATATATATATAGTGCGGCCGACCATAACACTGTGCAAGTGCGGTTGCCCTATTATAGCCCACTTGCATTGTATTTTAAAGATTTCCAATCGTATGGATGGAAAGAACTTCAAAAAATAAGTTAGCATGTCAATTTTCATACAATTTGGGAAGGTGTAGGGTCTTCATCTTAAAGGGTGAAATTCTGAACCGGGAAGATTTCTATAAATTTTCACCCTTTAAGATGAAGACCCTACACCTTCCCAAGTTGTATCAAAATTGACATGCTAGCTTATTTTTCGATGTTTTTTTTCGTTCATACGGTTGGAAATCCTTCAAACATGCTCTAGGTGGCCAAATGGGAGGCGACCGTAAATGAACAGTATTTCTGGCAGGCCTTACGGGCGGGCATGATACTATGTGGTCGGCCTTATCACTGTGCAAGTGCGGTCGCCTCCATTTAACCCACTTGCATAGTGTTTTGAGGAAATCCAACCTTATGGATGTAAAGAACATCGAAAAATAAGCTAGCATGTCAATTTTTATACAATTTGGGAACTTGTAGAGTCTTCATCTTAACGGGTGAAATTCTGAACTGGTAGGATTTTTATAAATTTTCACCCGTTAAGATGAAGACCCTACAAGTTCCCAAATTGTATGAAAATTGACATGCTAGCTTATTTTTCGATGTTCTTTCCATCCATACGGTTGAAAATCCTTAAAATATGCTCCAAGGTCAAAAATGGGAGGCAACCTTACCGGAACAGTGTTCTGGCCGGCCTGATTGTATCATTCCCGATCTACGGCTGCGCCGTCTCGCGTGCGCTCAACCTGTGCCTGAGTGCCGCCCTTGTCTCTGGCGACCCGGTGACGGCCAAGAGCAGACGAGCTCTGACCACAAGCAACACCTCATCTCCGGCGGTCTCTTATTCCTCCGGTGAGCCATGTTTTCAGCCCTTTGGTTTTAAGGTAGTTATTTGGTTTTTGTTGGTTCTAAGTTTCTTATCCCTCTTCAGCGCCGAATGTATACTCCTACATCAATTAATGAATCGTCTGCGACTGCTACTGCTAGTCCCATTTGTAGTGTGGGAAATTTGGATGATGTTTTTAATGAGGATGATCATGTTAAAGTTAATGATTCTCCCATCAATGTTGAAGATGATGAAGTAGAAGAGAATCCATTTGCAACCAAGAAGAGAAAGAGGACCTCTAAAGTTTGGGATGAATTCAAAGAAGTTACTCTCTCGGATGGAACAAAGAAGGCAGAGTGCATTCATTGTAGGCATCAACTTGGCCTATTGAAGTCGGGCGCAACAACTCAGTTTATTCGGCATTTGAAAGTATGCGTGAGATGACAATTGGTGTTGAAGGGACAAACACAGCTAGCTTACTCAACAAATTTGGCAAAATCTGAAAGTGTAAATGCCATTCAAACTTGGAAGTATGACCAAGCAAAGGTACCGCAAGTCTATTCTCATATGGTTTTAGTACATGACTTAACATTTTCATTTGCCGAGAATGAAGTTTTTAATCATTTTATGAGAACTGTTAGCCCTAATTGGGAAATAATAAGTAGAGGAATTTCAAAAAAAGATTGTATATCTGCTTATGACATTGAGAGAAAAAGAGTAGTGTCATTGTTGAGAGAAGTTGATCGAGTTAGTGTCACTACTGATTTGTGGACATCTTCGGTGCAAGATTTAGAGTATATGGTTGTTACTTGTCATTTTGTGGATCCTGATTGGAAATTGCAAAAATGAATGTTATGCCTTCGTTCTATTGTCCCTCCACACACTGGTGTTACTGTTTGTGATGAGTTACAAAGATGTATGGCTGATTGGGGTCTTGAAAAATAGTTGATGAGTGCGTCAGTTGATAATGCTAGTTACAATGATCTTGTTGTGAATTTGTTGAAAGATAATCTGAATTTGAGCAATCAGAATGCACTTGTACTTAATGGGAAATTTTTTCATGTGAGGTGTTGTGCACATATTTTGAATCTCTTAGTTCAAGATGGGCTTGGTGAAATTAGTGATATAGTTTACAATGTTTGTGAAAGTGTGAAGTATATCAGTAAAAGTGTGTCTTGTCCTACTATGTTTAGTGATATTGTTAAGCAATTGAATCTGCCAAATAAGAAGCTCATTCTTGATGTTTGCACAAGATGGAATGCTACATATTACATGCTTGCAGCTGCTTTGGATTTGAAGGATATCTTTCCTAGATATCAACTAAGAGATTCAAACTACCATCACTTGTCATATGAGAAAGATTGGAGTAAAGTCCAAACTGTTTGCACATTTCTTGAAGAATTTCATTATGGTACAAATGTCATTTCAGGTTTTGAGTATCCTACTTCCAATTTGTTTCTCCTCGAACTTACCACTGTGAAGAAAGCTTTGTCTAAAAATGTGGAAAGTGATGATGATTTTATGAGGCAAATGGCAGCAAGAATGATTAGAAAGTTTGATAAATATTGGGGTGACAATAATTTGTTGATATCAATTGCAGCTATTTTAGATCCAAGGAACAAGATGTCTTTGGTTGAATGGGCTTTCCCCTTTTTCTATTCAACAGAGGATATTCCAAATAGGATGAGATTTGTTCAATCATCACTTTACAAGCTTTATAATGAGTATGTGGAAGCTTTCAAGGCCAAGAATGTCATAGAAACTCAAAGTCAACTTTCTGCCCCTACAACTTCCTCTTCATCCACACTTAGTGTTGGTAAATCTAGAGGAAGAGCTGAATTTGATAATTTCATTAGAAATGTGGGTTCTTTTCAATTGGTAAAGTCAGAATTAGATGCATACTTGGACGAAGGAGTTCACATACACAAGGAGAGCATTGACCCTTCGTTTGATGTCTTGGAGTGGTGGAAAGCTAATAATTTGAAGTTTCGGGTTTTGTCAAAGATGGCTTGTGATGTTCTATCCATACCAATAACCACAGTACCTTCTGAGTCGGCTTTTAGTATAGCTAAAAGAGTTATTGAGTCGAATCGTGCTTCATTAGCACCATCTACGGTTGAAGCATTAATGTGTGGTGGAGATTGGTTGAGAGCTTATTATGGGATTCAAAGAAAAGCAAAAGTGAGTAAAATTAATTTAAGTTTTTCTATTTTTGAAGTTTATTATATGTAAGACCATTTTTAATGTTATTTGCATTTCATAGGAGAAGAAGGAAGTCCTTGAATTTTCTTTGAAATGAAGCCATCTTTGACAAGAAGAAATTAGTAACCAACTAATATTGGTAAGATGCATTTTTCTTTGAATTAATGTGCATGGTTTTCTCTTTATTTTTGTTCTTGAATTTAATTTCATAGAGAATCCATGGTTTTCAAAGATGAGGGAAAAGAACTGTTTTATTACCTTGCTGAATTTTTTTTCTTTTCATTTCTTTGCTATTTCTATAACAGTCTGTTTCTTGTTCATAATGTTCCTCAAAGATGAATGAGTGCATGGGTTTCTCTTTAATTTTTTGTTGAATTTAAGTTCATAGAGAATCCATGGTTTTATAGGCTTCTCAAAGATGAGGGAAAAGAATTGTTTTATTACCTTACTGATTTTTTTTCTTTTCTTTGATATTTCTGTAACAGTTTGTTCTTGTTCATAAAGATGAAGATATAAACTTCTCACTAATGGAATCCATGGACATGTAGAAGTTTCAAAGTTGATGGAAAATAAATGTTTCATTGAGTTTTGGTTGCCTGAATCACTGAAGTTTTCTTTTTCTGCTAATTTCAATGTCTTTTGTCCTTGTTAATGACATGAGGATGAATATATATACATTACATTATGTGAATCCATGATTTCTCTTAAATTTCTCAAATTAACTTCAAAGAATTTTCAAAAATGATGGAAAAAATAGTAAAGTTTCATTATGTTTTGGGTGGCTGAATTACTGAAGTTTTGCTTATGGAATTTTAACTTTTGTAGTTTTTGTTTGTAATTTTCTTGGGCACTACAAGCTGCTGCTACTGAAGATGGTGCTACTGAAGATGTGAGTTTTATTGGGCACTACAAGTTTTTTTTTTGTAATTTTCTTGGGCACTACAAGCTGCTGTTTTTGGCAGTTTTTTAGATTTTTTGTGAAGTTTTTTTAGAGTTAATTTAAGTTTTTTTTGGGTTGATATTTAGAATACAATCTGGATGTCACTACTTCAGTGTTTGCATCTCTTTGTCATTTTTTTTTTGCAATAATTGTGTGTTAAAATTCTTGGCTCACCTCATGAAGTTAGATGGGTTTTGAGTAAAAATTATTTATTCATATACACAAATCAGCCAAGGTAATTGAACTGGATGAAGTGTGTAAAATCTAAATGCTTCCAATTTTAAGTGTTTAAATTTTATGAATAAAAATTCATGTTCAAGTGAATGGTAATGTCTATTGGATCGTAATCATCTTATATGATAGATGATTGATATGAAAATATGTCCATGGTTCTTCTTTATTTGCAACTGTCTAATTCTATATGTTTCACACATCTTATTAACAAGAAATTACTTTTTGCAGTTTTCTTGGGCACTACAAGCTGTTGTTTTTGCAGTTTTCTTGGGCACTATAAGCTGCTGCTACTGGATATGTGATAATCTGTTGTTATTATTTGATTATGGACAAAATACTTGTTATTTCAATATGGACTAATGATGTTTTTGTTGTTGTTGTTTCATGACTTGTATTGGATAATCTGTTGCTGTTTATTTCTAGACTATGTTTGAATTTGTCATTTCATATTTTCAGTTTTTTTATTGCAATTGATAATTTATTTTGATGTAAAGATTGCATAGGTATAATATTTGTGAAGATGTAGGTTTTTTTCTTTTGAAAATGAGCTTTCTAGGTGAGCTTTGTAAACGATCTTCAAACGAGCCTCAAACAAGCTTTTAAACGAGCATTTAGCGAACGCGAGCTCAAACGAGCATCTAAACGAACTCGAGCTCGAACGAACCAATAAACAAGCTTTTCTGAGCCGAGCTCGACTTCTGTAATTCTTCAAACGAGCCGAGCTCAAACAATATATTAGGCTCGATACGAGCCACGAGCTGAGCTTGAGCTCTTCTTTTTAGTTACGAGCCGAGCTTGAACATACGAAAGCTCGGCTCGGCTTTTCTCGAATACACCCCTAGTTGGGCTTGCCTTTTTTATGCCCTCTTAGGAGTGGGCCTAAACAGGCCAGCCCGTGACGAGCCACGGGTTTGCCGGGTCGAGGCGGGCTTTGGGCAGGCCAGTCTGCCCCTTAATTTATAAAAAAAAATTAAAAAAATCTAAAAACTAATACCCTAACCCTAACTCCTCACAGCCTCCGAGTATTTCCCGCAGTGTCTCCCAAGCACACCTCCATGTACCACTCACCCATACCGCACAACGGCCTCGGCACCATCTCCATCTTAGCCCAATCAAAAGCCTCATCCACGTCCCCAAACGACACAGACCCTGAGCAATTATGGCATTCAAGATCGGAGAAGATGTCATCTACTCTACAATTCTAGTAAGCATGAAGACCATGGTTCGAGAGAGCACATCACGCCACCGAGCTTCGGATCATCCTTGAATTCTTCGATGTAAGATCCTTCTAGCATTTCCATGAGGAGGGTGCTGTCGATCTCTTGAAAGTCGGAGCATTCCCAACCCTCAATTGTGATGGATGCTGAATTTTTGATTGAAAAGATCAATGGAGACTGGAGAGATTTTAATTAGTTTGTTGATAAGTAGCAAAGAGAGAAGATTTTAATTAGTTTTAATTAGTGTTGTCGATCATAGTCATGTGCACCCAACGCACCTCTCTCACTTTGCTATATCAATTGTTAGAATAGAGAGTGGAATGGGTGAAAATATGAATCCTTGGCATTATCAAGGGGGGAATACCCTATATATATGTACAAGTGTATGTGTATACCCATACATGGGCATAAAGGTAAATACATGGTCTAACACGCCCCCACAAACTCACGGTGGATCATGAACCGAGAGTTTGGAGAGCAAGTACTGAAAACGGGAAACTGTATGCGCCTTCGTGAAGAAATCAGCAATCTGCTCCACGGAGGCAATGTGAGGAAGGGAGAGAGCACCCGTAAGATAATGACTACGAACAAAGTGTAGAGCAATCTCGAAATGCTTCGTCCGCTCATGAAAAACCGGATTGCCAGCAATGAGAATAGCACTCCGGTTGTCACCGTATAGAGGAGTCGAATCGGTGACAGAAACACCCAAATCGGGCAAGAGCTGACGAAGCCAGACAACCTCTCGAGCAGCAACAGACATAGCAATATACTCGGCCTCGGCAGTGGAAAAGCAACCTCATTCTGTTTCTTGCTCTTCCAAGAGATAAGAGCATCTCCTAGAAAAACACAAAAACCAGTAGTGGACCGCCCATCGGTGGAATCGCCATCCCAATCAGAATCAAAGTAAGCACGAAGCTCCAAGGAAGAGGAGGCAGAGAACAATAGTGAACGCGTGAGGATGTTGTTATGATCATCTTGAGATGTTGTTATGATCAATAGTGAACAATAGTGAACGCGTGAGGATGTTGTTATGATCACCTTGAGATCTGTGCTACTTCGAGACGTGTGCTTCACTGCATCGGGATGCACACCTCATTGCTTTGAAATTTGAGGATGTTGTTGCTTCAAGGTCTACACTCTCCCTTGTCGCTTTCCACATCCCGCAGCTGATGTCGGATGAGATGCCTTGTCTCCTATAAAATGATGGGGATTTTATTGCTCCTCGAAATGCCGATGGCGGGCTTCTTGCTCCTCAAGGCTGGATGGGGCTTCTTGCCCCTACTTGCACGGATTTTTTTTATTTCATTTTCATGTATATATATTGTGACTATGATGCCAACTATTATGATTTTGGTATTCATGCCCCCAAATTGTATTAATAATGCATCCTTTACTTATGACCATATCTGAAATGACTTGAGTGCAGATTTATGGTATTCTTGCATGGTTTGCAATGAGCTACCAAAGGAGTGAGGTTTTATACTTGTACACCCAATAAGTTGCATAAAGTGAGCCAAGTGCCAATCCGCATTATACCTCAAGATAAGTATGGACCATCACTTGTGTCACTTGTCATGTCATCATGGGACCTGCTTGAGGACAAGGGCCCAGTTTCCTCTTTTTTATTCCATTTGCTTGAATCAGAGGTGTGAGGTTATTCAACTTTTGTATACCTTCAAGTTGATATGCCGTTTAATCTACCACCAACGGTATATTGCATGTTTTCATTTGTTGAAATTTCCTTAAGGAGGATTTGGATTGGAGGGAAGATTTTGTTGTGGGGTTCAACTCCACGCTTATTGCCCCATGTGTGCACGCGGACTTGATCCTACTTCTCTTATGCCCCTGTGATCTTGCGGTAACGGGCGCTGTGATGGAAACCTCCTCCGGCATTAATGGCTATGCATGCTTTAAAGAGGATTTTGGGTTGGGAGGAAAATGTATTCATCCTCACTACCTTTCCTTTTAGGAACATTTTTGTTGTTAAGGGTTGACTACCGTTCATTGCCCCCTGTGCAACACATGACTTGATCCTTCCTCTCGTATGCTCCCAGGATCTTATGAATGGTGTAAGTGGTAGGCTACCTCGGGCTTCAATAACCATACTGATAGAGTTGACTTGGCGTCATCTTGTCGGGAGCAGCTTCCTCGATGTCATGTAGGGTCTTTTATGAAGAGACTCATGTTACGGTGACATGTTGGAGGTCAATCATTCTTATATGCATTGGGTCGAGGTCATGACTCCGCAATAGTTGAGTTCTTCTCCACTAACAAAAGGGTGTTAAAGAACACATTTGAATATTTTTACAGCCTTGAAAGAAGACAAAATTCAACTCCTAATAAGGAACTTGCATCTCTCAATAAGCGGGCTTCATATAATATTTCTTTCTCTTTCTTTTTTTGATTTATTTTTTTGATGATTTTTTTGATGATTTTTTTGATGTTTTTTTTTTTTTTTTTTTTTGTATCCTCTAGCAACTTTTTGAAAGTGCACTCATCGTCTTTGTCTGCAGAAATTACTCTCTCAGGCTGGGCTGGAGGTGTACTCATCATCTTTGCTCAAGTAGAATTACCTTCTCAGCCGAAATAAGGTGTGCTCATCATCTTTGCCGCAAAAATTATCTCAGCCGGGCTGAAGGTGCTCATCATATTACATGTAAAATTACTCTCTCAGGCTGGGCTAGGTGCTCATTATCTTTCTCCGCAGAAATTACCCTCTAGAGCTGGGCTGGGCTGGGCTAGGTGCTCATTATCTTTCTCCGCAGAAATTACCCTCTAGAGCTGGGTTGGGGGCTCATTATCTTTGTCCGCAGAAATTACCCTCTAGAGCTGGGCTGGGGTAACCTCTACAAGATGAAAGTCCTTGACGCCTAACCATTGGATCTTCATATCAGACCAAGAAAGGCATATTAGGCCGACACCCCATGTGTGGAAGGTGTGACACTGCTTAGGACTTCTATGGATGTCGAACTTCCAATTGCAGAAGAGGTCTTGTGTGTAGTTGCCTCTTGCAAAGTTCATAAGCCTCTTGTACTTCGCCTCAAAGATGGGAGGAGGAATGTGTCCCCACCGGGCGTGCCGGAAATTGTGGGATCGAAAATACGCGCCTGACATCGTGTGACACCAAACGATATATCGAAGCACAAATGTCATATTTGTTTTATTGTGGGTTCTTCAATTCCTAATAGAGGCAAGCCTCTATTATTAATTACCCCAGACAGAGTCTTGGGAACCTCCGATTAAGGGAAAAAGATCAAGTAGAGGCAATGAATAAGAATGATTTCATTTATGAATTTCATTACATATCATAGGATATATATATTATTTATTTATTTATTTATTTATTCATTTATTTAAGTGACGCCGCCGCCTTATATGCCTTGCCGCCCCCCTTTGAATTCCTGTTGTTGCCACGCGTCATGGTCGCTAATAGCTTATAAGTTTTCAGCGGTCTGCCCCGCCTTATGACTGAAAACTGTACTATATGGGCCATCGGTATGGGCCGCACCATATATGGGTAGAAATCTTGGGATGTCTAATTTTCGATGCCGTGAATTTCATCTTGATCGGAGTTTTCTAGCAAAGATTATCAATGTCCAAACGAAGGGGCATCAAACTGGCTGAACTTCAGGAATTGGCTTCGTTCTCTCGAAATCTGCTATAAACCGGGCCTTTGGTAAGAGATGTACCACACATGGTTGGAAAGCCCTAGAAGTCTAGTTTCTAATGCCACAAATTTCGCCCTGATTGGAGTCTCCTATCAAGAGTCATCGGCATTTAAATGGAAGGTGGTCGAATTGACAAAACTGCAGGAATTGGTCTTCTTTCTATCAGGAATTGTACCAACTGAGCCATTGACAAGAACTGCGCCATACATGGTTGGAAAGCTCTGGAATTCTAGTTTCCAATGCGGCAAATTTCGCTTTAATCGGGATTTCCTATCAAACTTATCGCCATTTGAACGAGAGGGTGTCGAGCTGACAGAACTGCAGGAATCTACCCCTCTTTCCGTTGAAATCTGCTACAAGCTAGGATGCTGATAGTAAATGTACCATATATGGTAGGAAAGCTCTAGAAGTCTAGTTTCCAGTGCCGCAAATTTCGTTTCAATCAGAGTTTCCTATCAAAAGTTCTTACCGTTTGAATGAAGGGTGGTCAAACCGACAAAACTGCAGAAACTTGGCTTCACTTCCCATCAAAACTGTACCAACTGAGCAGCTGATAGGAGTTGTACTATACATGGTTGGAAAGTTCTGGAAGTCTAGTTTCCAACGCCGCAAATTTGGACTCGATTGGAGCTCTCTTTCAAAAGTTAATGGCGTTTGAGTGGATGCTGGCAGAATTTTCTGCAGCAGCGGTAGCAAATCTGGCAGCATCCGCAGCTTCCTCTTGGTGACAGCAGCAGCTTCAGCAGCAATTTCTACCGCAATTTTCAGAAGCCGTTTTCAGCAATTTTCAGAAGCCGTTTTCAGCAACCATTTTCAGCAATTTTCAGCAGTTGTTTTCAGCAATTTTTAGTAGCAGTGGCAACAGCTCCAAACAGCGTCAATTGGCAGCGATATACGGCCCCCAACTGCAGAAACAAGCATATTATGCTTCCAATTTGGCGCGAATTGGACAGAACCTCCCTTGTATTTCAGGATTTTGACCTTTCATACAAACATTCACACATCCATCGTCCATTAATTCATACATAAAAATTACAATTTTCAAGCCTTCTGGCTTCAGTTTCTTCACAGCATCAAGCATTCTATTTCTTCTATGTCTTCAACAACATCCCTTCTTGGGGACAGTGTCCATTCCAGTCTTGGGGCAGCATTCAGTCTTGAGGCAGCATCCATATCTTGAATTCAGCATCCTTATCTTGAATTCAGGATCCATTATTCATTATCCAATCTTGGGGCAGCGTCCACATCTTGAATTCAGCATCCATTATTCAGCATCCAATCTTGGGGCAAAGATCCGAAGTCTTGAATTCAAAGATCCGGCCTTCAATTCAAAGATTCAGATGTCGCTAGCCAAGTAGTAGCACAATAGCATCAACATCGTCTTTTTCCTTTATTTTGCATCATGAGAAACATCAATCTGCAGCATCACAGTAGATTAGTACAATAACAACATCATCATCATCAGCGACGCCGCAATAGGTCAAAGAAACGACAAATGCCGCATTATCATCACAAAGATCATGACGCTGCCGGCAAAGATATCGCAACGCCTGTGGAGCATCAACTTCATGGCAACGCAGGTGCGCCGTACCTGGCCGCGGACGGGCAGAGAACGGGCGCAGTAAAGACATCGCGGCAGACCCTCGCGGGTCTTCAAGCCAGGGGCGCAAAGCGACGCAGGTAGTGGATCAAAGATGTTAAGGGGGGCTTCATTAGCATAGCGAAGGACAATGGGCTCGGCGGCCAGATCTGGGCAAGGAGGAAGGCGTTGGTAGCTGTTGACGGCGCTAGGGAGGGACTGGCGCAACGGACTTCAGATCTGCAGGGGAGCAAGGGGCGGATCAAGGTGGAGCTGACGGCAAGGGGCGGTGTGCGGGGACGCGCGGGGGCGCGCAGGAGACGCCGCAGTAGGGGACACGCTAGCAGACATTTCGCTGCGAAGCGCTGGCCGCTGCCAAGACAAGGCTTAGGCCGCTACGCCGGGACGCGCCGGGTGACGCCAAGTAGCCGGCCGGGCGGCGCGGCGGTTGGCGGTAAGGTTGATCCGGTGGCTGGGTGGAGGTTATTATATAACCTTTGTTTTCTTCTCCGGTGATAGTGGGCATCGACGGCGAAGGCATAGGAGACGACTTGGCTCATTGATGGAACATGGGAGATAAGGGGGTTTTATCTTCGGCGGTCGATCGACGGACCCGAGCCTGTATCCTTCGGCAAAGCCATCAGAGACAGGCCCGTGTCCGCTTGTTCGACCGACCACCGCACAGCTTCTTGCTTCACCGATGGGAGAACCTGGAGGGGATCTCCTCCTCTCTTTTTTTTTGTAGTCCCTATCTATTTATAGAACCTTCTCACATGATAAATTATAACTTAAATTTTGATTTGATTTATTCTTTAAATTTAGATAAATCAAAATTTAAGTTTTGATTTGATTTAAATTTTGTTTGATTTTGATTTGATTGATGATTGATTATTATTATTATTATTATTATTATTATTATTATTATTATTATTATTTTTTGAGAGAATTATATTTTTATTGCTCGGGATTTGTTCCCTTGGATTATCTTGGATTTCTCTCGGGATTTGTTCCCTTAGATTGTCTTAGATTTGCCTCAGGATTTGTGCTCATAGATTATCTTAGGATTTGTATTTATTTTTTTTGGATTGCCTCGAGATATGTATTCTCGGGTCATCTTGGAATTTGATATTGCCTCGAGATTTGTTCTCGGGCTATCTTGGAATTTGAGATTACCTCGAGATATGTGTTCTCGGGCAATCTTGGAATTTGAGACTGCCTCGAGATTTGTTCTCGGGCTATCTTGGAATTTGAGATTGCCTCGAGATATATGTTCTCGGGCTATCTATTTCAATATATATATTTCATCATAATATTTATATGAAATATTTCATATTGGCCCTTGAGACATTTTGTATTTTCAAGGCTTATAAATATATTTTATATATTCCCCTTTTTTATTTTATATATATATTTTTTTTAGGGTAAACAACCTCCTCAAATAAATCACCATGCAGGAAGGCATTTGTCACATCCATTTGAAAAAGAGGCCACTAACGAGCAGCTGCAATAGCCAAAAGAAGACGAACAGTAGTCATCTTCGCAACTGGAGCAAATGTCTCCTCATAGTCAATACCATACTCCTGAGTAAAGCCACGAGCCACCAAACGCGCTTTATAGCTCTCAACACTGCCATCAGCCCGAGTCTTGGTCTTATAGACCCATCTACAACCAATTGGAGTAAAGCCTGAAGGGAGTGGAACAAGATCCTAGGTATGCATCCTCTGAAGAGCACTGAGCTCCTCTGACATAGCCTGCTGCCAATGAGTATGTTGAACTGCCTCATGATAGGATCGGGGCTCCTGATGAGAGTGAATGGCGGCCAAAAAAGACTAAAAAAGTGGAGTATAAGTATGGACAATAGAAAAGGCAAACCTAGCAGGAGGACGGCGCTGGCGGTCAGGGTTACGGCAGGAGCGGCAGGAACATCCACAGGTGAAGAGGGAGCCAGCGGGAGTAAAGGAAAACCACCAGAGGCACCTAGAGACTCGGACATAGACTCAGGAACGTCAGAAGACTGAGGGGTCACTGGTGACGAAGGGGTGGAGGCAAGAGGAGCAGGCGGGGGAAGAGCAGCACCAGGAAGGATAATGTAAGGGAAAAAAGGATCCGAAACAGTAGGAGAATCAGATCGGTGGAGAAAAGTGAGATCCTGCGATGAAGAAGAATAATAAGGAGTATCCTCAAGAAATGTCACATGACGAGAAATGCGAAGACGTCGAGAAGCAGGATCATAACAGCGATAGCTCTTGTGCTCAGGACTATAGCCAAGGAAAATACACATAGCAGAACGAGGGGAGAGCTTAGTGCGCTCAATGGAAGGAAGAAGCACAAAACAGACACAACCAAAAGTCCGCAAGTGACCATAAGAGGGAGCAAAAGAACGAAGAAGCTCAAATGGGATAACACCAGAAAGAACAGTAGAAGGAGTACGGTTGATGAGGTAAACTGAGGTCATGATAGCTTCAGCCCAGAAATGACGAGGGACAGAAGCAGAAAGAAGAAGCACGCGAGCAGTCTCCAAAATGTGACGATGCTTCCTTTCGGCGACTCCATTCTGAGCAGGCGTGTGAGGACACGACTGCTGAGGAAGAGTGCCGTGAGAGGAAAGCAAATCACGGAAGGCAGTGGAGAGGTACTCGCGGGCGCAGAACGAAAAACCTTAATACGTTTACCAAATTGGGTATGCACCATCTCGGTAAACTGACGATAGATAGAAAGGACATCAGCACGAGAGCGCATCAAATAAAGCCAAGTATATCGAGAAAAGTCATCAACAAAGCACACATAATAAGAAAAACCACCAAGAGAAGAAACAGGTGCGGGACCCCAAATATCCGAATGCACAAGATCAAAGGATGCATCGGAACAGACTCACTGGATGAAAAAAAGGAAGAGCTGGATGTTTTGCTAACCTGCAACCCAGACAATCTGACAAAGGACTTGAAGACACAGGACCAAGTGTCCCGGAGCTAGTAAGCCGTTTCAGGCGAGCACTAGAAAGATGACCTAAACGACGATGCCAACGATCAAGGAAACAACCAACGGAAGAAAATGCGGTGACAAAGGAAGCATAAGAAGACAAATCGAGGTGCTCCAAATGGTAAAGTCCACCAACTTTGTGCCCGGTCCCAATCCTCTGCCCTGTAAGATGATCCTGCACAATACACGAAGAAGAGGTTAAAGAGACAGTCAAACCATAATCCGTAAGCTGACTAACCGAAATAAGGTTTAAGGCAAGGCCAGGAACATGATGAACATCAGGTAAGACAAGGGATGAAGGAGCAGTAGAAGTGGTGGTAAGATGACCAGACTGAGTAATAGATAATAAGGATCCATCGGCAGTGCGGACATGGGAAGGGAGACGAACTGGTGTAAGGTCAACTAACTGGGTGACATCAGAAGTCATATGATGAGTAGCACCTGAGTCCAAAATCCATGAGGAAAAAGTCATACCAGAGTCAACAGACATAACAGAAGAAGCACCAGTCTGAAAGACACGCTGAGGAACCTGGATCTGCTCAATAGAAGTAGAAGCAGACATACCAGAGGTAATCTGGGTGGCCAAAATACCAAACGACGCAGAAGGAGAAGTCTCAGCAAATGTGACACGATGAGCAAACGACAGAAACCTGCTGCTGACGCCGCTGAAGCTTCGGGTACTGGACCCGAACATGACCAAGTTTCTTACAATAATGACAAATAGCCAAATGAGAAGCATTTTTTGTGTAACAGCCACAAAGGAACAAGGGCCCTGATGGGCCAAAAGATCCATCCAAAAAAAAATACAATGACACAATCTCCTATGCTTCTCACAATCTCCAAAGAATCACAAAAGTTCACACAAAGAAAGGGGCACAACCTTCAAAGATGGCAGCTTTTTGAAAAGCTTCTCACAATGTTCAAAGTGTGAAACATCCAACAAGTCATCTGAGTGCTCTTGTGAGAAATCCAATCAAATGAAAACCATTAGATATTGGAGTAAAAATCTCACCAAAAACTCACTGTAGCAAAGCATTAGTCTCCCTGATCTTCAATGAAAATAAAGGAGCACAATCTCCAATGTTATCCAAAACACAATCTCCAGGGCACAATATCAAGAACTCCACATAATCTTCAAATCCAAACACCGGAATCACAGCAAGTATGGCAACACAATCTCCACATGATCTTCACATTCAAATTGGCTTATGTTCTGATGTGCACAAGGAACGCGAAGAAAAGCTCGCTGGAGTCGCCTACTCTCCAGTGTTGTCTGCTCGCCGGAAAGCTGCAGTGCTGGAGAGGACAGCTCGCCGAAGACGAAAGTGGTCCCGAGAAGAGCGGAAACAAGAGCAGCTCCGGGAACAGCAGAGGACTGATCTGCTCCGTGAACAGAGTTGACGATGGTCGGGGGACTGATTTGCTCCGGAGACGATGGTAGAAGTAGGACGACCACGAAACTACAACGACGATGAAACTCGTCAAGGGAGGACGACCACGGACTCCGGCCAGTAAAATGAAGGACTCAAACCCAAAATCCTAGATCACAGCTCTGATATCATGTTAGAATAGAGAGTGGAATGGGTGAAAATATGAATCCTTAGCATTATCAAGGGGGAATATCCTATATATACATACAAGTGTATGTGTATACCCATATATGGGTATAAAGGTAAATACATGGTCTAACATCAATCATCATGGATCACCTTCCATGATTACCTTGTTTTCTGAGTGATAAAACTAGTGAAATCGGAGGGGTTTAAGGTACCCTTTGCTGATTAATTCAACATAATATTTATTTATAAAAATAATTTATATTTTAAAATTTTGTAGTTGAGTTAATTTTCTCAATTTTGTAATTAAATCCTAAACTTTAAATTTAGTTACAACATAAATATTACACGTGGCAGCCATCAAACGGAGAGCAAAAGTGTAAATTGATTTTTTTTTTTAACTTTTATAATTTTTTTAAAATTTTTTTATATTTATGACGGGCTGGCCCACCCAACCCACAACCTAACTGGATCGGGTTGGATTGGCAGGTTTTGGTGGACCGCCGGCCCGTTTTAACAGCTCTACTATAATCATTTTACCAATTAGTTTTAAAACAATCATTTCACAATTTGTTCTTAAAAAAAACATCAAACCTTTTCCTTATAAAGAGGACGATATCACATTACTAAGATGATTTTCCAACTGACAGTATACATGAAGCTAAAAATCTAAACAGTTAAGTCTGTAACCCTAATGATCACAAAGTTCATAAGCCAACAAAAAACACTGAGATTCCATTTGCTGACATTCCAAACTACATCATGAAGCATTCATCATATCAGAGTGATATGTCTCCAGCTCCTTGTCCAAATCCGCTGCTGATTTCTCAGTAGGTTGATTCCTCCCACGTCCTCGGCCGCGCCCGCGTCCACGGCCTCGACCCCTCCCACGGGGTCCTCCACGATTCCATCTGTTTACATAGAAACAAGACAATTTGTACCATTCAATATAGAAAAGCTATAACCAGTATATGTAGGTTGAGATTATTCACGAGTGTGCTGAGCATTTATAATCTAGGCCGCACAGGCCACAAATCAAAATAAGTTCACTCGATTGCAAACCTCAAATCTTATGTAGACCACTTGTTTGACAAGAATGGACAATAGTTTCACAATAATCATAATTGAAATGTTGGAGACTAGTTTGACTAGATTCAACAAATGCGCATATGCATCCAAAGTGCCATGAAGATGGAATACAGCCACATGGGTAGTATATGTACACCACAGTTTGAAGTGGTAAAAGTCTGTTTCATGCAACTAATAATTATATAGGGAATTTTCCTTTTTTAAATTCAATAATTCAAACACAGTATGTATGAATCTAATAATTATATATACACCACAGTTTGAAGTGGTACAAGTCTGTTTTCAAATAACTAATAATTATATAGGGAATTTTCCTTTTTTAAATTCAATAATTCGAAGACATTATGTATGAAACTAATAATTATATATACACCACAGTTTGAAGTGGTAATGTTCAGGCCAAAGCATATGGACTCACCCTGGCGTGCGCTTGAAGGAACCAAAGCCACCTTGACCACCCGGTTTTGGCCTAAAACACCAGATGTATAAACGTGTCACATTATGATGAAAGATAATCATGAAAGAAGGCCAAAACAGCTTCATCTGATAGAGAAACAATTTTACTCGCAGCAAAAAAAGTGCATTCATAAGAACCATAACTACATCACATCCTTTCCTGTGCAAGCTCACTGAAGATTAAGACAAGCAGCCATGTTTGATGTATCAGAATCACTCTGACAAATTACAACATAAGCTTGATTTTGCCATGCAAAAAAGTAATCAAGTAAAGACTGATATTATTGACTATAGTAGTGTATTCAACAGATGTCTTCCAACTAAATGCACACACAATTTCTGTATAGTTCTACAGCCATTATTTTGGCTTAAAAATTTCTTGACCTATTGATGTGGGGTTTCTTGACCTATTGATGTGTGGGCCATATATGCAAATAATGTTCTGAAAGGTAATGTTCTGTAAGAGTATATAAGCAATTGTGATTTCCATAAGAAGCATAAGCAATTATGATTTCCATAGAAAAAATAAATTTCCCTTATATTAACCATTCATTAGGCACCAAAGTATTAAGAAAGAAGTTATCAAAGACATGGTATTATCCAAGTATTTCTATCAAGGTTCTAAACTAGTTGGTACAAGCAATATGAACTGTGAGTTAGAAGATCTTTTGGCTTCATAAAATCTAGCAAAATAAATTTGAACAATCGATAAAAAGAACACCTTAACCAAAAAGATAAAGCACATAAAACCAGGCATCACTCATGTCAGCTTATAGTGACCTGTATGTCATGTATGCTAGTTTGTAGATTTGTGTCTTGTGGGAAGGATAAAATAATCACAAGAAATAATAATATAGTATAGAAACCAAGGAAGACTGCATACATCACAACAGTTCTCCTTCCTCTTCCATCGGTCACACCAAGAACATTAACCCGAGGTGTCACGGGCAAGCCAACATTAGGGCCTATCTCTTCTATTTTCATAGGTTTTCCATCCAGCTGGACATTATTATATCGTTTGAAAGCAGCAAATGCATCGCTTCTTCTCACATAAACAACCTCAGCAGAACCCTGGCAGTAGTTCAAAGGATTTTCAAAAGGATACAACAATCATTAACTCACACTAGCAATATCAGACATCAATGACCAACAAAAAAACACATGAGCTGCTTCATATCAAAATCATGAAATTATTTAAGGATTACTATGGCACTCCAGATGAATAAAAAAATTGTATGCTGGAGCAGATCAGTCAACTAAATAGATAATTGCTTGAATTACCATGGTGTGTGAATTTTAAAGTCAATATAAAGTCCATTCCAGGTCATCTTAATAGTAAAATTCAAAATTAAATGAACAACATGAGCATGTCTGGCCCAATGGTCAAAGCTAGCACAAAGCCCTTAGAAAATAATAGAACTTTTCTTGGCTATTTAACAAATGTTTGGCAGACTCCATATAGGAGCAGTTTTTGAGTATAAACCAAAAAATATTGTATCATATAAGCTCAAAACTATTGAAAGTAATAAGGAAAAGCTCTTTCAGAAAAAAAAAAAAAAAAAGGAGAAAGATGAAAGGGGTTTTATTTTTGATCAACTTTTTCACAAAGCTCTACAGATGACCTTTTCATAAGCCTCTACTAACAAAGCTCAAGTAGTTTCCACATGCTAGTTTAAGATCAAAATACAGAAAGATTAAAGACAACATAAACAAATCAGACAAGAGATTGGATCTTAGCCAACACAAGAAGGAAGCATCAGCACAATTCAGGTAGCATTCATGGTTCATTGCTTCATTATAGGCTACGGTTGAAGTTTGTCTTAGTGGATGTTCTCCCTTCTCCTAAGTTTCATCTATAGTATTTGAATATATCTCATTTATCATTCTTTTGGAGATCAATTAAAATTCTTCAAATCTTAATCAGGTTTAAAACAAAATATCCACTCAACAAAAGCGTCAAATGTTGGTTGTATTCCATTCATTAATCATAAAAGCATTGATAAGTACATTCTATGGCATTATAGTCAAAATTTCATAAGAGCAATCTAGCGTTCAATGACTTCTGAGATAACAGATGGAAAATACAACATAACAAAAGGCATAACTCCATTTTAATACTAATCCAACGTGACCAATGCTCAGAGAAAGAAGTGAAACCCTATCTCAAAAGCTACAGCAGCTTCACAAGGAAAAAACATGTCTATTTGTGAATCATAAACAGCTCGAAGCATAAATATGGTGCACTTAGATATTTGAACTATCAGGTTAGTACCAAAAAAGGTAAATAAGAAGAATTTAAAATGTCAATGTATTATTGAGTTACAAACAACCATGTTTATCACAAAGAACAATATCACAAAATAATATCAGCTAGGGAAGAAAAGAGCTCACAG
This sequence comes from Dioscorea zingiberensis, assembly GCA_026586065.1. Classification (NCBI taxonomy): domain Eukaryota; kingdom Viridiplantae; phylum Streptophyta; class Magnoliopsida; order Dioscoreales; family Dioscoreaceae; genus Dioscorea; species Dioscorea zingiberensis. Next base: position 16,738,643 of record CM048819.1, on the reverse strand, counting down.
TAGGGCGACCGTTTCTATCATAATGAACCGCACATCGCTTCAAAACACCAACCTCAGAAAAGAGCTCCTAAAGCAGGCAAAGATATTTGGATGAAATAATCGAAGTGATGGAGAGCTTTAACATCCAAAAGACAGAATTACACATGGATCAAGCAGCCAACCTTTATATCCTCATTTGACACTCTATAATCCAGGTTGGAAATGTATAATTTAGTGCCTGTTTCACCTCCTGCTAAACCAGCAGCTACCATGCTGTCGTTAAACAAATCATGACGCCAAATTGCATCCTTCACTCTGCTGAAAGACTGATGGACATATGCGAACAACCACCCAGATTGGGAGAATTTAGGTCAGCAGTGAGTCAGAAAGCAAGCACATTAACTCCGTGTACTTATAGAAACAAATATCAATGAAGTAGCCAATAATCTTGACAAAATGCATAAGAACATAATCAAACCTACAGCAGTGCAACAGCCACTAGGATTGATGTTCTAGTACGACTGAGTATTAAACCTGAATTGGTTGGCAGGTATAGCAAACAGATAAAACATGGAAGAAGAGAGTTCCACCCATCAAATGCTGCAGATATGCTACTGTGAGAGCTCCAATTGCGAAAATACAATGAGGTGAGCTCCTCTACAGAAGGATCCATGAACTAGCATAAGAAGGCTGTGGTGCCATAGTTCCACATTTATCTAGAGGATTCCTTGGCATTCCTCTCTCAATAGTAACTAAAATGGATATGCACCAAAATTCAAAGAGCCTTCTCATGTTGGTGCTTCATTTGAGCCTCTTCAAACTAAAAAGCTCAGACATCCTCCCTTTCATTTTTGGGTTCCTAAAATTACCAGATTCCTGAACATGCAAAAAAGTGCAATAGTTTTGAGCTTGCCTTAGCAATCTTATAAGGGGATGGCCGTGCATTAACCCCAAGGGGCCCTTGTCGAAGAATACCCCCTGCCCTTCCACTGAAGTTGCCACCTCGCCCATGGCCCAAACCACGCCCACCAACTTGGCCTTGGCCAAGACCTCGGCCCCTACCTCTCCCTCTGCCTCTACCTCTGCCTCTGCCTCTCCCTCTCTCACTTGCATTTTTGTTCTTGATAATATCATCAAGCGACATGTCCAAAGATGTAGCCATTCAATTTAATGATTGAAATTTACAAAGATGAGGAAAATTTGATGATAACCTGCAATTGAGAAGAAAATCATGTCGTTTTCTTGGTGAGTTTTTACTTACATGATCAGATAGAAAAGATAAATAGAAAGAATGAGGCAATCTAATAAAATGAAAAATAGAAATACCATACCAAATCCACATATATTCCAAGAACCTACTCAGGCATCAAACATCAATCAGAAAACACAAGTCAAATAAATAGTATTGGGTTGAAATGAAAACCTATATCAGGACTCCAAATACAAATTCTAACAGATTAAAAACAAAAAACAAAAAACAAAAATCAAGTGCAAAAACAGGTAACAAAAAGGTCATCCCACACTTTCCATCTCTAATTTGATTAACAAAACATCATATAGCCCCTTCTAGTGTTCCTTCCAAGTAACCGCTCCTCCTCCAAACCAGACAAAAGGCCATAACCCAAGCATAATAATGAGTTAAAAAATAAAAAATAAAAAATAAAAAGAAGCAACTATCTCCACCAAAATATATGCTGAACACTAAGCATAGGATGTAAACCTGAAAACAACCCTAAACAGTATCAACACTTCATAGTCAATAATTAATTTCATTTCCGACTTTGCTATTATGAAGGACAATAATGAGTGATCTTATACATTGTTCCATCATATCCAAGGGACTGCTCCACAAACTGCTCCACAATTTTGCATATTACACAAGGAATTTAAGTAGAATATAAATTCATAAAATGACACTCAAATGTTTTGGATCTGAATCCTTCAAACTGATTTGTTTGCAATACTGTTCTTGGCAAAAGCATCAATTATCTCACACTCCACTGGAACAAATCTAGCAATTCAAGAAATTACCCAATTCACACCACATAACTTCTTCAAGTATATGTTCAACAAGTGTTAGCATGGATCAGGAAAAACTTTACTCGCATCCAACTCCGTCCACAAAACCCACATAATTTAATAAAATTGAGAACTTTCGTATTCTCCCCCAAATTCCTACCCAACTTTACAGCCATGAATCCCACTAACAAACAACAATATTAGCAATTAAAAAAGAAAGAAGGAAAGAGGAGATTACCCGCAAGAGACTTCAGCTTCTTGATCGCGGAACCACAAATTAAGAGAGGATATCACAAAGAAAACAACGAGGTTTCCAAGGGACAGATGAAATAAGAATTGAGAGAGATCGGAATTCTTGGAGTAAGAGATCGGTGAAGAATCGGAGAAAGCGAGGAAAGTGGAAACCCTAGTAGAACCAATTCTAGGGTTTGAAGACCAGAACAAGATCGCAGCGGGGTGGAAAATAACTCTCTTTTTACTCGTATATATATATAAAATTTTATATTCCTTATTGGGCCTGGGCCTTGGGCTATTGTGAAAATCTTCAAATACACCCTTATAATTGATAATATTTACAATGTATAGTATAAATAACCCATCAAAAAATATATATATAATTCAACATTAATTTAATTAAAACAAAGAAAAAGAAAAATAAACTTCCTTCATATATTCACATATAAACATGATGTATACAACCATCAAAACTCCAAAAACGCCTACACTACTTCTCTCCTCTATAAACTAAACAGAGGAGGAAGACAACTAACTAAACTAAACTATAAACTAAACTTCAAAGAAACACACAAGAAAGAGAAACCACAAGAGGAAATCAAAGGAGATGATGATATCGAGTTAATGGCCGACAGAGATCGCCGGCCGGCTGGCGTCGAGGCCTAACCGTGACCGAGAGACTTGCCGGGAGAGTTCCCGGAAAACCGGTCTGGTCTCCGGCTCCACCCAAGGATGCAACTGCTCCTTTATCTTCTCATCTTCTTGCTTTATCTTCCTCACTTGGCTATGAACTAGAACAACTTGATCACCTAACTCTTCCATGCTTCTCATCTCCTTGTTCTTCTCCATTGCCATGCTCTTCTTCTCATATAAGTCCTATATATATATATATACAAGTTCATGCGAGGACTTGGCATGAAGAAGATATGGGTGGTTCAACTCTTTAGCTTGGTTAGTTGTGGACGTCTCTCTAACGGACAGTTGGACAAAGGTCAGGTCATTGGCGGTTCAACCAACTCATGCCAATATGACCCTTTTGTGGACTAATTAGTTGGTGTTAATTGATGGTCCAGTCCAACCATAGATTTTTATTTTTTATTTTTTTAAAAAATAGATAAATCATATTTATTTATTACAATAATAATAATTATATGCGGTCTCATATTATATGGCTAATATAGTGTTAGGCATAGATATGGACTGACTGCTTCTATATATGTTTCTTCCAAAGTCCCCTCTCTTATTGCCTCTGCCGGTGTGGGATCCTATGTGAACTGAAGGCTCATTTTAACCATTGTGTGTGCCTCTTCCAATTTTAGTTTTTTTTGCTAGGTTTGTTGTATCAAACTAGGACATTAAAAGAAAACTAATATCACTAATGATTTATAAGAACACACGTTTAGGGCAATCAAACGATCAAGCTGTTCGTGAGCAGCTCGAGCTCGGCTCGGAATTTTGAGCTTTCGAGCCGAGCTCAAGCTTCAATTTCGAGCCGAGTCGAGCTCAATCGAGCTCAGCTCGAAAGCTCAAAATTTAATATTAATATATTAATATATATTATAAAATATTATTAATAAAATTAATAAAAATTAATGAATATTATAATATATGAATAAAATATTTAATATTTAGTATTGATATATAATATATAATGTTAACGAGATTTTTGGTAAGATCTAAGAACCACGTAAACACTTGAATTTATAAGGGTTTTTTGGGGAAAAGATCCAAGAAGATCGAGAAAGAAAGAATCAAGAAGGCAAGACACCAGGGCTTTAACGTGGAAAACCCCTTGAATCGGGGAAAAACCACGGGTCTCCAAGCTTTGGAGAGAGAATTCCACTATTGAGCGATTCTTTTACAAGGAGAGAGAGGGAGGGTGTGGGTACAAGAGGTTCAATCCCCTTTTACAAGTGTGAGGTCTTGGCTATTTATAGGACTTGGTTACAACCTCCTCGGTTTTTTGGGTCGGCTTGTTGCTTCTTCTAGAAGGGTTCATGGCTTCTCGGAAAAGGAAGAAGAGGAGTCTTGTTCGGAAGTTGGTTCGGCAGGCTCTTCGGAATTCTCTTTTGCTTTGGAGACCGTTTGGAAGGCTGTTCGAAAGGCTCTTCGGAAACTCCTCTTCCTTCGGAACTTGTTCAGGAGGCTCTTCTAATTACTCTTCAGTTTGGTCTTTGAAGGTCTCTTCGGAGGGTGCTTCGGGGTTGCCTTCGGAGTGTTCCCTTGGAAGGACTCTTCGGTCTTTTTTGAGATTCGGCTAGTGATCGAGGGTGTGAGATCCTTCCACGTGTCTCTACTGATTTCACCCTTATCATATAATATAAAAAATTAATTTATAAATAAGTTTTTAATTTCAAACTAAATCTGAGATTTCAAAATTATAATTGAGTTCTTAATTTCGAGCTTTCGAAATTAAAATCGGGCCTAGTTTGAGCAAACTTATTCGAGCTAATTTCGAGCTCGAGCTCGAGCTTGGCTATTTCGAGCCGAATTCGAGCTGGGCCCAGCCCGATCAAGCTCGGCCCGTTTACAGCCCTACACACGTTGTTTCAATTTTTTGAAAACATCGTTTATTTCTCCCAAACTATATATTTTAGGTGATTGTCATTATCGTAAACTCCCACCCTTTCTTCAGGGTTTTAATCCATCTAACCATGATTTGAGTCACATTTTTTTTTATAACATAGAGGATAAACCTCTCCACACAGGGACATCAAGGGGCGTGGCTTTAGATGACGAGCACCCTTAACCATTCACCGTGCGCGTATAGAATATATGGGGACTTAAACCTGGGAGCTTGTGCTCACCAAATAAATTACCCAACTGCTCCCTCCGTTAATGAGACGAGAATTCGATCATGAAAACTTTATTTTCCAAGTGAATTACCCAACGCATACTGTTGGACCAATGGTCCTTTGGTTTATTTGAATCACAATATTTGGCTAGATTAGACGCGCGTGAATATGACTCAATGTTTGGATTCCACGTGTATGTAACCTTTTGGGTTTTAATTAGATTTTCTAATGGTACGGGTACATAATTGGTTATATATGTTACATGTCGAATGGCTCAAATGATTTTGAGTGGGGTTTCACGAATATACTGATGTATGTAACTGAAGATATTTTGCGGGCCGGTTTGGGATTTTAGCCACTAGTTGATGGGATCTGGGGAGTGTGTATTAATAGATTTAATTAAGGTTTAATGGTTGAGCTAATCCTTATTTAATTAATTCATCATTATGGATGAATTGACTATGTACCTAATTCTGTTCCTATGATTGATCTAATTCATGGCGTAGTGTCTCAAAACATGTGAGGCTAAAATTCGTTGGACTCTAATATAAAAAAGAGTCCATGTTTCACATGACACGTGTCAAGTAGAGTGGATTGAATGATTTTGTTTTTTATTGATTCATTAATTGATGTTCATTCCACCTGCATGCTACGTGTATGATCCACTCAGCTCTCTTTGATTGACGTACAAATAAAAGATCTAATCTCATGTTTACGTATCTTGTAAGTTTTATAGTGTTTTGAAAAAAAATCATAATTTATTCAGGTAAAAACAAAGACATACTATTTGATGATAATTGGAACCTATTCCTAAATCAATCAATCAATCAAAATAAAATATTTGTTGGAGTATGTGACTCATATTTACTATAAGCACAATAACAAATAGACAAATACCGAAATGAGAGACTCCGAAAAAGATTGGGGGTGCGGGGGCAACGGCCCCATAATACGATATGGTATGATACAAAGAGTAATTTTATAATTTTCATATATCTAAAGTCTATTATAAATACACATGATATAACCCTAATTTTCATATAGTAAAATTTCCACCGCTTGCTTTCGTGGATGTAGGAGACACATTGTCGAACTCGAACGATGTAAATTCTTGGTGTAACTGTTTGATTTACCATCAACAATTAATAATATTAGTGTGAAACAATAAATTTTTATATATTTTTTTAAAATTAAAGTCAGAAGATTTGAATGATATTGTCAAACAAACTTGTGATCAAACTTAGTCTACAGGAAGCAAAAGCTTCCAACTTGTCATGTTCTTCATGGAACTTGCTTTCAAAGTTTGAATGTGACCACAAGGTTTGATTTGGCTCATTTGAGGTGGATTCATGACACACATGTTCACATTTTAAAGGAGATTAGTTAATCAAATTAATGATACGTCTAGAACTCTAGCTCTAATAACCATATGAAACCTCTTCTTGCTTGATGTCATGTCCATAAGTCCATTGCACCATAAATTAACATCAATAATTCATCTTTGTTATTTATTTATTTTTGGAATTAAATTCACAATTAAAGTTAATTTGTCAATTTCCAAGTCGTTTATGTTGAAATCGAATCCTTCTAAAATTAGAATTTCTGGAAAATATGCTCTCAAGCACTTTGACATGAAAAAAAAAAATCTAGTGTATGTCTGAATGGATAAAATTATTAATTAAAATAATTGAAGACACTAATAAGTAATTTTAATAGAATTGTGCTAAAATTATATTATATTATTAGCGAAATTTGGTTATGTAAATGGGTTTGGATAGAGTGAAATTAGTATTTAATTTATGCTTTTCAAAAACACTTATGACATAAGTGATTTTATAAATAAAATAAGCAGTTGCGTGTTTGGACTCTCATCTATATAAGCACCTGTGTTGTAGACTTGTAGTTGATATCATATCATATCATATATTTTAGGAAAATTCTATTATATTTAGATTTATAATAATAATAATAATAATAATAATTTGTTATTATTGATTTATTTATTTATGAATTATGTTTTCCTCTTATTATTATATAATGATAGAGATTGGTTTGGAGGGACACGTGGAGTCAACCCAGCATGACACGTGGAAAGATCTGAACCCTCGGTTTTTTCCAACCAGTTCGTCATGACATCACCTCGGTTATACACCTCCTCAAGTCAGTAGACAGTCTCACCTCCACAACTTCATGAACGCCCCCTCGGGCAGCCACAAATCCATCCCTCCTCGGATTTATAAAGCAACTACTCCTCGGTTTCGAGGAGAAGACTTCCTGTCTGGAGCCCATGTCCTCACTAACATAACATACCGAAGCACCCTACAGCCAAAGGATCTGAGGAAATTACCGAGGAGCCTTGAGTCCTTCTAGAAGAATTAACAGCCGAGTTGGGGAATCCGAAGAAGGCACACATGAAACCTATGAATAGCAGATACCTCACACCAGTCAGGGAACTTTCCCTTTGGACACTCACTGTCTCTCTCCTTCTCCCTCAACCCCCTTTATCTCTCATGTACACCAAAAAGCATGATAGTGGATTTCTTTCTCCCAAATGGAAAACCCGTGGTTTTTCCCCGATTTGTGGGGTTTCCACATTAAAATCTTGGTGTTCTTTCCTTTGGTTGGCTTATTCTTGATTTTTCTTGAGTTTTCCCCAAAAACCCCTTACAAATTCAAATGTTAGCCGAATTTGAGAATCTTTCTTAAATTTGAGTTAACATATAACATTAATTATTTGAAGTTTTTTCGGTTAATAAACGGCTTAAGCTCTTTATCATCATCTTAAGCTATTTAATAAGAGTAAAATCGAGAAAATACACTCTTAATAAAAATAATAAGCAAAAACTCTGAAAAATGCATGTTTAAGCAAAATAATAGGCAAAAACCCAAAAAATAAACAAAAGCACTAAACGGGTTGTGGGATGAAAATGCAGAAACCTCGCCGGAAACGGAAATCTCCCTCAAGCTTGTTGGAAATGCAATGAAAATGTAGAAAACTTATTGGCCAAGCAAAAGAAATGGAGAGGCAATGTGACTGGGTGAGAGATCTCCCGCCAAAGCAACCAACAGAGACGGGTAAAATTGTCATTTTTCAAAAAGCATAACAGTTCACTCACATGAGGTAACGGCGTGGAAGAATCTTAAAAAGTAAGGACTAACAAGGAAATTGAAAGTTAAACGGGCCGTAAAATAAGTTTAGAAATATATTGGGGGAATGAACGGTAATTTTCTCTATTAATAATAATAATAATAATAATAATATTGTAATTTCACATTCTTGTTTTGAGATTCGCAAGCAGAGATCTCGGCTAAACACCACAGTAGCACTATTGTTATCCCGGCGAATCCACGAACTCCTCTAGGAACCCGCCATTGACGAGAGCTCAGGCTATGAAGCCATTCTCAACGCTCTCACTCGGCCCTCCATTGCATTACCAATGGCCTCTCCTCCAAACCAGTGTTGGCATGGAGAAACACAACTCCTGTTTCCTCGTCACTCTCTGGTCTTGAGCACGCCCATAAGATGTTTGCCATTTTGCCGCATAGATCCAACCATGCTTGTAATCACCTCCAAAGCCCCTGCATTGAGCAAAAGTTCATCATGGGGCAGTGAAATGCAGATATCTAGCTTTTGTTTAACCTCCCGGTAAAATCTTCTACTCTTAAAAGTGTTTTTATGGTAATCATTTTGTTTTTTTTTGAACTTTTATTTAAAATTGCTTTTCATGCATTCTTTTGTGCACTTTTTAATATTGTTAGCTGTAATATTTCTATTATATTAATAATTTATTGATTAAGTTTTTTTCCATATTTTTAACTGTAATATATAGTAAATGCACAGCGCAATGCTCCTAAGAAATATACAACTGTAAGAAAGAATGTTTCTTTTGATGCTTAATATAAGATTACAATTTTTCTTTTTTTAATTTTTATATGCATACAACATATGTATGTTTAAGATTAACAAACAGTCTCATATGTTTAATGTGGCAGGGTAATAAGTAGGTGCAATTCTGGTAACTTGTTTCGGTGCGATTAATCCTCTGTTGAAACTGATTTTTCCTCCACAAATACTATCTAAACCCAATAAGCAAATGGAGAATAAAAAATTGGATACCAGGATCCTTCAGGATTTAATGATCTTTAATTCCATTTCCAGGTTCAGCTTATGTTTAACATCATATTTTGTCAAGATTACTTGAAAGCATTCATCAAGAGGGATATCATCATTCATATTGAACTGAGTGAACATGAAGTACATACCTATCTACTTTGAACATGAAGTACAAATCATATATGTCTGCTTACTTTTCTACGCATAATCGAATTAAGATTTGTTAGAATTTATAAAAAGATTAAATGGTGAACAGAATGTATATTTCACCTCCACATTATTTCACTCAGGTTTCAGATATTTTATTGGATTCAGATCTTGTTACAGTTTGCCAAACAGTCTGGTGAATCTTCATTTTATCATCTGTTTATGATGTTTGGTATATTAGCATTGCCTCTGGAACCATAATAGTTCTTCGGCTTGCTAAATGGTGGTATTTAGGTTATCTCCTGAAGATGAAGGATACCAAGTCATGTAGTTTGCTACACATGGTGATAGATAAAAGTTGCAAGGTTCTTTTGGTTCTGAATTTAATTAGGATCAGCCAAGAATTGCAAGTTTTTCTTTTTTCTGATATTGAAGAGATTAGCCTTTGTATATTATACTTGATTTCATTGACAATGAAATTGTTTTCAGTTATCAAAAGAGAAGTATGGATCCTTATTCTTTGGTGCTTATGCATTTGGTTGGCACTATTCTGACCTCAAGTAAGTCTAGAATCTTTATCTAGTCAGTCCAAGTGTCTGGTTCCAAGATGCAAACTTAGGCTGAGATGCAGTATTGTGACATACACCGTCGTCAGGCGTCAGACAAGATACAATAGCTAAAGCTACACCGTAGCTCTACGTATGGCAAATTTATAAGCACACCCTGTTTTGCACATGCCTTACATTCTAACTTTTGTGACATTCCCTCTCGTATATATACATATATACATATATACATATATATTTATATATATAATAGTTATGGAAAATTATGCACTCCTATAAAATAGTTTATTTGCATCATTACCTTATGAAATTTGTAACTAGAAGTATACCCCTGGAAAACTCATATATTTACATTTATATCACTCAAGTAATGTCTCTGTAAATATATAACTTTAAGGCACCCTTAGGAAGAGTGGCAATATCCTAGTTCTGGTTAAGGGGCCTAAAGAAGGAACATGATGTGTTGTAGGCAAAATGTTCAAAATGGAATCTGAGTCATGTTTTGGGTGTGATCCACAGGACATGCATTTCTGGTGTCTTTCTTTCCAATGGATGCATAATGATAAGGCCAAATTATATTACTTTGTGTTAGGAATACAAACATAGTCCCACACTATTATTGGAGGAGAAGTAAAGGGGCTTATATAGTGTAGACCCATCTCCATTAGTGTGAGATCTTTTGGGTTGAATCCAAAAACAAAATCACGAAGACTTAAGCCCAAGTGGACAATATTATTAAATATTAGAAACCCAAGGAGCTTGTTAGAAATTTGATTATATATAACCTTCAACCACTCTTTGATAACTAAACAACAAGCAGATAGAATTCCGAGCATTCTGATTGAGAAGAAAAAACAATTAAAAACAATTCAATAGAGGAAGAAGAAGCTTTAAAAAACCAAAGGAAATTCTTGTTCCCTTATCTTAAACAAGCGAGCTGCTTCTTGGAATTGAGCCATGCTATAGCTCCTCTGTTTAAAGGTAGCCACTAAGAAAAGAATGGTGTAAGTGATGCTTTAGTTATTTCAGTAGTGCAAACCACGTAGTTCTTATTCATTTTACCAGTGTGCATCCACTAGAGAAAAAGAGGTAGGGATTGAAAGTACCATAACATACCACTTTATCTAAAGAAGTTTCTTAATTTCAATTTCTAATTTTGTTAGTTATGGGTTACTTGGGAAAATGGTTGTGAACTGATTGCTATTCTAGTTAATCTTGAGGACAGTGGAACATGAATAAATAGTATATTGAAATTATAAAGCTAACTAGAATAGAAAGATAGGCCCGGGGAAATGTGTTTGATGCTGCTTGGAAGACACTCCTCTTTCTCTCTCTCTCTCTCCCTCTCTCTATTAATATCTCTTCTTCAAGATGCTTGCAAAGAAGTGCATAGCCTGGACAACTGTTGCCTTGCTCTTAGATAATATAGAAGGCAAGCCAGAGAGGGTGTGGAGAAGGGAGGACAGATGGTGACTATGTTCTCTAGACAAGGAAGGAAGCTGCAACGGTACAATGACAATGGTCATCGTCTTGTTGTCGGGTGTGTTCCTCTTAAGTTTTCATCTACAACAACTTTTATGCTGTGCTTAGATTGAAAGAAAATGAAGGATTGATAGGAAAAGAATCAAAAATGTTTTTGATATCTAAACTAGGAAAAATGAACTTCATAATGCAGGTGCATTCCTTATAGAATCAAGATGGACAAACCAATTGAGGAAGTGGAGATTCTGGTCATCACTTCTCAAAAAGGCCATGGAATGATGTTCCCAAAGGTATATTACAGATAGTAGTTCAACAGCATTATTTAATTGATCGAATGTTTAAGTGAACGCATACGTTTGATAGGGTGGATGGGAGGTTGATGAGACCATGGAAGAAGCTGCATGTAGAGAGGTAATGGAGGAAGCTGGAGTGCAAGGAGATGTTGAGGTTAGTCATATAAAACTATGAATTATATAACTTATAAGAGTTGTCGTACGTAATAGGCTTACAATGTAATGCTCTATGACAGTGTATGCTTGGTAGATGGGGTTATAAGAGCAAGAGACATGATATCTTTCATGAAGCTTTTATGTTTGCTTTGAATGTCACTGAAGAACTTGTTCAATGGCCCGAAATGGTTTCAAGAAACCGGAAATGGGTAAGAAAATTAATCTAATTTCATCTCGCTCTCTCTCTTTTTATTTGTTTGAATTGAGTGGTGAGAGTTATGTTTGTTTGATGATCTCTTGTTAATTTGGTGATTATGGTGACTTCATTAGGTTGCAATTGAGGAAGCAAGACAAGGATGCCAACCTGAATGGATGAAAGAAGCATTGGAAACATTGGTTTTGCTTCTCTCTATAACTGGCAAATGTTGAGGTGTTAGGGTGTATATTATTATTAATGTACATATATCTGCATCAGAAATTAGAGGAAATATGTCTCCATTTAATTCTTTTTTCTGCAATAAATACATAAATCTTCTATTAGCTTTCTCTTCTCCAATCTTTGTCTCGCATTTGTTTTCATGATTTTTTAAAAATAATTGCATATATAACCCTGCACTTGGTTTTTGAGGGGAACAAACAATTACAACTATTGCAAGGACATGCTGGTTGTTACTGCAAAAAACCAAAACCCTAGATTTTATAATACACCATTTCTTTTAACTTGACGTTAATTATGGACATTTCTTAAATACTGTGAATGAGATAAAAAAAAAATCACGCTAGGTTTTGGTGTCTAAATTTAATTATCCATATGTGATTTAATGAGAGGGTTGGTCTAGACAAATAAGTTGTAAATGGACTAAGCTTGATTGGGCTGTGCCTAGCGCTCAACCTCAGCTTGAAATTGCTTAACTCGAGCTCGAGCTCAAAATTAGCTTGAATAAATTTGTTTGAGCTCGGTTCGATTTTAATTTTGAAATCTTGAGCTCGGCTTGATTTAGTTTGAAATAAGAGCTCGATTATAATTTTAAAAGCTCGAGTTTTGCTTGATTTATCTTGAAATTCAAAACTTATTTTTAAGCTAATTTTTTCTATCCTTCTAGACTTTGTTTATGTATAAATATAAAGAAAAAAAATAAAAAAAGAAATATACCCCATTGGATCTTGATCTTGACTAATTAGGATTTTGAAAACAAATAAACAACCATCTGGTTGTATCCCCAGATAGATCAAGGATATATATAGCCTGAGAACAAATCTCGAGGCAATAAAAAAATCACCAAATTGAAATTTGGATAAAAAATTAAAATAAAATAAAATAAATATATATAAAAATAATAAAATTAGTCAAACAAAATTTTGGTCTTATTGGCTAAATCAAGAAAGAAATCAATCAAGCCAAATCAAAATTTAAACCAAATTCAAATAAAATACAAAAATAAAAAAATATATATAAAAAAATCAAGAAAGAAAACAAATAAATCAATCAAGCCAAATTAAGATTTAAATCAAATCAAGAAATAAAGAATTCAGTCAATCAATCAAAGCCAAATAAAAATCAAACCAAATTAGAATCAATCAATCAAACCAAATCGCAATTTCAGTAAAAATTCAAATTCAAATTCAAATGAATAAATAAATAATAAACAAAAAGTGAATAAATCAATCAAGCCAAATAAAAAAAAAATCAAAATCAAACCAAATTGGAATCAATCAGTCAAAATCAAAATTCAAATTCAACTAAATAAATAAATAAATAAATAACAATAATAATAACTAAATAATATATATATATATAAAAATAATATTAATGTAAATAAAATAAAATAATAATAATAATTAAAAAAAAGAAAATAATAATAATAATAATAATAATAATAATAATAATAATAATAATAATAATAAAAGAAAAAAAAGAAGAAAAAAAAGGGAATCAATCAAATCAAATGAAATTGGAAAGTGGTGGCTGCGAGGGATTGGAGGCAAAAATAAAAAAAATCAAAATTAAAGGAGCTGATATATAGAAGGGAGGCAGGGAGAAATGAAAAAAAAACGAAGGAGAGAGAAAAAGAGTTAGAGAGAAAAAGAGCACAAGGTACACCCTCTTCCACCCTTTCTATGAAACCTAACCCTCCTGGCTGCCTCTGGCCGTGGATGCCGAGCAGCCGTCTCTGAACAAGCCCGCTGCTGACGCCGTCACTGAACAAGTCCGACGCCAACGCCGCCGCTGAGCAAGCCTGCCGCCAACACCTCTCCGCCAGGCCCTTGTAGCTGTTGGAGAAAGTAGAGTTCCGTCGTTCAACCTCAGCCAAGCACGGACGCGACCCTATATCTGATGGCCTTGCCGAAGGATATAGGCTCGGGTCCGTACATAGGCCTTAATACCACAAGAGATTGAGTCCGTCGCCATCATCGAAGACCATGGAAGGTTGCCCCAAGGTGCTGCCATATCCATCGCCGGAGGCGTCATCACTGAAGCCTCGCCCTGTCAGAGTTCCACCGAAATCCTGACTGCCCACCACCGCTCTGATTGAAGAAGATGTCCTGATGGCGATCCTGTCCCAAAAGCCTCAGTTGCTGAATCCACCGTCACTAACGCCGCTGGAGAAGGAGCAAAACGAAGGCCTCGTTGTCACCATGATAAGGCCCTTCGGATCTGATCCAACAATGGGTTACGTGGGTCCCAACTCCATCAACGAGGCCAAGTTTCAGATAGGATCCAATCAAAGGTGATCATAAGTTGGACCTCACACACAAGAAAAATATGAAGATGAGCAATTTGCAGCTGAAGGGATTTCATCCATGGTCCTCATTAGGATGGGAGAAATTATTGAGGTTTACTCGGGATGCTGTTGGTGTCATTGTCGGTCTGAATGCCATGATTTTAACAAGAAGGCTAGTAGTGTTGACAGAGAAGATGTACTCACCTGCAAACCATCGGCGATTAAAGAAGTTATTTGATGGAAAAAAGGGCTTTCAAGTTCGCTGCAGAAATCAGTAAGCAAGGAAGCATCTTGAAGCTATTCCAGTTTATTAAGAGATTGCTACTATGATACTGCCACTGTTGTCACTGTGCTGCTGCTGTTATACAGAAGTTGAGGGAGAAAATAAAATGCTAAAGTTGAAGGATTCAAGGTTGCTGCAGAAATAAAAAAGGATGATGATGTTATATTGAGAAGATGTGTTATTGTAAAACCTTTGATAAAACATTCCAATGTTGTGTAAAATGCTTAGTTGTATAATCAACACACAACTTGTTCGATAAAATGCTTGAATAAACATTCAAGGTTCGAAGCTTGTTTACACATGGTTCATGAGCTTAGAGAAATGAATGGATTAAACAAACACCACAAGAAGCAACACAACCGTGGAATAATATCAAATTTGGATGTTTGCCCAGTTAATAATATTGTCTTACCAATATGAAATGTGATGCAATAGGGCTTTGTTATCCAGATAAATGAGGATGTCCTCTTCATTATCAGCAGTAGCAGAATTCATGAACAAACCAGAATTGTTGCAATAAAATCCAAGGTGCATGAGATCTCAGCTGCTGCAACTTACGAGAGCTATGAAGAAAATCAAGGAGATGGAGAAGAGATGCTATTTCATTTTATCAAAGAGTTGTTGCTGCAACTTCATGATTAGATATAATGTATGGAGATGTATGATTAAAAACAATGTTCCAAAGCTTAAAGTGCCTATAAGAGTTGTTTCCTGACAGCATTCATTGTAGAAATTTGGACCAAGTGATGAAGATCAGATTGCTGTAAAGTAAAGAATCAAGCTTGGCTGGAACATAGGAAGGAAATTGGTGACAAAGTTCTTGTTTTAGCTCATGATGGGAATGAGATTAAAATAAAATAAATAAATAATTTTTTTTGAGAAGCTGGAGCCATTCCTTGTTGAAGCTATTAATAATATGATTCTTTTGAAATACGGAAAACATAGAGGCAAGAGAAAATGCAAAGAATTACCCAACTCCCCAACGTTGTCATTGTGGAAGGAATTCAAAAAAATAAAAATAAAAATAAAAAAAGGGAAAAGAAGCAAAGAAGCAAGTGGAGCCAATAGCATGGGGCCCACACACATGGCATAATCATTAGCCACTTTTGTTGACTTTCCATAAATTATCAAGAAATTTCATGGACAAGTTGGATGATAATAAAAATCAGTGGTTGATTACAATAAAAGAATTGAAAGAACAAATCTCGAAGTGGCAAATCTCGAGGTAATAGTGGATTACTCACCTCGAGGCGATCGATGAAATCCAAATCTCAAAGTGGCGACAGTGGAGTACGGATCTCGAAGCGGCGATGAATTACTCACCTTGAGGCGGCTAATAAATACGCATCCCAAAGCGACGCATATCTCGGGATGACAATAAAATATTCATCTCGGGAGGGTCGATAAAACATAAAATTCTAAAGTGATGGCGGCGAAGCAGGCATCTTGAGGCAGCCAATGAAATATACATATAAATATATAAATAAATGATATACATATGTATTACAAATATGTGTAATAAAATTATGATTTTGAAAATAAAATGAAATTACCTTTTTTTATTCATTGCCTTTACTTGTACTTTTGCCCTTAATCGGAGGTTCCCGCAATCTTCTTCGGGGTAATTAATAATAGAGGCTTGCCTCCATTAAGAATGGAAGAACCCACAGATAAAAAAAATATGATATTTGTGTTTCGATGTATCGCCTGGTGTCTCTTCACAGACACGATGCCAGGCGGGTATTTTCGATCCCACAAATTCTGGCACGCCCGGTGGGGACTCATTCCACCTCCCATCTTTGAGGCAAAAGTACAAGTAGAGGCTTATGAACTTTGTAAGGGGACAACTACATACAAGATCTCTCCTGCAATTGGAAGTTTGACATCCATAGAAGTCATAATAGTGCCACACCTTCCACACATGGGACGTCGGCCTAATATGCTTTTCTTGGTCTGATATGAAGATCCAATGGTAAAGAATCACAGACTTTCATTTTGTAGAGGTTACCCCAGCCCAGCTTGAGGGAGTAGTTTCTACAGAAGAAGACAATGAGCGCATCTTCAAAAGGTTTGTCAGAAGGGAATCTTCAAACCTTCTAAAGGCTTGCAAAAAAAAATAAAAATAAATAAATAAATCAAAAAAATAAAAATAAAAAAAAGAAAAAAGAAAAGGAAAGACAAAAAAAAGGAAAAGAAAAGAAAATAATAAAAAAAAGAAAAAAGAAGAAAAAAGAAGAAGAAATATTATCTAGGGTGCACCTACTAAGGGATGAAGGTTTCAAATTAGAAGCTACACTATGTCTTCTTTCAAAGTTATAAAAATATTGAAATGGGTTCTTTCAAACCCCTTAGGTTGGCTAGAATGAACTCAACTGCTGCAGGGTTATGACCTTAACCGGATGAATATAAAGGCGGTAGGTTTCCAAAATGTCACCATAACAGAGGGTTCTCCATAAAAGAGCCCACTCGGCATTAAGGAAGCCGCAATCGATAAGATGACGCTGAGTCCATCGAAAGTCAAAAGTCAAAATACAAAAAAGGGGAAATTTAGAAATACACATAATTTGGATGGTCATTGAGGCCCGAGGAGGCTCATCAAACACACTATTCACAGGATGCCACATAAAGTGCAATGGAGTTCTAAAAGGACATAAAAGAAGAAGGATTAAGTCAAGTGCCACACAGGGGGCAGGGAACGGGAGTTGACCTTCAACAACAAATGTTCATAAAAGGAAGGATATTGAGGATGAACACATTTTCCTTCCAACCCAAAATCCTCCTTAAATAATTTTCATAAGAAAAATGGATATATAAATTCATATCATTTGGATGAACAATGAGGCCCGAGGAAGCCCACTACTTGTACCATTTACAAGATCCTGGGGGCATAAAAGAAGAAGGATCAAGTCACGTGCCACACAGAGGGCAAGGAATATGAGTTGACCTTCAACGACAAAATGTCCCTAGAAGGAAGATAATGAGGATGGGTCCATTTTCCTTCTAATCCAAAATCTTCTTTAAAGGGATGTACAAATTCATATCATCTAGATGGTCATGGAGGCCCAGGGGGACCCTCCATATGCATCATTCACAAGATCTGCATAAACTGTGATGGAGTCCTAGAATGACATATGAAAAGAAGATTCAAGTCACATGCTACACATGGGGCAAACAATGGGGCTCGAATCTCATGTTCCTAGAAGGAGGGATCGTGAGGATAAACCCATTTTTCTTCCAAACTACATTCCTTCTTAAGGTAATTTCAACAAATGAAAACATGCAATATGTAAATACAACAACAATTGGTTAGCCTAGTGACATATCAACTTGAAGGCATGCAAAAGTTGAATAGTGTTATCCCTCGGCATAAAGAAAAGTTCAAGCCAGTGGAACAAAGAGGAAACTCAGGCCCCTGTCCTTGAGCAACCCACAACAATGATCCGACAAGTGACATGACAGATGGTCGTTATTGAATTGAAATAAAAAGAAATCGACTCAAAAAAAATAATACTTATCTCAAGGAGTATAATGTGGATTGGTACTTGGCTCACCTTATGACAACTTGTGGGTATACAAATAGAAATTTGTGCAAGCCGGGGTCAGGAAGCTCGCTATCCAGCGTAGGGGAAATAAAATCCTCCATCAACCCCCATAGAAGAAAAGACATTTCATCCGACATCAACCGCGGGGATGCGGAAAGCGGCAATGGAGAGTGAGGATCTTGAAGCAACAACATTCTCAAAACCCAAGTGATGAGGTATGCATCCCGATGCAGTGTAGCACACATCTTGAAGCAACACAGATCCCAAGGTGATGATGAAACACTCATCTCGAGGCAGCTGATGAAAATACAAATCCCAAGCGATGAAGTGTGCATCCTGATACAGCGAAGCACACATATCGAAGCAGCATAGATCTCAAGGTGATGATAAAACGCTCATCTCGAGGCAGCTGATGAAAATAAAAATCCCAAGCGAGGAGGTGTGTATCCCGATTCAGTGAAGCACACATTTCGAAGCAGCATAGATCTCAAGGTGATGATGAAATGCTCATCTCAAGACAGCTGATGAAAATTTAAATCCCAATAGCGCAAATCTTGAGACATGGTGAAGCACATATCTCAAGATAGTGAAAATATAAATCCCAATGGCGCAAATCTCGAGGCATGGTGAAGCACACATCTCAAGATGGCCGATAAAAATATAAATCCTGAAACGACACAAGTCTTGAGGCAGCAATGGAGCACACATCTCAAGACGGTCGATGAAAATATAAAAGCGACCATGAATCTCGAGACGGTGATGGAACTCGCATCTCGTGGTGACTAATGAAATGCAAATCATACAAATTCAGTGATGAAGCGTGTATCCCACGGCAGCAGAGCACGCATCTTGAAGCATCACAACTCTCAAGGGGGTAATCAAGCATGTATCTCGAGAAGGCTGATGAAATACAAATATCAAAGCAACAAGAAATCTCGAGGCAATGATGAAAGATGCATCTCGAGATGGCAACAATCCCAAAGCAATGAAGTGTGCATCCCAAGCAAGTGAAGCACACATCTCGAAGTAGTTCCAATCTCAAGACCTTGATGGAATACACATATCAAGGCAATTAAAACAAATATAAATCTCCAAGCAATGAAGTGTGCATCCCGAGGCAGTGAAGCACACATCTAGAAACATCACAAATCTTGAGGGGGCAATGGAGCACACATCTCGTGGTAGCTGATGAAATACAAATATCGAAACAACCATGGATTTCGAGGCGACGATGGAGTGCGAATCTCAAAACGACTGATAAAAATATAAATTCCAAAATGGTACAAATCTTGAGGCATGGAGAAACACACGTCTCAAGATGACTGATGAAAATATAAATCCTGAAATGACGCAAGTCTTGAGGCAGCGATGGAGCACACATCTCAAGATGGTCAATGAAAATATAAATCTCAAAGCAGCCACAAATCTTAAGGCGCCGATGTAGTACGCAACTTGAGGTGGTGATAAATCCCAAAGCAAAAAATATGTATCCCCAAAACAATTACAAATCTCAAAATGATGAAGTGTGCATCTCGAGGCAGTGAAGCACACATCTTGAAGCATCACAAATCTTGAATCATGATGAAGCACGGATCTCGAGACAACTGATGGAAATACAAATCTTAAAGAAGTACGTGTGCATCACGAGGGAGTGAAACACACATCTCAAAGCAACACAAACACCTGATGTTGCCCGAGAATACAATTCCCGAGGTGACTGAAGAAGAATACAAATCTTGAGGTGGCTTTCCTTGGCATATATCACTTCAAGAGCTAATCTCATATATGAAGAGTTTGGATAAAACTAGTCTAAAGGTGTTACTTGACTTTCAAATCATAAAAGCTGAAATAGAAAGTCAAAAATGATAGAAGACATCAAAGTTTATCATGAAGCTCCATAAACCTTTTAGAAGGATGGGGGCAAGCTATGATGCATATGTCATCTGAAATCAAATGAAAAAAATATATGACATAAATATTTTGATACAACCGTTCGGCTATGTCAAATAAAGAAAATGAAAATTCTTCACTTGGGTTCTCAGACGCTCATAGCATGAGATCACCAATATATATGAAATATCTCACTTGGGTTCTCAGACGCTCATAGCATGAGATCACCAATATATATGAAATGTCTCACTTGGGTTCTCAGACGCTCATATAGCATGAGATCACCAATATATATGAAATGTCAAACTTGGATTCTCAGACGCTCATATGATGAGATTACATAGGAAATATGAAATTGTCATACTTGTATCCTCCATTGATGAGGTCAGGTAAAATATGACACTCGAAGTTTCGCATATTCCAACAATGGAGCCGAGACTTCTAAGAAAATTCACTTGGGTTCTCACACACTCATATGATGAGATCACCAAGATATATAAATGTCAAACTTGGGCTCTCAGACACTTATATAATGAGATCACCAAGGAAATATGAAGTGTCAAACTTGTATCCTTCTTTGATGAGGTCAGGTAAAATATGACACATGAAGTTTCACACATTCCGACAATGGAATCAAAATTTCTATAATATATATATATATATATATATATATATATATATATATATATATATATGAAAAAAAAAGAAGAAGAAAGCCTCTTTGCTTGGGTTCGCAGACGTTCATATAATGAGATCACCAAGATATATGAAATGTCAAAGGATTCTCAGACACTCATATAATGAGATTACCAAGGAAATATGAGACGTCAAACTTGTATCCTCCATTAATGAGGTCAGGTGAAATATGACGCTTCTAGAAATAATGAAATAAAAAAAAAATCCTCACTTGGGTTCTCATACACTCATATGATAAGACTACCAGGGAAATATGAAATGTCAAACTTGTATCCTCCATTGATAAGATCAGGTGAAATATGACGCTTCTACTGGGGGACGACTTCGGGGACACCCAGGCGAACTGAAGATGATACCTAAAAGGGAGGCTCGAAGGATATGAGCAGATGAACCTTAATAGGAAATTTGAAAACTCTTATATATATCGAGCCAGATCATGGGCCCTCTATGTAACCGCTTATCTTTAAATAAAAGAATGTGGTTTATCCACTTTTCTCAAAAAAAAAAAAAAAAAAATGATGAAATGAAGAAGATCCTCACTTGGGTTCTCATACACTCGTATGATGAGATCACCAAGGAAATATGAAATTTTAGACTTATATCCTTTGTTGATAAGGTCAAGAATAAATACATATTTGAAGACCCGCAGCAAGTGCATCCAAACTATGAAAAATTCAAATCACCATAAGAAATAGAAGCCATAAGTACAATCCTTGATGATGTTGAAGAGGAAAGTACTAGAAGCAAAATGGAAGACTTCACCCTCAAAATGCTAGAGGAAGATTGGAGCCAACCACATGAGAAACTTTCAGGGGGCAAATCATAAGGCCTTCAGATAAAGTGAGGAGCCCTAAGATTCACCCTCATAAATGTGATGTCTTTCATATGAAAAAGCGAAAGAAATTATGCACGATGTATACTTCGTGATATGTAGGGCACATCAATATGGGCCTAAAATGCGACTTAAGATTAAGTGCATGAGATATTTGAGCCAACCATGATGAGAGATTGCATTGAATATTCTAAAAGAAGCTATCTGTGCCAAATAGATAGAGATCAACATCCAAATCCAAAGAAATATGCCTCCAAAAATAAAAGGGACTGATATGATAAGTTCCCTGAAATGCTACGGGATTATCGTATACCATGCATAATCCACGGCAAATTCTTTGGCATTCGGAACTGAAGCAGTCATGCCCCTCAAAATCAAAATGATATTGCAAAATGGAATATCAAATGAAAACAATACTCGATTTGGCCTAAATGAACTAGACTATCTCGACAAAAAGAGGATAGAAGTACAATAGATTCTTGAAGTCTATAAAGTAAGGATGTCATAAATGGGCTTAATTCCGGACATTTACAAAGTAAGAGAAGGTTCTAGTCCCGAGGAGACCTATCATCACTAACTAATGAATGTGCCGAGGGTAAAAAAAAAAAAAAAACTAGGAATGTCCATATGCTGTGGAGATCAGCTTAATGACGCCAATGGAGAAAGACTAATGCCACCCATCAATTAAAAAATATTTGCCTATGACAGAACATCTGGCTCCTTGTGAAAGGTAGACCGGACATGTAGAGTCAAATGTACTTTCTGAGGCAAACACATTGACTTCCCATGTTTGAAAAAAAAAATGAATGATGACCACATGTCTCCCCCCAAAAAAAAAAGGCCCGGCCGTGAATTAAAAAAAAAAATTCCTATGTTCATACTTCTCCCTCTCAAACAAATTTCGTGAGAGAAGTATGAAGGGGGCATTTGTTTGTGTATAAAAAAAAGTGGTATATGGTTTGATCCCGAGGCGATCTAGGAAAATACAAATCCCGAGGCAAGCCAATGGTATAAATCCCGAGATAGCCAAAAATAAATCCCGAGGAAAATCTCAAGTCTTAAGATAACCCGCAAATATATCTTGAGGCAAGTCTTAAATCTAAAGATGGCCCGAGAACCGATCTTGAGGCAATATGGGGAAATATAAATATATTTCCTGAAAATAATAATAATAATAATAATAAAATCAAATCAAATCAAATTAAAATGTGAAAGAATTAAAAAAAAATCAATCAAATAAAAAAACCAATCAAATCAAATTGGCCAAGAAAGGAAAAAAATCAATCAATTCAAATTAAAATTAAAAGATTGATCTTATTGGCCAAGAAAGGAAGAAATCAATCAAATCAAAATCAAAATTAAATCAAATTTGAATTAAAAAAATGAAAGGAAAAGAGGATTGATTATATATGGGGAGAAAAGGGAAGAAGAAAAGGGGGTGGGGTGGGGGATCCGAAGAAGAAGAAGGAGATCAAGTCCACCTCTCCAGTTCCCCCTCATTATCTTCGCCGCTGGAAAAAGAAACACCAAAATATATGTTGCTGCTGCCATCTAGTTGAATTTCATCGCTGCAGGAGACTGTCCGCTTGTTGCCGCCGTAGATACAAAGAAGCTGTGCGGTGTTCGACTAACTTGATTCTGTCTCTGATGGCTTTGCCAAAGGAGATAGGCTCGGGTCCGCCACCGACGAGATGCCGTTGCCGCTAACTCCCATCAAGCCCGTTGCTGCCACTTTGAGAAGATGAAAAGGGTAATGGATTCACGACCATGGGCATCACGTTCCAGAGTGTGTACCAAGAGGGAAGAAAAGCTATAGGAAGAAAACTTCATATAAAAGGAAGCTGTGACATTAAAGAGAAATCAATTTGAAGTACCACGTGAGCATATGAAAGGATTCACAATGGATCTTACGATGGAAATCATGCTATTGCATTCTATATCATAAGTCATCCCTAATATCCTTGTATGTGCCTGACCATGAGTGCCATCACTATCTCCCATAATAAGAGTTACCTGGGCTATTTTATATGTGCATTGGCATCCTTTATAATAATGAGAAATGTTTAAAGTGCTGGAAATAATACAAATAGTGTGTTGGTTGATGCCTGTAAGATGCTCCAAAGATTACCTCAAAGACAAATTTCTCATTTTGTTGAATAAGAAGGGTTTGATAAGGCCAGGAAAAATTGCAAAGAAGCTTGAGTAATATGGGAAATTTATTGGAGTTGATGATGCCTTACTCATGAGTGCCGACTGCCAAATATGGTCAAGAGGTGGATACTGTCAAAGCTTCCTTTCAGACTTGCTTATTATCTCAAAGAAATAGCTGATGAACATTAAGAGAATTCTTTTGTGTTTGAGATCATAAAAAATAATAATAACAATAATAATGATAATAATAATAATATTTTATGCAATATATATAGAAAAAAGGTTCACATACATGCCAGGTCATTGTTGTAAGCTTCATTAGTGGACCACTTCAAAGGGGTACATTAATGTTGAAATTATTAAAGAAGGATCTCAAAGGACTATTCTTATTGGCAAGGAAGGAGAAACTTTAATATTATTGGCCATAGCTGCAAGACTGGATATTGGCGTACCAAAACCAAGAATTTACATTGCAGTGGCAATCAAAGATCACCAATATGGAAGCCAGAAATATTAAATGTTGCATTTCAAGAAACAAACCAGAATCATGCTTCTTAGAGGGAAATAAGGGCTATGATCATGATAAAGTACGCACACAAAAAT
Source organism: Dioscorea zingiberensis (assembly GCA_026586065.1). NCBI lineage: Eukaryota > Viridiplantae > Streptophyta > Magnoliopsida > Dioscoreales > Dioscoreaceae > Dioscorea > Dioscorea zingiberensis. Next base: position 16,714,138 of record CM048819.1, on the reverse strand, counting down.
ATTTTCAATGATACGAAAAGATGGTAATGCGAAAGTAAATGCTTATTAGGCGCATGATCATACTCACGAGGTTGTTCCAAAAATATGCAAATGAACTCGATTAGGAATCTGGACTGTGATCATAATGATATATATTGACTCTTCAAAGCACTCATCTCGAGGCGTCGATGAGGTATAAATCCTTAAATGACAAACCTTGAGGTGGCGATGAGATAGTCAGTGAGATATAGATCCTAAAACGGCATAAACTTCGAGACAGTGATGGAATACCATCTCGAGGTAGTCGATGGAATATAGATCTCAAAATGGCATATTTTGAGGTGGCAATGGAATACGCATCTTGAGGTAGTTGATATAATACAAATCCCAAAATGACATGTATTTCAATGCAACATGCATTAAGAGGAGGATAATGAAGTACAAATCCCTAATTGGCACAAATCTCAAGGCGGCGACGAAACACATATATTGAAGTGGCATAAATCCCAAAGTGGCAAAGCATATTTCTCAAGGCAGAAGGCGACGTCATATATAAATAAATAGATGATATGTATACATATCTATATGATGATATTTATATGTAATAAATTATTATATATTGTAATAAATGAATTATTTTTATTTCCTTTGCCTTTACTTGCACTTTTGCCCTTAATCGGAGGTTCCCAAGACTCTGTCTGGGGTAATTAATAATAGAGGCTTTCCTCTATTAGGAATGGAAGAACCCGCAAAATTAAAACAAATATGACATTTGTGATTCGATGTATCGCCTGGTGTCTCCTCACAGACACGATGCCAGGCGGGTATTTTTGATCCCACAAATTCTGGCACCCCCGGTGGGGACACATTCCACCTCCCATCTTTGAGGCAAAAGTACAAGTAGAGGCATTGTTCCTATATCCTGTAAAAGAAAACTAACATTCTTGATTTTCTTTTTGCAGACGAAATGACATTCAAGAGCTCAACTGCACTTGGAAGCCCTAAGCTCACAAATCTTCCTTGGAGAAGGAACTGAGGTCCAGCTGCCCAATTGCTCCTTCAACACCGGAGCCGCTGGAGCTGAATTGAGGTTTGGCACTATTTCTGAGTCCGTGCAGTTCGTGAGGAGGCCTTCTTCCTCAGAGGAGAACCAGACGGTCCCGCGCTAGGGGCCGTCGCCTGAATGTGATTGTTCTGAAGACCAGAGAAGACACTGTTACTAAAGAACCATCAAGGGTATCTGCTTTCAAAAGTCTATCCCACCCTAAGAGGGTAGTCTCTATGAATGATGAAGATGATGAACCCACCTTCACTGTTACCACAAAGGGGGCGGGAGGGTGGAATATTCCACTTTGATGAGGACACATCTAAGAAAAGTGTGTTCTCAAGGCTCACACCAAGAAAGATGAAGGTTCCAAGACAAAAGCTCGACTTTATGTCATTCCAAGAGCACAAACACGGCCAGATGGCTACTTTCAACAACTCATTTGAGCCACTTAAGCTGGTGAAAAACAACTCAACAACCGCAGAGTTGCGTTCCCAGCCAAATGAAAACAAAGGTGGTAGACCCCCGAAAACCCATCACAAGGACTCTTTTAGCAAGAACCTTTACAAGACTTATACAGCACCAAAGAAGCTGCAATCAGAAAAGATAACGCCAAGAGAGTTCTACCAAAAGAAGAAGCAATTAGTATCAAATGCACGGAAGACGGTGTTTGATCGAATAGCTTCTGCAAAAACTCAAGCTACAACCTTCCACTTTAAATTTCAATGGAGGAGAAAAACAGAAGATGAAGAAATGTCTGATGTGAATACAGAAGTACATACTGTTTGATGTGAAGCTCGAGGAGACCCAGCACATGAACAAGAACAACCAGGGCCCGTCAAAAGATCACGTAGAAGATCAGTGGACTCTCAAGGTTTGTTTGGGGAAGAAAGTTCAAGCCACATGCCATATGAGGGGCAGGAGGTAGGGATTGGCCTCCCACCACCTCACATACCAAGAAGGCAGAGGGAAATAGACCCTCTAAATGAAGATAATGGGGAAGAGCCTGCCTTTACCCTACATGAAAATGATAATTAAGATGTTGAATACAAAAGGCTTAATGAAAACATGACGGTGATGGAGTCAATGCTAGAAATGCAGCGACAAATAGCTACCTTATTGGCAAATCGATCTGAAAAAATATAATGATCGAAAAGCCCGATTCCTCAACCAAGAGAGACCCTTAGGCCAATAGAGCAAAGGGGAACCTCACAATCGGCTGCAATGACTCAGGTGAAGATACAACAAATAGTGGCCGTTGAACTGAAACATGCCAAGGGAGGTGAGATAAGAGTTGATGGAGACAAACCTTATCCCAGTTACCATGACTTGGTGTCCTATCCTAAAGGGTACAATATTCCTAAGTTCAAGCAATTTAATGGAATTGGTAATCCTGATCAACACTTGGCTCAGTTTGTAACAGCTTGTGGGGGCACTAGCGCCAACCCTTCCCTCCTGCTCAAACAATTTTTTGCAAGTCTCACGGGAGTAGCATTTGAGTGGTATGCAAGCTTACAACCCGAATCAATTCAAACCTGTCAACAGCTGAAAGATGCCTTTCGAGTACGGTTCGGGGGCGTAAGTGACAAAATCACGATCGCTGATCTCGCAGCTACTCGTCAAACCAAAGATGAAAAAGTGGTGGACTATATTATGAGATGGAGAAACCTGAGCATCAAATGTGAACAACCCCTTGATCAACAACAAGCAGTGGATTTATTGCTCGGGAACATCGATAGTTGGATGGCACCCTTTCTGAGTACATCTGACATCACCACATTTCAAGAACTAATATCACAAGCTAAGAAATTGGAAAGGACTAGCCCAAAGGTGTTGTCCAGTTTCTAGACCTCAAGAAATGATAGAGAAAAACCCAAAATGGCAGAAGGCATCAAGTACACTGCTACAGCCTTCAACATTGATAAAGGAAAAGGTATCATGGAGTCTCATAAACCGGAACAAGTCAAGCCACCCAGCTTAGGTGCTACCGGTAGTGAATCGAGGCCTCTTCCTTCTTTAAAAGAAAGGATGAATAAAAAGTATTCTTTTAGAAGACATAAAGTACTTACGATTTTTAAAGATGCTGTAAAAGAGGGTCTGCAACTCCCTGAATGCAAAAGTCCAGAAGAGCAAAACAAGAAAGACCATCCCAACTATTGCCCATACCACAGAGTCTTGGGACATACAATCGAAGATTGCTACATTTTCAAAGATTGGCTTGAAAGGCAATATCAAGAGGGCAAAATCACACTTTCTAAAAATGTTTTGTTGGAGCAACCAGCTGAGCATATCCGCTATGTGACTACCCTAGACCATGAGGGTTCATCCCGAAGGGAGATCACAGTAGTGGGAAATAAAGTTATACTTCCACTGGTAAATGATGATAAACCTTCTGCTGTTCCAGAAGAATTGTGGGAAGTATTTATATCCAAAAAGTCAAAGAAGATGTTGAAGAAGTTGGCTGAGCTCCCAGGAATCACATGAAGATGTTCCCAAGAACCTCCTAAAGGGCTCCTAATAAAACAGACAAAGAAGAAGAACAAAAAGAGGAAGCAGAAGCGTGAACAGCTGAAGCGCAAGAAGTCCATCATAGAAGAGTATATTGAGTCCCTTGATGAGTATGAGCAGAAGGAAAGGGTCTTGATCATTCTCAAGGACTATTTTCCCGAGGAAGTTGAAGAATTACTTGGAGAATTTGTTGAAGAAGGTAGTGAAAGTACACAAGTAGAAACTTGTAGGGTTATTTCTGGAGGAGAATACACTTTATATAACCCAGATGATTATGATGATGACAGCTTCTCTGAGCCAGAAGAGTCATATGACCGTCACGGCAGGCCCTATATCATCAAAAAGCAGAAGAAGAAGATGGCATTCAGGGAAAGAGTGAAGAAGGCGAACGCCAGACTCTTGGAACTACGCCAACCAGAAAGCCCAAAGAAGCCATACTACATCCCAAAGACCCCAAAATATAAGATCTTAAGGAAGGCTATGCCTGTTGGAGAAATCCTTGTTTCATTCAGAGGGTGACAGAAGAATCAGCAAACAGGCTACTGCAACTGCATATTGAAGATGCTGAGTGGGATGAGTCTGGAAGATACCCTCCAGAAGCATCAGGGCAAAATTTTGTTTCGGAGGTCGTGGAGTCTTCACCTCCAACAAAAGCAACCAATGATAAGGGAAAGTCTGTTCTCCAAAGCATCAAGATTAAGAAGAGTAAGAAGAAAGAACTTTTTGATCAAACCATGGAAATGGGACTGGAATTACCTAACCCTAAAAGGTCGTGCTTGATGCATCTCGACAGCCACCCAAATTACTGTCCATATCACCGACTTGTGGTGCATACCATAGAGGAATGCCAAAATTTCCAAAAGTGGTTACAAAAACAAGTTTTGAGGGGGAATTTGACAATAGCAGAAGACTACTTTGAGGAAAGGGTGTGTGTCGAGCCATGACTTGTCAAGAAGATTCTGATGATGAGTTGAATTTCCTAGATGAGGAAGACGATGATGAAGATGAGGTACCATACCATGTGCATCAGATGCAACTTAGAACTGGGAAAATACTTCAGTTAAGACAGGTTTCCAGCTCTAATGACAAAAATAAAGGGAAAATGGTGGAAGATGGGAATATCTCACCAAAGAAACCATCAAAGAAGCCAGATTATAATATCTTGGCACACTTGAAGAAGGTCCCGGCTCTTCTCAGTATGTACGATGCATTGATGATGTCAACAGAAGTCAGGGAGTCTTTAATACACGCCCTACATAATCCTGAAGAGTATCAAGCCTATTTTGCTGAAATCAATATGAAGGAATCTTTATACACATTTCATGCACCTTCAGTATCTTTCACAGATGAAGACTTGTTGCTTGGAACTACAGAACACAACAGGCTATTATATGTGACGGGGTCTTGTGATGGGATGAAAATCAACCGAATTTTGATCGACCCAGGGTCCTCTGTGAACCTAATGACCCTTAATACTTTTCGAGCACTGGCCCTTGAAATATGTCACTTATCTTCAGAGAAAATTATCATTCAAGTTTTTAATCAGCATAACCAAAAGGCATTAGGGTCCATCACCCTCCCAATTAAATTTGAAAAGATGACATCTAATATGAAGTTCCATGTGATCGATGCTGATGCTTCATATAAAGCCCTGCTGGGAAGGCCATGGATCCTTGAAAACCAAATGGTCTATTCAACACTTCATCAGTGTGTGAAGTATATGGTGGATGGAGAAGAATTTAGAATTGATGGAGAAATCCAACCCTTCGCTATTCACGAAATACACTATAAAGATGCAAGGTATTACCTTAGTGCATCCAAAAGGGGCAAGTCGCTAAGTCAAAAGAAAGAATCTCCGGCAAAGACATCCAAGCCTGCTCCTGTACCTAAAATGAAGGAATCACCATTGCGTCACTTTGGCAGCGGCCTTGAGTCCTCAAAAGATGAGAAAGATGTAGAGACCTACCAATGTAAGGGTCAAGATAAAGGGTCTACCAAAGAGAGCAGCTTACACATCACAAGGATTTCGGATGGTCTCTGTAAGTCCCTGTATGACTTAAATGTTAATACAGTCGAACATTTGAAGACATTCTATGTGCCTGCTCGATATGAGAAGGAGAGAGGCATCCTTTTCTACAAAGCCAAAAGTAATAAAATTGCAAATGATGACATTATAAACACTGAAGATGAAGAGAATAATGAAATCCAGTCTATAAACTTCCCCAACTATTACCCTGACAAGATCAAAACAATAGTTGAAAGGTTTGGGGGCAAGATGAAGTGGACAAAGAAAGTACATCAAAGCTTTCATCAACTGTGGAACCCTCCACATGCAGACAAGAGATGAATGGGTTATTCTGAACCTTCCAGGCATTCCTGTTATATGACAATGTCCACTGAAGATGATGGCATTAAAGTGAAGACTGCACCACTTGAGCTAGACTACCGTGGCAAGCAACAACTGATGAGCTAGTTGAAGTCAACTTAGGAAGTGATGAAGACCCGAGACCAACCTTTCTAAGTGCGCAACTATCAGAAGAGGAAAGGGCATCTTTCAAAGACCTTTTGAAGGAGTACATCGATTGCTTTGCCTGGAATTACAATGAGATGCCAGGGTTGGATAATGAAGTGGCTGTTCACAGATTAGCTATTGACCCCAAGGCTACTCCTGTCAAGCAAGCTCCAAGAAGGATGAAGTTTGACCTAGAGGAGAAAGTGGTGGGAGAAACAAAGAAATTGATTGAAGCAAATTTTATTAGGGAAGAAAAATACCCTGATTGGGTAGCCAGTATAGTCCCTTTGAAGAAGAAGAATGGGCAAATACGGATATGTGTTGATTTCAGAGATTTGAACAAAGCATGTCCCAAAGATGATTTCCCCTGCCCGTCATGGAGATCATGATCGACAATACTTCAGGGTATGAGATGTTCTCCTTCATGGATGGATACTCTAGGTACAACCAAATCAAAATGCATCCAGATGATGAAAAATATACTGCTTTCCGAACACCTATGGGCATATACTCTTATAGAGCAATGCCATTTGGTTTGAAAAATGTGGGAGCAATATATCAAAGGGCAATGACCAAAATCTTTGATGATCTAATTCACAAAGTTGTTGAATGCTATGTGGATGATCTTGTGGTCAAGACAAATTCTAAAGACAAACATTTGGAGGATCTGAGGACAGTTTTCACACGCCCTAGAGAATACAAATTGAAAATGAACCCCATGAAATGCGCCTTTGGAGTTCTATCTGGGAAGTTCTTGGGCTTCATTGTAAGACATCGAGGGATAGAAATAGATCCCTCCAAGATAAAATTAATTTTGGAAATGCAACCTCCACAGACATTGAAACAGCTGCGGTCCTTTCAAGGGCGCTTAGCATATATCAGAAGATTCATCTCTAACTTGTCTGGAAGATGCCAGCCGTTCTACAAATTAGTCAAGAAAAATATACCCTTCAAATGGGATGATGAATGCCAAAAGGCTTTTGAAAATATTAAACAATATTTGTTGAATCCACCAGTGTTGGTGGCCCCAATTCCTGAAAAATCGCTGATTTTGTACACTGCTGCATTGGAAGGGTCATAATTAGGAGCTATGCTGGCCCAGAACAATGAAGAAGGCAAGAAAAATGCACTATATTATCTCAACGGGATGTTGATAGGAGCTGAGAGTAAATATACACCAATTGAAAAGCATTGTCTAGCTTTAGTGTTTGCAGTCAAGAAACTAAGACACTACTTGCTAGCACATAAAGTCATCCTCATATCAAAAATTGACCCTCTCAAATATCTTATGACAAGGCCACTGCTTACGGGAAGACTTGCAAAATGGGCGCTGATTTTGATGGAGTTTGACATAACATACACTCCACAGAAGGCTATTAAGGGGCAGGCATTAGCAGATTTCCTGGCAGCACATCCTCTCCCTGATGATTCACCCCTTAATTATGATCTCCCCGATGAAGAGACACTGGCAATGAAAGAAGCAGAATGGCGACTATACTTTGATGGAGCGTCGTCTATAAAACCGGCACTCGGATCTCAAATTCCATAAATCAAAGTTGGGGTAGGACTTGTGTTCGTCACACCAGAAGGAGGGATTCTAAGATATGCTCTCTCCCTTACAGAGCCATGCACCAACAATGAAGCAGAATATGAAGCTCTCATAGCTGGTTTGGAACTGGCAATCAACATGGGAATCCAACATATACACATATTTGGAGACTCACAACTCATTATCAAACAAGTCGAAGGAGATTATAAAGTATACAAGCCTGAACTTCTTAAATACTGTAAGAGAGTCAAATATCTGATGAAGAAAATCCCCCAAGTACAGTTAAGGAGGGTTTTAAGATCAGAAAATGGAGAAGCTGATTCTTTGGCAAGGGTAGCTAAGGAGATGGCAAATCCAGACTATGAAGAAATTCATATTACTATAAGAAATAGAAGACCCATAAGTACAATCCTCGATGATGTTAAAGAGGAAAGTACTGAGGGCAAAGTGGAAGTCTTCACCCTCGAAATACCAGAGGAAGATTGGAGGCAACCATTCATAGAGTATCGAAAATATGATAAACTCCCAGAGGGCAAGTCAGAAGGCCTTCAGATAAAGCGAAGAGCCCTAAGATTCACCCTCATAAATGAAACATTGTACCGCAGGTCATACGATCAACTACTCCTGCCATGCTTTTCATATGAGGGAGCAAATGAAGTTATGCATGATGTACACTCCGGAATATGTGGTGCACACCAATCTAGACCCAAGATGCAACTTAAGATTAAGCGTATGGGGTATTATTGGCCAACTATGGTCAAAGATTGCATTGATTATGCTAGAAGATGCCATCTATGCCAAATACATGGAGATTTTATTCATCAACATCCAAATCCTCTACACCCCATAGTCTCTTCATGGCCCTTCGAGATATGGGGAACAGATGTAATCGGTCCCATTGAACCTCCATCATCTTTGGGACACTGATTCATATTGACTGCAACAGACTACTTCTCCAAGTGGGTAGAAGCTATCCTGCTAAAAGAAGTAAAGACCAAAAACATCATGAAGTTCTTTAGGGAGAACATCTTATATAGATTCGGGACTCCAAGGAGAATTATCTCAGATAATGGCCCTGCTTTCAGAAGTTTTAAAATAGGGAGATTTGCGCAACACAATAAAATAGACTGGAGATACACATCTATCTATAATACTAGAGCAAATGGGTTAGCAGAAGCATTCAACAAGACCCTCTCAAAGCTATTGAAAAAGGCTGTATCAAAGAATAAAAGGGATTGGCACGAGAGACTCCCTGAGATGTTATGGGCTCATCGCACCACTTATAGAACTCCAACACAGTGCACACCATATTCCTTAGTGTTTGGAACTGAAGCGGTTCTTCCCCTTGAAATCCAAATACCTTCATTAAGGATGGCGGTGCAAAATGAAATATCAAATGAAGATAGTATTAGGCTTCGCCTAGATAAGCTGGACTCCCTTGATGAGAAGAGGATCGGAGCACAGCAGAATCTTGAAGTCTACAAAGCAAAGATGTCTCAAGCCTACAATAAACTGGCTCGATTCCGAACTTTTACAAAAGGAGAGATGGTTCTTGTCCTCAGAAGACCTATCATCACCAACAAACGGGAAGGGGGCAAGTTTAAAGCAAATTGGGAAGGTCCTTATGTCGTGGAGATCGTCTATGAAGGAGGTGCATACCAACTTATTGATGCCAATGGAGAAAGGCCAATGCCGCCTATTAATGGTCGCTTTTTGGAAAAAATATTATGCATAATGTAAAAATATTTGCCTATGACGGAACGTCTGGTCCTTCATAGGGGTAGACTAGTCATGTACGATTACACGTACTTCCCGAGGCAAAACATTAAATTTCATGTATTTTTGTATTGAATTTATTCAATGAAATAAAAGGAGGCATATATTTGTCTATGACGGAATGTCTGACTCCCTGTAAAGGTAGATCTGTCATGTACAATTAGATGTACTTCCTGAGGCAAATACATGAACTTCTCATGTTCAAAAAAAAAAAAAATCAAAAATCAAAAAAATAAAAAAAAATGAAGAAAAAAAAGGAAAAAAGAAAAGGGGTTTCAAATCTCCAGGCCCATTCATGCCTTTGATATAAAAACATAAGATATGGCATGTTAAAAGACATGAACCAAAAAGGGGGATAAATAAAAGAAAGCAAATCAAATCTTATTCAAATATGAAGTTTATGACAAATGTCTCAAAATAGCTACCCAAGCTTATTTAAACTAATTAACTAAAAAGAGGAGAGGTCTTCAACGCCCGAGAAATTGTAAACATGACTCCTTTGCTTCCTCCAATTCATCGAGCCATTTCTTGAAAAGAGCAACATGAGGAGTGTCTGAATAATCTCCTTGATTTTCAGCAAGCTGGGTCTTGGCTTCATCCAATGCAACTTGAAGATCTCCTTGTGTATGCTTAGAAGCTTCTAAAAATCCTGTTGAAAGTATTATCTCTCCATCCAAAGTCTTCATCATATCTGAAATTTCACCTAGTTCGGTCTGAAGTTGATGATATTTCGCATCAAGTTTTTGATACTTCTCCTTCTTCAAATTGATCTCATTAGCCAAGTCCATCCTATGTTTGGTAAGGTTTTCAAGTGCTAAAGTTGTCTCAAGCACACATTCTTTGGCTTGCTGATTATGGATATGAGCTTTGACGTTGGGATCCTTTGAATTCTCCTTAACAAAAGTGACACACTGAGATATTCTTTCCTGGAAGGGCTCAAGACCGGCCATGTCGATGTTAAAGGATTTAAGAAGTGAATTTGATCCCCTCACTTTATCAATAACGCTTTGATAGTTATGATGATTAAGAGACTTGACAATGTTAATCACTTCGTCCTGCAAGGCTAACGCAACCAGCATTTGGTATATTTCTCGGACCTATGGAAATAATATGCAAATGGTGGTGAGGGTAATGTAAAACAAATGAATTGAAAGAGAGGGAAGGTCAGTGTACCTTGTAGAATTGGCAAAGATGTGACAATATTATCACCTGAAAGAGGATACACGAATAAAGATTTTTTTTTTTTAAATCACCTTTGTGTTGCTTTGACGGAGATTCAATGTTAGCATTTGCTTCAGCATTAACACCATTACCTTCTAATTCCGCCACAAGGGAGGGGGCATCTTTAATAATTTCTCCTGAAATAACTTGTCTCGAAGATGAAGAGATGTTGTCTTTATGGGCAACTACATTTCAAAGAAAGTTGTCAATATTCATTGTCACCCCAAAAAAAAAAAAAAAAAAAAAAAAAACCTTTGTCTTGCTTGGGGGAAGTTGCAAGTTTGACATTAGCATTGGAGCCATCACTTTCTAATTCTTCAGTGGGGGTATGCGCATCTTTGATAATTTATTGGGTAATCAGAATAAAAAAGGGGTTTGTCAATAATCATGCCTAAAAAAAAAGGAAGAAGAAGAAGAAACCTTCTTTTTGCATTGTTGCAGATGCACTTTCTGCATGAGTATTGGCACCATCACTCTCCAATTCTGCCATATCGCTGGGGGCATCTCTTATAAAGTTTGCATATGGAATTTGCCCAAAAGATGAAGTGCTATCATCATCATCTTCAGCACCTAAAAATAATAATAGATGCACTTTCTGCATGAGTATTGGCACCATCACTCTCCAATTCTGCCATATCGCTGGGAGCATCTCTTATAAAGTTTGCATAAGGAATTTGCCCAAAAGATGAAGTGCTATCATCATCATCTTCAGCACCTAAAAAAAAAAAATAATAATAATAATAAAAAGAAGGTAATTTTGCAAAAAAAAAAAACCTTCTTGAACCACTGTCAAGTTGTGTGGTAGTTTACCCTCCAAAGCAATTGGTATATCCCCTATAGCGAAATTGAAAAAACAAATAAGGTATATATATATACATATAAATAAAAAAAAAGAGGCATACCTTGCGCGGGATTGGGATCAACTTACCCAACTACAACATCAATATTTGGCGGGTTCATTAGACTTGAAATTAGAATTTTAGTTGACCCCTTGAAGAAATATACACAGTTAGTTCAAAGATATCTTTCCTTACCGATCGGGGAATCCTGAGGCATCCCTAAGTCTGATGGAAGAACATCATCGATTCTTGGATCTGTGAATTTTTAAGTTCCAAGTTTAAACCTCAAAAAATAAAAATAATAATAAAAAAACTTGCATACCAATAGGGGGATATGGTGAATCATTAATTCGTATGCCTGCAAAAAAAAAAAAAAAAGGGTCTCATCTTCAAAAAGGAATATAACCTAAATGAACAAATTCATTATGTGGGACAAATTTATGAAAAGGACCTAAAAAAAAAGGATAACATTAAAATCTTCAAAAAAAAAAAAATCCAAACGAAAAAGGTTGATTGACGGCCATCAATGGAGGAATTCATCATGTGAGAGGATATTATGAAAAGGTTCTCAAAAAGATAATATTAATAAGGGAACATTTCAAAAAAAAAAAAAAAAAGAGACCGCCTGAATGGGTAAAAGTAAAAAAAAAAGGTAGGATATTCCAAAAGGGGCTTGAATAAATGAATTTTCAGAAAAGTCCTCTCAAAACATGAAATTGAAGATGAATAAATAAATAGATTACCTTGGGTTCATTGACGCTTCTTTGAATCAAATGAATCAACAATGGGGTGACTCCGTTTGGAGGTAGAACTACCAAGGCTTATGAATATGCTTTCGTCAAGAAAATGAGGCTTCTTTGAAGATAAGCCTCGCTCCCAATCTCTTGTAATGACTCTTTTGTCCTTGAGGTCATCCTGAATCAAAGATGAATAGTCTTGATGGAAGAAAGCTTCCACGTTCCTGAACCATTTTAATGCATAAAGCAATATGAGTCTCCCGCTTCTGTCGTGTTCAGGAATATAGAATAGGCTGGAAGTCTTTTGGCGGGAAAAGTGAAGCCAATAACCCGCGAGAACCCTGATAGAGGAAGCCCTTCTAGGAACGTCAATATAAGCCAGAGTGTGCTAATCATACCCAAATTGACGCCCAAATCGGTGTGGATTATAGGGTTCTGCAAACAAATCTCCAGCACACCGAAGGGGAAGAATTCCACAACGGAGGCACATCACATACTCCATAGTATGAGAATCCAATACTTCGGGCCCCGTCAGATATCTGGAGTCTCGCACTGTCTCGCCACCATGATGCATGAATTAGAAGGGACGCCATATAAAATTCGTCTCAAACCTGATGAATTTCCTCACACCTATAGGATTGTTAAATAGAGTCGGGGAAGAATTCATGTAAAGTAGCATCTTTGGTATTCTCAACAGTCCCGGGATACTCAAAGTGTTATTCTCTATTTTCCTTTCAAGAAGCACTCTCCGGAAATGACAACCAGCCCATGTATATAAGAAGTAACGGGGAACACTGTGGTAGAAAACCCAGGCCCTCTCCTGTGGTTAACTATAGTATTTAATCCCATGTATAAACGTGTTAACACTGCGGGGGCAAAAGCTACTTTCCTCCCATGCGCAATGTTGCATGCCATCATGAAAACTCCAGGTCTGATCACCTTGTGATGGCTTGGCATAATAAAATGGCAGATCCAAAGAGCCACCAAAGCAGCTAAATCTGTGTTAAAAACAGGCTTGGGAGAAGGATTAGATGTCGAACCATATCGAGAACCAAATCTGGACTTCCTAAAAAGTCCACCCAATCCTAAAAAAATACTTCCTGATCAGCACTTCGCCTTGCGAGCCATTGAAAGATGTCGAAAAGATTCCTCAAAACAAGAGATTTAGAACCACTCCGTCGGCAAATTATGTCATTGTGAGGCACAACTTCATCGTACATATCACCGATAATTGGAAGCCCTCCAAGTTGATTGATTTCCCATAATGAAATTCCTACTTTCCCATACAAAAAGTGGAAAGTATTAGTCTCTGGACACCATAGTTCCACTAATGCTTTATAAAAATTCACGTCGATATCATAACGCCCTATTGAAGCCACAATCCCGCCGATTAGCTATACTCGGGACAGTTCTTGAGAATATCTGTTGATTATGTCTTTGGCCCAGTCAGCATAATATGGGAGATTAATGAAATTATTCCTAATGAGCGCCCATCACGGATGGTGATTGATCTTATGTCCGAGAGTTTGGAACATCCTCAAATCTCTCACGTCTCCCTCGGGTTTCAGATAAACCGCATCAGTAAAACCATCTTCACACCAACGATTCGTGCTCAATTGAGCAATGGCTAGACGATTTGGAGGGCGTTTCACCCATTCTGAATACTCCACTCCTTCATATCTAATCGCGGGCTCTGATCCGGAATCAAAGACAGGGTTGTGACGAATGAAGACATGACCTTGAGGAGGCTCGCTGCATCCAAGTTGGGTTAGGCTCGAGCGGATTCCTGACTCTAGTGTAACTCTGTTCTAGTTTCGCCCGAGTCTAGTTTTGAATTATTGTTGAGAGGTTCCGAAATTACGTGGCTTCTCCCTACTTGCATGTCATCGCTTCCTTCCATGGTCGAAGAGTTGCTGGTCGAAACGTTGCCTTGAGATGTCAGGGGTCATGGTACGACCGCTGTGTCTTCTACGTTGCGTGACCTCTAAGGTCTGCGCACCATGCCCATGGACCGGTCCTGCGTAGATATAGGACCAGTCTGAATGGACTTTGGTTCCCTGGTGGTTCCTTCACCAATGTCTCTCCTTCGTCCGTCGCTCGCCGTCGTCTCACTCTTTTTCGTGCCTGTAGGAATAGAGCCTTCCACCTCCTCCTTCTTCTTCTTCTGCTATTGCTGGCCAGTGCTCGACTCTACAAGACCAATCTCTATTTCCTCAGTGATCTCGCCTCGCTCCGCTATTCCACGGCAGTGGTCTTTCGCCTCTCTCCACCATGACGAGAACGCTGTATTTCCTCGAGCCGATGTTTGTCCAAATGATGCATGGCATAGTGCGGCCTTACCGGACTCGCATCGCCGCCCGGATATCCTCAACATATTGCCTACCCCGTCAGTAAACTTAGAGGAGATCTCTGATTGATTTCAAAACACTACCTGCTGAGTCTCTATTCCAGCAGAACCATGGCAATCGCCGGATCTCCAGCCACTATACATCCCCATCTACGTTGCCGGCGCTCCAGATGTCTGGCACCCATGGTTCGTACTTGAAGGAGAAGGTAGGTGGGGAGGGTGACTACTCTGCTTTTCTCCAACTCCCTTGCCTCCTCCGGTGATCCGCAGGTGACCATTAGCAGTCCATCCCTGAACCTTTTAGCCGGCCATGACCAGCTACTGTCCAAGGCTGTCTTCAAAGCCGCCAAGAAGGTTGAGGCTTCGATCCATCCTGCCCGAGTCACCGTGATCATTGCTACAGTATATATCTTCATCTCTTCCTTTCCAAGCATCATCTCGCTGTCCAGTGCTAAGGAGGCGTGGTGCTTTTCAACTGCCCTTGCCGCCGGCTTGGTTTCTAGGTGCGTCTTAGTGTTCTTCCTTGCCGGCCTATCTAGTGTCAAGGATGCGTGGTGATCCTCGACGATTCTAGACGTCGGCTTAGGTGCCGTTCTCGGTTTTTCCTCTTCCCTCGCCGGTCTCCTTGGCGAGTAGGGGGCTATCCTCTCATGTCTTTTAGGTGCCAGTGCCTTGGTTGCCGGTTTTCTCTTCTTCTCCCTTGAAAAATGGTGCTGATTGGGGTTGCTCCTCCGGCAGGCGCGACCTTTATGGCTCGTGCTACCACAAACTTGACAAGTCATGGCTCGCCGGCAGTCCGCGACCATGTGCCCCGGTTTTAGGCATTGTCCGCAGACCTCCACAATCCCTACCGGTATTCTAATGTACAGTGGGGACCGAGGTCGTATACCCATTGGTAGTGACTTTGGTGGGCTTTTGTGCGTCCTGCGCTCCTCCTCAGAATGGTAGTGACGTTTGAAATGCACATCTTCCAAGCCGTCCTCCTCATCGGAGCTCATCGTCGGTGGTGGGTGTAGCGTTGTTAGTGCGTCTGCAATGAAGGACCGCTTCTTCTCCCCAGTCATCGCCTTGAGGTAGCTGGTGCCTTCCCGTCTTCTCGGGGTGCTTGGATGCCCGCTCTTGCCGCCGAGGAGGACGTGCGTTTCCAGTTTAGTATTTTTTAATGGGTGTTTTTTTTTCAATTGTTTGAATAGAAATAATGTGATTTCTTTTGATTATACATGTGAATCTCAAAGCATTGAAATTTTTTATATTTTGTTTTTTTATATAAAAGAATGTTTGGCCTTGAGTGAAATATAAATTACAAAGTAAATGGCCATTTAGAAATCCCAATCGGGTTTTCAAACTCGGACCATTTTGGTTAACTTTTCTATTTCAAATATCTCTAATTAAAAGTCATTCCTTTAAAATATATCCAGACTAAAAATATCCTCTTTTCATTGTATCTTCTCTAATTTAATTACATAAACCATCTAAAAATTGATAGCATCTATCTAAGTAGATTCATGGCGAGAAAATTTGGATCCATATCTTGGATTTTCTCACAATTAAGTTTAAAAAGTTTAAGGCAAAAATGCATTTTTGGTCCCTGTATTATGGTATATTGTTCATTTTGGTCCATGTACTATGAAAATGTTCATTACGACCCTTGTAGTTTCAGACTTTTGCCAATTATGGTCCAAAGGGCGGAGGTGGCAGCCAATTGGCATACAGGCTGAATACATGAATTTTTTAATATGACGTGAAATCCTACGTGACATGCTAACGTGGCAAAATATTTAAACTCCCAAAATATTAATCATTTAATAATGACGTGACACGCCACGTCAGCACGCTACATAGGCATGATGATATGGCATGCCACGAGTCTTAAAAATTCTAAAAAATTGTACAAAATTTTAAAAATTCTAAAAAAATCTTATAAATTCTAAAAAATAAACAGGATTTTTAAAATAAATTCTAAAAATTCTAAAAAATAAACTTGATTTTTAAAAAATTCCAGTTAGAATTCTAAAAAAAATAATAAAAATCTAAAAAGATCTAAAAATTCTAAAAAAATCTTACAAATTCTTAAAAATTCTTAAAACAAAATAAACAAGATTTTTTAATGTAATCATAACAATCAACCTGGAAAAAATGGTAAAAAAATGTCATTTGTAATTTATAAAATGACGGGCTTTGTAATCACAACAATCAACCTGGAAAAAAAATAGCAAAAAATGTAAAAAAAAACTAAAAAATAAAACGAACACCTTCAAAACCATTCCGACTTCTTCATTACCTCAATAGCCTTAATCACAACAATGACAACATACCCATTCCAACTTCTTCATAACCATAATAACCATAATCACAACAATCACAAAGGACAAGCACATTTTTTTTTACTATTTTTCTAGGTTTATTGTTGTGATTATACTAAAAAATTCTCTTTATTTTTTTAGATCTTTTCAGGAATTTTTTTTAATTTTTTTTTAGAATTTTTAAGAATATTTTAGAGTTCTAACTAGATTTTTTAGAATTTTTTAAAAATTCTGTTTATTTTTAAGAATTTGTTTAGGATTTTTTTATAATTTTTTAGATTTTATATTTTTAGAAATTTTTTTATTTTTTTTAGAACTTTTAGTATTTTTAGAATTCTAAACGGATTTTTTAGAATTTTTTAAAATATCCTATTTATTTTTTTTAGAATTTTTATGATTTTTTAGAATATTTTAGAATTTTTTAGAATTCTAAACGTATTTTTTATAATTTTTTAAAAAATCATGTTTATTTTTTAGAATTTTGAGGATTTTTTTTAATTTTTTTAGATTTTTTAAAATTTTATAGAATTTTTTTGACATGTAGACGGGGCATGCTGATGTGGCGTGTCACGTTATTATTAAATGATTAATATTTTGGGAGTTCAAATATTTTGCCACGTCAGCATGCCACATCATATTAAAAAATTGGGTCATTTGTCAAAATGGCCCTGGTCCATTTATTTTATTATTTTTTTGGTCATAAGTTGGAAATATTTACCAAAATGGCCCTGGAACTGCCTAGTCAGCAGCCAAACTGCTGATTGGGATGATGTATGTAGCTAATCGGCCTTTCAAATGCCATTAGCTCCAGAAGATGATATATGTAGCTAATCGGCTTTTCAAATACTGATTAGTTCCACACTGCCCATGAAAAGGACCTCTCTGAAGCTAATCGGCCTTTCAAATGCCGATTAACTCCGGACAACCTCTTTGAAGCTAATTGGTCTTTCAAAGGCCGTTTTTAATCCGAGTCAGCAGGGTGACTGCTGACTAAGCAGCTGCAGGGTCATTTTGACAAATATTTTCGACATAGGGCCAAAAAAATAATAAAATAAATGAACCAAGGCCATTTTGGTAAATTGCCCTAAAAAATTCATGTATCCAGCTGGCTGCCACTTCAGCTTTAGGAACCGTAATCGCCAAAACTCTGAAAGTATAGAGGCCGTACTGAATATTTTTATAGTATATAGACCAAAATGAACAATATATCTACCATAGTACAGTGGCCAAAAATGAATTTTTGCCAAAGTTTAATAACCACGTGGTGGTTACAAATTTTCAAAAAACCTTAGTGGCTGCGTGTTGAAGTCAAATATCTTATCCCTCTTTATTCCACTCCTTCATCTCATATTTTTTTCCTTTTCAGAATCCAAAAAATTATATTTTAAACCCTCAATTCATATTAATTTTTTTAAAAAATTAAGAATAAAATTTAATAAATATATTTTATAGTTAATTTACTATTGATCCCTAGAATAGTGTCCTAATTGCCTTGGGTCCTTGGGGTGTTTGTTTATTATTTAGTTTTGTGTGTGTGTTTGACTTTAAGATCCCTGGAAACAGTGCTAATTTCTCCTATATTTTATAACTTTTTTGACATATATTTTAAACCTTTTATAAAATATCATGTAGGTAAAATAATAATCTGAACACTTTATTCTAAATTATTTCTTTTGAAATTTAAATTTTTTTAATACTTCAAAACTTTAAATAACTAATTTTTTAGTTTATAAAAAATAATCTTAAAATCATTAATCCTTTTACAAAATTTGTTTTCTAAATTTGAGAGACGAGCAATATGGAGAGGTGGTGGTGCCAGGCAATCCTACACCGTTGAACCTCGCCGGAACTTGTAAACTCGAGCTTCCATCCATTCCGGTTGACGGAGGATGCCCACCACTCACTGCTAAACTCTAGAAGAAGTGGCGAGAACGATGGCCAGCTCCGACCGTCGAGGGAAACCACCAAACGGCCGAGAGCGAACCGGCGTAGTCGGAGAACCAAGTACAACCACCTCTCCGGGGACGACTATTCGAACTGAGTACTCGCTACGAGCTCTGGTAAGCCACATCGAATCACCTCATTCCGTGTTTCCCGTGAATATGAGGAATTGTGTGATAGTTTCGTCATGATGAATGCATGTATCCACATGTAGTGCCACTTGGAAGTGGATATGGGAGCCTGGCGTGCATGCGAACTCCTCACCAGGCCTGCGGATTGACTCTAGGCCTTTTCCCCGAGAACTTGTTGTAAGACAAGAAGAGATAATAGTTTTTGTGGTGGATAGTATTTCTCTCTCACACACAAGAATATAGAGAAGATGATGATGAAGATGATGGAACCTACTCACTTCTTTCTTTCACTTTTTCATTATATCATACTTTTCTTGTTACAAGAGACACTTGAATACATTCAACCTTGGTGTGACACCCTAATCCTTTCCAAGACCCAGGTGTCACACCAGCCAGGTCAGGGAGTGAACCCCGGCCTAAGGCTGTATAAAAACATTAATTACTCAAAGTCAGACTATTATAAGGGAAAACATGAATCCAAGTACATCATTATACAAGCCATAATGTTTTAACATCTCACACAAATCCAGATGGGAGATAACATACTCCCCGAATAAAACAACAAGAAATCAAATAAGGACGCGGGCCAAGTGGTCAGAGCCAGGACTAAGGGAATCTCTCTTAACTTAACTCTAAGCAGGGCCATAACCCTACTTACTACCTGCAAAAGAGAATAACAACAAGGTGAGCTACAGGAGCTCAGTGAGGTACTAACACAACTGACAGGAAAACAACCTGTATATTTTCAAATTAAAGTGATATAAATACCGAAGGCGAAATACCAAAACCAAATCATACTTAAAACATGTAAAGCAGCATGCTGATCATGATCCAAGTCATGGTAATATTCACAGAAATCATATGATCTGCACTTATGCATTTCTTTAATCTTTTATCATCATCAGTACGGGAGTTGAATTCCACACCAGGTCAAGGTCCTCCCAGGTTGGACCGTATCAACAACCATGGGGTGACAAGCTATGGAAGCAACTCCTCATCCTGGACATAGATCAATTCCACACAAGTCAAGGTCCTCCCAGGTTGGACCGTATCAACAACCATGGGGTGACAAGCTATGGAATTGATTTCTCATTATCTATCATATTAGTGTCATCTACACCTCTACTTTCATCTGGTGGCACCGTGAGTGGAATGAACCAATCAATCAAGATCGCTCCGGTCGGATCAACTCATGGCCAGTGAGCTATCACAGTATATATACGCATACCTGCACTCGAAGAGTACGGAAAGAGGTTTGTTTTCTTGAAATCGGAAGAATTTAAAGCATGTATAGTTGGATAGTTAAAAGAAAATGAGAGTTATGTAAACCACCCCTTCCCTACCTAGAAATGCACTCTCTGGCTCTCGGTAGAACCACGCCGCGCACAAGCATGTATTCAAGTAGGATGCTATGCACTAATATGTCTATCATGGCAATGTATATATATAAATGTGCAAAATTTCCACATGCTTTTCATGGGCATGATTTAACACTTCGAATAAATCGGTAATCATGCTTGAAAACTGAAAAGCAATTCATAAAATCATAACGATCCCATAACATGCAATCCAAAGATCAATACGATGAAAATACAAATCAAATGAAGAGATTTCCAGTTGTGTTCCCTCACCTTAGTCTGGTTCGAGCTAGATCTGGCTCGGTCCTTCAGCGACGGATTGGCCTTTGCCCTTGCCTGATAGTTGGAATAAGAATTTTATCAATAAAGTGTCCGTATTCTTGACTCGTACTCTAATATAAACTAATAGAATACGATGAGAATACGAAATTAACCCTTCTATCTAATAATTCCCATTTTCATCACTACATAATTGGTAACCTTAAGCATGCATTTCATGGAGATTAAGGGCCCTTAACATGCTTCCCTTGAGCTAATGCCTTGTTAGAATAACATGATTAATCTAAGGAAATCGCCGAAAATTTCGGCAGCACCTCCTCTAATTGTAAGCTCCCAAAATTATACAAACATTCTCTCATTAACAACATAATTAACAACATACAATACATGGCAACAACATCTAACATTTTACAGCCCCTTATACTCATCCAATTATAATTCATGAAACACAAAGCCCTCCCACGTCACTGCCCTAGAAATCCCCTAATTCACACTTAATTCCATTCATTCATAGTTAGGAAATTTCACTGAGTTTGCTCGATGTGTAGGTTCAAGCTCGAGATTCGGAGGATTCCTCACCGGAGGAGGAAGAGGGCTGCAAAGGCGTCCTGGCCGCGACAAGTCCACCGGGCTCTGTAGCGAGGCGATAAGTGGCGATCGGCCCGGCGATGGGCTAGCTGGGCGCAGAACCGGCGGAGGGCTGCGAAGAAGCAGCGTCTTCGCAGCGGTCGCCTTTCGAGGCGGGAAGCGTGCTGGGCGGAGAGGCGGAAGCGGTTACGGCCGGGCGTGGGGTGGCATGCCGGCGTGGGCGCTTGGCGTAGGAGAGGGCTGAGGAGAGATCGGGAGTGGAGAAGGAGATGATACCCTCTCTCTCCCTCTCTTTCCCTTTCTCTTATAAGACATAAGCTACTTTATTAAAGTAGATTATTTTATATTAAAATATTATTATTTAAATTGCTTCATGTGATGTTCTCTAAACTATACAAGCACGGGCACTTGCCCTTTTCTCGACCAGATCCGCATTCCGCGGACCGAAATATTCCAGTATTACTTATGATTTATTATTTTATCATTTCATTATCTTTATTTCTTCTTTGCTTCCTATCGGTGATCCGCGGACCCCTCTTGTAGTATCAAGATTACGCGATCGCCTGCGACCGAGATCCCGGTCTTCCGGCTTTTTACCCGTCAGTTACCCTTTATTGGAACTTGCATTTTCGTCCCATATTTCCGATTACTTAATTGAGATCAATTAACTCTTATTAAATCCTCTGATTAATCAACCGTGATTAATCTCTCTAGTCTATCTCCGTCTATTCCATGTCCAATTTGGCCTGGCCCAAATACGGCCTTCTCGGCCCAAATGGTTGCCATTTCGGACTTAGTTAAGTAATCTTCCTGATTTTCCTTAATTAAGTTCGTTATAATAAATAATCTAATTACGTGTTAATTAATCCCATTATTTTCTCCAGAAATTAATTATTTAAATCATGGAAATTTTCAGGGCGTTACACTTGGAAAGACTTTTGAGGAGCATTTACATTCCTCATTAGCAAGACTAACAACTCACACATCACTAGCCCACTAACTTTTCATATTCCAATACTCATAATAATATATATATATATATATATATATATATATATATATATATATATATATATATATATATATATTTTTTTTTATATTCCAAAACTAAGTTTATTTTCCAACATCCCCCCTTAAACTTAGTTTACTTCCATCTATCATACCAAGTAACATCTTGAACTTGTTGAAGAGATCAACCTTGAGTGGCTTGGTGAAGATATCCGCAACTTGATCATTTGACTTCACATAAGTTAGTTCAATCTCCTTCTTTTTCACATGATCCCGAATAAAGTGGAATTGAGTATCAATATGTTTACTCCTTTCATGATGCACCGGATTCTTTGCTAATGCAATTACCGATTTGTTGTCAACACAAATCTTGATAACTTCATTATGATGACGGTGAATCTCCTTAAGTAACTCTTTAAGCCAAATAGCATGACAAACACATGAAGATGCCGCCACATACTCCGCCTCACAAGTAGACAATGTAACAATTGGTTGCTTCTTTGAAAACCAAGTAAAAGCCGTATTTCCCATAAAGAAAACAAATCCGGTGGTGCTTTTTCTATCATCCAAATCTCCACCCCAATCACTATCCGAATAACCAACAAGATGGGAATTTTGAGAAGATGAGTAGAATAAACCATGACTAATAGTACCTTGAATATAGCGAAAAATCCTCTTAGCGGCTTGCAAATGAGATGTCTTTGGTTCCTCCATATAGCGGCTCACCAACCCAACACTATAGAGAATATCGGGTCTTGTACAAGTCAAATAGCGCAAGCTTCCCACCATGCTATTGAATAGAGTAGCATCAAAACTTGGCCTTCACCATTCTTAGAGAGCTTCACACCACATTCAACCGGTGTACTAACCGGCTTGCAATTGTTCATATTGAACCTCTTGAGAATCTCCTTTGCATATGCTTCTTGTGAGATGAAAATGCCTTCATTTCTTTGCTTCACTTAAATACCAAGGAAAAAAGACATGAGCCCAATATCCGTCATCTCAAACCCTTGAGTCATTGCTTGTTTGAACTCCTTGATCATGTGAGAGTTATTGACGGTGAAGATCAAATCATCTACATAGAAACAAATTAGCAATACATCTCCATTGCTATTTACCTTCATATAGAGAGAATGCTCATGTGGGCATTAAACATAGCCATTTTCTATAAAAAAATCATCAATCCTACTATTCCAAGCCCGGGGTGCTTGCTTCAAGCCATAAAGTGCCTTCTTTATCTTCAAAACTTTCTCCCCATGCTTCTTTTTCACATAACCCATGGGTTGTTCCACATAGATCTCTTCATCAAGATAGCCATTCAAAAATGCCGATTTCACATCCATTTGAAATATTTGCCAACAATTTTGAGCCGCCAAAGAAATAAGCAATCTAATAGTCTCCATTCGAGCAACGGGAGCCAATACCTCATCATAATATATGCCGGCACGTCGCTTGTATCCCTTTTCTACCAATCTTGCTTTGTATTTCTCCACCTCACCTTTCACATTCTTCTTAATCTTGTAGACCCATTTAACTCCAATGGCTTCATTCCCTTTAGAAAGAGTGACAAGTTCCCAAGTCTTGTTCTTTTCTATTGCTTGAATCTCTTCATCCATAGTGACTCTCCATTTCTTGTCTTGATAAGCATCTTCAAACTCTATTGGCTCACAATCGGCAAAAAGACAAAACAATGTTAAATCATTTGTTACCTCATAAAGCTCTTGGAGGCTTCTTGTCTTCTTTGTTCTTGGGCCATCTTCCAAAGATGATGATGCCGATGAACCAACATGAGAAGGTGGTGATGGTGGTGGTGAGAAATCATGAATCACCTTCTCTTGATCTTCTTGAACATCTTCTACATGTACGCCCCAATTCCATGAATCTTCTTCTTTGAAATCTACATCTCTACTAACATGGATCTTCTTTGAAAGTGGATCAAACAATTTGTAGGCTTTTGCTCTTGAATCATAGCCAATGAAAATGTACTTTGTGCTTCTATCATCAAGCTTGGTTCTTCTTTGCTCCAGTACATGTGCATAAGCAATGCTCCCGAACACCTTCAAGTGAGAGATATTTGGTTTCAATCCACTCCATGCTTCTTGAGGATTCTTGTTCTCTAGACTTCTTGTGGGGCATCTATTAAGCAAGTAGACAGCACAATCAACCGCTTCCGCCCAAAACTCCTTTGGCAAGTTCTTACTCTTCAACATACTTCGAACTATGTCTAATATGGTTCGATTCTTTCTCTCCGCAACTCCATTTTGTTGAGGGGAATATGGAGCCGTAAGATGGCGTCGTACTCCATGTTCTTCACAAAAATCTTCAAAAGCCTTGGAAGTAAATTCTCCACCACGATCTGAACGCAAAGCTTTGATAGGGAGACCACTTTGCTTCTCGATGTAAGCTTTGAACTTCTTGAAGGCCATAAAAACTTCGGACTTCTCCTTCAAGAAGTAAACCCATGTATTCCTACTAAAATCATCAATAAAAGTGAGAAAATATCGGTTCTTACCAAATGAGGTAGGAGTGATTGGCCCACAAACATCGGCATGAATAAGTTGTAGTGGCCTCCTTGATCAATATGATGCTTCCTTTGGAAAACTCCTTCTAGCTTGCTTCCCAAGAACACAAATTTCACAAAGTTGCTCCGGATGATTGATTAATGGCAAGCTTCTCACCATCTCTTTGCTTGATAATAACTTGAGACCGTCAAAGTTTAGATGACCATATCGAAGATGCCATAGCCATGAAGTATCCTTCATACATGCATTCAAGCACTTAGCCACTTCACTTTTTATGTTCAATATGAACATTCTATTCTTTGACATTTCAACCTTTGTTATGAGAACATTTCTCTCATCTCTTAGGAAGAGACTACGATCTTTCATGTGTATATCATAACCTTTTTCCAAAAGTTGTCCCAAGCTCAAGATGTTAGTCTTCATGTCCGGAACATAGTAGACATTTGAGATGAATTGATGTTGCCCATTTTTCAACCTTATCAAGATTTTACCTTTGCCTTTGACCAAGATCTTTGAAGAGTCACCAAAAGTAACTTGCCCATCCATTAATTCATCAAGCTCAAAGAACATGTCTCTTCTTCCACACATGTGATTGCTTGCCCCGGTATCAAGATACCAAACTCCTTGCTTGCTTTCTTCTTCTCCTTTGTATGATAGAAATAGAACATCATCTTCATCCTTTTCAACAAGATTAGCCTTCACATCAACTTTGTTATTCTCATTATACCAACAATCCGAAGAATAATGGCCAAACTTCTTGCATGTATAGCATTGAACATTATGCTTGCTATACCTTCCTCTTCCTCTTCCTCTTGTATATGCTCCTCTTCCTCGTCCTCTTGAACTTTGGCATTCATCTTCATCTGTGATAACTCCTCGTCCTTGTCCACGTCCAAAACCACGAGCACGACCACGACCTCGAGAACAACCTCGTCCACCTCGGCTTTGGCTTTGACCTCCTTTAAAGTCCTTCCTTTCTTCCTTCAAAGATAGCTTTGATTGGAGCAAAGATTCTTCTTTCTTCTTAGTGAACCTTTGCTCATGAGCTTGTAAAGAACCCATGAGTTCATCAATGGACATGGACTCCACATCTTTGGATTCTTCAATAGCAACCACTATGTAATCGAATTTAGCATCCAACGAGCGTAGAATTTTCTCTACAACTCGAGTGTCAACAATCTCCTCACCATTTTTCTTTAGTTGATTGACAACAACCATGACCCTAACAAAATAATCTGAAATACATTTGGACTCCTTGATCTTCAATGCTTCAAATTCACCTCGAAGTGCTTGGAGACGAATTTTCTTCACCTTCTCAACACCTTTGTATGAGTTCTTTAGTGTCTCCCATACTTTCTTTGATGTGGTTGCTTGAGAAATCTTCTCAAAATCGGATTCCTCCAATCCTTGATAAATGAGATAGCGAGCTTTGCTATCCTTCTTCCTCGCATCTTGTAGGCTTTGCCTTTGGTTTGCCGGAACAGTAGCATCATCTTGAGGCTTTTCATAACCTTTCTCCACCATCTCCCAAACATCTTGAGAGCCAAGCAATGCTCTCATTTGTATACACCAATTTTTGTCGTTGTTTTTGTTGAGTCGGGGTACCGGAAATTGCATCATCGCATTCGCCATTTGGATCGCAAGGCTCTGATACCACTTGTTGTAAGACAAGAAGAGATAATAGTTTTTGTGGTGGATAGTATTTCTCTCACACACACAAGAATATGGAGAAGAAGATGATGAAGATGATGGAACCTACTCACTTCTTTCTTTCACTTTTTCATTATATCATACTTTTCTTGTTACAAGAGACACTTGAATACATTCAACCTTGGAAAGACTTTTGAGGAGCATTTACATTCCTCATTACCAAGACTAACAACTTACACATCACTAGCCCACTAACTTTTCATATTCCAATACTCATAATAATATATATATTTTTTATATTCCAAAACTAAGTTTATTTTCCAACAAACTCGTCCAGGAGCGATAGATAACTACCCTGTAATTAATCTCCTTATGACTGTCAAGATTAAGGTTCTTGTTATATATAGAATGAAACCACTTGTGTGTGTTGAGGGTTTAGATTGGCATCACGAAATCCAGACTGAAGGTGAATGCGGGTTTATTGATAAATACGGGAGATTATGCAAATGAGAATGATTCCATCCAGCTTAGTCGCGCAGTGAAATGTTGGTTGTCCTCAATCTGATCTATCTATGGCAGATAAAAAGCTCCTAGTTAATACAGATCTCAAACGACATTTGAAAGAACTGCGACTAACTTTGGGCTTATAGAGACCCCAAAGCCGACCACTGCACACCTTGAAACTATGTTTGCAAATTGACTTAACTAACCAAGTTAGAAAGGGTGAGGAACTCGAGTGTAAATGATAACCCTAACCGGGCTTTATTAGTTTACCTGTAGAAAAGAACCCCTCCCGAGCTCTATCCGTAAACAAAATAGGAGATTGGTTTTAAATTAAAAGGGGATAATGGGCAGAAACAATCACGTGCATGCATTGAGATGAGTTACTCAACTAACCTGCATGCATGAGTAACGCATGAGAAGTTTCCTGTTTACACAATTTAGAGATTTGATGATTAAAAACTTGTTAAGTCTTGACCGTTGGATGAGTGGTGGTGGTAGTCGGTCCATGTGTAGTATATGGAGGGAGTTATACCCATTTAAGCTCTAATGGAAGCTAGGGGTATGAACATCAAATGGATTAATTCATATATGAGGATAAGATGGGTTAAATCAACTTAACCAGCCCATGGACCATATTGGGTAGACCATGAAATTGTTCATGAAACCTGGACGTGTAATACTTATTCTCAGTAAATTAAACACCACCCTTGGTATTTGTGGGCATATTAAATGTTGTTTAAGGGTGAATATTTATTATGCTCTAGTAACTATGTTGAGATTAGATTCCATTTTATCAGATACCGGCTTAGAGCATAGAGTCGCGTCAGGGGGGAGTACCGACTGATCTTGGACATCTCCGAAATATGGTAAGTACTTACTGCAATATTACCCTCAAAGTAAGTATTTTATAAATAATTAAACACTGAATTTTTTGTATGATCATATATATGCTTTTATTAAATGCTTTTAACTGGACTATTTTCTGCATGTGAAACACGTGGTCATGCCTGCCTATTTTTTTGATCTGCACGCCATCTATATATGATTCCTGATTTGTATATTGCTATTAAGTTACTTTGGATCCTGTGTTATGATTGGCCTAATTCCCTAGAATCTGCTTTCGGTATACATGACTTTTCATAGATTGTGTTGTTTCATCTCCTGTCCTGGCTTATTCTTTGTTTCCAGCCAGTGGGGTAAAACGTTGGTATTCTTTGTTTCCCGTCAGTGGGGTGAAATGCTGACCATGTCGGCCTGTTTCTGGGTAGTAGCTCTACTGGACCTGTGTGTCCGCCTCGATTTCCGTCGATGTCTGGTTGAGGCCGTGATTTGTTTGATAGCCAGGGAGATGAGTGATCCTGTGATCTATCTGTCTGATTCTGGATCCTTGCTTGTTTGCATACTCCACTTGGGTACTCTCCTTTGTCTATGGTTTATTGTGGTAATGCCTTGCATGCCTGACCTGGTCCGGTGACTATCTGTCGGTGGATTTTGATATCCTCTTCTTGTTGATGATTCTAACATCTTGATAGAGTATGATTTTTGATACTGTCTTGATATGTTCTGATTTCGTTCCTGCATGATATTATTGATCAGTATGTGATATTCTTACTAAATTACCTCAAGGATGTTCTACTTGGTTTCCTATTGTTTTGTTTCGAGGCAGGACTTCACGTTTTTAGTGGGGGTTTACTGAGCTTCTCCTAAGCTCACCCCATTGTTTCTCCTCCCATTTCATGTCATTGCGAGTTACTAGGAGCGGGGTAGCCTAGCACCGAGTCTTTGGAGCTGAGGTCCGCGGACTTGCTTCCTTTCTGACTGAGGATCCCAGTTAGGGTATTATTTTATTTATTCTGATGCTTTATCTTATATATATTACTTTTGCTTCATATTTGATATCTATTTTTGACTATTGAGGCCTTGTATCTGGGTGGGGTCTGTCCCTACTCGGGTATAGTCGGTTTGTTGTCGTCCCGAGCTCGGTTTGGGGCGTGACAGATTAAAGTGGTGCTGGATGGGAAGATAACATCAAAATGATTACCCTTGACCCGATGGTTTGCAAGGTTTACATAGATGTAAGTCAATTCTAATCTTTAGATGTTTTCATTTGGTTTCATTGTTAGCATGTATTTTTACTCATAAATTTGATAATCATCTGATAAATTTGTAGGCACATCCAGCTGTAAAACCCTTTATAAACAAGATGATTGAAAATTATGAAGATCTTAGAATCATTTGTAGTGAAGACCAGGCCACTGGATCTTATGCAACTTCAGTTTATTTAGACTTTGCTAGTAGGATAGACATAGATGATATGAATACTGACAAAATAGAAAAAGCCCAAATAAGAATAGTGACAAAGATGGAAACCCCAACACGACCCCACAAGTTGCTAATACTCCTAATGTGTCATCCACTAGCAGACCCCAACATTCCTGAAGGAGATATGGGGGACAAAATGAAGCAAACATGGGTAATTTGATCAGGGTTGTAGCTAGGGGAGATGGCCCACGCCATTAAGAACCCAACTCAGTTGTATGACATCTTATATCATAAGGTAATGGAGGTGGATGGCATCGATAAACAGTTGAATGCGAAGGTGTTTGATTGGTTGTTCATACACGAGAATGAAGGGAAGATGTTCATGGTCAAGGATACGAACCTGAGACAGGCATGGATCGAGGAGTTCATTTCTAGGATGGAGTGAACAGCATGGATTGCTTCGCTATTTATTAGTTTGCTGCATGAACTGACTTGTTTTTTTTTATTTTGTTGGTTGCATGGCTGCTTTGCTTTTTTTTTTTTTTTAATTTTACCTTATCTTTTTTTTTTTTTGCAGAACTGTCCTGTTTACTTGTTTCATTTGTGTGTGCTTCACAGTACTTTTGTGCACTATTAATATCATGCCCTAACCCCAAATCCCGGGCCTTGGGTACATGACAAACCGGCCGTACCTAAGTAGAGACGAGCCCACTTGGATACAAGGCCTAGGTAATCATAAAGCAACAACAAATATTCTCTGCCTCTGTCTGCACTTCATTTCATTGTATTTATAATAAGATTGTAACAAACTACTGACCCATTGTAACAAACTAAGAGGATAAGGATTCTTAATTACATACTAAAAAACTCCACCTAACAGGATAAGGATTCCTAATTACATACTAACAAACTCACTTAAAAACTAAACATTATCCCATGATAACCTCCCTGGACTTGTTGCTGGAGTGACACTTGCATCATTAGCCTCCTCTCTGAAATTCACCTTGTCCTCAAGGTGGAAGCTCGGCAAACCTGTGCGAAAAGGGAAGTTCGACATTAACTGCCTCGTCGATTGGTGGGTATG
Organism: Dioscorea zingiberensis; assembly: GCA_026586065.1. NCBI lineage: Eukaryota > Viridiplantae > Streptophyta > Magnoliopsida > Dioscoreales > Dioscoreaceae > Dioscorea > Dioscorea zingiberensis. Next base: position 16,683,995 of record CM048819.1, on the reverse strand, counting down.
AGCCTTGCTGTGCTGCACCGAGTGTCGAATCAAGGACGGGAGGAAGGTCTTCGTCCATCTCGGCCAAGAGACATACACTGATAACCGATGTGGGACTAAACTGTTACAATACCCCACTCATCAAGAGCTGATGCCCTTGTCAGCCCGGATTCTGCCAACGAAACTCTGGGAATCGAATTCTAGGCCCTAGCCCTCTCCATGAACCCGTTCTGCAAAGGTGTTCCTCGGCTGACCGTAGGGGCCAGAACTGACCACGGCCCAACTGGGCAAGCGAGTCCCCTCAGTAAATGTTGTTCCAATTCAAAAACAAGATAAATTTAGTCTCATGCAATGCCCAAAGAATGAAATGGAATGCAAATAAATGGAAGAAATTCCTTATGCATCAATTGTTAGGAGCTTGATGTATGCTTAGACTTGTACCAGGCCAAATATCAGCTTTGTTGTTGGAATACTAGGAAGGTACCAAACTAATCCATGATTGGATCATTGGAAAGCTGCAAAGAAAGTATTGAGATACTTGCAAGGAACAAAAGATCATATGCTCACTTATCAAAAGTGTAAAATCCAAGATTTTTTATTGGAATAAATGGATTTTAAATTCTCTTTAAATAGTTTGGTAATTAAAGTAATTTCCCCAAATCTGAATTTATTTGGAAAAGGAGGGTTTAATGAATGAAAACCGTAATTAGGGTTAATGGAGACTGACAGGGACTTTTTGGTAATTTCAGAAAGTCCGAGGATTTGACCTGAATTGTGCTCCTCTCACAAGCCAAGGACTTATATGTGACCTAGGAAAGTTTGAGGGGTTATTCGTAAGGTTGCACGAAAACTAGCGAAGAGAGATTGTGGTTTAAAGAATCAAAGGCTAAGATTAATTGATCGGAAATGTCTTAATCACGAGACTAAGATCCAACCGTCCGTGTTAACCGCGAAATGATGATACGAGTACCCTCAGCGTGCGGGCACATCTCGTTCATTCATCTAATAGGGTGTCTTAAGTTCTAGACACAATATCCAATCTCAGTCGTTTAAATAATCTCATCGGACCGAGACAATCTTGACCGCTCATCTCAGATGGGCAAGTAAGTTTGAGGCAAAGAAGGAATATCAGGCCATCTATTATCGCGCAATCTAGAATGTCTATCTAAGTGGGTGTTGGATTCAAAGCGTTATAACGCGTCATCCACCATTCACGTGCGTGAGATTGATCTCCACCATCCGATGGAGAAGACTGATCCCGGAGCATGAGCAAACGTCTCCTCCAGCAAGCGCCACCACGTGAGCTCGTCTCCTCCGCAGTCAGAGCCGACCAAATAAGGAAGGATTTCAAATGAAGGCCTGAATTGGAAGGAACGTGATTTTGGCTCGTGATCAGAGGAAACATGATCGCGTACGCGAGTCCTCATAAAGAGGCCACCCTCGGAACCCTAGCACTGTTACCGTATTCTTCTTCTTCTTCTCCGTTCCTCCCCTCTGGCTTGGACACCCATGGACAGAGATTACTGGCGACCTCAGGAGAATCGCGGAAGTGTTCTACCGCCTGGAAGACACCGTGACCAAGTAGGGAGCGCCAGCGCGCGCCGCCACCACTCTCTTCTGCACGATCACGCTGCACCAAGGCCGGAGCCCTCGGTGTGTCCTCTTCTCCGTTATTCTTTGAATAGCATGCATGCACATAGATAGGTAGGGGTAGACGCTGGGAGGGCCCTACGACCGTGGTCAGTCTTCTGCCACGGAGCTGGACGTCGGAGAGGAAAGAGCAAGCTGTGAGCAGGCACATTCCAGTGAGAATGGAAGAAGGAACCAACGGTCCCCTGCTACAGAAGGAACTCCCGATGGTTAAGCACCCCCAGATAGCGAGGACTTGGTGGCAAGAGGAAGTTGGTCGTCTACGGGTCCACAGATGGCTGCCGTACGCGACCATGGAACTGCCTCTTCTCCGGACTGAGCTCGAGCGCGAGTTCAATAGGGACAGGGATCGGTTGGGACTAGTTGGTTAGGTTTAATCAACTGAAATTAAATTTAGTTCAATAAAGTTAAGTTGGGTCTTGACCAACTTCAATAAATTGATTTGAGCTAATTGGTTGGGCTGGGTCTGATCTAGTTAGATATGATCTGGTCAGGTCTGATGATTTTGAACTAAATTAATTGGGTCAAGGTTAATCAACTGGCTTGAATTGAGCTTAATTAAAAGAATTGAGTTCGATCGGATTTAATAGGCTAAGTCTAACCAAGTTGAAACAGGCTAACAAAAAAATAATAATAAAAGAATAAAAGGGGTAAGTGATGGGAATAGAACTAGGGACCCCTCACCATACTTGATGGGCCTTAGCCACTATGATGCTTATCATTTTTTGTGATTGAATAGAGAAATTTAATTATATAATATAGGCTAGGCCTAACCAAGTTATAAAAGAGACATAAATAAAAAGGGAGGGGATGAGGATTCGAACCCAAGACCTCTCAAGTGTAGACACCCTAACCACCAGGACATGACAACATTTTTGTAAAAGGGGTGGGGATTCAAACATTTCATAAGAAACTGACATGAAATAAAGGGTCTATTAGATTAGGATATGACCCAATAAGGCAACATGCATGTACATCTAGGTTATAGAACTATCGCCGATACTGATATAGTTCTATTATCAGATTTTGACATAGAGACGCGACATGAGAAATTTTCGGGTGATTCCAGATACCGCTGGTATACACTTGCCTAGTGCCTACTCTTTGGAGTATTTCTTGTTTTTATTATCATGTTCGATGGTTCATGATATTTTCTTTGACTTGATCTGTTGAGTTTAAACATGCATTCCTGGTTGTTTGGATTCCTGTTGAGCATGTATGATTGTTTTCGGGATGTTGGTATCCCTGTTTGATTGTCTGTCTTTCACCCAGATCAATGGAGCGTGGGGGCTATGTTTGGGGAATGTTCAGGGATGGGACACCCTGGCATTTCAGCTTGCCATACCAGAGGGACAATACTCTGGTTGTCCTGCCCATCAATGGGGATGATTCGTTGGCCGTGTCAATACGTATGAAAGGTGGCACTATCGATATACGACCTGAGGGTTGTACAACTGGAGGGTCGGGTTCCAGCAGATGCTGTTGATGCTGGCCGGGGGAGACGTTTGCCGAGCTTCCTTTGGAACTCTTCACAGAGCTTGAGAGCTGCTATAGTTAGGAGTCATTACCGTTGCTATTGTTTGTGGTAGACTCCTAGAGTTAGAATTTGTGGGGCATGTCCCCATTGTTTGATTTATGATTGTTGATCATATTATTTTTATTTATGATGTTTTTATGATCCCTCCAAGGGTACTTACTGGGTTTTCCATTCGAAAGCTCACGCATTTGTTTCTTTCTCTTTCAGATCCTTAGGAGTAGGTGACTCGAGCAGGAGCCGTACGAGGAACGGGGTAGCTTGCAGAGGTCCGAGGACTTCTTTTATTTTCTTTGTGTGAGAGAAATTTCTATATAGGTCCCTTGTATGGCTCTGACTATTGTAGGGAACATAAACCCTGATTTTATTTCCGTTGTGACTTTGACTATTTGTTTATGTTATCTTAGTTATTCGGTTGTTATTTGTTATCTCCTATGGTCATCTAGGCCTTGTATCCGAGTTGGGGTACGCCTCCACTTGGTTACGGCTGATCTCTGTACGTGCTCGAGGCCTGGAATACTGGTTAGGGCATAACAGAAAGTTTGATCATCTTGAAGTGATTGGATATTCAAATTTAGACTTTGCTGGATGTGTGGATACAAGAAAATCCATATTTGGCAATTTATTTCTGTTAGCTGGAGGAGCAATCTCATGGAATAGTGCTAAGCAATCTGTCATTTGTTGCATCTACTATGGAAGTAGAATTTATGGCATGCTTTGAGGTCAAGGTTCAAGCAAAATGGTTGCAGAACAATTTATTTCAGGGCTTGGAATAGTCCACAGTATCGCTAGGTTGCTGAAAATTTATTGTGATAACTCTGCAACTATCTTTTTCTTTTCTAAAAATGACAAGTATTCCAAAGGTGCAAAATATATGGAATTGAAATACTTTGCCGTTAAGTAAGAAGTTCATAAACAAAGATTATCAATTGAACACATTAGCACCAATCTTATGATAGCAGATCCTTTAACAAAAGGATTGCCACCTACAATATTTAAAAGTCATGTTGAAAGAATGGACATTACTGTACGTCATTATTTATATTATTTTATGAATTTTATGATGATTATGTATTTTGACACTTTGAGCTCATTTATGGATATGTTTATGAGATTTCCTGTTTTCTATTTCGTATACATGATTGAATTAGATGACGATAATAGGTTTTGTCTTTAATAAAGAGATTAATGTTGGACCAATGAAATACTTCTGATTTACAGGTCATGTTAAGTAAAGGCTAATATTGTAGTACATGGAAGGGACTATGTCGAATAAATGATGTACAACCACCATAAATCTTATTAGTCCGTAAACTTAATTGCGACAAATAATGTGATCAATGTTAAGCTTTACACTTTTGATATGCTTATTAAACCAGAAAATAAGATAATGTCACGTGTGCCAAGTGGGATAATGTGAAGAGTGTCCCATGTATGTTTATCTGTTGATTATTTCATTTGGTTTAAATAAATAAAATCTTATCTGATAATTATAAGTAGTTTTTAAATTAAAACCGTTCACTTGATGGAAGTGTATGGATAGTGATATTTTGCAAACTGGTTCTCTCTCCACCCTATAAAAGAGGGTGTTCATCCATTACCAACACCACTCCAAATTTAGGGTTTAGGGAGAGAAAGATAGTATTCAGTTTGGGATTTGTTACCTTCATCAAAATTCATCATAATGGATCAAGATATGTTCCTTTTTGTAACTGTTGTCTAATTACTATAAAGTGAAATTGAAAATCATGAAGTTCTAAGATCTTAAAATAAAAGCATCTTATTTCATCTTTTTACTGAATATTTATTGTTAATTATTCATATAATTGCTTACAACGCCTATTTCCAAAATTTCTTTTGCTATTGGCTTTATATGCAAACCGTTAACTAGGAACTAGTAAAGTGTGTTAATGGTGAACCCCTTTCCTATTGTTAGGTTCCATTGTCTTCCGACTAGTGCATTTGTATCCCTCCCTTCCAGCTTTGAGAGTAGTAGCCTTAATTATGTTGTATCCTCCTGTGTTAGCAGCCTTGGTTTTAAGAGACTTTGCTCCCTGTGTAATGCTATGTTGTGCTTTTGCCACTTATATTATGTTGTCACCTATCATCTCTTGTAGTGATGGGCTTATGGATCATGGGGATTACCCATCGATCTACTTGTTAAACCAGAAGTTTATTGTGCTCCTGTCACCTGCCTAGGATATGATCTTACTCAGCATCGCTTGACGTTCGTTTGTTATGCCCTTGTAGAAGACATCCCTCTTTGAGCCTGACCCTGTACCATGCCGTCGGTAATAAAAGAAAAGTCTTTGACCCTCTTTGAGCTTGACCCTGTACCGTGTTGTCAATAATAAAATAACAATCATTGACCTCTTTAAGCCTATATTTTGTCATTGGTAATAAAATTATGGTTTTTGACCTTCTTTGAGCCTATATGATAATAAAATAATGATCTTTGGCCTTCTTTGACGATGTACCATACCACTAGTAACAAAATAATGTTTTATTTTATTTTTATATTTTTGACTCTAGCCCTTATTTTGAGTGCAAACATAGGTTTAGTACCCATTCCTCTGCATATAGACATGTATCCACTTCCCTTGACCCAATCATCCAAAGCCCCTAGAAAACCACATGTAGACAAAGTTCGTTACTAAACCTAAAGAAGATCTCATGATTCTCACCTAAGCTTTCTAAAGGCAGTCCAACGATTGCAAGCTATTGTAGGCGGATGGTGTGGTGGCATTGGTAGCTCGGCAAGATGGTGTGGTGGCACTGGCAGCCTGGCAAGATGCGGCAGTCCGGTGATCGCACGCGTTGTCGCGTAGCTTTGGATGTTTGGACTTTGGAGTAGTTTGGAGAGATTAGGGAAGAGGGATTTATGATCTAGGGATTTAGTTTTTTTATTTTTTATTTTAATGAAATTACATAATTTACTCTTTAACATATTTAAAAAATTAAAAAAACTCTAGGATAAAAAGGTCATTTCAAAAAAATATATTGACCTGGCCGGGTCATAGAAACCTGGCCGGGTCACCGGGTTTGGCTAGTTTAAAGCGGGTCAGGCCAGTTCAAAGCCGGTCGATTGCATAAACGGGTCAATTAGAGACCCCGACCAGTTTAAGTACCTGGTCACCGGGTTGACCGGTCGGACCGCCAGGCTGGTCCGGGTTTAATAACACTGGTTTTTAAATTAAAACCGTTCACTGGTGTATTGATAATGCTATTTTGAAAACTGGTTCTCTCTCGACCTTATAAAAGAGGGTGTTCATCCATCGCCAACGCCACTCCAAACTTAGGGTTTATGGAAAGAAACACAATATTCAGTTTTGGGATTTGTTACCTTCATCAAAATTCTTCATAATGCATCAAGATATGTTCTTTTTTGTAATTGCTGTCTAATTACTATAAAGTGAAATTGAAATTTATGAAATTCTAAGATCTTTTAAAATTAAAGCATATTATTTCATGTTTTTACTGCATATTTATTGTAATTACTCATATAATTGCTTACAAAGCCTATTTCCAAAATTTCTTTTGCAATTGGCTTTATATGCCCCTGTCAACTAGGAACTGGTTAAGTGTGTTAATAGTGAACCCCTTTCCTATTGTTAGGTTCTATTGTCTTCCATCTAGTGCATTTGTATCCCTCCCTTCCAGTTTTGAGAGTAGTAGTCTTAATTATGTTGTATCCTCCTGTGTTAGCGGCCTTGGTTTTAAGAGACTTGCTCCCTGTGCAATGCTATGTTGTGCTTCTGCTACTTATATTTTGTTGTCACCTATCATCTCTTGTAGTAATGGGCTTATGGATCATGGGGATTACCCATCGATCTAGTTGTTAAACCAGAAGTTTATCATGTTCCTTTCTCCTACCTAGGATATGATGTTACTCAACATCGCCTGGTGTTCATGTGTTATGAAGTAGAAGACATCCCCCTTTGAGCCTGACCTTGTACTGTGCCGTCGGTAATAAAAGAAAGGTCTTTGACCCTCTTTGAGCTTGACCCTGTACCTTGCTGTCGATAATAAAATAACCATCATTGATCTCTTTGAGCCTATACTGTGTTGTTGGTAGTAAAAAAAAAGGTTTTTGACCTTCTTTGAGCCTATACGATAATAAAATAATGATCTTTGGCCTTCTTTAACCATGTACCATGCCTCAGGTAACAAAATAACATTTTTTTTTTATTAATATTTTGACTCTGGCCCTTATTTTAAGTGCAAACATAAGATTTCTGTTTTACTGATACTCTAAACTTTATTTTTTGTTTCAATGCATTGATGTAAAAAGACAATTTATTATTTTGAGTGTAAACATAAGATTTATGCATGTTTTCTGGATCTGCTAAACTTTATTTTTTGTTTCAAGGCTTTGATGAAAAAATATAATCAATATATTATTTTGAGTGACCTAAGATTTATGTTTTCCTTATCTGTTAAACTTTATTTTTATTTCAAGTCTTTGATGCAAGAAGACAATATATTATTTTAAATGCAATCATAAGGTATCTATTTTCCTTATCTTCTAAACTTTATTTTCTATGACAATATAATATTTTGAGTGTAAACATAAAATTTCTATTTTCCTGATTTGTTAAACCTTATTTTGAAGTTGCTATGTTATATTATTTGTTTCAAGGTTTTTGAAATAATGTTTCTTCAAAATTTGAAATCTGGTCTGCTACAGAATAATTTAAACCGTATGCATGATTCCATTAATTAAACTGTTGGGATGCTTATCGAGCTGTCAAGCTTATGAAGTTGTTTTCTCATTTTTCATATCACAAGTAGTTAGCTCTGACGACCCCTTGGAAGAGTTTAGTTTCTAGCAAGTTTGTAATTCCTGGCATGAAACCTATTTCACTCGATAGTTTGGAAACTTTATGATTTGTAATTGAACCTGATATGGTTATATTTAGCATGACACGTGTCGCAAATCCCAGTTCGCCACATGGCATAATCCACGACGACCACCCGGCTAAATTTAGATCGAACACATGTCATTATCCTAACCCTCCACGAATGCTGACCCCAAAAGCCGACCGAAATTATTCTCCCAAGGCAAAAGGGTAAAAAGCAGACCTGGAGCATTAATAGCAAGGGAATAAAAGTACATACCAGATATTTTCCGAAAAAAAGATCTGATTTAGGTCTTTAAATGCCATAACTACTCTTAAATACCGGATTGGACATCAGTTGAAAAACAACTGTTCCACTGATAAAACTCCCACTTGCCTAGCAAGTGGGTAAGATATTTTCCCACCGCCTCAATAACACTATATAAGGAAGGGAGGTGGGAAAATCCAGAGGTAAGAAATAATTGAACTAAGAAATCCTCTCCTTGGCTCTCCAGTTCACTCCACTGACTTGACCGTCAGAGCTGAATCCGGGCGAAAGGCCCATTTCAGTCGGTTTTCTTTGCCTGTGCAGTTTCTTTCTCCAAGTTTGGAAGAGCGAAAATTGTCCTCCATCACCAACTGCAAAAGTCCGCACCAAATCAAATATAAATTTCAACCGTTGATCAGAATCCAACCTAATCCCGAGGGAAAACCGGTTTTCAGCTCTAACAGTTCGGCGCCGTCCGTGGGGACTCTTACGAAAAGCCAAAATGACAACAACCAGAAGGTCAACCCGTATTCAGAAACAAGGAGGAAGGAACAACGATGCCAACATCCTAAGTGAAACATAGGAGGTGAGGAAAAACCCACCTATATTACCAGATCACCCCCAGGAGGAAACGATCCATGAGCAATACCAAAACATGGAAAGACGATTACAACAGCTCGATCAAGTCGTACAACCTTTACGAAATCCACCCCCCGGAACCCAACCCCCCAAATGGTTCCGTCGGTTCAGCAGACAGCTTCAGTTAGAAGGGGAAGGACTAGTGCCCACACGCCAAGAGGAAGGAGGTCAAGAGAAGAACAAAGAGACATGACTCTTTTCTCCGATAGCTCAGAACCACCTTCAGTTCGCCGACGTAATCGTGCCCCCTCAAGGTCCCAGCAATATACCGTATCCTACGACGGGCGAGTTCCGCAACAAACAACACCCTGCCAAAGAGAGGAACCCGAGAGGTATGCACCCTAAGTAATTTCTCCTTTTATTCGTGAGATATTAGAGGAATATGTCCCAGACGGATTTAGGCCACCTCCTGTGGCTATGTATAATGGCAAAACCTATCCCTCCCGCCACTTGAAGTATTTCCGATCGGCAATGCTCCTCTCCGAGACGACCGACGCCCGGATGTGTAGGGCTTTTCCGTCCACATTAGAAGGAGCTGCTCAAGATTGATTCGTCGACCTCCCTACTAGCACAGTTCCCTCTTTCCAGGTGCTAGCAGATCTCTTCCTTACTCATTTTGCCAGTTATTCCAAGCAAAAGAAGACCCCTTCCACTCTTATGCGAGTCAAGCAACGGAAAGGAGAAAGCCTCAAATTATACCTCGATCAATTCACTGACGAGGCATCCAACGTCGCCGACCTCACCCCAGTCATCAGTCCTAGGCCTTTTGCCTTATGGGGGGTAGATCTCTTAGGTCTGTTCCCCACATCGACTAGGCAAATGAAGTTTCTAATTGTCGCAATCGATTACTTCACTAAATGGGTAGAAGCAGAGCCCATGGCTATGATAACAGAAAAAGCATGTCAAGGATTTCTGTGGAAAGCAATTGTTTGTCGGTTTGGAATTCTGATAGCCTTCCTCACCGACAACGGACGACAGTTTGACAATCGAGCCATCAAAAGTTTCTGTTCCGAGCTCGGCATTGAATCCCGACTCACTTCAGTAACTCACCCCTAAGCAAACGATCAGGTAGAAGTAACAAATCGAACCTTACTCCAAACACTCAAAGCCCGAGTCCTCAAGGATGGCACCAGTTAGGTAGAAGAAATTCCAAGCGCCTTATGGGCGTATCGAACAATTAGTTGAACCCCGACGGGAAAAACCCCCTTTTCCCTAACATTTGGTACCGAAGCTGTCATCCCAGCCGAAATAGGAATGCCAACTCTACGAACACAAACTTTCTCTCCTGAAACCGATGAAGAAAGACTCAGATCAGAACTCGACCTCCTTGAAGAAAAAAGAGAAGCCGCTGAAGTAACAGCCGCCGCGTATCGACAAAGAGTGAAAAGATTCTATGATTCCCGAGTAAAAGCGGTTCACTTCCAAATCGGAGACATAGTCCTAGGAGAAAATGAGTTCCAAGGCAACAAAAGCTGAACAGGAAAGCTCACTCCAAACTGGGAAGGACGGTATATTGTAAAGAAAATAGTCTGGACAGGAACCTACTGGTTAGCCAATGTAGAAGGAAAACTCCTCAAACGGCCCTATCATGCTGAACATCTACGCCGCTATTACCAATAAAAAGAGGAGTTTTACAGTTACACAAAGAAGAATAAAGGTCGAGGCAAAAATCTCAAATCCAAGGCAAAAATCTCGATCAAACCTGAGGCAAAAATCTCGATCAAACCCAAGGCAATAATCTCGATCAAATCCGAGGCAAAATCTCGATCAAATCTATGGCAAAAAATTTTGAACAAATTCGAGGCAACAATATCGATCAAAACTATCATATCCGAGGCAAATACCCTCAAGAAGAAAGTCCCGCCGCTGAGCCGAGGCAAAAACCTCGATCTTAAGCCTCCGGTGCAGAACTACAAAGAAGAAAGGCCTTAACAAAGATTGAAGGCTGAATCAAGCACGGTAACGACAAGAATATTACAAGGGGGATCTTCAAAAGGTTATTATGACAGGAAAAAATCGGAGATAAAAACGTCCCCAAAATGAATGTTCAACTTTTCTCATTCCAGAATCTTTCAGATTACAAAATAACAACATACAAGAATTGTAAAGACATAAGCAAAAGGCTTAACACATACTACAAATAAAAATACATCTCGAGACAAACTAGGAGCCTCCCCTAAACAACTCCCGCTCCACCTTCGCCCGGATAGTGGTCTCTATCTGCGGCCGGATCACGGGGAAGATTCTTCTCCTTTTCAGACGAAGCATCAGCACTTTGGCCTTGACCCCTTAACTTCACATAACACTTCAATACGGAAGGAAGCCCCGCAGATAGAACGTCCATAGCAAGATTATGACGGGCGACAGTTTGAATAATTCCATAAATTTGAGTCGCCGCATCTTTCCTCTCTTCCCTAAGACGTACTATTTTCGACTGAAGCTTCGCTACTTGATTTTCGAAATTTTTTATATCTTGCTTAGAGGATTCTAATGCTTTCTCCTCTGAAGCCAAATCCTCCAATAGGGCATCCCTTTCCTCCTTAACATTTTCAAGCTCACCCTGAATGAGGGCGAGCGAATTTGTTTTGGTCGCCAGGTCTTTAGAAATCTTACTTTTCTCCTCTTCAAGCATTTTGAGCTCCTTTTCCAAACCGACCACCTCGCCTTAAAGGTTATTTTCATTCGCCTCGGCAACTTGTAGTGAATTCTGAATATCATTTTTCTCTTTCTCCATCAAAGTTACCTTCTCCAGGAGCTCATTCTTTTCCTTGCTTACTAAATTAAATGCCTCAGCAACCCTCTCTTTCTCTTCTTTAAACCCATTAGATTTGGTCTCCAAAGCAGACACTTTCGCCCTTAAATGAGCCACTTCCGCAGCATCATCTCGAAGAAGGCGTCCGGCGCGATCCGCCCAATAGACAGCCTAGATGTTCGGAAATGAATAACAAGTCAATAAATTGAAGTAATGAAAAGCTTAGTAAAAAACTTCCTTACCGTCGCTGAAGAAAGGAGAAGTTGGGTAGCAATTTCCTCCCTTCCAGCCTCCTCCAATCGTTTAATTATGTTTTCCGACCTCGCGGCTTCCAACAAATCCACCACAGCCGTACGGTCCCTAAAGAGGAACTCATTGGAGGAAGACCCCTTTTCAAGAACAGATAAACCTCTTCGAACCTCACCAGCCTTTTGTAAAGAAAGGTTGGTGGCAGATATTTGATCTAATTTACCCTGGAATTCCGCCTCTACCACCACCCCCTGTAAAAAGAGAACCCCCAATTGTTTCAAAGTAGAGTCATCAACCCAAGATTGTCCTTTTCCTAGAAAATCGGAAGACCACGGTTTTACCTCCCTGGAAGCATCAGGAAAAGCGATCGCCCTTGGCATAATAGCCTCAGGATCAGAACCCTCCAAGGGACAAGAAGACAACCTTTTCGACGGGGTTCCCTGCATCACGCATATTGGCCTCCGCAAAACTTCGTTTAAGGCACCACTATCTTCCGGAGAAGAAGGACCCCTGGAAAAAGAAGGAAGCGATACCAAGGGATCGGGAAGGACCTCTTGACCCTGTAAATCCACCCGACTTTTCTTGGTCCCCCGGCCCGACTCATCCCCAGAACTACCCTTCCTCTTTTCCTTTCTCTTCTTTGAGAGCTCAATTCTAGGCTCACTTCAGGCTCTCTTGCCTCGGAAGGGCCCTCGTCTTTTTTCCCTTCCTTTTTTCTCTTCTTCTTTTCTTCCTTAGAAGTACTATCTCCTTTTTTCTCCCTTTCAGATCCTCCCTCCTTATTTTTTCTTCCTCGCGCCAACGGAGCTTCGATGACGCCTTCAAGATCCGCAAGGATACCCTGGGCAAGTCCTAAACCTCCCATTGTTTCACTTGCGAAGTATCAAAACTAGCAACTCGTTACGACCGAAACACAAAAAAAATCATAAAACATGGATATAAACAAACCATACCAGCAGCTAAAGACAAGCCACATTTCTGAAGTTTTTCCATCGTCAAATAAGTATCCACGGAAACCCCAGAAACTCCTTTGAACTCTTGGAACTTAGGCCTCTCATCAGCCGTCATCCCCTCATCACAAGTATTGTCTGTCCGAGGAACTTCCCATTTCGTCCGGACATCCCACCCAGATTTACATTTTACGAAGAAAAATTTACTCTTCCACCGTTTGATAGAAGAAGGCACCTTACCCAAGAACTTTTTCTTAGAACGGGTTGAGAAGAAATACCAGTAGGTATCCTGCTCAGGATATAAACTAAACAGAAGAGGAAACCAACGAACGGTCGGTTTTACACCATAATTGTTCAGAACAATAACAAACCCGCTTAATAACCTCCAAGAATTCGGGGTCAATTGTGAAGGGCATAGCTGATAATAATCTAGGATCTCCTTAAAAATATCAGGAAACGGGAGTCTAAGACCACCTAACAAAGCATCCTGATAGATGGCTATTTCATCCTCCCTAGGCGAACTAGCTCGCTCTCCAGAGCATGGTTCTCTAACCGAAAAAAGAGATGGATTGATTTGATAGCGATCTACCAAACAATGAATATCATCCTGGTTAAGGATGCTAAAAAATGCATCAGAACCTCCACCCTCTATTCTAGAAGACGCAGGGTGAACCCTCAATCCTGAAACCGGCGGACCTCTAGGTCCACTTTGGACAGTAACAAGATGTGACGAAGTAGAATCAGAAGGAGATGGAGACGGTGATGAAGCAGAAGGGTCAGAAGAAGAACCAGTAGAAACATAAAGCCTAGAATCCATAGGATCAATCTCCATTACCTTGATTAAAGCTTCAACAGGACAAGAACGCACCACTACAGGGATCGCTGGAGAAGAATAAGATAGAAGGCGGAGAACACTAGAGAGACAGGCAATCACATAAAATTGAAATACAATAAACCCTCGATCCTATTAAAAAACAAATAGATAGGATACTCAACCGTCGGATTCAATAATCATCCCACAAATCGGACCGTTGAAGTAACTACCCCTCAATCAAACCGTCTAACCAAACGACGCTCTACATCGAACCGTTAAAATAAAAAGTAGATAAATTCATACGAACGGCCCAAATTCCCCCTCCAGGCGGCGGCTCACCAAACATCTGACACAATAAAAATAGGTTATCGCGCCCCATCATCACCTTGAACCACATGCGCCACATCATCCCTCAACATAAATGTGAAATAGTATTTGGGACAAGACTTATAAAATAAAGCGAACAATAAAAGACGGTTTACAAATAAAAAACATTAAAACTAAGTATGTACACAGCCATAACAGAAAAGATTTCTAAGCAACCACTTACAACACATAAGTACATAAGTAAAGCGAAATATTTAATTCAAAGATTCATCCGACTCATCTTCCTCGCCACCGCTGCCGTCATCACTAACAACAATTGCCAAGTGGAAAGGACGAGCAGAAAAATGCCACTCCTTTAGACATTTGTTCCTCCCAAAAATAGTCACTCGGAAATTAACATCCCCAGTGTACTCAAAGATTAGGAGATCCCCCACCTCCATATGGTGATCAATCCAAAAGTCCTTCCAGCCGTTTTTAAACCACATTTCCCCCAGGATCTGGTTCCTAACCAAAGCGACGGTCCACACATGCCACTGAGGCCCTCCAAGATCAGGTTTCCAACCGCCACGTCACTTAGAACTCCATGAAATCCCGAGGGGATTTTGAGTCGGTCGATGGGACCCCTCAAACCGAACGATCTGTAGAAAGAAGGATTCGCCATCGAACTCTATTCTTGGCACAAACAAAGGATACCAATATGCCTAACCTCCCCCACCCCCTTTTATAAACGCAACATCCTCACACTCCTTGCCCCTCCTTGGGAAACTCTCCCTCTGGAGTAAAGCGACCCCTTTTCTCTAGAGAATTATTCATGAAAATAACATCTCTGAAAAACCCTTAGTTTCTTGGAAAACTACCCATGACTTCTTAAAAGCAATGGCAGCACACTTCTCGAAGAAAGACATTTAAAGTATATTAAATTAACAAAACACGCACACTTAAGCGAAATAATCACATCCAACCTTTGCTCTTATTCCAGAATTTATCAAAAACTGTAACATAGACTAAAACAAAACAAAGAAAGAAGGACAAAACAGAGGATTCTGGATTTACACAGGAAGTCCACATCTACCTACACCTAAACCGAGCCTACGGAAGACTCAGGAGTGACAATAGGACCCCCACTATTTGCGCTGCCATCACTATCACCAGGAGCTTCCGCCCAGCCACGAGGACGGATGTCAGGGTCCACTTCTTTCCGACAAAAATCCATCCCAAAGATTTCTACTTCAAAATTTATATTCCCATGATAAGTGAAAATCAGAAAGTCTCCTGCGTTCAAAGAATGGTCGGTATGAAAATTCCACCATCCTTCAGCAAACCGCATTTCTTCTACATCTCCTTCCATGTCAAGCAAGACATTCCAGACACAACCGTTCGGACCTATAACATTTACTACCCTTGAACCAAGCGCCCCCAAGTGCTCATAAAAAGTAATCAGAATTCTCAAGAAATGAACGGAAACACTAGGAAAATACACTTTGAGAAAAGACAAACGTGGAGGAAAAGCCATCCCAAAAAAGAAACAAGACAGAAGGAATAATGAATCATCCTCGTTTCAAAAGGCAACAACATATATAGACAGCATTAGATTTACTATCAATGCAAAATTTTAGAATCCAGGCCTCGATTTAACGCGATGACATGACTATACAGCTTTCCAGCTAAGATGAACAGGTGTTATCCCTATCACGACACCGTCACCAGATTTTCTCCCTGAAACTAGCGCCTAAATTCATAGACTAGGCGGATAGGTGTTGACATTAGCATAAGGAAAATTCATGACAAGACAAAATGCTTGCCCTTGAACCGAACGAAAAACAGTTTATCATATTTATCATTCGGATTCAGATACAAGCATACTTTGGGGAGGGACTAATGATATGGTTATATTTAGCATGACACGTGTCGCAAATCCCAGTTCGCCACATGGCATAATCCCCGACGACCACCCGGCTAAATTTTGATCGAACACATGTCATTATCCTAACCCTCCACGAATGCTGACCCCAAAAGCCGACCGAAATTATTCTCCCTGGGCAGAAGGGTAAAAAGCAGACCTGGAGCATTAATAGCAAGGGAATAAAAGTACATACCAGATATTTTTCTAAAAAAAGATCTGATTTAGGTCTTTAAATGTCATAACTACTCTTAAATGCCGGATTGGACATCAGTTGAAAAACAACTGTTCCACTGATAAAACTCCCACTTGCCCAGCAAGTGGGTAAGATATTTTCCCACCGCCTCAATAACACTATATAAGCAAGGGAGGTGGGAAAATCCAGAGGTAAGAAATAATTGAACTAAGAAATCCTCTCCTTGGCTCTCCAGTTCACTCCACTGACTTGACCGTCGGAGCTGAATCCGGGCGAAAGGCCCATTTCAGTCGGTTTTCTTTGCCTGTGCAGTTTCTTTCTCCAAGTTTGGAAGAGCGAAAATTGTCCTCCATCACCAACTGCAAGAGTCCGCACCAAATCAAATATAAATTTCAACCGTTGATCTGAATCCAACCTAATCCCGAGGGAAAACCGGTTTTCAGCTCTAACAGAACCTAATCGTGATAATAATGTTTTTGGTCTTATTATTTTTAGATCTTATTTAGATCGTTGAATCTTGTTGTAGTAAATGATTATAATGTGTAGTGTTTAGGATTGTGTTTAACCGGTTTTGATCATAGGCCTTGCATTCCAATGGGTAAAAAAACCGATAGCGTGTGGTCCGTTTGTCACATCCCACATTCCGGGCGTGACAATTAATTAGTTATTTCTAGCCTTTTTTACAAATTTTTTGATGACTTGAAAAAAAAATGCAAAAAGATCCTTGACCAAAAGTAATTTAAAAAATTTGCAAATTTTGGGGATTTTTTTTGGTTTTTTTAATTATTTTTTTCTAAAAGAGACATGGCTTTCTTGTGATATATTTGTTTCTTTGCCGAATCCTTTTTAAATATTTAGTTAGCTAAGTTTTTATTAAATTCGTATTTCATTCATTCCTCATTGGAAACAATAAATTATAGGAAAAATATTTTAGAAAGCCACGTACAATATTTTGAATAGTACTATTCCTCATAATAGACTTCTCAACGAAACAATGTCTGTCGATTTCTCCTCATACACAAAACCACATCAACCACAACACAATTGAAAATCCTTTTATCTTTAAATAATTAAGATTATGCAATCTAAAGCCAAAGATATACTTTCTTAATTTATTCCACAAACTTGAAAAAACTTATGCAAAAATGTCCATTAACATGAGATAACACCACTTTTTTTATATATATTTTTTTCGATCATGCTTTCCTTTCTTATAAAGATAATTTTAAAAAAATTATATTAAGAGAATATATATTTTTATAATTTTTTTCCTTCACATTTTATCTAGGCCATCACAACATGCACTGTTGAAGAAGACTAGAAACTCATGAGCTATAACTCAATAATGTTTAATTGAACCAAATTGATTGGAAATGTCGGTGAAGAAGGACCCATGTATGGTCCTACATGGACCATTTCATTGTGTCCTTGGCTAGCAATATATGAGACTGGAGTCCTTTATGATCCTATGAAATGGACCATCTCTGTCCACTAGTATCAATTAGAACATTTGTGATTTGGTTAATGTTGATTGGTTGGGTGTCACAAGCTCTTTATTTGCTTTTCCACATTGTTAAATGAAAAGAAGGATCAAAGGTACCTACTAGTGGGTGCACACACCATCTCATTATTTTTTATCATGCCTTTTATTTAAACTTTAGCGTTTTAATCTAACATTTCATAACTAATGGTTTTTCCAAAAGTAATAGCTAATTATTAGGGTTAAAATAAACCTCCTTTTAATTCTAAGTTAACTTGGATGTATTAAGATGAGTATTAAGTATGGAGGATTAAAGTATATATAGTCGATATTAGGCGTTACCATGACTAAACAATATCTTTTGGAATTAATATCAAGACTGATCTAGACTTAATTAATATCATTTTAATACTTAACAAAGGAAATAATGATTATAATTAAGAGCAAGTAAATTAATTGGTTTATTTGCTTTGTAAAAGAAGAAAGTGATGAAGAAAGATATTGAGTTGTTCAATATATCAAACAGTGCCAAAAGATTAGGGAGTACTCTTTTAATTACTTGGCATGCACTTTAATAATATTCTTCAATCTTTTGGAATCCTTGATTGATTAGCACACATAGATCTAACTTTTAAATTGATCGGATACATGATTTAATGAATATACCATACACACACTCAAGCCAGCCACTTGGTTCATCTTTACAAAAGCTAACATGCATAGATGATACCTTTGATTAAAATCATCACTCTAATTAACAATGGCCATTTTAAGATAAACTAATTAAGCATCCAAGCATCTAAATAAAAAGGGAAAAAAAGGTATCATATTTATATCTTGGCATGCATGCTTTAATTAATGGATACATATATAGATCAAACTTGATTGGTCTCTATTTAAAATTTGAGAAGCATTATTGGAATAATTAGTCCATAATTATTGAGTAGGTGATAGAAAAAGATAAACCAATCTTGTTTTAACCTATATAACCCACCACCATTTTATTAAGAGCTAGCTCCAAGATCATGAAATTATCCTTGGATGTATACATTGAGACCAGTGACAAACCCTTGTGATAGAATCACACCTTAACCAATAAGACATCCCATATTCTCAAGAACATTTGTATATGCACTTGAAAAAAATGGTTTCTATAACAGAACAAAAGCCATGAATAATAAAAAAACACAACATGAAGTACTCCTCCCTTCTCCTTTTCCATTGTATAGCCAGTACTTCCTCCACTTTTCACTTATTTTTAAGGCAACCATCTTGTCCTAAAGTACCTCCTTTTCTTCTCCATTGATAGCTTAAGAGATCAGAGAACTAGATCTCAAGATGAAGTTGTTTATAAGTTCACTATTTAGCTGAGATGTAAAAAAGAGAAAGTTAATGAAAATCATAGCATATAAAAGATTTAAGAATTAATAATAAGATGTAAATATATGTATATGTATATGTATATACCACCAGAAGCAGCCCTTCTAATGAAGGAGAGGAAGACAATAAGAAGAGCAACTCCAGCCAAGAGTCCAATGATGATAGCGAATGTTTTCCCAGCTTCATCCCCTGCATGTAGACAAACATTTTGAAAAGAAAAACATTACTAATTAATTAAACCTTTATTTACATATATAGGAAAAGTGTCAATAAAAAGTCACTTTTTGCAATAAAAAAAAATCAAATTAAGAACACAAATTATCATGGTATCTTGCAGAAGTAAATGTAACTTGAAGGAAAAAAAAAAAGACCTTCACACTGAAGTAACATTCAAGTGATTCTATATCAAGTTCTTATCCACCTTCTTCAAAAAGTAAAAATAAATAAACAAGTTTTCTGTTTGTTTTTATTAGCTAAATATGAGATTAATTAACATGCAGTAGAATATATAAACTCTAAATTAACTAACAGGAAGAGAAACTCAAACTTAGAATTAATTAACTAGTCACTCACCAGTGGAGGGTTTGTGGGAGTAGACACCATTGGACCAGAACCTGGCAAAGCACCTGCCAAGATAAACGTCTCCACTGAGAGCATCACTGCAGGCGGCTCTCAGCTGGGCGGCGGCGGCGGCCATGCAGTCATCGCAGGCTTTGGTGCTCAAGTCGCCGTCGCATTGAGAATCTGCCTGAAAGTAGCCAGAGGCGGCGGTGCGGTATGTGGAGGTGAGGGCGGGGGATTGAAGTAACTGTGAAAGTACGGTGTCACGCATGGCGGTGATGTCGGTGGAGAAGGTGGCGGGGGTGAGGGGAGGGCCGCAGGTTTTGAGGAGGAGAGTGGTGTCGGGGTGGGAGAAGAAGGAGGTGTTGGAGTAGCGGAGGAGGCAGGAGTGGAGGCGGAGGGCGGCGGAGGTGGCGGAGGAGCAGAGGACGGAGAGTTGGGAGAGGGCGGAGTGGATGCAGGAGGAGCAGGAGGGGAGAGGGAGGTCAGGGAGGCATTGGAAAAGGCCGAAGGCGGGGGAGGAGGACGATGAGGAGGAGAGGGAGGTGAGGTTGGAGAAGGAGGAGAGGGAGGAGGAGGATGAGAGGGAGGAGAGGAGGGAGTCGAGGTTGAGTTGAAAGGGGGAGCCGGGGGAGAATTTGGATTGGGAGCAGCCGGCGTAGATGAAGGACGTGGGATCATCGGCGGAGGAGGAGGAAGAAGAGAGGAGGAGGGAGAGGAACAAGTAGTAGTAGTAGTAGGAGTAAAGGTGGTGGTGGTAGTAAGAGGAGGAGGCCATTTTGGTTCTTGTTTTGCTTTCTGTTTTTGGTTTAGGTTGGTATGAGTGCGTGCGTATATAGTGTGTGTGAGTGAGGAAGGCCAGTGAGTGATGGATGCATGGATGTGTGCATGTGCGTGTGCGCGCGCGCGGCGTGTATTAGGCGGAGCTCAGTGCTGGGTTTGGACCGCCTCGGGCCCGGTTGCTGCACTAAACGGGCCGTTTCTCTACAAAATGGGCTGAAACGGCCGGGCCCTTAAGTATAATGCGCAGTGCGCACTGCTTTGGTTTTGGATCATGCGGTTGAGGAGGGCATTGAAGTAGTGGAAGTGTGGGATCAAAAATTTTATGCAGGATAAATAAAATAGATTTTAACTGTGTGGAGATAGAAATTAAAATCTATATTTATAAATTAATATTTTTCTAGTAAGAAAGAGTGAGAATAATAATATGATTTATAAAATATAATTAATAACATATTCCCTCATCTTTGGTGCAAGGATTTGAAAATACTTCCTAAAAATTGGATTTGTGTAATCTCATAAGAATATGATTTGGAGAGATCTAATGGAGTATTTCGTAAGATAGTGGTATTAATGTCGTAAACTAAAACGAAAAGAAAGAGGACGACCTTTATGGTGGTGTTGGAGAGGTAGTTAGGATGTTTCAAGCTTCACACTTGTTTATTATACCCTCATTCAATCTTCTTTATATATTACTAGTATAATGCACGTGCGTTGCACGACTGGCTTGTTGAATTATTTGTTTACTCTTTTTTTAATTATAATTGATATTTTGTATTTTTTTGTTTTTATTTTTATTAATATTGACTTATATTATATTATACTTTCATGTGTATATAGCAAAATATCTTGGAATATAAAAGAACTCTAAAAATGATAAATGTGTTATTCATTTATTCATATATTTATATATATATCACATGGACTTACAATTAGTGATAAATAATTTTTCGTCTACTTGCAGTAGCTTTAATGTTTCTATAGCAAGTTGTATGTAAAACATATGGCCTGTAGACATTTTTTTGTTGTTTGAAATTTAAGTTTATAGCTATACAATTTTTTAAGTTTGTTTTTAATTTGTTAGATTTGCTTGGCATGCAATTCAAATAACATCAAATGAAATAAGAAGTTTATTATTATTCCAACAACCAATAAGATTCCACGGAAGAGAAATATTTGAAGTTTTATTCCAAAATTTTATTATAGCATAATAAAATATAAAATTAACACGGAGTTTTTAATTTCTACGTAATCGGCCATTAACAATACTCCATACATCATTGTAAGACGATGGCCAATTACCTTTACATATAATATCAACATTGGATAATGCAGAATGACAAGTAAAAACCTTCGTGTGTAATGGATGTAACATATTTGTGTGGGAAGCATTGATCTCATGACGATATATATCAAATATGATAAAACCATATAATGTAATTATCATCATGAGGTCAAATGTATGAAATATAAACGTGGTATTAACTATGTCGTAGTTAGTTAAACCACGTAATTTAATCCTTTTTGTGAATTGCCAATCACCATTGTGTGTAATCATCCTCCATATTGTCAATCTTCTTTTTGTAGTGTGGAGCAAATCAAGTCGTCCTTCACGGCATGCCAATTCATTCTTGAACGTTCCTTCTCCTCTTGCAGCCTTTGGTAGTAATTTGAATGAAGATCGTTGAGTGAAAAAATCAAACACATAAATGATTTCTTCATTTATCATCCAATAGAGATATCCATTGATACATATTGCTCCTTCGTTTCCTAACGAATGATAAAACCATAGATTTGTGTCCCCACAAAATATCCATTTCCATTTTCTAGAGTCAAAATACTCAGCTTGTAAAGGTGATCTTGGCTTGTTAGCCCATGATAGTCTGAATATTTTGTAATGAAACGGATCACTGTTCTCGGAATATAGAGCAAAAGCCTTTGAATGATATCTTGTTTTAGGATTTGGAATCTTCACCCAATCTTTTGTTGTTGGCCGACAAATATAAAATCGAGGGTACCTTTGACAGTTGTTGGTGCAAAATATAAGACCATTCATCGACGAACATAAAATATGAATCTCCTCTGGCATGAAACTCAAATTTGGTGATGGTAATTCTGCGTTTATTGGTATAAATTGTTGGATAAGATATGGATTTTTATTTTGTATAAAAAATCCACAAGTTCCACCCAATTTCATACATCTTTCTTGTATGTAATCTATTGTGTAAGTAGCCCGATTCCAATAATAATTCACTTTTCGGCAAATCCAAAGTGCCTCTAAATCAGTTTGTAGTAAGATCTTCAGTAATATCTCTGGTAGCATT
Source organism: Dioscorea zingiberensis (assembly GCA_026586065.1). Lineage (NCBI taxonomy): Eukaryota > Viridiplantae > Streptophyta > Magnoliopsida > Dioscoreales > Dioscoreaceae > Dioscorea > Dioscorea zingiberensis. Next base: position 16,661,374 of record CM048819.1, on the reverse strand, counting down.
TGAAAGCCATCGGTTTCAAAATCCCAAAATGTTAAATACATCATTGCTAATGCCATCTGTTTTAAAAAATGAACAATAAATATTACTATTTGTGAAAAAATTTGTAAATGCAAATCTATTTAAGTATATTATTGGTAATTTCATATTTAATTGAAGTGGTAAATTCCATCAAAAATATGAATATTTGAAAAAAATGAAAAAACATGTTAAATATACAACCAGGCTACACAAAGTTAATCATGTTGCTCAAAATCTTCTAACCCCTAAGAAAAATGATAATTGGGACATCTTTAAAGAAATTATCATAATGGCAGTAATCAACTTCATGATGGGAGTTATAAAGAAATTTAAAAGTTAGAATAAATTATCTAAGCCCAGAAGGATTTTGGAATTAAAAAGATCATGTTATAGTATCATAAATAAATAGTAGACAAATTTTATTTGGATGCTTGTGTAACAAAGTGTAGTCTCTAGACATCTGATGAGTTTATAGGAAAATACAAGGAATAAATCTTATTGAAGAATTTTGCTAATATTATTATGCTTTGATAATAAACATGATGCTAAACCCAGAAACATTGTTGCTCAATGTTCCACAATTTTGAGCCGATGAGGGACTAAGGCCCCGTTTGGATTAGCTTTTTTTGAGTCCAGAAGCGCTTTTTTATAAGTTAAGCGCTTTTGATAAAAAAGCGCTTCTGGGCTCAAAAAAACCCGTTTGGATTGGCTTTTTAAAAAAAGCAAAAGCTGCAAAAAAAGCCCAAATACTGCTTTTTTCAGAAGCTGCTCATATGGTGCTTCTGAAAAAAGCAGTTGTGGAGAAGCAATTTCAGGATTACGCAATTACCATGTTGCCCTTATGAAATCAAGAAATGACAGGCTTTTTATATGATTCTTTTTCGATTCCGTCTCTTCTCCTTCTACGATTCCACCCCTTTTCTGTGAGAGATCCGAAGACCTCCCTCCGTCCACCCTCTTCATCATCGCTGATCGGTGAGTTTGATTTCTTTTAGAGTTTTCCTTTTTTGTTGAACATGTTTGCTTCTACTCTACCTCCCATCTCTCCTTATTTCTCACAATATTCCATTGATCTAGGGGTAGGGTTAGGTTTTCGGAGTTGGATCTTCGTGTTCGATTTTTCGTTTTGGTTTTTGATACAAGTCTGGTATATGGTCTTGCTACTGATTTTCTTTTGCTATTGTTCGTTGTAGTTCTTATTCTAGGGTTTTGGCTGTTGGATTTTCTTGTTCTATGGTTCGTTCCGGTTCTTAAGCTGGACCTAGGGTTAGGGTTTCGAGTTGGATTTTCTTGTGCTATGGTTTCCCTTGTTTTCTTTTGCTGATCTCTTGAAATCATGACAGGTATTGAGTGTCAAGCTAACCAGTCAAGTGCCACCAGCGAAGAGTGTACTGTGGCTTGGGGTATGGTTCTTTTGGCCTCCCTTTCTTTCGACCTATTTTTTTCACATCCATTGCTTTCAAATTTATGCAAATCTTTCCGAATCTTCTGTGATAACACTGTTCATTTAAAAGCCTCTGATGGATAAGAAAAATATATATATTGGAATTATATAAAGTCTTAGTAAGTTAGTAGACATTTTACTTTTAATATATTCAGAAAAACCAATGTCCTTAGCATTTGTTTTAGAAAATTACTTGAGATTTTTTTCAATTGATTGCTTGGATTTCTTCTAGCCTGACTTGAAAAAGCTAATATCCTCCAATTGATGGATTCTGAACTTACTTTTGTAATGTGATTTGTGCATGCATATTTTAATCGTTCAAATCTATTGTTGAGGCTGCCAGTTGTTGTCATTAGATACCGTTATTCTTGTTGTTTTACATCAGCTATACTGAAATGAAATTCCTGTTCCCTGGAACTTAGGCTTCTTTGCTAATGCCATATAGTGATGAATTTTAGTTTCTGATTACAAGTAGTTTATTCCAATTCCTTTGTTTTTCTATTACTGTTTTGAGCAATTAATGATCTTGCCTCATCATCAATAATATAAGTTCATATGTAGTGTATCGTGGGCGTAAGTCCATAAATCAGAATGAACATTGCTTCCAAACTAGCACCCAAAAAATCTGTTCAAGGGACAAATACAAGTGATGGGAATGTGGAGAAATGTGACAATGTTGCAAAGGCTAGATGGGATGATACAAAGACTGAAATTTTTTTAAAGATATGTGTTGAGGAGGTCCAAGCGGGTAATAGGCCACACACACATTTTACAAAAGAAGGATGGAAAAATGTGGTGTCAAAGTTTGGTTTGAGAGCAAGCCTAAGTTACAACTATAAGCAACTAAAAAACAAATGGGACTCATTAAAGAAGGAGTTCTCCATATGGGCGAAGCTTGTAGAGCACCAGACAGGCCTTGGTTGGGACCCTGTGAAGAAGACAGTTTTGGCGAGCGATGATTGGTGGGAAAGAAAAGGACAAGTAAGCCAATTTTATTTGCATCATAGTCATATATTCATTATATAATTTATAACTTGAAGATATTCTAACACATTGTCTTTTTGTTTTGTTTGAAACAGGAAAACCCAGAATATTTAAAATGGAGAAATGAGGGTCCTAAGTTTTTAGAAATGATGGAGATTTGTTTCAAGGATGTGGTGGCGACAGGCTATATGGCAATGGTACCATATGCGGAGCCATCTACTGATAATGAAGAAGCCAACCAAAATGCTTATACTCAGGGCATGAATGAAGTAGAAGTGGATGCCGACAACTTTGATGAGTACGGTGATAGTCCTGAACAATATAATGCTACTCCAAGGGAAGAAAATCGTGCTACACACGATAAAAAAAGGCAAAGGACGTCACGTAGAGAAAGGAGAAAAAGTGCAAATGAACAATTGCAGGAATCATTTGATCGCCTACTCTCTGGGATGGACAATATGTCCCGTGCAAGTAGTGCAAGAGTTGAGAATGACGATCGGTATAGCATAAACAAGTGTGTGAATTTAATGGACATTGTGCCCGGGCTTGAACGAGGAAGCCCACAATACTTCCTAGCGGTGAGGTTGTTTGCAAAGAAAGCTCATAGGGAGGCGTTTGTGTCACTAGTGGAAGTGGATCCATCGCTTGTTACCGGCTGGTTGAGCACTTTCAACATGGATAACATCGACCGAGCTTAACTCCAATTTAAGCCCATCTATATTCATATATGTTTGGACTTGTTTGTTTTGCTTTTGTTTTATTAAGTGTTGAGTGTGTATCTTCAACATTGTGTTAAACTTTTGAATTAAGGTTGTTGGACATATATGAATTGTCGATGTAATTGAATTGTTTCTAATGTTTTGGATTTCTAAATTCCCCCTTGATTGCTATCATTGGTGTATATACATATACATGCCTTTCAAAATTCTTCAGAGATTTTTTCTGTTTCTTTAGGTAACATGAGCTAATTATTTAATTTTCCATTATGAGCTTAGCTGGAGGAATGGGAGCCAATTGATGAATTGAAGAAGTGAGAAAGAGTGATAGATATAGCTGGAGGAATGGGAGCCAATTGATGAATTGGATTTTCTCCTCTGGTGAACATATTTTTCTATTACTCACAAATTTCCAAGTAGTTTATTTCAATTCCTTTGTTTGGTCCTTTAGATGATTTACCTGTTGTTTGATTTATGGTATAGTTTGCATACAAGTAGTACATAAGTTTGCATGCGCCCAAATTTTAACATACATAGGATTTCTAATCAAATAATTTCATGAACTGCTCTATCTTGCAAGAGCCATATTTATCACAACTTGATTTGTGCATTTGTCTATTTTTTATTAAGGCTCTATGTCAGTGTCTTTAAACTTTAAACCAAAGCAAATTTAAATTTTTTTTCCTTTTGATGAGAAAATTAGCCGATGAAGAACTTTTTACTTTGTACTATATTCCTTTGCAAGTGAAATATTAGTTGGAGTTATAATATTAATGTTGTTTATATTTGGCATCTATTTTATTTTTTTTTTCTGTTTAAGAAGATATGCATGACCATATTAGGAAATCTTATATTGCAGGCCGAAAGAAGGCAAAAGCTTGGATTGCCACCAAAACCCCCGGCCGCAAAACCCCGCTACACCTCCTGTTGATGAGAAGAAGGTATCATTTGATCCACTGAAATTACCCTCATATTTTGCGGTATATGAGGTAAAATTGATTGAAAACTAAACTATACCTTTTTCTAGTAACTGTCTTCCTATAAGTTGGTAAAATTTGACTATTGATTGTTATTTTACCATTTTTTTTTTGTGTGCTTCCGAAGTCCATGGTTTCCATCTCCTAATATTTTTTTATGGTTTATGTAGGGTATAACTCTATAATGGAGTTCTTGACCGATTCAGATAAAGAATCGAGTGGAGCAATGTCTGATTCAGAAGAAGAAAACAACAATTTCGATATACAAATGGATGAGTACCTTGGAAGGATGTATGCAGGTGCGGCAACTGCACAATACCAATATATGAAGTCAATATTGAAGAGTGAGAAGAGAACATCTGCCTTAACTGGTCATAGGTGGGTTAATGAAATAATGGGTGGATCGGAAACTCGTTTCTTCGAGCAAGTTCGAATGAGAAAATGTGTATTTAGGAGATTGGTGGTTGAGCTCACTCAAAAGTATGGGCTACAATACACAAGGAATGTCACTGTAGAAGAATCAGTGATAATGTTCTTATATATACTTGGACAAGGAGCCACTTATAGGAATGTGGAAGAGAGGTTTCAACATTCTGGAGAGACAGTGCACCGACAGTTTCATCGAGTGTTAAAAGCTGTCATCAAGCTTGGAAATGATGTTATTAGGCCGATAGATAGGAATTTCAGAGGTGTGGAGGAGTACATCCGGGGTGACACTCGATATTGGCCTTACTTCAAGGATTGCATTGGAGCAATAGATGGGACACATGTTGCCATTCATGTCCCAGCTGAGAAACAAATCCCATTTATGAATAGAAAAGGGTACACATCAACAAATATTCTAGCTGTATGTGACTTCAACATGTGTTTCACATTTGCACTTATTGGTTGGGAGGGATCGGCGCATGATACACGTATACTAGTGGAGGCTTTAAGAAATTCATCTTTGAAGTTTCCTCATGCACCCGAAGGTTTGTATTTACTTTAAATAATTTTAGTGTTTATGTTCTATATACTTATTTTTTGAAATTTACTTTTTGTAGGAAAGTACTACGTTGTGGATTCTGGATATCCTACAATGAAAGGTTTTATGGGACCATACAAGAGTGTGAGATATCACATTCCACAATTTAGGATGTCTCGTGCCTTTAGGTCCGAAAATGAAGTATTCAACTATCATCACTCCAGTTTGAGGAGTGTTATAGAAAGAACATTTGGGGTGTGCAAGGCAAGATGGCGGATTCTACAAAATATGCCTAGTTACTCACCGAAGGTACAATTCAAAATAATATGGTCATGTTTTGCTATCCACAATTATATTCGAAGAATGGGTAGTAATGATTTGGAGGATCTTGAGAATCTTGAAGACATCAACAAATTTCAAGAAGGAGAACGGGGCTTCGAGGATGATGATGGTGAAAGTTCGTTTGTTTATTCCCAACCAACCCATGAAGACACCCAACAAATAATTATAATTAGGAACACTATTCGGGATCAACTCTCCAATGGATCTACAAGTTGATTTTGTAGTTGTTGCAATTTTTTGTTGTTATTGTTCTTATGTTTGTTGTTGCAATTTTTTGTTTTTGGTGTTAATTGTTGTCATGGTTGTTGTGATGTTGAGATATTATTAATATAGCTATTGTTAATTGTCATTGTAATAGTAATGACAATATTGATGTAATGATGGTTGTGATGTTGAAAAATATTATTGTCCTTGTTCTTATGTGTGTTATAAATTTTTAATTGTTAGTCGTTGTTGTAATGGTTCTTGTGATGTCCAAAAATATTATTGTTCTTCTTCTTATGTGTGTTGTAAATTTTTAATTCTTCTTCATTGTTGTTGTGGTTGTTGCGATGTTGAAAATATTATTGTTATTATTGTTAATTATTGTTGTAATAGTAATGAGAATATTGTTATTTTTAATTTTTTTAATATGGGTGTCAAGAAAAATGCAAGCTTGGTAATAGTAATAGTAATAGTAATGGTAATAAATAAATAAAAAAATAAACACATAAATAAATTAATAATATAAAAATGTGATCATAAACGTAGGAGTAATAATAATAATAATAATAATAATAATAATAATAATAATAATAATAATAATAATAATATTATTATTATTATTAACAGTAACTATTAAGAATAATAATAATGATGATAAGTATCATCATAATAATAAAAATATCAATAATAACAATGATAATAATAATAATAATAATAATAATAATAATAATAATAATAATAAAAATAATAAGCATAAACATAATAATACTAACAATAATATTTATTAATTGTAATAAAAGATGTGACAAAAGTATAATACTTGGGATATTAATATAATTGAATGAATGTCAATTTTGGTAATTTGCCACTAAAAAAGTCCTTTTGGGAATATACATCCAAACAACTCCCCAAAGAAAAAAGTGCTTCTAAATTAGCCCATCCAAACACAAAATAAACAGAAGCACTTAACTTATTCCTAGAATCACTTTTTTCAGAAGTGCTTCCAGGATTTTGAAAAAAAAGCGCTTTTTTTTATAAGCCAATCCAAACGGGGCCTAAACAAATCATCTAGGAATCAAAATTGGCACATAGAAGGACCCATCTTACTCCTTACTGTTTATCTATCTCACCTTGTTTAATACTCTCATATCACTATTTCAATCACAAGCATTTAATTCCAATCTCTACGTTGGCAGCTCTATATCAGTTACTTTAATTTTAACAAGCCAACCTTCAAGTTGATTCCGATGCCTATTGTCTAATAAGACTTGTCAAATGTCAAGATTCATTTACTTTGAATGCCAATTTCTATTGGAAAAATATGGAATGCCATGCACAAGATAACTGTCATTTTGTTTACCATCACCAGTCAAGTTTGCATTAACCGATAAGCCCCCCACACAATAATAACAAATAAACAATAGGAATAAACTGATTTAGGAATAACCAAACTATAAATATATACTCTAACTGAATAGTAATTGATATGTTGACTTTTGTAGATAGGCCTTTCTTTGCAAGCATCATAGCCCATGCACTAACAAGCATATAAACAAAAAGGAAAAACACAACACATCCAAGCAAATACGATTTAGATTCTTGGCTACACTAATCCATGAGTAAAAACATTGTCAAATTTAAGTATGAGTTACATAAATCATATTTTATATATATGTATCACAAAGGAGCTTAAACAAGTAGATATTACAAAACAGAAGAACCATGGCAGATCATATTTTGTTTTAAAATCTGTTTTTTTTTTTGTTTCTTCTCAATTTTGTTCTTATTAGTGTCATTTCAAAATGTTGCCGTGATCTACAGTTCAGTCCGTAACACACACACACACACACACACACACATGCACATAACACAAACACACTATATATATTCTTCTTTCTAGTGAAGATTCTAGTCTTGTGCAGCTTGTAAATGCCTTAATCCTGAGGTTGCTTTGTCTTATATCATGCGTATATTTTCACATATACGAACACTTGGGATGCTTAGGTCCAGATTTCACACATTGCCATCAGCTTTTAGTGAAGGGCTTGTGCCATCCTCCATTGAGGGATCAAGAAAGAATCAGGTGCTAATGTGAATGCTAATTTATGTTGTTATTGTAGTGTGCTCCATTTTTTCAAATTTAAAGCAATTTCTGTACTTCCTATAAATTCTATCCACTTGATTGCAATACATGACTAATTTCATGATTGTACAATTTCTACCTTTATCTTTTAGTGTGTGTTTTTATTTCATTCTCTTTTGTATGTCTTAAATTTGCAGGATGGCTCCAATAGAAAAAACATTGCTAAATTTTTTTGTTTGGAATTCGTTCATAAGCTCTTTACGACTGGAGGATTTGATCAGCAATCTCAGGCAAAGACTACCAAGTCATGTGACTTTTTTGCACTTAGACATTATTTCATGCCTTGGTAACATAAAAACTACCCGGAATACTAATGGTTTTTCTTCCCCTAACCTTTGGAAGTTCTATTCCAACTGGTGTGATGGTTTAGTGACATTTTTTGTCAAACAAATCTTGGTTTATATAACAAACTGATGCAATAGATTGTTGGCAAAGCTAAATCTTTGACCAACCAAATAATTAGAAGGACAATATACTAAATTGAAAATTTAAATAGCAAATTAAGTGCTGAAAACTATTGCAATGATGCATATATTAAAAAAATAAAATAAACTATAAAATAGATTATAAATAATCAAATGTAAAATATCATTAATAACTTATTAAATATATAATATTAATGAAAACCAAATAAAACCTTCCACCTTCTCACCTCCTCCTTTGCAATTATTTCCCTTATATTTATTGTCTTCTTAAATCAGTGTTAATGTTCATTTACCTAGACAAAACTGTTAAATAACAAAGTCTATTTAATTTATCTTAAATGCCCTTTTAAATGTATCGTAAATTTATTTTTTTATGAACAATTTATGTATTTTATTCTATTAATTAATTTTTTTCATTTCAATATATATGGACGAAAATATCTCTCATGAATTCTTATAATTCTCATACTATCCAAGTCATTTTAAATATATCATAAAAGACATACTAAATATGCAATGTAAATGTAAAAAGTATAAAATATATTCTTTATACAATAAATTAAAAAATCTATTACAAGTCATTTAAAAAAAAAAAATTATATTGCTTTCTTGATGTCCACTCTTCCATGCAAACGAAGTTGTCTCCTCACAGGCATAAACCCCTCCTGACCATTCTCTGCGATGAATTTCAAAAGTTCAGCCTTGAGAACTTCAATATTGCTTTGTAAGTCTGGAACTTTTGGTCTTTGCCTCAATGAGTTTGATGCATCCAAGCTGGAACCCTTATCGGCAGGTTTACTCTTTGGGAAATGAACAGCATTGTTCACTGGAATTATGTCTGCATCTTGTTGCAGTGGATCATTAGTTGGGAGTACTTTTTCGACATAGTCACGTATAGCACAAAGATTTGATGGTAAATCTTCAGAAACAACCTGTATTTTTAAAAATTTGTAATTTGCTTGATTAGATTAAAGAGTATGATCAAACAGTAACTTAGTAAACGCCAGAACATTAAAGTAGAAATTAAAAACAGTACATCAATATGTACCTCTTCTACAATAGCTTCTGAGAGAAAGGTATCTTTGTGCATTTTTGACTCCACAGTATATTTTAATAGAGTGTGCCGATTTCCAAGTTTTTCTAATTAATGCCATTTCCCTTTCAATGAGTCAAAGTCCCCTTCAACTTGCTCAAAAACAGTAACACATTAGAACATATGATAAGAGAAACTTATCTACTTCCAATCACCAGGATTCGTACCAATTTATTTGCAATCATTTGCAAATCAACTCTGGGGATCAGCTTAACTGTCACCTTCTGCCGGACATTATCAACATCAACAACCTGCAATGGCAAACACAGATGACTGTAATTATTATCAATCCAAAAGTTTCAAGAGAAAAAATAAATCAGAAAGCTAACAACACACTTTGGCAAGGTCCCCCTTGTAAATTCCAAACTTCATTTGAACCCAGGTATCTATATATAGATCAGCACTTTTGCTCTCAACTGAAAGAATATCAGCCATTTCTTTTATTGGCACAAGCATGATTTTTGCTGAACTAAATATATTTCGCCAACCTCTGCAAGCCTGGATGACATATAGATTAGCTTGAGTTTGAAAGTTCTAGAAATAAATAGACAGAATTACAATATCATGAACATCAATTCAAAATACCTCCTTAACATGGGCTGCTTTGTCTGCTTCAACATAGATATAGTTTTTAAGATGATCCAAAGAAAGAGCCGATCTGATTTGGATATCTGGCCTATCTATGAACTTTTGCATGAGGCAAATAACCGTCTCACACTCTTGACCAATCTGAATACAAGTTCTTATAAAGTCAATTGATAGAAGCTTGACAATGAAAGAAAGGACTCGAGGAAAAAAAAAAACATACAGCACATTTAACCATCCACAATTTTGGGTCCTTCACTGATGGCAAAAGAGCCTGTTGGTCAACATCAGTCACATCCTCACCATACTCTGTGTAGATTGGCCTTTGGTATTTTTCTTGTTTCCTTCTTTCCAAGTCTTCGACATCTTCATTTTCATCTTGCATAAAAATTGTAGGTCGATGATGTGCTCTTTGACCCACATCCTCATCAGGTAAGTCAGCTCCTCTATAAATAAAATCTGCATATTGTGCCCAAATGATTAATCTAAGCTTCATATTTGTCTGGAACCTCTAGAATTTTGAACGTTTTCTTTTCATTTATGTTTCTTTGACACCATTAATGTACAAAAAACAAATGGATGAAGACATGTAAACATACCATGGTACTGCTTAGTGACCATTTAAAAGTCCGCTGATTTAGTAGCTGCTTTTTCCATCCAAGTGAACTGAGCCTTTGAAACAGACTTCTTCCAAACATTGCATTCTCGGATACATGAAGCAATGAAACTTTTTTAACTGGAAACATACACAATGTCACAAACTCAAAAATATAAGCATAACAATGTAAAATCCATGAATTTTTGGAAATAAATGTTTTGTTATTTCCTTGAGAAAAATATTAAATTATTTCCCGCGATTAGTGTTGATGTGGGATTAAATAATTTATTAAATGGAAATTAAATTATTATGGGGTCTGTAGGGACCTAATAGTAATTTTGAAAGAATTGAGGACCCTAAAGAAGTTTTCCCCTCTCACAGTCTTGGACCTGTGTGTAAATTTAAAAGTATCAGGGACCGCTGATTAATTTTCCACGAGAACAACTCTATAGAGAAGAAATGAACGGCTGAGATTAAATCATCTCATGCCGTGTTAAATTTCGAGACGTTATAACGGTCGCGGAGGAGCCACGTGGCGCGCTCAGAGTAAATCTATCTGATCGTAGCTGGATACGAGGCAAGAGAAGTGGTTAATCCGGAGGTGACCCCACGGTGCGGGTTGTTTTCAGCCGCTGGTCCCCTGATGGTTTTGATCCGAGGCGTTGGGCTAAAAATCTGACCGTTAAACCCCTACAGGATCTCGATCGTTGATCTAGATGCGCTTAGATCTCGAGGCGTAAAGTTGTAATCAAGCCGTTGAACGCGATGAGATCTGCGCCGTAGATCTAGAGTGTGCTTGATCCGAGATTAGATGGTTTAATCGTGACCGTTGAAAGGGATCAAGCGATCCTCACCGTCAACTCGCGAGACCAGATCCCAAGGCATACGAAGCCTCACCTGGCGGCCCGAAAACGCTCGCGCGCGCGAGCACCGCCACTTGCAACGTCCGTTACTGCGAGGAGGCCGGCCGTTGGGCGGCGAGGCAGCTGTACGTTCGCGACGGTTCGCCTGGGAGTTGAGAGGCTATAAATAGAGCCTTCCCACGGTCTCTAGACACCATCGAAAGTGATGGTCTGTGGGTGCACCGGCCGGTGGTCGCAACCGGAGAAAAGAAAAGGGAAGTGGCGGTGGTGGTTGGTTTTCTCACGTGCTCCTGGGACTACTCGGAAAAAAACGCAGGGAAGGAGAAGGTCGCTACCGAGGAAGAAGGGAGCATAGCACGCAGGAGCATCCGCCGAGCTCGCTGGAGAAGATCGGATTCGCCAAGCTGTAACTAGAGGAGCCGCCAACCCCCGTAAGTTCCCTACTGCTACTGCTCAATTTACCGTCGCTATGCGTGTCTATTACGTTGTGAGAACCTCGCCGAAGTGAAGGAGAGGTCGGCCGTGAGCTTCAAGGGTCGCAAAGATTGAGGGTGAGGCCGGCGACGCTTCCGAAAAAGCCCGCGTCGTGGTCGTAAGACCCTCCGCTGATGAGGATCGAAAGCACCTGCAAAAGTGCTCAGAAAGCGCATTCTGGCAGGTGTGACCGTAGGTCGGCCCCGAGAGAGAGAGAGAATAACGAAGAAGAAGATGAGGTTTAGAATAGTAAATTAAAAAAAAATGGTTTTTAATTGATTAATTCAGTTGTTAATTAATTAGTTAAGATAATTAAAAAAAAAACTACATAGGTGTGACATGTTATTAAAGTTAATTAAAGTTTATATTTTTCTTTCTCTCATGGGCTGAAATACTAAATAATTAGTGTGACAAGCAATTGTTAGATAGTTGAAATATCTCAAGATAGAACTTTGTTAGTGTAACAATAGCTAGTATAATTTTAAATATCGGTAGTGTGACAAAATCTAGTTGATTATTTAACATAATCGAGTTAGCTAAGAAAGGAGATTTAGCTAAGGTAAAGGTGGATGGTTGATTAAATAATCTACCTCTAACCTTGGAGAAGTGATAACTAGTTGGTTATTTTTTTTTTGAATGGATTAATGTTAATAACTAGGTGTGACAATTATTTAAATGTAGAACCTTGGTATGTGACAACTAACCAGAAAGAAACTTGGCTGGTTATAGTAAAGGTTTTAATAAAAGATTTAAAACTTTACAAGTGTGACAAAAGATGAAATAATTGATTTATATAGCTACACTAACTATATGTGACAAATCAAGTTGAATAAATCAGGGATAAATAATAACTCCATGGAAACTTAGAAAAGTGACAAATGAAATCAAATTAATTGATTCGAATGATTTGTCTCCAACTAGATGCTTGTGACAAATAATTAATTAATTAGTATAGCTAGAATAGCTACATGAAACTTAGCTAATGTGACATAAAAGGTCTAATTATCACATGTGGAATAGTATAATCTTTTGGATAATTGAATCAAAGTAATTCGAGTGTAATTACGGAAAATTATTTAGTAAGGTGGCTAAATAAGTTCAAAGGGACTAGAAATATCCTAAATAAGATGGACCTTAGGGAAATAAACTACCTAGTGACCAAAAAGCCCTTCAAGGGACTAAGGTCAAGATAGGTGGTACAGTGGTCTTGAATAGGCCCAACTCAACTGAAATGACTGAATAAGGGACAGAATCGATAAATAAACTAGAGTTGACTAGGTTTGACCAAAGTAGGTCTAAAAGTCAACTAAAGGACATAGAGATTTTGAATAAGGGCCGGTAACCCTTGAGAGATGGTCCTTAGGACCCGTTAGTGAGCCTAAGCCCAACAGAACGCTTGGACATGCTTGTGAAACTAGAGACCTAGGAACACATTGAAAACTTGACTCTAATAAGGGTCTGCAGGTATGCCGGATCTTGTCGGGGAGACGTAAGGCATTCCAAAGAAGTCTAGGAAGACATTTAGTCTCACCGTGAGGTAAGTACACTTGCCTAGTTTCCACCCTAAGCCGGGTTTTCTTGGACTTACTATGTATTCTTATTACATGCCTTGTCATACATGCTATTTGCATCTGTTTTAGATTCCTGTTGAGCATGTATGGTTGTTTTGGGACGTTGGTGTCCTTGTTTGCTATAGTCTACTGCCCGGACTCAGTGGAGCTAGGGAAGCTCCAATAAAGGAATGTTCAGGGACAGGACCCCCTGGCTTTCTTGTCTTCCTTACCGTGAGAAGTAAATCAAGGTCTTAATTGCCAAATGTATGGTGGTAATCAATCGTGTTAACACGTAGGAGAAGTATGTTTATATAAAAAAATATATATATGTATTCATCTCATTAGAATTAAAATTCTAATTCTAATAAAATTCAACTTATCATAATCCTGGCCAAATCAAGATTTGATAAGAAAACACATCCCGAGGCAAACCAAGGGGTATAAATTCCATCCAAGAACATATCCCGAGACAAATCAAGGGGTATAAATATTATCTTTAAAAAAAAAGGGTGGAATACCAATCCCGAGGCATAATCCATATCCCGAGGCATGGAGTACAAATCCCGAGGTATTATAATAATAATTAATAGTTCATTGAATTAATTAATTAATTATTATTATTAAATTTTAAAATTTTAAAAAAAAAGAGATTTGATCTTATCTCTTGTTCCTATCCGGTTGAGAGTTGTGATCTCTCGGGGATTTTACGAAGAAGGGGTTGAGAAGAGATAAGGACAAAAAAGATTATAAGACAATCAGAAGAGGAGACAAAAAAAAGAAAGAGAAGAGAGACAAGAGAAGTCGGAGAGAAAAGACCGAAGGAGAAAGAGAGAGCAGAGGAATCAGAGAAGAGACAGGACGGGCAGAGAAAGAAAACAAAAAAGGGTATTTCTTACTTTTCTCCTCTCTATATTATAATAAAAAGGGAGATTAAATAAAATGAATAAAAAAAAAATATAAATAAATAAATAAAAAATAAAAATATCAAGAGAAAAGGGGCATCAGCTCCCCCCTCTTCTCCATCTCTTCCTCTCTCAGGACCGGCCCCCAACGAAGACCGCCGCCCTCACCACTGCCAAGCTACCATGAAGCTCCTCAGAGCAACCGCCTGATCTGCCTCTACTCCACCAAGCCTCCAGGTCCCTTGCTGACCCCGTGACCTGAAGCCCCTGTCGCCAGCCCAAGCTCGCCCCAAGCTTTGTCATGAAGCTCCATCGGCCTTGCCAAGCAGCCACGCCGCAAGCCGCATGCGAGAAGTCACAAGACAGCGTTCACGCAAGATTGCCAGTAGGGATCAAGGCTAAGCCAGCTACAGCAGCCTACAGCCAAGCAGGCCGAGACCTCAAGCAGCTGGCCTGGCCAGCCGCGCTACAGAAGCTTCTCCGCGCCCCTCCGCTTCCGCTTCAGACGCTACTCACGCCAGCCACTCACGCCTGCTGCTCAGCTCAGACCGCCACCGCCAAGACTGGGCCCCGCCAGACTGATCAAATTGCCCGGCCGGTATCGCCCGGCCCCCGTTAGCTCAAGCACACCGCTGCAGTAGCCATTCTTCCCACTCCTGCAGCCCTCCTCTCCGGCCATTCGCTACAAGGCTCCGTTTGAGCTCCACCTCACCGGCAAAGAACGCCGTCTATCAACACCTACCCGCAGCAACTCCTAAGAAGAACACCTCCAAAGAACGCCGGACAAGTCCACGATCCGCCGGCAACTCATGCAAAGCAGCTCTGCTGAAGCTCCACCCGCTGCAGCAACGCCGCGTCATCAACACCTATCTACAAGACTTCCGCCATCCGATCGCCATCAACAATCAGCAGCTCGACCACATCATGCGCTTTCAAGACTTTCGGCCCGGAACCCGATAGCAGCATTAACATCGGCATCAAATTCTGCATCAATTTCGCATCAACTTCAACCGGTATCAACTTACGCATCAATCGGCCGTGATCGCCTTCAATTCACTCGCCTCCTGCATCAACAGCAACATTAGCATTAACTTCAGCATCAGCATCAATGCCCCGGCATCAACCTGTTCGTCATCAACCGGAGAACGCCGACAACAGCCCCCTGTTCACCATCAACAACGAAGTCCGACAACAGCCCCCCCTGTTCGTCATCAACAATCGACAAAGAAGACTCGGCAAGATCGGTTGGTTCGCCTCGCAACAACACCCCGTTGGTTCGTTTGGTAACAAAGACTGCTATTCGTCTGCGCAATAAAGAATAACCCGGCATCATCGCTGTTCGTCATCAACAAATCACGAAGGTCGTCGCCGACAAAACAAATCTTTGAAGGTCGCCATCAACAAATTCTAAAAATCGCCATCAACAATCACGCGCATAGTTACATTCGACGCCACCAATAATTTTGAAGGTCGTCACCAACAGTTTTGAAGGTCGCCATCAAATAAATTCTGAAGGTTGTCATCAACAAATATTGAAGATTGTCATCAACAACAAAGATCGGCATCAACAATCACTGTTCATCATCAACAATCAGTGCTTGTTCGTCATCAACAATTGAAGCATTGCTGCAAGAAGTTGATAGCCGCCATAGCTATTGGTGACACGCCGCAAGGAAAGCCACAAAGAAGATCAGAGCTTCAAGGCCTACGTAAAATAAGAAGACAATGTGTGATTGTGTATAACAGATGAGTTGATGTGAATGTTTGTACAATAATTGAAAGCCCAAATACAGGGGAGACTCTGTCAAATTTTTCTAAAAAAATAATAAATAATAATAAGAAGTGAGAAAAGACAAAAAAAATCGGCCACTACTGGATGCTAGCGGTTTAGCATTGGAAGGCTGTGATCTTTGTTGTGCAACAGATTGTTGCGAGGAAAGCTGCACCACTGTCTTGCTGTTGTTATTGCCATGCCGCTGCAAAATAAACAAAAGAAAGGTGAAAATTTGGGCTGCTGTCCTGTGGCAGAAAATAAAAAAAATAATAATAATAATAAAATACGAAACAAGAAGCTGACTGTTACTAATTCATAAAAAAGGACTGCATTGCTGCAAATATTGATGTGCTGCGCTGCCATTTTAGAAGCTATTTCTTTGGTGGTACATGAAGTGTTGTTGCCAAAAATTTTATTCTTCTTTGTAATAAAGGGCCATATTCAAAAATTCACAACATCGGCCAGAGAATTCCGATTGAGATGGGATCTACGGCATTGGAAAATAGATATTTAGATCCACAACAGTTATGTACAACATAAACTCGTTCAGCAGACCGATCAGTGCGTATTTTGATGGGGAAAAAGGATGAACATTATAGCTCGGCAAATTAATTCCTGAAACCTCGTTTGATTGCTCATTTTCAAAAATTCATAACTCCGTCCATAGAATTCCGATTGAGGCGATCTCTATGGCGTTGGAAATTAGACACCTGGGTCTCCAACATTCATATTCAGTACAGATCCTTTCGGTGGTCCGATCAGCGTGAATTTTGGATAAATAAAAGGGTAGATTTCAGCATTTCTGCCGACAGCCATGCTGATCACCCAACTTCAAAAATTCACAACTTTGGCCTGGAAACTCCGATTGAGGTAATCTCTACGACGTTGGAAATTAGACATCTGGGTCTCCAATATTCATATACAACACAAACTCATTCGGTGGTCCGATCAGTGTGGATTTCTGATAAACAAAAGGGTAAACTTCAGCATTTCTGCCCGAAAACTCCGATTAAGATGAAATCTGTGGCATTGGAAATTAGATATCTGGATCTCCAACAGTAATGTACAGTACAGCCCCTTTCGGCAACTCAGTCGGCGTAGATTTTGATAGATAAATCGATTCCAGCATTTCTGCTGCCGACAATGCTGAAGATCTATTTTTCAAAAATTCATAATTCCTGCCTGGAAACTCCAATGGGAATGAAATTTGCGGCGCTGAAGACTAGATACCAAGATCTTCAATAGTCGTATATAGCACAAGCCCTTTTTGCAGCTCGGGCAGTGCATATTTTGATGGAGAAAAAAGTTAATGCAACTTTTAAAAGGCGGCTCAGTTGGCGATCTGAACCTCGGTCACAAGTCTCAAGCGCAAAGCAACCGGTGGATTATGGATCCCATATGACGGGGCACAGATCCTGAGGCGGGGGCGGCGTCATAAATAAACGAATAAATAAATATATATATAAACATATGCTGATATGTAACGAATCATATTACAATAAAATAAATTATTCGTCTCATTCTCTCTACTTGTACTTCTGTCTCTTAATCGGAGGTTCCCATGACATTGTCTGGGGTAATTAATAATAGGGGCTTGCCTCTATTAGGAATAAAAGAACCCACACAATAAAAATACGATATTTGTGATTCGATATATCGTCTGGTGTCACACGATGCCAGGCGCGTATTTTCGATCCCACAAATTCTGGCACGCCCGGTGGGGACATATTCCTCCTCCCATCTTTGAGGCAAAAGTACAAGTAGAGATAATATTTTACATCCTGTAAAAGAAAACTGACGTTGTCGATCTCCTTGTTGCAGAAGAAATGGCATTCAAGAGTTCAACTGCACTGTGAAGCCCAAACTCACTATATTCCTTGGAGAGGGAGCAGAAGTCCAACTACCCAACTGCACTTTCAGTACTGGAGCAGCTAGAGCTGAATTGAGGTTCGGCACAATCACTGACGCCGTACAGTTTGTGAGGAAGTCTTCACCAATGTAAGATGAACCGACAAATCCCCGCCTTCCATCCAAAGGCGTCGTCCTAATGTGATCATCCCTAAAGTTGACGAAGGCGTTCTTTGTTGAAGATTCACCAAGAATCTCTCGCATTTAAGAGGTTATCCCGCCTAAAAGGGTAATCTCTCGTAAATGATGAAGATGATGAACCCGCCTTTCATCAAGCACAAAAGGCGGGAAAGTGGAATCTTTCACTCATCCGATGAAAACACACCTAAAAGAAGTGTATTCTCAAGGCTCACGCCAAGGAAGATCAAAAATTCCAAAATGTAAGCTGAATTTCGCGGTCTTTCCAAGGCAACTTAAAATGATCAAATGGGTTCCTCAAAGAACTTCGCTTGAACCGCTTCAAGCTTGTGAAGAAGAACTCAATTCATCGCAGAGTCAGTGTCTCATGTTCAAGGAAAAGAAAGGTTGTAGGCCTCCAAAGTCCTATCACAAGGAGTCTTTCGGCCAAAATCTGTACAAGACTTATGCAGCGTCCAAAAAGTTGCAGTCAGAAAAGATGACACCGAAGGAGTTCTATAAGAAGAAGAAGCAGTTAGTTTCAAATACACGAAGAACGGTATTTGACCGACTAACTCCTCGCAAGAACAAGCCAAAACTTCCCGCTTCTAAATCTCATTGGAGGAGGGAGTGGAAGATGAAGAAATGTTCGACGCGGACGTGGAAATACACACGGTCGGATGGTTATCTGAAACTCGAGGAGATCCAAAGACCAAACCGTAACAACCAGCGTGTTCACTAGATCTCGAGGGAGGGCCACGGACTCTCATAGTGGAGTTGGAGATGAAGGTACCACCAAATGCCACATGAAGGTCGAGAACGAGGTGGAGCCTTCCGTATTTCATGCCCACGAATTATAAGGAAGCGAGATCCCAGAATGTGGAAGTAGAGGATGAACCGACCTTTATTTACAATGGAGATGATATTACAAGAAGAGTCCAGTAGGATGGAAGAGACTCCGCAAATGGAGAATAGAGAAGTTTGAATATCGGTGGCTCAATGAAAACATGATACCATGATGGAGTCAATGGTGAAGATGCAGAGACAAATGGCTGCCTTGATGGAAAATCAAAAGGCACAAAGGCCTGGAAGTCCAAACCCTGGGCTAGTAGAACGAGGGGGAACCTCTCCACGACCGAGAGAAATTCCTAGGCCAGGAGAACAGGAGGGAACTTCATATGCACCTGTAAGGGAAATCCCTAGGCCACGAGAACAAGGGGGAACCTCACACACTCCTGTCCCGGAACAGTCAGCTGTAATGACTCGGGAGGAGAT
The DNA here is from genome assembly GCA_026586065.1 of Dioscorea zingiberensis. NCBI lineage: Eukaryota > Viridiplantae > Streptophyta > Magnoliopsida > Dioscoreales > Dioscoreaceae > Dioscorea > Dioscorea zingiberensis. The sequence goes on along the minus strand of CM048819.1, from coordinate 16,642,015 downwards.
ACAACAGATAGTGGCTGCTGAAATGAAACAAGCCAGAGGAAAGGAGATAAGGGTCGATGGAGACAAACCTTATCCAAGCTACCATGACCTGGTACCCTACCCCAAAGGGTACAATGTCCCTAAGTTTAAGCAATTTAACAGGATTGGCAATCCTGATCAGCACTTGGCTCACTTCGTGACGGCTTGTGGAGACACAAGTGCAAAACCTTCGCTCCTCCTTAGACAATTCTCTGCAAGTCTCACAAGAGTGGCATTTGAGTGGTATGCAAGCTTGCAACCCGAATCAATCCAAACATGGCAACAATTAAAAGATGTTTTTCGGGTACGGTTCGGGGGCGTAAGTGACAAAATCACAATCACTGATCTCGCAGCCACTCGCCAAAATAAAGATGAAAAAGTGGTTGATTATATTATGAGATGGAGAAATCTGAGCATCAAATGTGAACAACCCCTTGACTAGCCGCAAGCGGTGGGTTTATTGCTCGGGAACGTCGATAGCTGGATGGCACCCTTTCTAAGCACATCCGGTATTACCACATTCCAGGAGTTGATTTCACAAGCTAAGAAGTTGGAACGGACAAGCCCGAGGGTATTCTCCAATTTTCAAGCTCCAAGAAACGACAGAGAAAAGCCAAAGAGGACTGAAGGTGTCAAATATATTGCTACAACCTTCAATATCGACAAAGGAAAGGGTGTTGTAGAGTCTCACAAGCCGGAACAAGCCAAACCACCCACTTTTAGCTACTGTAATGAATCAAAGCCTATTCCCTTTTGAAAGAAAGGATGAATAAGAAATATTCTTTCAGAAGAGATAAGGTACTAAAGATTTTTAAGGATGCTGTGAAAGAAGGTCTGCAACTCCCTGAATGCAAGAGACCAGAGGAACAGAACAAGAAAGATCACCCACCATTCACCCATATCATAGGGTGCTGGGACACACAATTGAAGACTGCTATGTCTTCAAGGATTGGGTTGAACGACAATACCAAGAGGGCAAAATTACACTCTCAAAGAATGTTCTGTCAGAGCAGTCAACTGAGCACACTCGCTACGTGACAACTCCAAACTCAGAAGGATCATCCCAAGGAGAAGTCACAGTGGTGGGTAACAAAGTAATACTTCCACCAGCAACGGATGACAGGCCTCCTACTGTACCAGAAGAGTTGTGGGAAGTATTTATATCCAAGAAGTCAATGAAGATGTTGAAGAGGTTGGTGAAGCTCCTGTGGATCGCTTGGAACGCGTTCCCAAGAACCTCCTAAAAGACCCCAAACAAAATTGACAAAGAAGAAGAACAAGAAGAAGAAGCGCTTGAAAGCAATCAAAGCTAATGTAAAATCCATCATAGAAGAGTATATTGAGTCCCTTGACGAATATGAGCAGAAGGAAAGGGCCTTGATTACTCTCAGAGACTATTTTCCCGAAGAAGTCGAAGAATTACTTGGGGGATTAGTCGAAGAAATCGATGAAGATGTACAAGTGGAAACTTGTAGGGTTATTTCTGGAGGAGAATACCCCTTGTATAACCCGGATAACGACAATGATGATAGCTTCTCTGAACCAGAAGAGTCGTATGACCGACATGGCCGACCCTACATCAGCAAGAAGCAGAAGAAGAAGATGGCATCTGTGGAGAGAGAGTGAAAAAGCGAATGCCGAATTCTCAAAACCATACCAACCATCAAAGCCCAAGACACTACATTACACCCCTAAGACTCCAAAATATAAAGTCTTGAGGAAAGCTATGCTGCTTGAAAAGATCCTCGCTGCTCATTCAAAGGGTTACGGAAGAGTCACCGACAAAGCCGGTGCAATTACACATTGGAGATGCTAAGACATACTCTCGTGGTCATCAAAACCACGATGACCCAGAAGTCGTGGAAGCCTACGCTCTACAAAAACAACAAAGGATAAGAGAGAGTCTACTTCCTCGTGACTATCAAGATCAAGAAGGGCAAAACAAAGGAGTCCTTTAATCAAGTCAGAGGGTAGAGGCACCTAGCTCGAGAAGGTCATATCAGAGGCGAGATGGGAAAGTGACACTCACCAATGACTATTTTGAAGGAAAAAGTGAATGTCACGCCATAGCCGGGCCCGTGATGATTCGAAGATGAATTGAACTTCCCGAAGAAGATGAAGGGCGCCCGCGTAATGCATCAAATGCAACTTCAGTCGGAAAGTACTTGGTAAGATACGCACAAATTTGACTCAACGACAAAAACAAAAGGAAAGAAGTTGAAGAAGAGAATATCGCCTCGAAAAGGCCAAATTATAACATCCTAGCACACTTAAAGAAAGTCCCGCTCTCCTCAAAGATGTATGACGCATTGATGATGTCGTGAAGTTAGGGGATTCTCTAATACACGCCTACAAAACCAGGGAGAATCAAGCCTACTTGCTTTAAATCAATATGAAGGAGGCTCAGTATGCGTTCCATGCTCCCTCAAAGATCCTTGGCGCGATGAAGATCACATTTACTTGGAACTACAGAGCACAATAGGCCATTATATGTGACAGGTATTGCGATGGGATGAAGATTAACCGGAGTTACGATTGACCCGTGATCCTTCAGGAACTCACATGACCCTCAATACTCTCCGGACATTGGCTCTTGAAATATGTCATCTATCCCCGGAAAGGATCATTATTCAAGGCTTCAATCAACATAGCCAGAAGGCATTGGGATCTATCACTTTGCCAATTAAATTTGGAAAGATGACATCAGACGTGAAGTTCCATGTGATTGATGCCGATGCTTCATACAAAGCCCTCCTGGGAAGGCCATGGATCCATGAAAATCATGTGGTTCCCTCAACACTCCATCAATGTGTGAAATATATGGTGAATGGGAAGAATTGAGGATTGTGGAGAAATCCGACCCTTCGGCATCCATGAAATTCATTATGAAGATGCAAGGTACTACCTTAATGCATCTAAAGGGGGCAAGTTATCCAAGGGGAGCACATCATCCAAAGGGGGCAAGCCGCCAAGTCCAAAGGAAGAATCTCTGGTGAAGGCACCTAAGTCTGCTCCTGTGCTTCAGAAGAAGGAATCGGTATTACCCCATTTTGGGAGGAATAATCGAGTCATCAAGACGAGGCGATGACGATGAAGAAGATCAGTGCCGGGGATCTATTCAAGAAAATACATTGCATATTACAAGAATTCCTGAAGGGCTTTACAAATCCTTGGCTGACTTGAGTGTCAACACTGTCGAGCACTTGAAGACCTTTTATGTACCGGCTCGACATGAAGGAGAGAGAGGTGTCCTCTTCTACAAAGCCAGGAGCAATAAGGTTCCAAATGATGATATCATAAATATTGAAGGGCTAGAAGATGATGAAGTTCAGCCCATAAGATTCCCTAACTATTACCCTGATAAGCTCAAGGAGATGTTTGAAAATTTTGCCGGCGAAATCAAATGGTCGAGGAAATCATATCAAAATTTCCATCGATTATGGAACCCTACACATATAGATAAAAGAGGGATAGGTTACTCCGAATCTTCCAGGCATTCATGCTACATGACAACGTCCCAGGAGGAGAAAGAAGAGATCAAGCTGAAAAGTGCGCCACTCGAGCTCGAAGACGGGGGGCAAGCAACAATCGACGAACTAGTTGAAGTTAACTTGGGAAGCGATGAGGACCCGAGGCCGACCTTCCTAAGCACGCAGCTGTCTGAAGAAGAAAAGACATCTTTCAAAGCCCTTTTAAAGGAGTATATTGATTGCTTTGCATGGAACTATAATGAAATGCCAGGAAATTTGGATAAGGAGGTAGCAGTTCACAGACTAGCCATCGACCCTAATGCCACCCCGGTCAAACAGGCACCAAGGAAGATGAAGTTTGACCTGGAAGAAAGGGTGATAGAAGAGACAAAAAAGCTGATTGAAGCAGATTTCATCAGGGAGGAAAAATACCCTAATTGGGTAGCCAGCATAGTCCCTGTGAAAAAGAAAAATGGCCAAATACGGATATGCGTGGACTTCAGAGACCTGAACAAAGCATGTCCAAAAGATGATTTTCCTTCGATTATGGAGATCATGATCGACAACACCTCGTGGTACGCAGATGTTCTCCTTCATGGACGGTATTCGGATACAACCAAATCAAAATGCATCCAGGATGATGAGAAACATAATCGCCTTCCTGACGCCTATATATGGCGTATATTCTGAGAGTAATTCCATTTGGTCTAAAATGCGGGGCAACATATCAAAGGGCTATGACCAGTGATATTTGATGATCGATCCATAAAGTGGTCGAATGCTATGTGGACGATCTTGTGGTCAAAACAAATTCTAAAGACAAACATCTTGATGATCGAGGGGCGAGTCTTCACACGACTCAGAGAGTACAAGTTGAAAATGAATCCCATGAAATGTGCCTTTGGAGTCCTATCTGGGAAGTTTTGGGCTTCATCGTAAGGCATCGAGGGATAGAAATAGACCCCTCCAAGATAAAGGCGATCTTAGAAATGCCACCTCCTCAGACACTGAAGCAGCTCCGATCATTTCAAGGGCCGGCCTATATCAGAAGATTCATCTCCAACCTGTCCGGGAGGTGTAAGCCCTTCTCCAAGCTAGTCAAGAAGAATACGCCATTCAAATGGGATGATGAATGTCAGAAAGCTTTTGAAGACATCAAACAATACTTGCTGAGTCCACCAGTGTTGGCGGCCCCAATCCCCGGCAAGCCATTGATTCTATATACTGCTGCATTGGAAGGGTCATTAGGAGCTATGCTAGCCCAGAACAACGAAGAGGGAAAGGAAAATGCACTTTATTACCTCAGCAGGATGTTGATAGGAGCTGAGAGTAAATATACCCCAATTGAAAAGCATTGTCTAGCTCTGGTGTTCGCAGTCAAGAAGTTGAGACACTATTTGCTAGCACATAAAGTCATACTCATATCAAAAATTGATCCTCTAAAATATCTAATGACGAGGCCATTGCTCACGGGAAGACTCGCAAAATGGGTGCTCATTCTGATGGAATTTGAAATAACATACACTTCACAGAAGGCTATTAAAGGCGGCGTTAGCGAACTTCCCTAGCAAGACACACCTCCCTCGATGATTCACCACTTAATTTTGATCTCCCCGATGAAGAGACATTATGTGTGGAAGAAGCATGGTGGCTATTATATTTTGATGGAGCATCATCTATAAAGCGGCACTCATGTCCCAAATTCCACAAATCAAAATTTGGGATAGGACTTGTGTTCGCCACACCGGAAGGGGAATTCTCGGATATGCACTCTCCCTTAGGGAGCCATGCACAAACAATGAAGTAGTGAATATGAAGCTCTCCTATAGCCGGTTTGGGCGGCGCAATCAAGATGGGAATCCAACACATACACATATTTGGAGACTCACAACTCATTATAAAGCAAGTCGAAGGAGACTACAAGATATATAAACCCGAACTTCTTAAATATTACAAGAAGGTAAAAAATCTGATGAAGAAAATCCCCCAAATACAGTTGAGGAGGGTTTTAAGATCAGAAAATGGAGAAGCTGATTCTTTGGCGAAAGTTGCAAAGGAGCTGGCGAATCCAGATTATGAAGAAATCCATATAACCGTAAGAAATAGAAGACCCATAAGTACGATCCTTAATGATGATGAAGAGGAAAATGCTGGGGGCAAAGCGGAAGTCTTCACCCTCGAAATGCCAGAGGAAGATTGGAGACAACCGTTTATAGAATATTTGAAATATGATAAACTCCCAGAGGACAAGTCAAAGGGTCTTGGATAAAGCGAAGAGCCCTAAGATTCACCCTCATAAATGACATATTGTATCACTGTTGTAGTCATATGATCAACTACTCCTGCGATGCCTTTCAAATGAAGAAATTCAAGAAGTCATGCATGATGTACATTCCGGGGTATGTGGTGCACACCAATCCGGACCCAAGATGCGACTCAAGATCAAGCGCTTGGGATATTACTGGCCGACCATGGTTGGAGATTGCATCAATTATGCTAGAAGATGCCATCTATGCCAAATACATGGTGATTTCATCCACCAACATCCAAATCCTCTACACCCCACAGTCTCGTCATGGCCCTTCGAGATATGGGGAACAGATGTAGTCGGTCCTATTGAACCACCATCATCTTTGGGACATCGGTTCATATTGGAGCATGTGATTACTTCTCGGTGGGCGTATAAGCAATCCCGCTAAGAGAAGTCAAGGCCCGAAAATGTCATCAAATTCTTGGGGAGAACATCTTACTCTGATTTGGGACTCCAAGAAGAATCATTTTAGGATACTTGACCTGCTTTTGCTTTGAAGCTTCCAAAGTGTGGTCGCACAACACCATAAAATAGGCGGAGATATACCTCCATCTATAATGCTAGAAGCGAATGGAGTTAGCGAAGCATTCAACAAGACCCTCTGAAGTTGTTGAAGAAAGCGGTGTCCAAAACAAAAAGATTGGCATAGAAAGACTCAGCGGAGATCTTTGTGGGCCTATCGCACCACCTATAGGACTCCAACACAATACGCAGTACTCTTTGGTGTTTGGAACCGAAGCTGATCTTGCCTTGAAATCGGATACCCTCACTAAGAATGGCGATTGCAAAATGAAATTTCAAATGAAGATAATGTTCGGCTTCTCTTGGATGAGTTGGACTCTCTCGATGAGAAAAGGTTGGGGGTACAGCAGAATCTTGAAGTCTACAAAGCCAAAATGTCACAAGCCTACAACAAGATGGCTCGATTTCGGACCTTTACCAAAGGAGAGATGGTCCTCGTCCTCAGAAGACCCATCATCACCAACAAAAAGGCCGGGGGCAAATTCAAAGCAAATTGGGAAGGGCCTTATGTTGTGGAGACCGTTCTCTGAAGGAGGCATATGTCGACTCATCGACGCCAGCGGAGAAAGACCGATGCCGCCCATCAATGAGTCGCGTTTCTGAAGAAATACTATATATAATGTAAAAAATGTTTGCCTATGGCCTAACGATACGGTCCCTTATAGGGGTAGACTAGTCATGTACAATTAAATGTACTTCCCGAGGCAAAACATTAATTTTATGTAACTTTTGTACCAAATTTATTCAATGAAATAAAAGAGGCATGTGTTTGTCTACGATGGAATGTCCTGGCTCCTAGTTGAGAGGCGGTCGGTCATTACGCGATTGAATGTGCTTCTTGAGGCAAACACATTGACCCCTTATTTTTCAAAAAAAAAAAAAAAAAAGAATAAAAAAAAAGAGAGTCCTCATATTAATTCTGAATTTCAGAATAAGGGAAGGAAGGAACTAAAATTTATTCAAGTCTAATGTTCATAACAAATGTCTCAAAGTCAACTACCAAAGCGTAAACAAACTAGGAAAATTAAAACAAAAACAAAAAAGAGGAAAAACAAAAAGAGGCAAAAAAGAAAAAAGGGCCTTCAATGCCCAGCATGCTTCAGTAATGAATTCTTTTCTTCTTCCAACTCATCAAGCCACTTTGTAAAAATAGCCATGAGGCTAGCATCTGAATAATATCCTTGGTCCTCAATAACCTGTGCCTTTGCCTTATCCAACTCGGCTTGAAGATGCATTTTAGCATGCTTTCGGAAGCTTCAAAGAAACTTGTTGAAGTTGCTATCTTCTCATTTAACGTCTTCATTGCATCTTGAATCTCACAAAGTTCTGCTTGAAGTTTCTGCTGCCTTTCCGCAAGTCTCTGAAGCTCCTCCTTGTTCATGTTGATGTCATTAGCCCAGCCCTCCTTGCTTTTGCTAAGACGTTCAAGGGCCAAAGCCTTCTCATGCACACACGCCTTGGCTTGTTGGTTATGAATATAGGCTTGGGCCTTTGAAGGGTCCTCTGAGGCTTCTTTGGCGTAGACCGCACACTGAGCTATCCTCTCTATGAAAGGTTCAAGATTGGTCAATCCAACATTGAAAGGTTCAAGGAGTGAATTTGACTCCTTCACTTTATTGATGACGCTTTGGTAGTTGTCATAGTTGAGAGACTTGATACTGCTAATCACCTCAGCCCGCAGACGTAATACAATACTTGGTATATTCTTCGGACCTATAAAAAGGATATATAAATGAGATTCAAGATATAAAATTCGAAACTCAAAATTTGAAACTCAAGATCCAAGATTCGATCAAAATTCAATCTTCAAGATTCAAGATCAAGATTCAAGATTCAAGATCAAGATTCAAAAAAAAAAAAAAAAAAAAAAAACCTTGTTCTTGCTTTGATGAAGTTGGAAATCCAACATCAGTATTGACGCCGTCACCTTCCACAGGAATAGGATCAGGAGCATCCTCAATAATATCCTTTGAAGGACCCTGCCCCGAAGGCGGAGGTTCGTCACCTTTTTTTTTTTTTTTTAAAAAAAAAAAGTTTCAATATCCATGTCTCCTAAAAAAAAAAAAAGAAAAAAAAAGGGAGGACCTTGGTTTTGCTTTGGAGAAACTGGAATTTTGGCATCAGCATTGGAACCACCACTTTCTACTCCCTCCGTTAGATCTTGTACCACTAAAGGTGCACCTTCAACATTAGTGTTGCCGACACCAGTCTCCAATTTCTCCATTGAGGAGGGACCATCTCTTATGAAATTTGCAGAAGTAATATTATTAAAAGATGAAGTACGCTCCTCGCTTTCTTCATTTACGGGCAAGTTAAGGGGTCTTTGCACTCGTGATTGGTATATCTCCTAACAAAAAAATCGAAAGTAAAATAAAAGCATATGTACACAAAGAAGGAGGGAGGAAGAGGGGGATACTACCTTGCGTAGGATTAGGAAGAGCTTCCTCAACCTCAATGTTTCTCTGAGCTCCAACATTAAAATCTTGAGGATTCACTGAACCTGAGATCCAAATCTGTAAATTAAATCTATTAAAGATGTATGAGTGAAGGAGGTGTTTTCTTACCAACTTGAGACTCTAGAAGCATCCCCGGATTCGGTGAAGGAATATCATCTATTCTTGGAGCTGTGTTGAAAAATTGAAAAGGGTCAAGTCGAGGAAAGGGAAATAAAAGGAGAAGAAAGGGGACATTATCCTCTTACCAATTGGTGGATTGTAGGCAACCCCGACATTGGCCAATGGGGCTTCACGAATTTGTATACCTGTTAACCAAAGATTTTGAATCAAATAAAAAAAAAATTCAGACTTCAAGTCAAATAAGAATTTAGACCTTGATTCAAATGGAAAATAAGACTTTGAATCAAATAAGAATACAGACTTTGATTCAAATAGGAAATAAGACTTTGAATCAAATAAGAATACAGACTTTGATTCAAATGGAAAATAAGACTTTGAATCAAATGAGAATTCAGATTTTGAATCAAAAAAAAAAAAAAAAAAAAATCCAAAAAAAATCCAAAAATAAAAAATAAAAAAAATCCGTTTTGACATACCTTGAGTTTGTCGCCGCTTCACTGGAACAGGAAGATCCGCAAGAGGAAGACCTTGTTTTTGACTGATGAAGATACTTTCATTGACGAATCGGGGCTTCTTTGAAGATTGACCCTGCTCCTGGATCCTCCTATTATCTCTCTTATCACCATAATCCTCTTGGACTAACAATGCGATGTCCTGTCGAAAGAAAGCTCGCACGTTTTCGAACCACTTCCGTGGATAAAAGTACATGAGCTCCCCGCTTCGATCCTTTTCAGGAATATAGAAACGAAATTTGAAGTCCTTTGGCGGGAAAAATGGCGCCAATAACACATAACACCGGGTAGAGGAAGCTTTTCTCGGGACATCAATATCTGGGACATTGTTGAGTGCGTAACAAAGCTGGCGCCCAAAGCGGTGAGGATTGTAGGGCTCGCATAGAACTCTCCACCACATCAAGAGGGAGGATGCCGCGTGAAGGCCTATCACATACTCCATGGTTTGAATATCCAAAGACATCGGGCCCCGCAAGATGCCTAGTATCCCGCACCGTCTCATCATTATGAAGGAGATAGGGAAAAGGGCGCCATTTAAAGTTGGCTTCAAACTTAAAGAATTTCCTAGCTTCCAAAGGAATAAAAAGGAGAGGTGGAGAGCATTCATATAATATAACATCTCCGGTACCCTTAAGAGCAGGGGATTGTATGTGTACTTGGATCAATTTTCCTCGAAGAGATATGCCATGAAAATGACAACTAGCCCAAGCATACAAAAGTGGGAAGGAAAGGCTACGGTAGGAATGTAGGGCCCTTTCCTATGATTAACCATAGAATTTAATCCTAAGTATAAGCGTGCTATCTTTGCGGGAGCAAAAGCTACTGGCCTTCCATGCACAAGGTTACACGCCATCATAAAAACCCCGGGTCTAATTACCTTATGATTATCCGGCATAATGAAGGAACAAATCCACAATGATATAAAAGCGGCCAAATTTGTGTTTTGAAGCTTGAGGTTTTGGAGGAGGATCGAACTTCGAATCATCTTTGAAGCCCCGGACTTTGACTTCCTAAAGAAATCTACCCAATCTGAGAAAAATACGTTCTTGTTGGCATCTCGTCTTGCAAGCCATTGAAAGATGTCAAAAAGATTCCGCAACATAGAAAATTCTGAATTTTCTCTGTTACATATTACACTATTGGGTCGGATTACTTCATCATATATATCACCAACTACCGAAAGCCCCCCAAGGCTTTTGATCTCCCACAAAGAAATCCCCACTTCCCCATGTAAGAAGTGGAAAGTATTTGTCTCCGGACACCAAAACTCTACCAATGCTTTGAAAAAAAATTCAAATCTAAGTCATATCGACCAATTGAGGCCACAATTCCCCCAATCAATTCTACCCGGGATAATTTTTCAAAATATTTGCTAACAATATATCTAGCCCAATCAGAATAATGAGGAAAATCTATTAATTCACTTCTAATAGGATTCCTAGCCCTCCACCCCGGGTGATGGTTAAAGATTTTATGACCTAAAGTTTGAAACATACTCAAATCCCGGGTAAAAATCTTGAAAGGTCATCAAACTATGCCCATATTTCACTTTGGGTATCAAACTTCAATTTGTATCTTTTTGGTCACCCTACTTCTATTTGATTTTAGTGGGAGGGTATCCAAGGAAAACTGATGAAAATTATCTGAAGTGACAACCGGATTAACAATATAGAGGGTATTGAAATCCTAATTTATAGAAATCCTAACTAATTGAACAACATTTGGAAGAAAAAAAAAACATTTGAAACTTGATTTCGAGAAAGTCAAAACGAACAACATTCGAAATCAAGGTTCAAATGTTGTTCAATTACATAGGATTTTTTTAAATTAGGATTTCAATACCCTCCATGTAGCTAATTCGGCCGCCACGTCAGATAAATCGCATCTTTTCCACTTGGGTACCCTCTGGCTGAAATCAAATAGATGCAGGGTGACCAAAAAGATACAAATTGAAGTTTGGTATCCAAAGTGAAATATAGGCATAGTTTGGTGACCTCTCAAGATTTTTACCCCTCAAATCCCTAATAGCCCCTTCGGGCTTCAAGTGAATTATATTAATTGTACTACCTTCATTACAGCGATTTGAAAATAGTCGGGCTCTAGCCATGCGAGCTGGAGGACGCTTCACCCACTATGAGTGCTCTTCTCCTTCATATCTGATCGGAGGTTCAGACCCGGGACCAAAAATAGGTTTGCAACGGGGGAAGACCTGACCTCTTGGGATCTCGCGACAATCTTGACCGATATCCCAAAAGGGCTCGAGATGAAGATTGTCTGCCATGTTAAAGAAAAGAAGACAAAAGAAGCTAAGGATTCACACTTCTCTCACTCAAAGGAATTTCGTGAAAGAAGTGTGAAGGGGGCAATTTGTTTATATAAAAAAAATATATATGTATTCATCTCATTAGAATTAAAATTCTAATTCTAATAAAATTCAACTTATCATAATCCTGGCCAAATCAAGATTTGATAAGAAAACACATCCCGAGGCAAACCAAGGGGTATAAATTCCATCCAAGAACATATCCTGAGACAAATCAAGGGTTATAAATATTATCTTTAAAAAAAAAAGGGGGTGGAATACCAATCCCGAGGCATAATCCATATCCCGAGGCATGGAGTACAAATCCAGAGCTATTATAATAATAATTAGTAGTTCATTGAATTAATTAATTAATTATTATTATTAAATTTTAAAATTAAAAAAATAAAGAGAGATTTGATCTTATCTCTTGTTCCTATCCGGTTGAGAGCTGTGATCTCTCGGGGATTTTACGAAGAAGGGGTTGAGAAGAGATAAGGACAAAAAAGATTATAAGACAATCAGAAGAGGAGAGAAAAGACAAAAAGGAGAAGAGAGACAAGAGAAGTCGGAGAGAAAAGACAAAAAGGAGAAGAGAGACAAGAGAAGTCGGAGAGAAAAGACCAAAGGAGAGGAGAGACAAGAGAAGTCCGAGAGAAAAGACGGAAGGAGAAAGAGAGAGCAGAGGAATCAGAGAAGAGACAGGACGGGCAGAGTAAGAAAACAAAAAAGGGTATTTCTTACTTTTCTCATCTCTATATTATAATAAAAAGGGAGAGATTAAATAAAATGAATAAAAAAAAATATATAAATAAATAAATAAAAAATAAAAATATCAAGAGAAAAGGGGCATCAACTCCCCCCTCTTCTCCATCTCTTCCTCTCTCGTAGGCCCAGAGCTTGAGGAGCCGCCACCCTCACACGCCCTTGAAGCTAGCCCATGAGCCTCCAGGAGTGGTGGCTATAAGATCTGCCCCTACTCCAGCCGCTGAAGCCTCCAGGTCCCTTGCAGCACAAATCTGAAGCCCACTTGCGGCCAAGCTCGAAGCCCCCAAAGCTTTGCGCTTAAAAGCTCAGGTCGGCCCTTGTACTTGAGCCGCGTCGCAAGCCCGGCGGCAGCGCGCGAGGCCAGCGTCGCGGCCAGCAGGCTGAGCGCAGCGCGAGGGCCCCAGCGGGCAGCGCGCCAGGCCGCGGCGTAGCGCGAGACCTCATCTTGCGGCCAGCTTGCGAGTCATAGCCGCGAGCTTCCTGCGCCCCCCGCTTCTTTACCGCAGCGCTCCGCCCTGCCGCCCGCCCAGCGCCTCACATTTGCCCGGCTACTGCACCACCGCTTCGGCACAGTCCCGCCCAGTCGATAAATGCGCTGCGAGGTATTTGTCGCCCGGCCAGCCCGTTAGCACGCACACGCGCTGCGGCCCATTCTTCCCACTCCTGCGGCCCTGCTCTCCGGGCCATTCGCGCGGCTTCCGTTGAAACTCCACACGCTGCAGCGATAGCGTCGTCATCCAACACCTACTGCGGCAACTCGGCGGCACCTCCATAACTGCGGCAACTTCCGGCGGCAACACCTCCGGCAGCGGGCAGTCTTAGATCCGCCCGCCAACGCTCCTGCGGCCCTCCATTTACTGCGGCGGCTCCGTTGAAGCTCCACCCGCTGCCGACAGCGTCGTCATCAACACCTATCTCTGACGCCCGGTCATCGATGCGTCATCAACAATCAGCTGACCACATCCCGCGCATCGGCCTTTCGGCGGCCCGGCAACCCAATAAGCGGCACCAACATACGGCATCAAATTACGCATCAATTTGGCATAAACTTCGCGGTATATCAACTACGCATCGCGGTACGCCGATTACGCATCAATTCACGCCTCTGCATCAACAACAACATTAGCATTAACTTGACGCCAGCGGCATCAATGCCCGGCATCCAGCACATTGCGTCATCAGCCCAGGAGAGCGGCCAAACTAGCAGCCTGTTCACCATCAACAACGAAGTCCGACAACAGCCCACATTGCGTCATCAACGCAATCGGCAGCGGCGCCCGGCATGAGTTGGTTGCGTGCAGCAACACCCGTTGGTTCATTTTACAGCGGCACCCGTTGGTTAGATGCGTGCGCAGCGGCAACAACCCGGCATCATCGGTGTTGCGTCATCAACAAATCTTGAAGGTGCGTCGATGGAACAAACAAATCTTTGAAGGTCGCCATCAACAAATTCTAAAATGCGTCATCAACAATCGGTAGCATAGTTAAATACGATCGCCACCATGATTTTGAAGGTGTAGCCATCAAATAAATTACGAAGGTTGTCATCAACAAATGCTGAAGGTTGTCATCAACAACAAAGATCGGCATCAACAATCAGCATTCATCATCAACAATCGATTGCTTGTTAGGTCATCAACAATTGAAGCATTGCTACAAAGAAGTTGATAGCCGCCATAGCTATTGGTGACAACGCCCGCAAGGAAAGTCACAAAAAGAAGATCGGAGCCGCTAGCAGCCTACGAGGAAAATAAGAAGACAATGTGTGATTGTGTATATGAGATGAGTTGATGTGAATGTTTGTACAATAATTGAAAGCCCAAATCTGAGGAGACTACATCAAAATTTTCTAAAAAAAAATAATAAGAAATAATAAGAAGTGAGAAAAGACAAAAAAAAATGAAGCGCTCTCTTGGATGCTAGCGGTTGCATGTGGCGAAAATTTGTGATCTTTGTTGTCGCAGATTATTCTTGAGGAAAAGGCACTGCCTTGTCTTCTTTGTTGTTGTTGCCATGCCGCTGCAAAATAAACAAAAGAAAGGTGAAAATTTGAAACAGCACATGTCACGTAGCGAGAAAATAAAAAATATAATAAAAAAAATCTGAAACATGGTATTTATTTACTAATTCATAAAAATTTGCATTGCTGCAAATATTGATGTGCTTTATTTGTACCATTTTAGAGAAGCTAGCTTCTTAGCTTCTTTGGCTGAGAGTGTTGTTGGCAAAAAAGGCATTCTTCTTTGTAATAAAGGGCCATATTCAAAAATTCATAACATAGGCCAGAGAATTCCGATTGAGATGCGATCTGCGGCATTGGAAAATAGATATTTAGATCCACAACAGTTATGTACAATGCAAACTTGTTCAGCAGACCGATCAGTGCGTATTTTGATGGGGAAAAAGGTTGAACATTATAGCTCGGCAAATTAATTCCTGAAACCTCGTTTGATTGCTCATTTTCAAAAATTCATAACTCCGTCCATAGAATTCCGATTGAGGCGATCTCTATGGCGTTGGAAATTAGACACCTGGGTCTCCAACATTCATATTTAGTACAGATCCTTTCGGTGGTCCGATCAGCGTGAAGTTTGGATAAATAAAAGGGTAGATTTCAGCATTTCTGCCGACAGCCATGCTGATCACCCAATTTCAAAAATTCACAACTTTGGCCTGGAAACTCCGATTGAGATAATCTCTACGGCGTTAGAAATTAGACATCCGGGTCTCCAACATTCATATACAACACAAACTCATTCAGTGGTCCGATCAGTGTGGATTTCTGATAAACAAAAGGGTAAACTTCAGCATTTCTGCCGCTAGCTATGTTGATCGCCCAATTTCAAAAATTCATAACTCTGGCCAGAAAACTCCGATTAAGATGAAATCTGTGGCATTGGAAATTAGATATCTAGATCTCCAAGAGTAATGTACAGTACAGCCCCTTTCGGCAACTCAGTCGGCGTAGATTTTGATAGATAAAAGGGTGATTCGATATTTACTGCTGCCAGGCAATCTTTGAAGATCTATTTTCAAAAAATTCATAATTCTGCTTGAAAACTCCAATGGGAATGAAATTTGCGGCGCTGAAGACTAGATACCAAGAGCTTCAATAGTCGTATATAGCACAAGCCCTTTTTGCAGCTCGGGCAGTGCATATTTTGATGGAGAAAAAGGCTAATGCAACTCTTAAAAGGCGGCTCAGTTGGCGATCTGAACCTCGGTCACAAGTCTCAGCGCCAAAGCAGCCGATTGGATTATGGATCCCATATGGCCGGGACAGCAGAGATCTGAGAAGCGAAGGCGTCATAAATAAGCGAATAAATAAATATATATATAAACATATCTTGATATATAGCGAATCATATTACAATAAAATAAATTATTCGTCTTATTCTCTCTACTTGTATACATCTCTTAATCGGAGGTTCCCATGACATTGTCTGGGGTAATTAATAATAGGGGCTTGCCTCTATTAGGAATAAAAGAACCCACACAATAAAAATACGATATTTGTGAATCGATATATCGTCTGGTGTCACACGATGCCAGGCGCGTATTTTCGATCCCACAAAGTAGTTCTACCGACTTGTGACCGGAGGGTCAAACGACCATCAAGGTCGTATTTACAGCAAATAGCTGGACATATTTGCCGGGAGTGAACCTTGAGTTCTCTTAAAACTCATTCTGATGCCCAAAGGGCTTACGTATGGGGGTCGTACCTTTGATTTGTTTGTGGTAGACTCCCAGGACTACTTTGTTGGTATTATGATCTCGTTGGTTGACATATTTTTCTATTTATGTCATTGTAACCTGCAGGGGTACTTACTAGGCTTTCCATTCGAAAGCTCATGTGTTTCACTTTTCCTCTTTTACAGATTCCGAGGTATAGGAGGGAGAGGAGCCTGAGGGAGAACACCGGAGACCAGAGGTTTTAGGAGACTCCTTTATCTTTTACTTTATGAGCATTGTTGTTTGTAGGACCCGTATAGGGACCAGACTGTTTTAGGGCCTATGGACCCTGTTGACTCTTTGTTCCTTGGAACTCGAGTTTATTTAATTGTTATCTGCTTATCACACTATTAGGCCTTGTATTCGAGTTGAGTCTATCTCTACTTTAATACGGCCGGTCTGATGGCGATGCTTTCGAAGTCCGGAATCAGGGTGGTAGATTCTGATTAAAGTGAGTATCGAACCGAGTTTCTCTAGATAGAGCAGATAGCAGACCCTAGATGCCTTTAGCCGGTCGCATTGCAGGGGCCGGAGTCGCGGGGGCTGGGGTAGTATGGATAGTGGTGCGTTAGATTGGCGCATAGTTTTACTGCGGGATGTCGGGACCACGTGCAGTGATTCGTCGATGATGAGGTGGAGTCACATTGGAGGAGAACACTCCACCACCGAACTTGGTCGTCCAGGAGCCCACCGAGGTCCTCGGCCGAGGAGGACGCCTTCGAAGCCAACCAGAAAGGTTGGTGGGCTTGAACGCGGTTACCGTACTAGTCCAGCGGACTTAGGGACCACATCGCTATCTGAGGCCGGTGGGCGTAGTACCCGTGAGGTTCCATTAAGCGCGAGGAGATAGTGAGCCGAGTATCCCTCCAGCGTGTGTGCAGAGCCCGTGATTACCGCGTAGTGGATTGGGGGTTGGTCACGGGGAGAGGCGTAGGACCATCTCACGCCGTTCTTAGGATCTCACAGTGCCGGCGATGTGGAGTATATGGGCACCGCATGACAGAGTGTAGGCGCCACGCCCTCTACGGGTATGCGTAGGCATGATCGAGAAACGGCCAGCCTTCTCATCTTGTCCATGCAGTGCCTGCGCCGGGACCTAGCAGGGGACCACAGGGATCCGGAGGACATCGACCCTGTGCTGACTACACCCCACTGTCTCCTGACGAGCATCACCTGGACTAGTTTTAGTATTAGCTACTAGAATAACCGTAGTCTTACAAACTTATGTGCTGTATGAACTACTTTATTTATGTCCTTTAGTATCTTTTGTTTTTAGCATGTTGTCTCTAGTCGTTGCTCTTGAAATGAATAAAAAGTATGCTTTTATTATTACTTGTTTTGCTGGGAATAAAAGTAACCTTGAAATCCTTATACAGCTGAACTATGGATCACTTGCGTGGAGGTCGAGGAGGTAGGGGTAGAGGAAGGGGTAGGCGAGGGCGACCTCATTAAATCTTGAGATACCCTGACCTCACGTGGAAGAAGTACCTCAACCGCAGGGTGGGGAGGTACCCCCACCTGTGGACGAGATGGAAGTTGAGCAGGAGGTGCCTACTCAATCCAATGCTCAGGCGCCTTAGGCAGAGGGCCAAAACCCAAGGGAGGAGGTACCCTCCATGAGCATGATGGAACTAATGAGGGAAATATTGGGACAAATTCAAGAGACCCGACAACAACGTGCACCACCTCCATCAGCCACCCCCACGTCAAGTAGAGGATTGTTAGGGGAGATTAAGAGACCTTTTCCCCGACCTTTCGAGGGGGCTGCAGACCCCCACGCAGCAGAACAATGGATAAGGGAGATGGAGAAGACCTTCGAGGTTTTCCAGACCACCGAGGCGGAGAAGATCAGGACCGCCGTGTATATGCTCCAAGGACCCGCGGAAGACTGGTACTTCGGAGAGATAAGACTGAGGAAGGGAGAGGCCTTCCAAACTTGGGAAGAATTCCGGACTGCGTTCTTCGCCAAGTATTTCTCGAGAGGACATTTAGTACAGCTTGGACAGCAATTCTCCCATCTTGTCGTGGGAGGCTCCACGGTGGAGCAGTACGAAACTGAATTTGATAGGTTGGCTCGCTTCTTGCCTGACATGGTACCAACGGAAGAGAGCCGGGTAATGAAATTTGAGGCCGGACTGCGGCCATCAATGAAAAAGGTTGTGACCAGCCACATGTGCAAGACATACACCGAAGTTGTGGCTAGGGCCAAGTACACTGAGGCTTCTTGCCAAGGGGACGCCCAGGGGTCGTCCCAGAAAGAGAAAAAGGATAAAGGGGCAAATAGCCAGGGCCAATCATCTGGAAAGAGCTCTGGAAAGCGTAGGCCAGATAATAAGTATCGGCCTTATGGGAAGCCAACCAGATCCACAGCCTCATCTGGAGGCAAAGGGTCGTCAGCCAGTGTGACCCAGAACATTAGGTGCTACGAATGCAAGGGACCGCATAAGAGGTCCCAATGCCCAAGAATAACTGGAGGGTGTTATTTCTGTTTGGCCTTGGATCACCAAAAGGCCCAATGTCCCCAGCGCCAACAAGGACAGAGTGTGGTGGGGGGAACCCAGGGATCTCAACAAGCTTCCCGCCAATCTGTTGGACCACCACCAAGACCACAAGGTGGAGATAAGAAAGGGAAGGCGACCTCAGGACAGCCTTCTGCTTCAAATCAACCCCAGCAGCAGCAAAGGCCAATGACCCATGGATGGGTCTACCATTTGACGACCGAGGAAGCACAGGCATCAGCTGATGTCGTGGCAGGTACCATTTCAGTTAGTTCTTTCTATGCCTGTACTTTATTTGATCCTGGAGCCACACACTCTTTCGTATCTGCACGATTTGCACGGAAGCATACTTTGCCTACTATAGATCTACCCCTGGACTTGTGTGTAGACACCCCGGTAGGAGCTGCCATGATGGTAAGGAGGATGGTACCGGCATGCCCAGTAGTGATTGAGGGGAGAAGATTACTTGCAAACTTGCATGTAATGGACCTGAAGGATTACGATGTGATCCTCGGGATGGACTGGCTCTCTTCAGTCTACGCGATAGTGGACTGTCGTGGGAAGAGAGTTGTGTTTAAAATGCCGGGAGAAGAGGAATTTACTTTTAAAGGCAACCAAACTTGTTCCCTAATACAGGAGATATCAGCTCTCCAGGTTCGGAAGTTACTTAGGGGTGGATGTGTAGGCTACTTGGCTTCTGTTTCTGAGGTAAAGAAGGATAAGGAGATTGTGGTCTCAGACGTATCGGTGGTAAGAGAGTACCCTGACGTGTTTCAGGAAGAGTTACCGGGATTACCCCCGGAAAGAGAACCAGAGTTCTCTATTGATTTGGTACCGGGAATAGCTCCTGTGTCTAAGGCTCCTTATAGGATGGCCCCTGCGGAGCTTAAAGAATTGAAGACCCAACTAGAGGAATTGTTGGACAAAGGTTTCACAGACCTAGTATGTCACCTTGGGGAGCACCTGTTCTTTTCGTCAAGAAGAAAGACGGGTCGTTATGGTTGTGCATTGACTATCGGGAGTTGAACAAGGTGACTGTAAAGAATAAATATCCTCTACCAAGAATTGATAACCTACTGGATCAGCTACAGGGAGCTCAAGTTTTCTCTAAGATTGACTTGAGATCTTGGTATCACCAAGTAAGGATTAAAGAGACGGATATCCCGAAGAGTGCTTTCCGTACTAGATACGGGCACTACGAGTTTCTGGTAGTGCCCTTTGGGCTTACCAATGCCCCAGCAGTCTTTATGGACATGATGAACCGGGTATTCCGGTAATATTTGGACCAGTTTGTGGTGGTATTCATTGATGATATACTTGTCTACTCAAGAAGCCGCCAGGCCCCCGAGGAGCACTTAAGAATAGTGTTAGAGACCATGAGGGAACATCAGCTCTATGCAAAGTTCTCCAAGTGTGAATTTTTGTTGGATAAGGTTGCTTTCTTGGGCCACGTGGTAAGTGGAGCTGGAGTTTCAGTAGATCCCAAGAAAATTGAAGCCGTTGTAGAATGGAAAAGACCAACAACGGTACGGGAGATACGAAGTTTCCTGGGATTAGCTGGCTATTACCGAAGATTCGTTGAAGGTTTCTCGGTTATAGCAGCACCATTAACTAAGTTGACCAGGAAAGGTACCAAATTTATTTGGACTGACTCCTGTGAAAAGAGTTTCCAGGAGCTAAAACAGAGGTTGATATTAGCACCGGTGTTGGCGTTACCACAAAGTAATCGTGGGTATACTGTCTACAGTAACGCCTGCAAGACTGGTCTTGGATGTGTGTTGATGCAGGATGGGCGCGTGATTGCTTATGCATCACGACAGTTAAAGCCCTACGAAGAAAATTACCCTACACACGATCTTGAGTTGGCAGCGATCGTGTTTGCCCTAAAGATCTGGCGACACTTCCTCTACGGTGTACCTTGTGAGATTTACACCGATCATAAGAGCCTCAAGTACATATTCACACAGAAGGAATTGAATATGAGACAGCGGCGATGGTTAGAGCTAATCAAGGACTATGATCTCAGTGTCCATTACCACCCGGGCAAGGCGAACGTGGTGGTGATGCCTTGGCGGGGAAGTCTGGATATGGTATTGCCGCTATGTTAACGACTCAGAGACCGCTATTGGAGGATATGAGAAGGCTCAACCTAGAGGTCGTTTTGCCTACGATGGACGTCACATTGGCCAGCTTGCATATCCGACCCTCGTTATTGGAAAGAATTAGGGTTGCTCAGGGACAAGATCCTGACCTGAGGGAGATCAAGGAGTACATGGGCCAAGGAGAACCAACACGGTTCAGAGTCCATGAAGATGGTACTCTTAGATTTGATGAAAGGATTTGTATACCAAATGTCCCAGAAATAAGAAGGGAGATTCTGGAGGAAGCTCACTATTCGAGCTACTCTATTCATCCTGGAGGTACAAAGATGTACAAAGGGTTGAAGGACCATTTCTGGTGTAAAGGAATGAAGCGAGATGTTGCGGAGTTCGTGGCTAAGTGCATCACCTGTCAGATGGTAAAGGCAGAACACCAAAAGCCGGTAGGGATGTTACAACCCTTACCCATTCCGGAGTGAAAGTGGGAACACATTAACATGGATTTTGTAACGGGGTTGCCACGTACTCAAAGAGGCCACGAATCGATCTGGGTTATTGTGGACCGACTGACTAAATCAGCCCATTTTATACCGTTAAAGACGGGAGCATCCTTGGAAAAGTTGGCCCAGCTGTATATCGATCAGATCGTTAGACTACACGGAGTACCGGTGTCGATCACCTCTGATCGAGACACTCGGTTTGTCTCTAGATTCTGGGAGAGCACGCGGCGCTGCGGAGCGCGGGATTAGCGTTGACCTGACTTTCCACCCACAGACAGATGGACAATCTGAAAGGACTATCCAGGTGTTAGAGGACATGCTGAGGGCATGTGCGATAGATTTTACGGGGTCTTGGGATGAACGCCTAAGTTTGATAGAGTTTGCCTATAACAATAGTTATCAGGCAAGCATCAAGATGGCTCCGTACGAGGCACTCTATGGGAGGAAGTGCCGAACCCCCATTTGTTGGGGAGATGTGGGAGAAAGGAAGCTGATAGCTGAGGCGACACTTAAGCAACCAGATTTTATCAAACAAACGGAGGAACATGTCAAGATGATCAGGGAGCGACTCGAGCTGCTTGAGTAGACAAAAGAGCTATCTGAGACCGAAAGAGATCGTCGGGGAGTTTAAAGTAGGAGACTTGGTATTCCTAAAAGTATCTCCTATGAAAGGGGTAGTAAGGTTTGAACGACGTGGAAAACTTGCTCCACGCATATATCGAGACCTTTTGAGATATTGGGCGCATAGGAGTGGTGGTATCTGATTGGCCTTACCTCGGGATCTACGCTCGGAGTTCACGATATCTTCCACATTTCAATGTTGAAGAAGTGTATTCGTGATCCAGCCAGAGTGATTCCTCAGGTTCCGGTGGAAGTCCAAGAGAATATGTCCTACGAGGAACGCCCAGTAGCTATTTTGGGCCAAGAGGACAAGCAACTGAGGAATAGGACAATTCCCTTTATCAAGGTGAAGTGGAGTAACCACACTGAGCGAGAAGCTACTTGGGAACGCGAGGAGGATATGAGGCAGCGTTACCCGGAGTTGTTTGTATGAAGTGTAGCGGCGTAGAAATTTTGAGGACGAAATTTTTGTAAGGGGGGAGGATTGTAAAATCCATGAATTTTTGGAAATAAATGTTTTGTTATTTCCTTGAGAAAAATATTAAATTATTTCCCGCGATTAGTGTTGATGTGGGATTAAATAATTTATTAAATGGAAATTAAATTATTATGGGGTCTGTAGGGACCTAATAGTAATTTTGAAAGAATTGAGAACCCTAAAGAAGTTTTCCCCTCTCACAGTCTTGGACCTGTGTGTAAATTTAAAAGTATCAGGGACCGTTGATTAATTTTCCACGAGAACAACTCTATAGAGAAGAAATGAACGGCTGAGATTAAATCAACTCATGCCGTGTTAAATTTCGAGATGTTATAACGGTCGCGGAGGAGCCACGTGGCGCGCTCAGAGTAAATCTATCTGATCGTAGCTGGATACGAGGCAAGAGAAGTGGTTAATCCGGAGGTGACCCCACGGTGCGGGTTGTTTTGCGCTTTCGTCCTGATGGTTTTGATCCAGAAGCGTTGGGCTAAAATGCGACCGTTAAACCCCTCACGAGGATCTCGATCGTTGATCTAGATGCGCTTAGATCTCGAGGCGTAAAGTTGTAATCAAGCCGTTGAGCGCTATGAGATCTGGCGCCGTAGATCTAGAGTGTGCTTGATCCAGAGATTAGATGGTTTTAATCGTGGCCGGTTGAAAGGGATCAGCGATCCTCACCGCGTCAACTCAGCGAGACCCGGATCCCAAGGCATCTGAAGCCTGCTTTGGCGGCGGGAAGCGCTTCGCGCCGCCTTGCACGCCACTACAGCGTCCTTCTGCGAGGAGGCGTGCGTTTGGTGTGAGGCGGTATCACGTTAGCGACGGTTACTTTGGGAGTTGAGAAGCTATAAATAGAGCCTTCCCACGGTCTCTAGACACCATCGGCCCGAGTGGTAGTAGTGCTTGTACCGTGAGTCGCATAGCCGGAGAAGAAAAGGGAAAAGCAGCGGTGGTTCGGTTTTCTGTCAGGCTCGGGACTACTCTGGAAAAAAAAACTCCGGGGGAAGGAGAAGGCTGCTACGCTGAGGAAGAAGGGAGCATAGCACGCAGGAGCATCCGCCGAGCTCGCTGGAGAAGATCGGATTCGCCAAGCTGTAACTAGAGATTTTCGAACCCCTGGTAAGTTCCCTACTTCGCGCTGTTCAATTTACCGTCGTTGCGTGTCTATTACGTTGTGAGAACCTCGCCGGAAGTGAAGGAGAGGTCGGCCGTGAGCTTCAAGGGTCGCAGCATTGAGGGTGAGGCCGGCGACGCTCCAGAAAAGCCCGTCGTGGTCGTGAGACCTTCCGCGATGAGGATCGAGCACGGACAGGTGCTTAGAGCGTGCCGGTGTGGTGACTGTCGATGGGGGGCCGTCGGTCGCGAGAGAGAGAGAGAATAACGAAGAAGAAGATGAGGTTTAGAATAGTAAATAAAAAATGGTTTTTAATTGATTAATTCAGTTAATTAATTAGTTAAGATAATTAAAAAAAACTACATAGGTGTGACATGTTATTAAAGTTAATTAAAGTTTATATTTTTCTTTCTCTCATGGGCTGAAATACTAAATTATTAGTGTGACAAGCAATTGTTAGATAGTTGAAATATTTATTTGGAAACTATGGAGGAGAGATACTTAATTGATTTATTGTTGAAATATCAAGATAGAACTTTGTTAGTGTAACAATAGCTAGTATAATTTTAAATATCAGTAGTGTGACAAAATCTAGTTGATTATTTAACATAATCGAGTTAGCTACGAAAGGAGATTTAGCTACAGTAAAGGTGGATGGTTGATTAAATAATCTACCTCTAACCTTGGAGAAGTGATAACTAGTTGGTTATTTGTTTTGAATGGATTAATGTTAATAACTAGGTGTGACAATTATTTAAATGTAGAACCTTGGTATGTGACAACTAACCAGAAAGAAACTTGGCTGGTTATAGTAAAGGTTTTAATAAAAGATTTAAAACTTTACAAGTGTGACAAAAGATGAAATAATTGATTTATATAGCTACACTAACTATATGTAACAAATCAAGTTGAATAAATCAGGGATAAATAATAACTCCATGGAAACTTAGAAAAGTGACAAATGAAATCAAATTAATTGATTCGAATGATTTGTCTCCAACTAGATGCTTGTGACAAATAATTAATTAATTAGTATAGCTAGAATAGCTACATGAAACTTAGCTAATGTGACATAAAAGGTCTAATTATCCTGTGTGGAATAGTATAATCTTTTGGATAATTGAATCAAAGTAATTCGAGTGCAATTACGGAAAATTATTTAGTAAGGTGGCTAAATAAGTTCAAAGGGACTAGAAATATCCTAAATAAGATGGACCTTAGGGAAATAAACTACCTAGTGACCAAAAAGCCCTTCAAGGGACTAAGGTCAAGATAGGTGGTGCGATGGTCTTGAATAGGCCCAACTCAAGCTGAAATAAGCTGAATAAGGGGAGAATCGATAAATAAACTAGATTTGACTAGGTTTGACAAAAGAAGGTATAAAAGTCAACTAAAGGACATAGAGACGGGACTAAGGGCTGGTAACACGAGAGATGGTCCTTAGGACCCGTTATGGGGCCTAAGCCCAACAGGAACGTTGGACATGCTTGTGAAACTAGAGACCTAGGAACCTGTTGAAAACTTGACTCTAATAAGAGTGCACGTGTATGCGGATACTCTCAGGGGAGACGTAAGGCATTCCAAAGAAGTCTAGGAAGACATTTAGTCTCACCAGAGGTAAGTACACTTGCCTAGTTTCCACCCGGTTTCGGGTTTTCTTGGACTTACTATGTATTCTTATTACATGCCTTGTCATACATGCTATTTGCATCTGTTTTAGATTCCTGTTGAGCATGTATGGTTGTTTTGGGACGTTGGTGTCCTTGTTTGCTATAGTCTACTGCCCGGACTCAGTGGAGCTAGGGAAGCTCTAATAAAGGAATGTTCAGGGACAGGACCCCCTGGCTTTCCTGTCTTCCTTACCAGAGAAGTAAATCTCTGAAGGTCTTACACAATGGGTAAGGCGTGGTACCTTGGCCAGGTGTTAACTGCGTAGGAGATGTAGTTCTACCGAATTGTGGCCAGGAGGGTCAAGCGACCATCAAGGTCTTATTTCTGACAAATAATTTGGACATCTTGGTAGGGAGTGAACCTTGAGTTCTCTTAAAACTCATTCTGATTGCCCAAGGGGCTTACGTATTGTCAGGAATTAAAATTACCTTTGATTTGTTTGTGGTAGACTCCCAGGACTACTTTGTTGGTATTATGATCTCGTTGGTTGACATATTTTTCTATTTATGTCATTGTGACCTGCAGGGGTACTTACTAGGCTTTCCGTTCGAAAGCTCATGTGTTTCACTTTTCCTCTTTTACAGATTCCGAGGTATAGGAGGGAGAGGAGCCTGAGGGAGAACACCGGAGACCAGAGGTTTTAGGAGACTCCTTTATTTTTTACTTTATGAGCATTGTTGTTTGTAGGACCCGTATAGGGACCAGACTGTTTTAGGGTCTATGGACCCTGTTGACTCTTTGTTCCTTAGAACTCGAGTTTATTTAATTTTTATCTGCTTATCACACTATTAGGCCTTGTGTTCGAGTTGAGTCTATCTCTACTTTAATACGGCCTGTCTATTGACGTGCTCGAAGTACCGGAATCCGGGTCGGGGCGTTACAAACAAGATGAGGATAAATAAAAAATTGTACCTTGCTCTTGATCAATGCAGGCACCTGACATTCATCACCAATAAGAATAGCACGGTGTACAGAAAATAGTTGTAGAGGAATTAGATTTTCACATTCTTTTAACTGAGCTGCCACATCAATCACTAACATGTCTAGAGCTCTCAATTTTTCCACACTATATAATTTCAAAGAAGAAGACGTTGTACAGAACACAAGCAATGCACTTTCCATGGAAAATTCTTAGATACCTTTTTTTGAATAGGTAGAAGGGCTCGATTTTATTAACATAGAAATCAAACCACAAAATTTTTAGGTCCTGAAAAATATAGTTAGAAGTAGACATTGCATGAAGTTGGTGATTCGATACATTTTAACTTATAAAACTATATCTATATCGGAGAAGAAGAATTTGCCCAAAATCTCTGACCATTTGTAGTTGTGTTTCATTTTTCGGACACAAATTCATCGTCTTTTAGTACCAACTTTCTTTTCCGATTAGCATTTGACGAAGTTCCGCACTTGTTATTTGCATCTTCTGTCGTTCCCCTTTGATCTCCAGAAAATTGGTCCATCATCTCTTCTACATTGGTTAATTCTTCTGTATCTACACAAGTAAATTTTGACATCCAAGGCTTATCTTTGTTCCCTTCAATAATTTTCACTGTGAATAGATAGTTTTTGGAAAGACATGTTTCCATGCGACTATTGTATTTAGGCTTATCCATTTCCTGTTAGGACCAAATGGTAACAAATATATTTATCAGAAAAACTTCATTAGTTTAAATTTCTATGTTATTATAAATACTTATTACCTTAAGCTCCCGAAGATTGTTAACAGTAGTTTTAAGAAATTTCTCAGCATCTTTATCAAATATTGTAAGCCAAATTGATGCGGAGGTATCTGCAACTTTTACACGCAAGAGCAATCTGATGGAAAAAAATATTCATTATCAGTTTTGATTTCTACGAATTAGTAAATAAGTTTATGCTTTTGAAATGTGAAATCTTTCCTATATGTAAATTCTTTTCCTTTTTTATCTTTACAATTATTGCAAAAATAATGTCCTTTTTCTTCTGATGCCTTTTTGTTACAAGATATACAAGCATAGTACCATGGATCTTGTCGATTGCTAACCTCAGCTACCCATACTTTTACTCGGAAAATAATATACTGCAAGATAATATCGACATCATAACAAATAAAAATATTATATTTAATGGCATGATATACTTGCCTCGTCAATGGCGTTAGATATATTATCTAAAACCTCTGAAAGTGTTACTACTTTGATGTTGTTGATGCATGTTTTTCGAACATCTACATCTTTTATATGTTTAACAATTTGGGTGGCATTTTCACATGACCTGAAACAAATAGCCAAAAAGAATTAAAAAAGACTCATGTAATCAGAAAGAATGCATTTCATAACATAACAATAACAATCGTAAATTGCAAGTAAATGTTACCATGCATGTAACATTTGTCTTTCCTCCAAAGAAGGTTCTAAAGTCAATATTGTATGTGTTGTAGATGACAAACAAATACCTGCATTCCATTCAAAATAATGATTTATGATTTATATAAACACACTAATAACATATGTTATATCATTATATATTTAACTGTTACCTTTAAAGTTGTCAATTTTCAAAGATGTTGCCATCAGAACTGGTCGTTTATCAACAACATCCTCTATTTCTTTTCCATTCTTTGATATAAGATCTCCCCACAAGGTCAATCGAATAGGAGTTGTACAACTTGATTATCATGAAAACAAATTATAAAATTTCCAAATTTTAAAAAGTGCTAAGAGTTAATCAATATCCTAATTTACATATGAAAGAATTGAACTTTTAAATGTCACTTACGTCGAATCTATAACCATCAAAATTTGTTGCATGACTTCGCTTCCATCTATTTTCTTTTTAACTTTTGTTGCTTTCTTTGTCGCAATAACCACAACAATTATGTCTAGGAAAAAAATAACTTCATTTAAATATATTGATTATAAAGATTAAATACGCCATGAATATAATATTGAGGAACATACCTATTAGAGCGTTTGAAGCTTGATGTTCAGACAAATCTTGAAGAGGAACAAAATTATATTTCAGTGAATTGGTGAACCCACTTAATGATTCCTCTTCTTCTATTCTGGAGCTATTGTCAACTAAAATTTCATATTTGGTACTCCCCAAATTATATTTCTCATGTGCTATTTTTAATTTAGCATTAGATATCACGTAGTATTTATTTACGTCTAAGATAGCTTCATAAGATTTTATAGTCTCATTAAAAAAGGTTGCCTGCATTCGATGACCCTGCATTTGTGAGGAAAAAAATATTAGTATTAGCATCAATGAAAAAGTTCATAAAACTTTAAAGTTTTAGAAAGACTCTAACTGCTTCATCTGCAAAGATAACTTTCATAACGCTTCCAAATCCTTTATTATTGCAATATATGCGGACGTCTCCCTTGTAAACAAGTTGGCACAAGATAGTCCAGTTAGTTACTTCCAGTGTAAGTTGTTCGAAGAAAGTAAAGCGTTTCATGTTGTGACTCGCCGAAGTAGTCATTTTTCTGCCCAAAATAAAATAAAATTAAGAGTAACGAATGTGTTCATACTTTTGTAGCAATATAGGAAAATAATAAGTCATGTAATATAAAAATATAACATACTAACATTTCAATTCATATCTTCATAAATTTCTCTGAAAACGACATTTTTAGTACATCCAGGTATGGTACACTCCGAATTTGGTTTGATGAGAACTTTAGTTGTTGATTTTGATATGCCTCTTGACAATGCAACATATAGTTGTCCATGAGAGAAAACATTTTCTGGCAAATAGATCCCCACATAAGGTATAGTTTGACCTTGTGCCTTATTTATAGTCATTGCAAAGGATAACCTTATAGGGAATTGTTTTCTCTTGAATTTGAAAGGGAAGCCATCATTTTCCGCAGGAAACATTGGTATTCTTGGTAATAGCACCTCCCTACCAACATACTGACCACTTGCAATTTTAGCATGTATGACATTCTTCTGAAATGATTGGCATATCAATCTTGTCCCATTACATAACCCATTTGCAGGATCCAAATTCCTCAATAGCATAACAGGGCAATTATTTTTTAAAATCAATTTATGCGGAGGTAGATCATTTGGGGTCATGGCATTCAAAATCTCACTTTGGTAATTTGTATTGTTCTCATCAACAGCATTATCGAAGCTGTGATAAACAATTGCATTTCCTGGAAATTTGTTAATGATAGTATCATTAAGTTTATCAACATATGAATTCCTGGTTGATAACAATGCTCACTCGGTAATATATATTGGATCTTCAGATAATTCATCAAGCTTTGGAAAGATTACATTGATTAACATTTCTTTGGATAGATTTTCTTCTATATATGGCACCAACATCTCCTTTGGTATCTGAATGATATTCTTTTCTGTTTCAGACGCTACTCCGTCACCAATTTGTAACAAGAAACTACAAAAGTCTTGATCCTTCTTAGCCCGCATGTTTTCTTTTAAAATTATTTTTTCCATATTTGGCCATAGGTAAGACCTTACTAAACATGCATCCACCAATTGTGTTCTTCTAGCCTTGCGAACCACAGGTAATACTTGTCGAAAGTCACCCCCAAAGACCATTACCTTACCACCAAAAGGTAGGTTATTTTCCATTATATCTTGCAAAGTACGGTCTAATGCTTCAATTGCTAGTCTTTTTGACATTGGCGCCTCATCCCATATAATTAATTTAGCAAGTTGGATTAATTGTGAAAGTCCACTTTGTTTCCGAATACCACAAACACTGGAATGATTCACTTCTAAAGGAATTTTAAATCTTGAATGTGCAGTACGACCACCAGGAAGTAATGATGCAGCAACACCAGAAGTAGCAGTTGCAATTGCAATATCTTTTCTAGATCTTATATGAGCAAGAATTGCACGATAAAGAAATGTTTTACCAGTTCCACCGGGGCCGTCAATAAAAAAGGCAACATGTTTTGCAGAATTAACACTGCTGATAATTTTTTCAAAAGCATTTTTCTGCTCAAGGTTTAAAGAATTGATAGATTGTACGTTTTCAGTAGGAGTTATAATTTCCATCTCTTCTAAAATATCACGGGGGATTTGACTTGAATTTACTACAAATGATATTGATGGTAGATCATAATCATCTATCGTCTTTCCCATAGACTCGAGGAAACATTTAATAT
Source organism: Dioscorea zingiberensis (assembly GCA_026586065.1). Lineage (NCBI taxonomy): Eukaryota > Viridiplantae > Streptophyta > Magnoliopsida > Dioscoreales > Dioscoreaceae > Dioscorea > Dioscorea zingiberensis. Next base: position 16,611,694 of record CM048819.1, on the reverse strand, counting down.
CAACAAGAGTAGCAGAAACACATTCTTCTTGAGACAATGATATGTGGCATAAAAAATCTTCAGACATAGGTTTAAAAAAAGTTTTCCACAATAACCCAACATCAACTGGCTCGCAAAAGGCTAATAATGTTGCAAACAACCTTCTTAGAATAAATGGCATCTCATACAATGTTGCTTCTTGCAAGCAGATAAATATAGCATTGTCATTCTCAATTAACCCGTGCTTGATTGCAGAATCTCTAAATGAAGAACAAGAATTCCCATCAACCATAAGTAAATCATTGAAAGAAGTAGGTCCACGAACATGGCTAAGAAGCAATCTTAGATAATATCTTTCTCCTTCAGATGCGCTAACAACAACAACCCGACCAACTGCACGTTTATTTTTTCTCTCATGCCAATGGCGTGCTTTTTCATCCCATACATAGTTTTCTGGAAACTCTCTATATAACATGTTTCTTGCATTGTTGTCATATAGATTTCTATTGAAAAACTCTGTCAACATTGTGTGGCTTAAGTTATCTTCATCAAGCAAACATCTCAAATCTTTATTCTTTCAATAAGTAACCAACTGTTTATTTGGTAAATGCACATGCATTGGAACTACTGAAGGATAAATTTCACTTAGTTTGAAGCTGTATATTCTCCATATAGCTTCTGGAGCAGAAACCCATCGTGCATCTCTGAAATTTTTAATTTCATCAACAGTAGATGGAGATCCTTCATCTCTAATATTTATAGCAACTCTATCATGCCCTTTGTAAATGTATTTATACAAATATTTCACAGCTGTAATGGATGAACAAATCTCAAAATTAATATGACAATTGTAGCGCTTAAGTAAATAAGGATTCTAAGGAACCACCCATCGATTATCAAGATTATGTCCTCGAACCATCACAGAATGACCATTGTTCTTACGACGATAAATTGGGTATGAATCTCTGCCTTCCATAGATTCTGAACAAAATGATTTAGGATAATGGAATTTACATTTATCCCTAACCATACAAGGAGAACTTTTACGTAAATTTCCACACGGTCCATGTAACATATGCTTCACAACCAAAGAGAATAAAATTGGATCTTCATTTTTGTCTGGAAGCTCTGCAGAAACAAGTTCATCAAATCGATCCACCCCCACTATCTTATCTTCACCTTGTAGAATTATAAGAAAATGAGCATGTGGTAGGCCTCTTTTCTGGAATTCAATAACATGTACATGTGCGGCTACAACACCAAAGATATGTCCTTTAAACAATTTATTTTTGAGATCTTCTATTTTAGATCGAAATACACGGGTAACTAAATCAGGCCTATTAAATGTTTTTCCCCAAGGTTTCATTCGAGATGTTATTTCTTCCCATTCTGGATTACAAGTAATTGTGAGGAAAATATCAGGTTTACCAAATCGATGAACCAAAGCCATAGCATCAAGATAACGCTTTCGCATATCTCGTGGCCCTCCAATAAAAGAAGCTGGGAGAACAATTCTTTTTCCAATTTTTTGACCTGGGGTTTCTCTTACATTTACACTATCAATGATTCCCTGATATAGCTCTGCTCGTATTGTTGTTTGATTTTTATAAAAGAAATCCAACCTCTCAGTCTCAATTTTAACATACATATCCACGATATATTGTTGAAACAAACGACCACAAAATAATAGAGTTGATTGCGAGTTTGATCTTATTTGAAACAAATAACAATAATATTCCCGACATGATACATCCTTGACCTTTTTCCTACTGAGACCTACAAAAAAAAAAATTGAACTACTTAGTATATTATTTATAAATTCATTCTAAAATTTTCAACTTAATAAATCCCCATACCTTTTTCGACATAAAGTAATTCTTCAAATGTTTCTTCATTTTGTGCATATCTATTCGAATCCTGGAAGTGACGTGAGGCACTACTAACTTTATTTCTTTTGATCCCTTTATGCCATCCATTTTCTCCATTAGGAAACAACAAAGGATATTAGAGAGGATCATAACATCCATAATATGGTTGAACTTTAAAAGTATGATTCTGTTTTCCATGAACAATGATATCTCGAGCAAAGCGGCCCTCAAGTTCATTTCCTTCAATCCATACAGCTGCAACTTGTGAACTGGTTGGTGAATTATAAACTCTTTTGGTCCAAACCACAATATTTATTAATCACTATAACATGATTCTCTAAAGATGTGAAGCTACCTAAGCTCCTCAGAAACATTGAGTAAGGATTTATGCTCAATATCATCATAAGTTTGCTGATAGTAGACTCGCGTAACATAGGAACATGTCGTAGACGATTTGTAGCCTCATGTTCTGTATCGTGGAAATAAAGTTGGAGAAACATTGCATGTTGATCATTTGGGAACAATGTAGGTACATAATGATGAACTTGCCCTTGTACTTTAAAAGTGTAAGCCCCACCTTTCATATTAGCCAAATTATTGTCAATCTTCGCACCCAATGACGTGAAAGAGAATACATTATTATATCCACGTATAGATTCTCTAAATTCTTCAGATTCATCACTTTCAGAAGTATATAATTCATATAACACCATAGGCATAGGTGTAACACATAAAACAACTTCTCCATTTTGACAACAAAAGGTTGGTGATTCATGTTCAAATTTTTCTGCACCACAGTATCTACAACATGCAACTGATTGCATAATATGGCCATCAGGCATCCTTAGCTCCATGGGATTTCCCTTCTTATTTTTATATCTATCTCGCCTGTTTATCAACAATGCTTCTTTATTTTCCTTTGACATTCTTGCATAGCGTTGTCTACGTTGCTCATTGATCCTTCTTCGTTTAATGTCTACAAATGATCAAATCTTTTTAATATTTTATTATTTTAAAATATAAAAGATTAAAAATCCTTTGAGTTAATCATTAATACCTTCAATGGTGTGCGTTTCAATATCCATAATTTCAACATTGTCATCAGTACCAATATGTGATATTACTGATCTTTCTGGCATTGTTCTAGTTAAAAATGATTTTCGAAATCTGGCATTATTGATAAAAATAAATGTCAACATTCTTTGTCTTTAAAACTAAGATAGGGACAAATTGAAAAAATAAATCCTAAATCTAAATTATTGTAGGAAAATAGTATTAAGTAAGCAGAACCAAAAAACATAAGTTCACATTGAAGCCTAAATCATAAATCCTAAATCAAATTTAATATAGATAAAGTGGTTGTGCACATAAAGCCTATGAAAATGAATTAATAGGAAAATTGTAAATCCTAAATCCTAAACTGAAAAAATAAATCCTAAATCAAAATTGTTATAGGAAAATGAATTATCTGAGATCATCTTACAATGAGAACTCTAAAGTCATGCACTGTCAATATAATATGCCTATCATATCTTGATTCGTGAACCAAAATAAAAGTCATACATACAACTTATGAAGTCTTCTCCTGCCATATTTGGCAAGAATCCCTTAATACTCATCTAGAGATTGCTATGACTTAGTATGCATTCCTAAGTACTTGGCGCAAGAATTAAAATGAATTATCTAAGATCATCTTACTTCTCGTCAAAGCTTTGTTTGCTTATGTGTGCGCACACACGCATACATACTTAATAAATACATACTTATAAATTTGATGCTTGATTGACTAAAAAGAAAGTGATTGGAATGGAGAGACGAAGATCTCAAAGAAGGGACATGTTTGGAACACACTCTTCCTGCCTATAGTAGTATTTGAAGTTAATTGTGTTCCTTATGTATTGACTTTACTAAAGGTTTTATTTTTTTAATATAAAGGACGAACAAAATTATTTCTGCTATTCAAAAGAAATTTTGGTACTTTCTCCATTTAACTATAAACAAGACACATTATTGGTTTAATGTTAGCTATGATCTTAGAATAACTGCATTATTCGAGACTACAACATCATCAAAATAAAAGGGAAAACAAATAACCTTTCATCAATGAAAACAAATTTAAAAGATTAAAGTACAAACTTATAGAATTAGATCAACATAATACTTGCTTCTATTCCATTAATGAAAAGTGAACATCGATTAAGTGTAAGATCCGTAGGATTAGCCAATGGCAAAATGAATTAACATTAATCAATAGATGGTCAACCAAGAAAATGTTGGGTAACTGTACTAAGAATATGATTTTCTAATATTCTCTTAAATTAATACAAATCATTCTACTTCAACTACTGCCAAGATTATTGCTAAATAACTTATAGCAAGAGACATGTTTGGAACACACTTTTGTTGCCTATAATAGTAGTTGAAGTTAATTGTGTTCCTTATGTATTGACTTTTTTTTCTACAACTTATAGCAAAAATGAACTTCGAAGAACTTGCAACATAATCTTGCTAACTGAAATGGACATCTAGCACAATTCTAAAAAAGCACACCCTATGGGATTCACGAATCACCCACAAAATTCAAATACTAAAGGAATAGAACCATTTGTCACGCCCCGAACCACGGCCCAACACGTGACAACCCGTACGCACCAAGCAGGGGAACTAGTCCCCATTCAAAGAAGTCTTTGTGGCCTTAGAAACCCTTATTCAACAAGTGTTCCGAGTTAATGATAACAAGCGGAATCATAGATAAAAGAAGGGAGGAGTTTATACAACTCCATTACAAGTACAATACCGGGGTTTACACAACCCAAAACTAGGATCTAGCCAGTCACCCCTAGAAATCCATACAACAAGAAATAATGTAATTTACAAGTCTCACGGAATAAAAGAGGTAATGAGACCTCGAGACAAAAGAAATGGCCGAAGTCGGCAACTTCGGTATATCCCCACCTAAGCTCGACCCTACTCCTCCTGTCGAACACGAGAACATACAAGTCAAGTGCATGAGCCTAAAGAATAGGCCCGGTAGGGTCGCATAAACAATGAAAGTGGCGAAGCCATAATCAAAGAAACGAGAATAAAGCAAGTACAAGATGCGCAAGTGCAATATCATCACAAGTAATCAACAAATGGCGAAATGTGGATAAATCCACAGATGTACTCAATCTCTGGCATATATGATACTATGATGTCTACGACATCAACGACACCCTCGGTATCGTCTTCGGCCTAAGCCGGTGGCGCTTATAGCATACATGTGCACATGGTGGGAAAATGCGGCTCTCGGTGAGCGGTGGCGGATATTATCGCCCTCTGGCAAGGGCATCCGTCCAGATGGAGCATCACGCGTGCTCGCGTGGCGGATATTATCGCCCTCTGCTTAGGGGCATCCGTCAGATGGAGCACCAAGTGCTCGTGGCGGAATATTATGCACGCCCTCTGTAGGGGCATCCGTCCGATGTATCATGCCTGAAAGTAAGAGATTCTAGTACAGATACCTAACAACAGGTATACAAATATATCCAAGGCAGCAACATCTTGAATATATATAAAGACCAATGACCTCATCGAGATCGGAAGCCAATACGTATCTAAGGAGTAAACTCCACTTAAATACGCATAAGAAAACAAGAAGGTAAAATCTCCTTGAGATGTAAGGCCGATACATATGAGGAAACCCATCTCAAATATGTGTTGGAAACATCTCAAGAAAAATATGAGTACGAAATCAAAGTGAGGTAGGAGGAATGAATACTCACAAACCTCCCGTGCGAGAGCCTACCTGGCTAGAAGCAACTCACTGATCCTCGTCGCGTCTCACGCGTGCGAGTCGGGATCTAGTAGATGGAATAAGAATCTCAGTATCTCCATACTAACATACGAACAAAAGCGTCCTTACCAATTTACTACTTATTAGCTACCATGAAGTTCAATGTTCATGTGTTCTCTTAGAATATGGATACTATTTTCTTATTCTACAAATTCATCTCTTTTTAAATACTAAAGGGCATATGAAGCCCTAAACATCTCTAACGAGGGGGTTAACTCCACAATTGATGATTTATAATACTTAATCATGCTTGTAAGACATTAAGTTCACTCCAAGTGTGCTTTCCTACTTAACATGCATTTTATGTCTTTAAGATCCTTAGAATGCCCTTAAGCATGTTTAGTTAGACAAGATTAATTAATCTATAGCACGAAATCGTCAAGCATGTTAAATCATGAGAGCTAATAGCACTTAAGCAAGTTATCATGAATACTAATAGGGATTTACACTTAGAGATTTTCATGAAAAATTCGGCGGCACTTCCCCTATTTATAGGGCCCCGAAATTATACAACATTCATTCATAGACAATGTAGTCAAACACATGGATACATAGCATCAATACATGATCATCTCATAGTCCTTATTAAGAGCATCTTAGGGTTCATAACATCCTAAATTCTCCTCTTAACTCATAGGCTTAACATTCCACCCAATATCATGCATTCAAATCTAAAATTCATTATTCCAAACTCTTCAATTTTCAGCCTTTAGTTCCCTGTGGTATTAGGTTGCTCACCGGGGTTTGTCCTCAACCGAAGGAGGGTAAGATTCCGGCTAATCTTCCTCTCGCCGGGCTGAAAAGGAAGGGGGATAGGTGTGGCGGCGTCGGGTGAGCTCGAGGCCGGACAAAGGCGGGGAATGGTCGGCATCGGTGGTATGGCAGCGGCGCCCGTCCCTTGGCATGTGATCACGACGGCTTGTAGCCTTGTAGCTGGCAATAATTTGCTTGGCGTGTGCGGCTTTGGCGGCTGTGGCAGCGTCGTGCTTTGGCAGTCGCGGCGTCTTGGCGGTCGGGCTCCCGGTGGCCGGCAACGACGGGGAGTCCTCCGATCTGGCTGCAACCGTCGAGAGAGAGAGATGAAAGGGAAAGAGAGAGAGAAAGCTTTTCTCTTTCTCTCTCTCTTATCAGAAGGTATATATATATATATATATATATATATATATATATATATATATATATATATGTAATAGATTTTGTTTTATTTAAAACAATCCCTTTTAATTTCCTAAACCCTTTTATTTAAATCCCCAAAAATGGTCACATGTGTACTAATCATTCACATGTGTACTATTCACTCACGGGTAAGTGAATTGTTTCTCGTCGGGGTCCGTTCTGAAAATTCTCAGGTGCTCATGCCGACCCGCATCCATGAATCTCGGGTCAATAATAATAATAATACGGGTACCACAGTGTCACGAGTGCAATCTCTCATCAAACCCGGATCCGAGAATATGGTTTTCGATCAAGTCCTCGTCGCGGAATCTTTGTGGCATCACGGGCTACATCTTAGTCCCCTGAGATCCACTTTTCCGGGATTTGAATAATTACTTATTTTCTCTTCTCGATGTTTAATCCGAATTAATTAACATATAATTAATCTGGATTAATTAACCACTGATTTATTTCGATTGATTAACGTTTAACTAATCTGGATTATTTCGACATGTGAAAATAAATCTAAAAATTGCCATCTAAAAATTCTGGGGAAATAGATCTTTATTTATTTCTGGGCGGGTTTTACACCATTAGTGTCTAGAAATTCAAGAATACACAAGACAAAGAAAGTAAATCATGCAGAATGTTTTGTAGCTAATATAGTTGCAAGTACTTCTAAATTGATAACAAGACATCATGTAAACAATTTTTCACAAAATTTAGTTTTAAGATATAAAAAATTCAGCAATCTTGTTTAACTTGATAATAAACAAAAATAATTCAGTAACCCTGTTCAACGCACGTACATCATAACACTCTAGATAACATCATATTAATCTTATTGATGCTTCAGTAAAAACAATTTACTGCTAAATGTACCTAAGATATAATTTTCTGATTCTACCAACATAAGAGATGGTAATGATATCAAAATAAAAGTATGTTATCAAAATAAAAGTATGTTATCAAACTTAACCTTGACTTTATCCATGTTTGATTTTGATTCCACTATTGGCTTTGTAATCATGTGGGATATGAACTAATAATTCATAAAACAATGGATACCCTTCCAAAGTTCATACCTTTGAACCATTTCCTCACAACAATTCGCAACACAATGTGAAATTTAACCCAAAACATTCAAGTAACGAATTTGCAAGCAATGGGGCAAGGACGAACCTATAGCCAAGGAATTAAGAAATGCTCACACCTTTGCTTGAACTGTAGCCAAATTTGAGCATTTGAGAGGAAGAGAGGGAGAAAGAGAAATAGGGTCTCCAAACCTTTTGCAAGCTTCAATGTTTTCCATGGAGGTGGTGGCTCCTCAATGAAGACATTTGAGAGCTTATAGTGGATAGTGATGTCACCATTAACTCTTGTTTCAACCTTGACTTTTACCGCATTTCATTTCTTTTCATTTTTCATTATTATTATTGGTGTTAGTATTATTATTATTTTACCTAGGTTTCATTTCATTAATGTCACATATATGAATGACTAGGTTAAGCTCCATTTCCTCATTCATCCATCTTTTCTTCTAGAAATAAAATCGTCAATTAATGAGGCATGACATGACATGAGACAAAACTCATAAATTTTGTGAAAGCTTTCTTAAATCAATATACCTAGCTTTATTTAATTTAGGTCAAATGGCTTTTGTCACATTGTTTTTATTACTTACCATATAAATATATATATATATATATATATATATATATATATATATATATATATATATATATTCATTTATTTATTTATTTATTTTTACTTCTTTTCCATAAATGTCACATGGGTTACTATTGATATTAAATCCATTTAATTACATTCTCATTCTCTTATGGTTGGGTTGAGCCCATTAAGCCAAAATTAGTCATTAGACATATTAATTATTACACCAAACCTAACTTTATTAAGGCCTTTCATTAATTATTTAACTCATCAAATCTCATGATCACTTCCTTTATCTCATTTTTTTTTCCACTTAACCCTCTTAATCTTCATCATGACTTTAATTATTCATTCAGCTCTTATTAAATGAGTTTTAAATTTTCTCTAAAATTTCGGGGCGTTACAATATTCATCTGAAAATGATTAAAAACATATAAATTTATATTAATAAATAGAAATGGTAAATTTCCACTATTAAAATGTAAATTATATGTTAAATTAAATGGTAGATTGAAGTAATTGTTGTATTTTAATATAAATTAATATATTTAACTGAAAATGATTAAAAACATATAACGTTATATTAATAAATAGATAATTTTAAATATTGTGGTAAATAAATAGATAATTTTAAATCTTATGAGAATTAATGAAATTTAAATAAGGTTATATGATAAAGAACATATAAATAAATATAAATTAGAATATTATTTATTTTTAAATAATATTCTAATTTATATTATTTTTAAATAATATAAATTAGAATATTAATATAACATATAAAGTTATATTAATAAATAGATAATTTTAAATATTATGATAAATAAATAGATAAGTTAAAATCTTATGAGAATTAATGAAATTTAAATAAGGTTATATGATAAAACATAAATTAAATGATAACATAAATATATTAAATTTAATAGGACATTTAAGATACATTTAAAAGGCTTGGGATATTATTAGAATTATGAAAACTAATTGAGGGTAATTTGGTCCACACACTTTGAAATAGACTACCAACAAATCAACAATTGGCATATAGGAGTAGAATAGATTAAAAAAACTAGTTATTTGGTTTATCCAATTTCCAAAAGAAAAAAAAAAACTAGTTGTTTTGTGAATAATGGTCACACCAATATTATGAAAACTGAGCAATTATCATAAATCTTAAAATGGTCAAATAAATGAATAACAAATTAAATAAAAATTCAATTATTTTTTGAGTTTTTTATTTTAAAAACTTTTAAAAAATTCCAACAATCCCCACACAAAACAAAAAATAACATAAAATAAATCATAAAATTAAATTGTTGGTACTAACTTTAAATATTGTGCAATAGGCTAGTTGTTTTTTATAGACTTAACCTTATTTAGCGAAGATAATTTTCATATAAAGGAATCATAGTGAATCAGGTCTTGAACTATGGTTGGTTTTGTTTAGTATGAACATAATTCAAGACAATAACTTGGTATATATCAAGTTGCCTCAAAGATTTTTGTCTCACTTTGATATGTCCTCTCATTTTTGCGTCAATGAATGTCTTTTTCATATTGAATTATGAGTAATGATACATATACCAACTGAACTTCCCGATTTCGTTTCCTGACTGACATGGATGTCCACGTGGCATCCACATCATCATATTTTCTCTCTCCCATTCTCAGCCAAAGTGGAGAAAAAAAAAATCAAAGCCCTAACTACTCCTTGTCCGGCCTCCCCCTTCGCTCTGGATGACGACGACACCACGCCACCCTCCCAAGATGACCCTTCCATGAGGAGACCCTCTCTCTCCCAAGCCGTGACAATCGCCCGCCTCTGTTGCTGGTGCGATCTTGAATCCTAGTCGGGGGAGGGAGTAAGACATCTGTGAGGTTACTTCATCTTCTTGTTCTTTGTCCAAGGTTTCTCTAGCTTGGATTTTCATAGGTCTAGCTCTTAAAATGTTTTGGTTTTGATTTCGTTTCAGATCACAGAGAAAGAGAGGAGATCCTTTCATTGGAACGCAGAAGAAGTTGTGAGGGAACTCTTAAGACTTAGCTTCAAGTCATTCTCTAATTAAGTTATTTTTTTTCCTTTTTTTAATGTTTATTTTATCCTTTCCATAAATTGCACTTCTGGTTTGTGATTTCTATTTGAAGTTGTGAATCTTGTGATCCTCTGGTTTGAAGTTAGAGAAAACCACAAAATGGAGATCATAAAAAAAACTTAGACTAAAGCCAAAAGTGGGGAAAAAATTCCTTTTTATGGCTACAATGTCCAAACTTGCATTTAATGCAAAGAAAATCAATCAAAACCTCATTTTGATTTTTCTCTCATTAAAGAACTTGTCTTTATTTTGAATTTTATATGCTGACTTGTTTTTCTAGAACTCAGAAATCAAGCAAGCAAAAAAGAAACTTTGATTGATTTTAGAATTTCAAGGCTATATATATTCAATGTGCACAACTTGTCAGTTAACAGCTTGCTTTCTCTTTTGAGAAAATGGATGAAGGGTTTGATTCCTGTTTATTGATTTCTCTTTTGAGAAAATGGATGAAGATCATGAGCAACACCAAACAACTTCTCTAACCACGAAGTTCCTAACACCTTTAAAGGTGCGGAGTAAGGGCGAGCCACCATCCAAAAGAAAGAAGTCAACAGTTGAACAAATAATAATTAGAAGTAAAAAAAGGTACTTGTATTTTATAGTATTCCTTTTCAATTGTACAATTATTTTTTATTGGTCTAAAACTAATGTGATTTATTTCAGAAAACTCAAACAAAGGGGAATGTGCAAACTCAAAATGACTCTCAAGTAGAATTTTGTAGTCAAGACAGTGTGGTAACGTTACATTATTTGGTATTTATATTTTTTACAGTATTACATAACACATTTTTATAAGATTATAATATAGTTTTTTCCTCTTAGGTGAATTCAAATTTGTTTCCACATGTGCAATATATGCATGTTGATAGCTCCACTTTACAAAATATTGTCACTGATACTTCTTCATAGGTAACTGGAAATCTATTTGACAATTAAAATTGGATTCAAGCATTTACAAGCCTTTAGTGTAGCATTACTTATAAGTAGGCAAATTAATGAATACAAATTTCTCCTATGTGCAGAAATTGTTTTGAAGTCATGTTTGGGTGTAGTAATTGCATCTTCCAAGTGTTTATTGAAGGGATTCCAAATGCCTCTTAATTTTTAGGTTTGGCTTTTCTCATTCAATGCATGATGATTGTTTTAATTAGTTTCATCACCAGCCTATATCAAACATTAGCATGTTTTAAGTGCATTATTTAGTTTGTTATTTGTTGTTTTTGGATTTCAGGCAAAGTGTTGTAATAATTTTTGCTTGTGTCGATTCTGATTGCCTGCCTTGTTTTTTCACTGCAGATTTAGGGGTTCTATGCAGCAACAGTTGAAGTAGGGTATATTTAAGTGTCACTTGTTGTGTTCAGTTGGCCAGAACTCTGTTTTATTTTTGAAGTTGTAGCGATTGGAAAATTTCAATCCTTGTTAAAAAAAAATTGTCAATACTTCAAGTTCTTGAGTAAACTCTAATTTTTTTTCCTAGTTTTCTTCTTGTGTTGGTGTTCTGAACTTCTGATTTCTACTTTCATTGCACTGCAATGCTTTCTTGATCTGTCATTAATCTGCATTTTGTGTCAGCAGATGCAAATGTTTTAGTTCAATTCTTATGATTTTGGATCTTGTGAGAAATTTGAATGCTTTTCTAAAGCTTGTATTCTCATTTCTGTACAAATTCAGAGATAAAATTTATGTACTCTTATTCATGAACTTCTTGTGATAATCTTCACATCGCTGCATTTAATCAAACCTGACATTTCATAACTTCATCCTTCACTGCATTTCCACAAAATCAAACTTGGTATTTCTGAATGTTCAGTAATTTTTCAAGAGCTCAAGAGTCTGAATCAATGGCATTAACCACAATATTTGTAGCCATACTGCTAGCTCTCTCTGCTCAGTTAACTAGCCATACTGCTAGTCAGTATTTTGTTCATATGCAGCAGCAGAAGTTGTTAGAAGTTATAAATTTAGTTTTGTTTTTCACTGCAGTTTTTATATACAACAGCAGATTGAAGCAGTTGAGTCTTCATATATTGCGATTGTTGGACGTTAACTGCTTGAAATATCATATGTTGTGTCTGTAGATTTTATATGCATCAACAAATTTTATATCATATGTTGTATGGGTGCCATTGAGATGTCAAGAATTTACAGTTATTGAAATCACAGTTGAGGATCATGATGTGATATGGCTGAAATACAACTATCACTTCACATTAGAAAAATTTGCATATTCAAGGATTAAATAATGTTTGAAAAACAATTTCTTGGACTCACACATACAGAAAAATGAAACAATAGATGCCAACTTTTGGCAAGCATTACAAACAGATTGACATCCTTGACCATCTCATTAGCAACCTCTTTCATCTTAGACAACACTGAGCCAGAGTTGATAAGGAGGCTGAACTTCCCCTTGGACTTGTAGCTCCTGATGATATCCAGAGCCTTATTGACATCCAGTTCTAGTTCTTGCAGTATTTTCTTCATCGGCATGAATTCAGTCCTGGCCTCCATCCTCTTAGGATGCAATTCCTCAATAATGGTTTTCATCTATTTGACATACTTAATGAACAACAAGAAGCTCTCCTTCTCCACTACAACATCTTCAACCTCTCTGATGAGCTGTGACACAGTTGTTATCACTCTGGTGCACAATTCATTCCACGCACTATTGCCTACGTTGGCTGCAAACTCCATTGCTATTAATCCTGAAACAAATTAGTTGAACTTCTTTCAGAACATGATGAACAATAAAGAAGACAATGTTTCAGTTTAAATTAAAGGATTAGGGACAGAGGGATACATCAACATACCTTTGTGAGCACTTGAGCCTAAAGAAGAGCACAAGAAGAACTCAAACTACTTGTTTGCAGGTACTACAAAGCTATGTCTGTCCACTCTCTTTCTTTCTCTCTATGTGTTGTCTAAGATCAAAGGAATTCAATCACCCACTCCAAACCTATGGAACTAAATTGAGCCAAATAATAATAATAATAAAAAAAAAATCAGTCCTTGATAACCAAACAAAACTCAACATCCAAGATACCAAGCAAGACAAAATCCAAGAACCAGACAAGAGAAAAAGCGAATTTGGGACCTGGATGGGGAAGAGCTCAGTGATTCCACGGTGAGAAAGGTCGTCAACAATCTGCTCTGAGATCTCGAGCTTCGATATTTCAACGGAGGCCGATGGGGCGTCATCGAGCTGAAATATTGCGCGAATCGCAAGAGGCGCTCCTCGTCTTCGAAGGCAGACGCCATTGGGGCTTCAAGAGATGGAGATGGAGATAAGAGAGGAGGAACTGGGGAGAAGAGGATAGGATTTAGGTATTATGGGGAGAGGAGGGCAATGGGGGAGCGAGACCAGAACCGCTGCCATTTCTCTAAGAGGGTGGCGTGGTGTCGTCGTCGTCCGGAGCGAACGGGAGGCGGGACGAGTAGTAGTTAGGGCTTTGAATTTTTTTTTTTCTCTCCACTTTAGCTGAAAAGGGAAGAGAGAAAATATGATGACGTGGATGCCACGTGGACATCCACATCAGTCGGGAAACGAAATCAGGAAGTTCAATTGGTATATGTATCATTACTCTTGAATTATACCTGTATATATATTTTGATATCTAAATATAAAAATTTATTTTGGTTGTAAAATTTAAAAAAATAAATAAATAAGGGATTATGACTTATTAATATTATTATTTTAGTATGTATCTTTGAAGTCAATAATCAACCAAAATTTTTAAAAAAAAATTACTCCCCCCTCTTCTTTAGGCAAGAGAGGATGATATAAATGATATATTATTGGGAATGAAGTGATGAAGTTGGAGTGAGTGAATGATGAGAGCATTTACAACGGGACTTATGCCAGGACAGAGTGTGAGAATGGCCCTTTAAAAAGAAAATTTTCAACACGGTGCAATATTGCCCGAGTGAAACGTGGGACCCGCTCAATCAGGCACGTGCCAGAGCAATCTTTGCCCGGATGCGCAAACGAGCGGTTGAATAGGGCCCACTTATTTTTTTTTTATTTCTAAAAATTCACTTTTCAACATTTTAACGGATAAGATTTTTTTTTTAATAAAAAGATAAAGCAATGATAAGATTTTTAACAGTTATATATATTTTTTAGAATCCACAGTTCAAAAAAGTTAAAAAAATTATTATGGATTAGTTTTTTCAAAAAGCCCCTCTATTTTTAAAATTTTTATTTTTTATCTTAAATTTATGAATTAGTTTGTATGTTTTTTTTAGTTAGTTTGTATATTTTTCCAAAGTATATATAAAAGAAGGGAAATGACTATTTTTATTTTGATAAAAATGAAATATAAAAGTTCATTACAAATAAAAACAAACATTTAATCAACATTGTTTCTCAACATATAGTTGTGTTTGATCAAGTCCTTTTGACATTTGTTATGAATTTAAGAATCTTGCATAGCAGTATAACTTTCAATAATCCTATCAGTATAAACAAATACTCTTTTCCACGGGATCATGAATGACAGGAACTCCTTAGCTTGTTACTGGTTGCTCATAAATACGGGTTGTTCTCTTATTCATCGGGTCAGGCTCGTACTCCTCTGGTGCATCATATTCGTACTCATTCTCCACAATCATGTTGTGAAGGATAATGTAGGTCATCATGATGCTACTCAACACATTTTCATCAAACAGGCGAGCCCCCCTCGAATTATTGACCAACGAGCTTGAAGGATACCAAAACATCTTTCGACGTCTTTCTGAAAACCTTCTTGTTTGGAGGAAAAATGTTTTTGTGGCTCTGTTGCGGAATTTCTGATGGTTTTGACAAAAGTGTCCCACCTGGGGTAAATTCCGTCTGCAAGGGAGTATGACCCTTGATACACTGTGTTGTTGATTGTGTACGTGATTTGATTTTTTTTTCTCATCTTAACTATTCATTAAACATAGGAGATTGAGTAAGAACGTTAATATCATTTTGAGCGTCAGGGATACCAAAGAATACATGCCACACCCATGCGTCGTAAGAAGCTATGACCTTCAAAATGATAGTTTTGTTCCCTTTCCTATTCCCATATGCTCCTTGCCAACCACTTGGACAGTTCTTCCAGGTCCAATGCATGCAGTCAATGCTTCTAACCATTCCTGGGAAACCACGATCCTTACCTTTTCTAAGAAGTATGTGGTAGTCCGCAGCAGCTAGGCTCCGGAGGTATACTTCAGTGTACAATTGTTGGATTGCAGCACAAAACCTTTTTATGCACTCAATGATGGTTGTTTTTCCCATCCTAACGTACTCATCCAGTTCGTCAGCAGATGTGCTGTAAACAAACATGCACAATGCTGCAATCATTTTTTCCTCAGGCAGTAGCCCTAGAACCCCCAAAGCATCTCTCTTTTGAACAAAGTAATTATCATAATTGCAAACATTATGCATAATTCTTTGAAACAAGCTTCGGGACAATCTAAATTGGTTACGAAAATCATTTTCTGAATACACAGGACTTGGGATGAAATTCTTCTAAGAGATTCTCACCCTGGGCAGCTTTCTTCTGTCCGTATTTTCGGCACGTCGTGAACTTGACCCCGTATATTGTCGTTGACTATCTTCATAGAGCATAGTTATCGCCAAGGTTAAATCATTATTATAATCTTCCTATGCCCTTTCCCTTTCTTCATGTCGCTACCTTATTTCTTCCTCCAACTTCTCTTGTTCGTCTAAAACCCTCTAAAAGTAAGACATTTAGGTAAGAGTGAATGATATGAAGGATATATTGTTGTGAATGAGGTGATGAAGTTGGAGTGAGTGAATAATGAGTTGAAGGTGTTGCATCTATACAAAATTGAGTAACTGAAAATCTACAAAATCGATTTCTGACCACATATTATAGATGGATAATTGTGTAAATAATTGAATACTTACGAATAATCACATATTTTAGATATGGATAATTGAATATCTACAAAACCACCACATACTTTAGATATTGACAATTCAATAATTGAGTGGATAATAAAAAATTTAAATTTCGTTTTCTAACCGCATAATTTAGTGACACATGACAAATTTATAAAATATTAGGAAAAATATTAAAATTACTTTTAAAAATCAAAAAAATTATTTGAAAGTATTTTAGTGGCATGCGACAAATCCAAACCAACCAAATTTTTTTAATGTTTTTTAATGAATAGAGATTGCTCGGGTAAAAAGGGGTTTGGGGTAGAAGTTTTTTTTTTCCTGCAGCAAGCGCAAACCACTTTTTGGTTAATAATGATTGCCCTGACAATTTTTGCCTGAGCAATTAAGGGTTTGGGGTGTAAGTGCTCTTAGGCAAGAGTGAATGATATGAAGGATGTATTGTTGTGAATGAGGTGATGAAGTTGGAGTGAGTGAATGATGAGTTAAAGGTGTTGTATATATACAAATTTAAGCAACTGAAAATCTACAAATCGATTTTTGACCACATATTTTAGATATGGATAAATGAGTAGATAAATGAACAATTGAGTAGATAATTGAATATCTATGAATTGACCACATATTTTAGATATGGATAATTGAATATCTACGAATCGATTTCTGTCCACATATTTAAGATATGGATAATTGAGTAGATAATCGAATATCAACAAATCCACCATATATTTTAGATATTGACAATTCGATAATTGAGTGGAAAATTGAAAATTTAACTTTTTATTTCTAACCACATAATTTAGTGACACATGAAAAATTTGTAAAATATTAGGAAAGATATTAAAATTAATTTTAAAAATCAAAAAAATTATTTGAAAGTTATTTTAGTGACTTGTGACAAACGCAAACAAACCAAAAATTTAGAAAAAAAAAATTATTTTTTTTAATAAATAGTGATTGTCTGGGCAAAAGGGGGCTTGGGGTGTAAGCTTTTTTTTTTTTAATCTAACAGCAAGGGCAATTCACTTTTGGTGAATAGTGATTAAATTGGTAATTTTTGCCTGAGCAATTAAGGGTTGGGGTGTAAGTGCTCTTATCCTCCTCTCCATGTTTGTACAACCAAATGTACATAAATATTATAATATTTGTGGGGTCATGAAAGGGTATATATGTAAATCTCACTTTGTTTTAATTAATCCAATCACATATTTCCATGAAGACTTTAAATTCCAGCAAAACTACAGAACTTTCATGATCTTAGCTTGAGGTTTGACATTATTAACTCTTGTGTGAGTTTATTTTTTTTTTGACAAAGGTGACAAGCACCACCCCGAAAGTTAGGGGCATGCAACGCGGCTCCCTGCACACGTGGCCTCACCTTGTGGTCATGGGGGTTCGAACTTGGCTTTGTCCCAACCAACGAAGCCCTACACAAGGGACCCGGTACCAATAGGCCAAGAGACCGTTGGTAACTCTTGTGTGAGTTTAGAAGTTGAACTAACTTGATACTATAGAACCACCACCTTAACACTTTGTTTAAGCCTCTACTTATTGAGATCCTCTTCCTTCCCATGAAAACTATAAATAACAAGCAGTGTTAGTTCTTTCTATCACACACATCCTACATCTTTTCAACAATGTCCTCCATCACCTCTTATATCTCCTTCCTTCTATTACTATCTTGTTCTTTTCAAACAATGTTGCATGTCATATTGCTCATCGGCTCTTAGAAGTATCAAAAGATATACCGATTTTACCTAAACCTACACTACTACCAATACCAGAGTTGTTAAGTTTGTCTAAATTAAACCTAAATTACCACTGATACCAAAGTTGTCAATTTTACTTTACATTTTTGTCGATATCGGAGATACTAATTTTATAACACCCATCTCTTTATTGAGACAGATGTCACACCAGCCTGGTCAGGAGGGTATCATGTGCCGAAGGCTGTAAAATTTAAAACCTAATAACAAAGAAGTACTCAAATAAAATCAATATGACATAAGCAAATCCGGCTACAAACCAGGAGTCATATCCAAATCAGTGTCATAAAGAGTACAGCTTATCAAGTCTTGGGCAACTACGGCCCCAAACATACGGAAGCAAACTAATACATAGTGTCAGATACAACACAACAAGACTAAAAATACAGATAAGGTACGCCAGAGCCAGCTAGACTTCGATCTTCACTCACGTCACGAGCTACTACTCAGATCCTTGTCTAGATTCTACAATATAAAAACAATAACCGAAGGGACTGAGCTATACAAGCTCAGTGAGTATGGACAAATCTTCCAGGTATTATACATACCTTCTCTCGACAGAAACCATACTAAAATACTAGTACATGTACATATGCAAATATAAATCAAGAGGTTCAACATAATTGTCTTAAATCATGATAAGCATGCCAACACAATCAGAAACCCGAAGAAAGCACATATGCGATCTCACATCATAACAAGCATATTATCAACATGTATATGCAATGGCCTAGTATCATACAAGCACGCACCCCTAGTTCAAATGTCTCAGGAAGGACTCCAACTCCCATCAAGGATCAGAGGTATACATCTACATGATCCTGATGACCAGGAACAGCGGTATACATCTACATGAGCCCGGTACCTGACGACCAGTGGTATACATCTACATGTGTAAGTCAAGTATGCATCTCGTATCTGATACGGGCACCCGCAAGAGTCAAAGGGGGTTTTATAAAAAGAACGACTTTCGCAAACATTTTTGTTTTAAGAAAAGTGATTGAAAACAAAGTTCCTTTCTTAACTCGGTATCGTCTACTTAATTTCTAGGCCCCATCCTGAGCCTTGTTGGATCCCTCATACAGATATAACTAAGGTGCGGCTTATAATACATATAATAATCAATTTCTACCAATTAAGGTTTCTCTTTTCCATTTCTCATGCTCTTTCAATTTTAAACAATCAAACAAGCATGAAATCACTATACAAAAATAACGATGAAATCCATCGGCATCCACAAACTGATAAAACTCATTTAAAGCATGAATAAATTTGTTTACGATAAATATTACATGCATAAACAAAATATACAGGGATGTCCACTCACATTGTCACGCCCCAGGCAGGATCCGGGACCTCGAAAGTCTTGCACAGTAGACGGCCCGAGTAAGCGAACCCCAGCTCGGATACAAGGCCTAAGGAAATCATAGCGAGATAACAAATACCTCAAAATTTAATAATCGAGATAATACTCGAGTCACACCGAAAATCTAAATCAATAAGGGTTTACATACCCTACATGGTCAAGGCCCTATAAGGGTCCTACAATAACACCACCTCAAGATCAAGTGTGACACGAGGGTTCTCGAACCTCTACAAAATCAGCCCAACCCCTCGCTCAACTCCAGTCCGAGTCACCTACTCCTCGGGACTGAAAAGAAAGAAGGGAAGCAAAGCGCTGAGCTTTGAAAGAAAGCCAGTAAGTACCCCCGCGGGATCACAAGACATAAATGAGCAATATATCAAATAATAAGGTCACAACACCAAGAAACACAACTCTAGGAGTCTACCAGAAACAATCCAAAGGTACGACCCCTAGTAACAGAAGCCCTCGAGGCCTCACTGATGAGTTTCAAGAAAACTCAAGAATCACCCGGCCCGGTATGTCCAAATTTATTTGTCGACCTTTTGGTCGATTCGACCCTCCTCGAAATTGAGTAGAACTACCTCTCCCTCGTGTGCTAACACGGTTGAGTGTACCATGCCCAACGGCCAGGTAAGACCACGGAGAATTGCCTCTCGGCGAAGGCGTGAACGCCGGGGGTCTGTCCCACTGAACATTCCCTTTATCGAACTCAAGGCTCCATGAAGAGGCGATAGAACAAACTCAACCTTACACACCCCACCCAACCAACACAAGCACCGCGTGTGTCTCTATGGTCAAGTGCCGGACAATAGGGAGGCTAGCTCAATCGAGTACATATACTCCTCGGCGATACGCCCGCTCGCGCACACAAGCACCACGAACCTTCCGGTATGCCTCGGTCATAGGTTGGTATGCTCGGTGAGCATCAGCGAAGAGATAGTGAAACCACGCACTCCTATCAGGGATGAACCGCGAGGCTCCGCGTGTTTCCACGGCCACGTCTTGCATCAGCGGATCCTTGTGATCGCTAACGCTACCTCTAGCTTTTACACCAATCACACACATACCGGGGAAAGACATCAAAAGAATATGTATGTGCATGCATCCAAGAATATCAGGTACCAAACAAAAGACATGCTAACAAATAGCATACATTAAATCAAGAAAACCACTAGCCAATAAATAAGGGAACTAGGCAAGAGCACTTACAAGAACAAACATAACAAAAGTCAAGAACACTCCGTAGAGTGGGGTAGTAGGCAAAAGTACTTACCTCTAACAAGAGCTGAAAACTCCCCTAGTTTCCTCCTGACATGTCTCTAAGCCTCCACATCGATATCTGATAGCAAAGTCTCTATCAGTGTCAAAATAGCAACAACCCTACATTCTAGATGCACATGCATAACTCTCTCGCTTTCGATGGTCCTAAGCTCAATTAAACGGGTCCTTAAAACCATTTACGTGGTTACCGACCATTTTCCCTCATTTCCAAGTCCTTTAGTTGACTTTCAACTCTTGGTCAACTCTAGTCAACTTTGGTCATTCACTCCCTTACTTTCATGGTATGCACCCTCATTGGCCGTTTCTAGTCTTCTTAGTTAAATTGGGCCCATCTACCAAGCCCAGTAGTTTAGCTTAACCTTGTCTTGTCTTTTATTCGACCCTCAACTTTTCACTTGGTTAACAAGTCCATTGTTCAACTTGACAATCTATTATTTATGAGCCTAACATACTGCTCGATCATGCTTGGTAACTTTGACAATTTGGGCCCACTCGTCAAGCCCACTAAGTTCTCTAGCCTTCTTATCAAACAACACCTATGCTAATCCTTAAATCATTCCCATAAACCAGCAACCTCAAGTTACCCATGTTTATGCTTTCATGAACCTTCAAAGATAGGGATAGATTGGTTTTACACTTCTCATGATCATGTATATACATTCAATTCATGAAACCACCCATGGAGGTCAAACTCCAACCCTTGGAGCAATTCTTTACTTATTCAATTCCCCATCTATCCTTATAACCCATGCATCCATGCATATATGACTCCTCATATTTATCACCACATATAACTGAGATGCAGGAATTTAAAGAAACTTACCAAGTTAGATGTCTACAGACACTGAAGACAAACTGACCGTCCAAACCAGATCTCCACTGTTCAGATTGGGTCAGTACAAGTCTTCACTATACTCTCACCAAAAATCAGCTCGATCAGACTAGAAATGATCATCCGATTGAAGCGGATGATGAAACTTACCGGTACAGGAAATCAGCAGTGATAGGCTCTGTTTCACACCCCGTAAAACCTACTCTCCCGGCTACTAAAAACAATCTTAACCGTTCAAATTGAAGAATAAGGAGTCGAGAACAATCTCACCAAAAATCAGCACGATCCAACAGTGAAAATGGTCGGAATGGTAATGAAAATAGAGCATGCTCAACACTCCTTTGAAGAGAAGATCCTAGTCTCTCAAGCTTTCTTCTCTTTTTTTCCTTCCTCTCACCTCTCTTCTTGATTCCCAATTGCCCATAAACTTTCTCAAACCTGGTATTGCTCTATGCCAAGCTTCAAGATTACATGCTTTATATAGGCCCCATAGTGTAATCTACAACTCTTCACATTCTTAACCTCCCCATAAATCCCAAGATAACACCCAAATAATTTCAACCTTTCAAATTCATAACCCCATGGCACCCTTCCCATTCCAAACCTCCCTCATAAACCCCAAAGACAACACCCAAATATTTCCAACCTTTCAACATCATAACTAAGTTAACTTGACCAAGTTTCATTTAACTAATTCACAAATTAATCCAATTAATGGGTTAACCTAACCCATTTATTCAAATCCAATGTCAAGCTTAATCAAGTCATTGATTAACTTAAATTTGGATTAAACCACTTTGCTACTGGACCAACCCAAGTCATTCGATTCAATCAAATTAATTTAACTAGCTTGGATTCAACCCGATCCCTCTTTGTTACTTGACTAACCTTAGCCAATTAACTTGATTAGTTCAATTTTGTCACACCACCAAAGTTTTAAAAAATCTCATTAAAATATTTAGTAGCCTTACTAAATAATTTTAATCATGGAAGATAACTAATCAACTTAATCTTGTCACATAGAATAATCATACCATATGAATTATTCTAATATTTTGTCACACTACCAAGATTTAAAATCTTATCAAGATCCTTAAATCTTCTTTATTAATCAAATTATGTCACATTACCAAAGTTAATATCAATTATTTTGCTTGATTAATTAATCATTAACCAAAAGATTAAACAACAAACTAATTAATTAATTTAATTAATGAATCATCTTCCCCCTTCTCTCACGGCCGAGCCCGGGCTTCCGGAAGGACAAACTCGTCGAGGACTCTCACCGCTGGTCTCGTGCGTCGAGCTACGTCTCATTGGGGTACTACCTCTGCGCACATCGGCTGACCTCCCACACCCTCTCTGCAGCCTCCCCACTGCGTGTCAACGTTCTCATCCTCTCCGTCGAGTTCAAGACCCTAGCTAGGATCACGAAAAATTCAAAATTGAAAGTGGGAATCGGTTCATACCTTGCTCCCGGTTCTCACAGTCTTTGAAAATGGCCAGAGACCCCTGTGGCGAATTTCCTTTCTCGGCCAACCCTCCCGAGGCGACCTCCTTGGTTTCCTTCTTCACCTTTGCTTGAAGGGCAGTGGGGTGGGGTTTTATAGGGAAAGGAAGGCGAACCGCCATGCGCCCCATGCCATTCTCGTTGCAGGTTCTTCCGCTTGTAACGTCGAGGAAAGGGCTGTAGCCCAGCTCTAGCCCGATGGAGAATCGGCAACCCCGCCGGGATGGGTATTCCAGCGATTAGCGGCAAGGATGCGGCGATTAACATTAACGGTATCTAAAGCGCACCGGTTTTGATACTAGTTAGATCGGCGTCCCTAGATTGAATCCCGACCAAGGATGCATTCTAATCATTTGCCTAGGATCAAACAACCTTAAGATCAAGCTGAGATTTGAAACAAATCAGCAGTACGGATCTTCATCTCCCCTAAGCATCCAACACTCCAAAGCCGGCGTCCTCACATGGGCCACGCGTGGCATCACGGATGCCCCTATAACTCCACTCGATCGGCGCAATCCCGGATCCTCCAATCTCGAACCACTCATTTGCTCGTATAAGGGTTTTTATCGGCAAATTAACCCGAAGCCCCTAAAATTATTTAGGTTGCATCCGAGTCCCTCTCTTTGTGAGAGTGGAAAATTTCCATCCAAATCCTCGAAACTTTTAATAATTACAAAAAGGCCCTTGACCCAGCCCCTAATTAGGGCTTTAACTTATTACCTGGTTTAATTACCAACTAATTAAAGGGAGTTAATACAAATCCATGTATTCAAGGTTTGGGGAATCCTTTAACAAATCAAAGAAGTTAGAAATCTTGTTTCTCCAACTAAAATTTCATTTTGATTATAACTTGGGGGCTTACCTCGTTTACCAATCAATTAGAAAGCGAAACCCAAAATAAAATTTAATCCCTAAAATCCTTGGGTTTTACACACATGAAGTTCTTCGCTAAAACCTAGGTCTGGCTTGGTCCTGCTGCAACTCCTGCGGGACCTTTACCTTTTCCTAGAAATCATATTAATAATATGTAACGCCCCAGTTTCTCTAGTAATTACCTTTAATTTGTTTAAAAATAAATAAGGGGTTATTAGTTCATGAACAAGAATTTAAAGATAAGTTAATAAAATGTAATCGGAATGGGCCAACAATGTTGATTTGGACCCAACCCAACCACAAGAGAGTGATGGGATTTAATGAACTTTTGTAAATAACAAAATAATCCCAAAGTAATAAAAATAATTATTACTATATTTTTTACTAATAAATCCTAAGATGAGGAATAATCAAGGAGATAACAGCGCAAACTTAGGGATAGTTGAAAATTGAATCTAATTAATTGTCTAAGGTGAACCTAGGCAATGTTGATTATTAAAAGCCAAGTATATATATATAAATATATTGAGGAACTTAGGGCTATGGTTTTTAAGTTGAAAATTGAAATCAATGGAAAAGGAAGGGGTGCCCTCCTCCATCTCTCTCGTCCTCCTCGTGAGCCACCCTTGCTCGTGCCCGACCGGCACCCGGCCAGCCTGCAGGCCACCCGCCACAACCCTCCGCCCCGGCTCCACCTCCTCACGCCAAGACATCGCTAGCTGGCGCCACCACAAGACTACTCCGTTGCCGCGAAGACTGCGGCTGCCGCCGAAGCGCCAACTCCGCCACGGCGTTGCTACCTCGCCTCACGTGACCAGCTCAGCGTCCCTTCCATTACCACCAAAGATTTCCTCCACTCGTGGTCCGCTGATTTTAGCGTTAATGAACTCTTCGACATCGCACATCAACGCGGTGAGGTTCTCCCTCTCCTTGCAAGCTTGAAATTGGGGAAGCCCTAACTAAAATTCATGGAATTGATTATAATTGGGGATTGAGTCACGAGAATCAATTTGAGATTAAGGAGATGGGGATTAATTGATAGATGAGATATTAGAGTGTGAAATGGTTGTTAGAATGCCATGTAATTTATATAGTTCATTAAGTCATTATGTGTGATTGTTTGTATGATTTTGGGGCCCTCCAAATAAAGGAGGTGAATTTTTGTAGAAAATCTTAAGAATTATATTGATTAATCCCCCATGATTAAGATTAGAAATTAGTCACTTTTAAATAGCATGTTAGAAGCTTTTAGGTGGTAATAGAATGATCGGAACAAGTTCGTATTTTACTTCTAAAGAAATACGAAGATCATACTTAACATTTAATCATCCTTTTATAACATGTTATGAATTTTAAAATTTAGCTTCGGATGATTAGAATTAAACCTTTTAATGGAACAATACCGTATTTCCATGTTTAGAAATACAAATTTCATGTTAAGAGACTACCAAACTCTACTTAGATTAATGAACTCATCGTACTCTTAGCGACAGAACTAAAGCTATGAAAGGCGATCATAGTATTTATGAGCCTTAGAAACATGTATTAGATGCTAAGTAAAAATCATGATTAGAGAAATTAATGAGTTTATAGTATCTTATCGAGTTTAAGTTAAAGTTAGAAAGAATACGATTTTCTGTATTCTTAAATTTTGGTATTATAAAGCAATAGAACTTATGGAAAATACGAACTTCGTATTTACTTAGTTACTATTATTAATTCTAGGAAAAAGGTAAAGGTCCCGCGGGAGCTTCAGTAGGACCGAGCCAAATCTAGGAATTTACTAAGGACATCAGGTGAGTGATTACACTATACTTGGAATGGTGTGAGGGAACACAACTGTACATTTATTGTATTTTCCCATATTTTGTTTGTATTGTCTTCTTGAGAATGCATGATATGAGTTGATTAATTTTCATAAATACTGTAAGTTTCCTAGCATGAAAGTAGAGATTATGTTCAGTATTTTCAGAAAATCCATTTATGAAATACTATAAACTTTCAAGCATGAAAGTAGAGATTATATTACATAGACATATTAGTGCACTACACCGTACTCACATACACGCCTGCGCCAGAGGTGGCTCTATGACAGAGCCAGAGAGTATGATACTAGGTAGGGAAGGGGTGATTTCTATAACTTTGTTTTTACTAGCCAAACTATCTGCTTTCAAACCATTCTGATTTTCTAGAAATAAAACCCCCTTTCCGTACACTTCGAGTGCTTAGTATACGTATATATATTTATAGCTCACGGTCGTTGAGTTGGTCCGACCGGAGAGCTATCGAGTGTTGAGTTTGTCCACTCGTTTTCACTCTGGTTCCGCTGTATGAAAGTAGGGGTGTAGAGTCACTAACATGTACGTTGATGAGGAATTGATTCCATGGCATGTCACCTCCACGGTTGTTGAGTTGGTCCAACCGTGAAGGCTACTGGCTTTGAGTTGGTCAGCCAGGACATATGTGGAAATCATTTCTCGACCTAACGATAAAAGATTTAATAAATATCTGAAGGTATGTCATATGACTTCACTAAACATTGCCATGATTTTTATTATGATTAGCATGCTGTTTTCATGTTTTGAATTTATCCGAACACTTTTTATTGATATTATAGTCCTACCTTGTATAGTGATTCACACTCAAGTGAAATGTGCAGGTAGACGAGATTGAGTTCTCCTGTAGATGGCTCTGACTTAGCAGAAGAGGATAGTTTGTTTCTATCCAATGTATTAGATTTTAGAAAGCTTCCGCAAAATTTGTAAACTTTGTATAAGATTTTAAATACTTTAATTAATAATCATGTTTATTAGTTTGAATACCATGATTAACAGGTTTAAATTACACAGCTTATGGGCTGGGTGCACTACCAAATTGGTGTGACATTCTGTTCGATTAAGGGATAGGGTGTTACATAATAACTCGATGAATACGAGATTTGTATTCTCATAACTCTAATTCTATCGTTTAAAAAATGCGATAATTATAAGTCATGCCCTATTAATCTTAAGTCATGCTTATAATATACTAACATGCCTGTTAACATGATTAATTAGCCCCATTCAATTAATCTAAGGCATGTAACACTATGTAACACTTAAGCATGATAACATGGAGATTAATAGGGCATAAATACTTAAGATTTTCATGAAAATCCGGCGACACCTCCCCTATTTATAGGGCCCCGAAAATTATACAAACATTCACATTTACCACAAGATTAACACATGTAAACATACAACTAAGCTTAGCACTTCACAGCCCCTGACACACATCCAAATTTCACATTGATCCTACCCCCAAATTAGTCCACAACTCCACCTCCAAATGACTCATTCCTAGTAAACCCCGAGATACTCAAAAGCTCACCCGAGAGGAAAAAGGGCTACAGGCCTGTAGAGGCGCCGAGCGGAGGTTGGCTGCAGAGCGGCGGCTCGGTGGAGTGGCTGCTCGTTGGTGTGCTGGGCTGCTGGTGGTGCAGCCGAATAGAGGCGCAACCTGGTGCAGCCGGGCACGGCGGAGGCACAGCCAGCAGGGGTCGGCGCGGGATGGCTGCGCCGGTGGCAAGCTGCCAGGCAGTGGGTCGAGCGGCCGGAGCCGCGGGGGTGGCCGGGGACGCACATGCGATGGGCGGAGGGGCTAGGCGGCGCAGTTGATTGATGGCCTTGGGTAGCCGGCGGCAGAGAAGAAAGAAGTAGAGGAAAGGCGTGGAGTGCGAGGCCGAGGTTCAAAGTCCAATTGAAGAGATTTCAATTGATTTCTCTTCAGGAGCCCTAAGTTATATATATATATATATATATATATATATATATATATATATATAGTGCGGTAGGCATTATCACTATGCAAGTGATGTCGCTTCTTTTTGGCCCACTTGCACGGTGTTTTGAGGAAGTCCAATTATATGGATAGAAAGAACATCAAAAAATAAGCTAGCATGTTAATTTTCATACAATTTGGAATTTGTAGGGTCTTCATCTTAACTGGTGAAATTTTGAACCGGTAAGATTTTTATAAATTTTCACCTGTTAAGATGAAGATCCTACAAGTTTCCAAATTGTATGAAAATTGACATGCTAGCTTATTTTTCGATGTTCTTTCCATCCTATATATATATATATAGGATGGTGATAAGGTGAGGGTATATGATATTTGATGGTATGGGCCCATCATTCTTAGGTATGGGCCTATACCATCATTTATATATATATATATATATATATATATATATATACATACATACAGTCCTGATTACATCAGGCCGGCCGCAACACTGTATAGTTGCGGTCGAGTACCATTCGGCCCCCTAGAGCATGTTTGAAGGATTTCCAACCGTATGGATGAGAAGATCATCGAAAAATAAGCTAGCCTGTCAATTTTCATATAATTTGATAACTGTTTGGTCCTCCCACTTAACGGTTCTTATTTTATAGGAATCTGAATGGTCCAGAATTTCAACCGTTAAGTGGGAAGACCAAACGGTTACCAAATTGTATAAAAATTGACAGGCTAGCTTATTTTGAGCAGATCTTCTCATCCATACCTTCAAAAATCCTTCAAACATGCTCTAGGGGGTTAAATAGAGGCCTAGCTACTTACGGTTAAGGCCGATGTTATCGCGATATATATATATATATATATATATATATATATATATATATATATATATATATATATATTATATCTTTTAATTTAATTATTTAATTCAATTACAATAACTTATCTTTAAAAATCCAACTAATTATTAAATATTATCTTTCCCCTTTATGTCACGTCGCCCTTTAATTAATATTATCTTTCAAATAATTCATTGGCCCAGATCCGAAAACCCCGGGTCAATAATTCCAGTGGCATGGGCGCACTGTAATATCATGGGGTCTGTCTCTCGTTAGACCAGATCCGATATTATAGGCTTTTAACTCAACCGATCTACTTTATCGAAACTCTCACTTTGTCTGGTATCTGTCACTTAATTAATTTTGATTAATTAACACTTAGTACATCTCCCAATTAATTAACCGATGTTATCTTAATCATCCACCTCCAACTATTCCAAGTCTAAGTGGCCTGGCCCAATAAGGCTTTCCCTGGGCCCAACAGTTGCGATGTTGGATTTTAAGTTCAGTAATCCTCGATTTTCCTTTAATTGAGTTTGAAAATTGTAAACCCCAAGAATTTTGAGAATAAGTTGGGTTTTATTTTGATTGTTTTATGGTTGGGATGAATTTCTCTTAAGCATGGTTTAATTGGAATGTGGAGATTAAATAGGATTAAACCCTAATCAGTGTTAATTATGAATAGCGGGGACCCGCATGTAAAATTCTAAAACCAGAAGGGCTTTAAGGAAATTCTGCCCCTCTCTATGTTTGAACTATGTTTAATTTAATAGAACTTCAGGGGGTACTTATGCAATTTTGCATAACAAACCATGCATGCGAATATGAGGCTATCTCACGTCGTGATGGCTGGGCCTGAGTGCTTCTCATCTCAGCCAGTGAACAGTGCGCCGCCGCGAAGTGGTTGGACCGCTCAACCACCGCGCATGACACCCGTTTCACCCGTCCGAGATACCCGAACATCGTTGGGCAGTTTTTCGAAACCGCCGTCGACCACGATACGAGTGATCTCGTCTTATCTATCGGAGGCTGCCATCTTTCATAAGGGACGAGAAGTTCCCAAGACATAAACTCCACATTGTCACTATCTTCAGTCGGGTTGCTTAGGCCGTTGAGGTATTTGGAAGGAAAGTAAGGGTGGCTGAAGTATAGGAGGAGGCTCTCGTCGCTGGGAAACACTTGAGGTGCCACGGTCTACCAGTTTCCAGGTAGGGAAAGCTTATGCATTATGATTAAACCTATGTTGTGAACCTCCGTTTGAGCGGTTGTGTGATGCAGTCGAAGCTGAGGGGAATCAGTGAGCCTTGGCTGGCAAGGAGGACTACCGACCACTTAAGCACCAGAGGGAAGTCATGATCTGGTGAGCATCCCTTTCCCTCCGATTGTTTTTTTTCCTATTTAGGTTAACGTCTCAGAAGACATGCATAGTTATGTGAGAGCATAAGTGAGGGTTGCCTAAGAGGGCTTAGAGGGCTTAAAGGGCTTAAAGGGTATTGGCTATGCATGAGGGTGGACTGAGGGATCTGGTACTTAAAGTATTTGGAGTTGTTGATAAGTTAAGGGTATTATTCATGAAGCTTATGAAGATGTATGACCATTAAATCAGCACCAAAGGGATAATAAAATTGTAATGCTAGCAAGCTTAATGTTTGTCAGAACTCATGCACTCTGAGGTCCGTGTACTTCTAATTGAG
The DNA here is from genome assembly GCA_026586065.1 of Dioscorea zingiberensis. Lineage (NCBI taxonomy): Eukaryota > Viridiplantae > Streptophyta > Magnoliopsida > Dioscoreales > Dioscoreaceae > Dioscorea > Dioscorea zingiberensis. The sequence goes on along the minus strand of CM048819.1, from coordinate 16,581,268 downwards.
GGTTAGTTAATAAGGATTTTAGGAATGATAATAATATTAGGTTGGTGTTAAAGTGATGATTGGGCTTATGAATGGTGTTTTGATTTTTTTTAGTGAACCCTATATTAGTTTGAGAGGAAAGAAAGAAAGACATGGGTTCTGTTGGTAAGGCACTGGGATCTAGATGCAGGAATGCTGGTTGGGTTTACTGATGAGTTCGTAAGAGGGAGGAATATAGTTTTATTGAGGTTTTGGGGTGTTTGTTGGATATATGTTTGTAGGCTTGAGGTTTGGTTTAAGGAGGATAAATGGACCAGGTTTTGATGCCTGTGGTTGGAAGTTAATAGTTGGTGGTGATGAGTATGTTTGTGAGGTGAGCATGCTGGCTTTATCTCAGTTCTTGGGTCTGTTTGTTGAGGTTAGTGGACAAAGAAGTGTGCATTACTTGTTCATGGTTAGTCAAGCTTGATTGAACAAGTTAGTTAAGGTTGAGCTGAAATCAGGAATGGCTGCAGCTGGCAGTCCCCTTCGAGGGACAGCTGGGTGGTCTGTAAATTCCCGATAGGGTCGTGTAATATACCGTTGGAAAAATGGGGAATAGATCTTTCCAACGAGCATTGGTTCAACTCAAACGGGTTTCAAGATCAAAAGTTATGAGCAGTTCTTTGGGACTACGCATTAACTTCAGGAATTTTGCATTAATGATATTATTAATATTAATAATTCACTTTGTATTGGTAATGGTACTGAGTCGTGATTATCATTATCAGATATCGACGTAGATGCATTGGGGGGAGATTCCGTGGAACACCAGACTTCGCGATTTTAGGTAAGTACACTTGCATAGTTCCCACCCGGTTTCAGGTTTTCTTGGACTTGCTTTTATTTTGTTTGGTGGTGCATTATTTTGTTAATGTCATGGTTTATTGATGATTTGGATACAAGCATGTTTGTTCCCTTGTTTGTTTGGATTTGGTGCATATATGGTTGATTTCGGGATGTTGGCATCCCTAGTGTTAGCTAGTTTTCCTCCCGGATCAGAGGAGCAGGTGAGCTCCGGTTTGAAAGAGAACGTTTGGGGATGGGACACCCTGACGTTCCGACATTCCATACCAGAGGGGTAATACTCTGGTTGTCCTGCCTGTCAGCGGGATTGATACACTGGCCATGTCGACATGTGAGAGAGGTGGCGCTACCCAGGAGAGACATGTTAGTCGCTAGCAGCGGATGCTGTGTGTTGCTGACCGGAAGATGTTCGTTGAGTTCTTTTTCCAGAGCCTGAGGGCTATTGTTGGATTAGGGGTCCCTACCGTTAATTAGGTCTTCGTGGTAGGTCTGAGACCCCTAGGATGTGATGATATAGGACGTTGTTCCCATTTGTTTGTTAACCTGTTGATTATATGTTTCTTGATCACATCTGTTTCTTTGTGGTCCTTGTGGGGTGCTTACTGAGCTTTCCCTTTGAAAGCTCATTCGCTTTTTTCCCTCTTTTTCAGGTTTTGAGGAGCTGGGGGCTTGATTTTGGGGATCGTGCGAGGGCTGGGATTTTTGCTGAGGTCGAGGATCTCACCTACTTGCTTCATTCTGTGAGAGATTGTGTTTCTTTTTAGGATCCTGGTAGGGCCTAGATTTGTGTAGGGTATTTTGGACCCTTGTATTTTATTTTGGTGCTACTTTGATCTTTATTTTGAGATATTATGGATTATGCTTTGTTATCTGTTGTACTTACTTAGGCCTTGTATCTGAGTGGGGCTTGTCTCTGCTTGGGTATGGCCGATCTGCTTACGTGCTCGAGGTCCCGGAATCCGGGTTGGGGCGTGACAAAAATAATTAATTTATTTTTTGTGCTAATTAATCTCATTAATTTTTGAGAATTTTCTAATTTATTTATTTAGAAAATTCAGGATGTTACAAATTTTGTCTAAGCTTACATTGCCACCAATACAAGAGGTACCAACTCTACCTAAGTAGTTGCTTCTACAAAAACTAGAAGCATCGACTCCCCCTAAACCTACATTACTACCAAAACTAGAGGTACCGACTTTACCCAAACCTAAATTACCGATAACACCAAATGAGCCAACTTTTCCTAAACCTATTTTACCGTAACATCCCAGAATTTTCTAAGTCCATTTCAGTAAATTTTTGAAATTTTAAACGAGGTTAATTAGCTCAAAATCACATTAATCATTACTAACCTCAAAGTTAAAGAAAATCAAAAGTTAATGGACCAAAATCCAGCCTCACAACTATTGGGCCGAGAGAAGACCTTATTGGGCAAGGCCAAAGTTACATAGAATAGTTGGAGGTGGATAGCCGGTAGAGTTAGATTAATTAAACCAAAGATTAATTAAAATTAATCCAAATTAATTAAGTAGGAACATCGGACAAAAAATTAGAGTCCCGATAAAGTAGATCTGACCGAGTCAGAAACCGCGAAACACGGATCTGGGTCGGGAGAAGTGACGACCCGTGATGATACAGTCAGCTTGTAACACTGGGGTCGTATGACCCAGGATTCCCGGATCTGGGTCGGAGATAGAGACAAGCCAGATAACATTATTAGTCGCCCTCGTGACGGCACAGTAAATCAACGAAAAGTTGTTCGGCTTTTACTGGGAGATATTTTAGAAGATAATATATATTTAATCAATACTGTTTATAAGATAAGTTATTATAATTAATTTAGTTATTAAAAATTTTATTTAAATGAAAGTATCATATTATATATATATATGTAAAATAGGAGGAGAGAGAGAATGAAAATTTTCTTTTCCATCGCTCTCTCTCGAGTTGGTTTTCAGCTCAGCTTCCCCTTCTCTTCATTTCTTCTCTCCCCTTACCCACGCTCGCAGCCCACTCGAACCGCTGTCGCCTGCCGCCGATCAGAACGCCGGCCAGACCCTCAACCCCGGCTACCCCTGCCTCAGCATGCACGTGAGCACGCCCCCAGGTTGCGCCCTGCGCCCCTCCCTCGCGCGGCCAGCAGCCGACTCCCCCTCCGTCACCGCCGCCAGTCACGCCACCGGCCAACAACGGTGACCACCATCACATGCGGCGCCCTTGCAGCGGGCAGTCCGGTAAGTGGTGCTCCGCTGCGCTTGAAGTCGCCTCAGTTCAGCCCCGATTCTCACCTCTATTGTGAGCTTCTTGGGAATAACCCAAAAATTAACTAGATAATTGAAGGATTAAATTGGGGAAAAGCCCTAATTGAATTCATGATTTTAGGGTTTGGAGATGGATGATGATATGCATGTATAATGGCTGTGAGATGTTAGATTGTACATGTACTATAAGTTGTTAATTAAGTTGTTTCATGTGTGAATGTTTGTAGTAATTCGGGAGCCCTACAAATCGAGGAGGTGCTGCTCGATTTTTCTTGAGAATCTATAAGAGTTAGGAGTTTAATTGAGATCTAGTTAATGCTTCCATGCTTAGCTAATTAATTATCATCATTCCTTGCTTAATATACTAGCTATTAAGTTTAGGAAAGTGATAATTAAGTTTAAGTGAAGATTTGTTAGAAGTTTGGAGAAATACGAGTATAATTCATACTTTCATATCTTAGAAACATGTATTAGTTGTGAAATAAGAAAACATGCTTAGATAGAATAATATCATTACCGTATTCTATTTAGTTTAAATTAGAGTACGAGTCAAGAATACGGACTCTGTATTTATAGATTTTGTATTTCGATTATCAGGAAAAGGAAAGGGCAAAGGCAAGTCTCCCGTTGAAAAAGGACCGAGCCAGACTTAAGCTCGGACCAGACTCGGGTGAGGGGAACTAGCTATACAGTTCGCTTATTTTACCGTATTTTTATACAGTATAGATTTCAGTTTTGAAAAGCATTAACTAGGAGTTTTATGAAAATTTTTAGAGTTTTTTAAAACCATTTCATGCACAGTAACATAAAACAGAAATAGATACAGAAACATATAGATTACACTTTATTGATATGCTTGTACAGACCAGTGGTGACTCGTGTAGAGCCAGAGAGTACGGCACTAGGTTAGGAGAGGGGTGACTTAAATCTATTTTTTTTAATACCGAACTATCTGTTTTAAAACACTTCCATTTTATAAAATCAGAACCCCCTTCCAATCCTTTCGGGTGCTTAGTGTACGTATATATAGTTGACCTCGCGTAGCAGATCTACCTGTTGGTCGCTGGTTCTACAGTATTTAAGTAGATGTGTAATCAGAGATTATAGTCTTGTGATTATCAGATGATTCTGCATTCCTCACCTCCTAGAGAGATTGAGTTTTATCTCGGAGAGAGGAGGCACAGGTAAAGATTACCCAAGGGGAGTGTCAGTTTCATAAATAATTCACAAGACAAAGAAACAGGAAATCATATTTGCATATTAAAGAGAATACATTGACCAACATATATTTCTGAGTATTGTTTTAGATTTCAGCAGTTACATTCAGTTATTTTCTATACATGTTTTATACTTCAGAGTTACTGTTTTACTTTATTATACGGGTACAGTTTACACCCGACAGATATGTTCCCAACTCACTGAGCTCCAGTAGCTCAGCCCTTTTCTCTTGCCATTGTGATTGCAGGCGATAGACAAAAGACCGTATAGAGGGTTTGTCTGATCCCGAGTCTAGTGGAGACGTTCTGTAGCTGGCTCTGACTCTCGTGTCTAGTTATTTTGTTATGTTTGATCATGAGTGTTTGTGAGACTTTAAGCTTAAGACAATATATATATGGTGTTGTATTAAACCAAATTGAAGTTTGAGTTTTTAATATATTCAGTTTGTTTTACTTAGCTTCCGCATGTTATTAATTTTACAGTTAATTAGCAGTTTACAGCTTTAGGTTTATGGTTCATTCTCTGGACCTGGCTGGTGTGACACGTGTCCCCTGAAAAGGAGATGGGTGTTACATTTACCACCATTGCCCAAAGTGCCAACTCATCCAAAACCTTCATTGCTCGATATACCATCTCTACTAAAGGCTGCTAAAGTTGACAAGCCTACTCTACCACTGTTGCCAGAGATACCAACACTTCCAAAACCTACATTGCTCGAAGTACCAACTCTACCCAAGTCTAAAGTTCACAAGCTGGTTCTCCCATAATTACCAGAGCTTCCAACATTTCTTGAACTTATATTGCCTAAGGAACCATCTCTACCAAAGCATGAAGTTCATAAGCCTGTTCTACCACCATTGCCAGAGATGCAAACACTTTCAAAACCTAAATTGCCCAAAGTACTAACTCTACCTAAGATTGAAGCTCACAAGCCGATTCTACCATAATTACTAAAGATACCAACTTTCCCTAAAACTACAATGCTTGATGTTACCATCTCTACTAAAGCCTAATTTTCACAAGCCTACTCTAATACTGTTGCAGAGGTACCAATTACTCTTCCAAAGCTTACATTTCTAGACATACCAACTGTAACTAAATCTAAAATCCCTAAGTCTACTCTACCACTGTTTTCAGATATGCAAACTCTTCCAAAACCTAAATTACCAAAAATACCAAGAATGCCAAAGCTTGAATTTCAGACTTTCCTATCCTTCACACCACCTCCAACAAAGACCAGCCCATAACAACTTGTTCTTGAGACATCATTCTGAAGTTGATAGTTAAGGTTGTTGTGCGAAAGCCTATCAATATGTACTCACAAAGCCAGAGACAAATCACAATTGAGTTGCAAAACAGGGAAAACAACAAGATCAAGCTCACACAAGAACAAATTTATGTGGTTCGGCAGTTTTGCCTACATCCACGGGGCAGCAACAGAGTATTTCATTGATGGAGAGTTATGGCCATACATATGAACATCAACTCAGCAGCTATGTGAAGACAATTAGACTCAAAAGGAGATAATTTATCTAATTATCTCAAGTTCTAAAACATCAAGCAATCATCAACTCATCACCCAAAAGGAAACTCCTACTACTAAGAGAATTTGGTATATTTGTTGAAGACAAACAGAAAATTCCTGTATACCTGGGTGAATTGAGATGTAAAAGGAATTAAGGAAAATAGCACCTTGATTTCTTCAATTGTTTCACTACCCAAAGAAATCCACAGCCAAAATTACCGTTCTTCTATCACTCTTGTTGATTGCTCTCTCTCCAAGAGATGCTCCCATCTTCATGATTTTTCAATCTTAGGACTAGTGTTCTGATGCTCATCGTGGGCTTCTAAGAGACCATATTTGTTGTCTAAAATGCCCCCAGAGTCATGATATGCTTGGGCCCACTTAGCCTAGGGCCAAATAAACAGAGGCTTAGTTCATATCGAAGTTATTATCAGTCAAGATTTGGAGTCTTTTCTGTATCTACTGCTTGTATGATTAATTATGTCATTTGGTGTATGTGAGTTCCATTCTACTATCTATATATAAGAATGGGCTTTAATCTTATAAATATTAGCATAATGTATTTATTTACTTTTCACCAATAATTTTGAGTGTGATCAGTGCCTTTGTTTCTCTCTCTCTCTCTCTCTAAACCTAAGGAAACATGTTTCAACGACAGTGAAGACTAATTTTACAAACTTCAAGTGTTTGTTAAACATATAAAAGATCAGTAACTCATTTTTAATCACTTCAATAAAATAAAAACGTTTCACTTCATCATCTGTGTGACTTTCCCATTAATTAGTCATACCGAAAGAAGAAAAGTAGAACATTTTATTATACTTCCATATCCACTTCCTGAGTTTGTGCAACTCTTCCTTTGCCCAAAAAACATGTATATCAACACTGGGTTCATTAGAATCCCATAACACATCATTAATAGTGAAAAACCATTATATTATTAGAGATGTCAAATGGGTTGTGCTAGAGCAACATGGCACAGGTCTATGGTAGGCCTGTTGAAAGTTGCACAGAAAGTTGTAACAAAGAAATGACTAACAGACAAGAGAAAGAAAACAGGAGTTAAGTTGCACAGAAAGTTGCAACAAAGAAACGACTAACAAACAAGATGAAACAGCTACATGTTGAAAGCCTTTTATTTCATTTCATAATTTTAGACTTCCATACTCACTTGGAACAATTCATTACAATTTATAGAACTTCACCTAACAATGAAAATAAGGAAAGAAAATTACATAATCTGGAAATATTTCAAATAATTTAAAGAAATCCTCTAACTAAGGAATCCTCCAATCAAGAAAATCTCCAATCTTCAAGATCATCAATCAAGCTGATTTCCAGCTGATTTCCAATCAATCTTCAAGGTCTTCAAGCTGATTTCCAGTTGATTTCCTGTCAATCTTTAACACTCCCCCTCAAGTTGGTGCGTAGATATCACCAACTTGTTTAAGCCGATTTCCAGCTAATTGGAGAAGATTTGTTCAAGCCGATTTTCGGCTAATTTGTTCAAACCGATTTCCGGCTAATTTATTCAAGCCGATTTTTGGCTAATTTAAGAAAATTCAATTTGAGACAGCTGGCACCAAATTCAGCTTGCCTCGTCTAATACCACGACCAATAGTCACCATTTTTTGCAGGTGTTGAGGCCTTTGTTGCAAAATTTGTTACAACATCTCGCTGTAAATAACCGTAGCCTCCAAACTTCTTCTTCCAGGCTGCACGGCTATGATCCCACCAGTCTGGATATCCTACCAGTTCAAAGCATCGATCTTTGGTATGTCCGGTCTGGTTACAATGAGTGCATTTAAGTGTAGACTTATTGTCCACATTAGTGCGATGGTTGTGAGTCACCATGGCTGAAGATTCAAAACTTTCAGATTCGCCAACCAGAGTTTCTCGACGTACCGCCTCTCTTCGAATTATTGCATAACATTCTTCCAAATCTGGAACTGGTTCTTTGCGTAGGATCTCCCCACGAACTTGTTCAAATGTTGCATCCAATCCAGCAAGAAATATGTGCACCCTTAGTCGTTCAATGGACTGTCGGTATGCAATGATATCATCTGGATCCTTCATGACAATTTTATCACGATGATCCAATTCTCGGAACACCCCGGTTAATTCTCCATAATATTCTGATAGAGACTTCCCTTTTTGTGTGGCTGTGAATGCCTTTTGATTTAGAGAAAAGACTTGCAGTTCATCACTTCCATCATAAAAAGCTTTAGATAGAGCCTTCCATATTTCATCGGCTGTAGGTAGACGCAAATAACGCTTCATAATGTCTGGAGTCATGGACATCAATATCCATCGCTTCACTTTTTGATTTTCAGCATACCATTTTTCATAGCCATCTTCAGATTCTGCAGGTGGCTTCGGTTTGCATCGAATATAAGCAAGTTTTTCTCTTTCGGCGAGATGCATCTCCATCAACTGAGACCAAACATCATAATTTGATTCATCAAGAATAACTCCAGCATTAAAAATACCTTCAGATTGGACAATAACAGGAACTGATCTTCTTTGGGATGATTCCGACATGTCGTTGGAGAAAGCCATCACGTTGGGCGTGATGATTCAGCAGCTAGGATAGGAATTAAACCTTCGGTTCTGATACCATGTTGAAAGTTGCACAGAAAGTTGTAACACAGAAACGACTAACAAACAAGATGAAACAGCTACATGTTGAAAGCCTTTTATTTCATTTCATAATTTTAGACTTCCATACTCACTTGGAACAATTCATTACAATTTATAGAACTTCACCTAACAATGAAAATAAGGAAAGAAAATTACATAATCTGGAAATATTTCAAATAATTTAAAGAAATCCTCTAACTAAGGAATCCTCCAATCAAGAAAATCTCCAATCTTCAAGATCATCAATCAAGCTGATTTCCAGCTGATTTCCAGCTGATTTCCAATCAATCTTCATGGTCTTCAAGCTGATTTCCAGCTGATTTCCTGTCAATCTTCAACAAGGCCAGGCACTATACCTTCTCGTGTTGGGCCAGCACACTCGTCAATTTCTGAAGGTCGACCAAATATGAGGCACGGCTCAGCATATATGGGCTCATGGATTGACCTATTTAAATAAAAATAAAAAATAAAAATCTTAGAAAATTTTTAAATAAACCCTAAAAAAAATAATGAAATTAAAACAAAATTCTCGAAATCCATGCCGGATTCGGCTTAGATAGTTGAGTTTTTCAACTTTTGATGGGGCCCAACGAGATCCTACATGGAGTGTGAGGGAGAGAGGGAGAGAGAGAGAGAGAAATGATTAGTCTGAGATGGGCCGGCACACGGGTCGCTGAATCCCAAGCCAATATGGGCGGGTTGGTGTTTAGCATGGCCTGACACTGTAGGTTCAAGCCTGTGGGAGGCATGAGCCTTTTGACACCTTTATATATTGGGTTACTATACGGGGAGCATTGTGTCTTTTTTTACTCAACAAACTATTCCAAGAAACATTATATACAATCATAAGACTTGCATATAATTATTCCCACAAACTATTTAGAGAAAAAATTAAACAAGATCAGGATTTGAAACTCGAATTGATTTCTAAATTTGATTACCATTCTATCTATGCTAAGATATTGATTTATTTTCTGTGTTATGAGCCTATGATCTAGTTTTTTATTTATTTTTATCAGATTTTAACATGCACCGATATTATTTTATATACTATTTTTGTAATACTTTTACTTTGATGAAATCAATGGTTTATTTGTTTAATTTCAAAAAAAAAAAGAAAAATCTTAGGATGAAGGGCTTTGGGAGTTTGGATACCAAACTAAACTACTTACATTATCTTTTTTTGAGGAAAAAAAACTACTTACATTATCAGTAGCTCTTATTTGGACACTTGGTCTCCAGAGCAACTAAGAAGTTGAACTAATATGAAAACCAGTGTTTTTAAACCCGGACCGGACCAGCCGGTCGGACCGGCAAAACGGGAACCGGGCTGCAGTCTGGTTTGGGTTTATATAAAATGTTGACCAAAAAATGAACCGATCAAACCCACCAAGAACCGGTGAACCGGCCGGTTGGACCAGAACCAGATAGAACCAGGTTTTTTATTTTTTAATTTCAATTGATTTTTACCAAAAGTAAAAACCATGGTATGTCTCCACCAAAGCCCAACCCATTTTATAGCAAACCAAATCCTCTCATTTCCTCTCCCCAACCGATGTGGGACTAAACAAATCCATTGCCATCTCTTGCCAAGAAAGGTATGGGCTCCAATTTCCATGATTCCAAATATATAGATGGTTCTAAACACCCTCCCATTTCTCTCAAATTACATCCATTGCCATCTTTTAGAATCCCATATTCTAATCATAAAATATATAATTAATACTTACAAGTAACAACTTTATATATATATATATATTTTTTTTTTCTTGCCTTTTTTTTAACCTATTTGTTATATTTATCTACCTTAAAGATGTTATAATTTAATATAAACGGCATCTTTGAGTTAACCTACTAAAATATTTTGTTGTCTCTCAAAATTGAGTTACACTTTGATCAATCTATCCTTGCATTGGTTAATTAAAAACTATTTAGAAACATTAAGATATAATAACAAATTAACAGTTACTTTAAAACAATACATCTATAATATATATATATATATATATATATATATATATATATATATATATTATGACGTCATCCGGTCCGACTGACCCATGACCCAGTTGTAAGACCGGTTCACTTCCCAGTCCGGTTTTAAAAACATTGATGAAAACTTAGGAACAACCACCTTAACACTTCGCTAAAGTCCTAACCTACCAAACCATAACCTTAAAAGCTGTTGTTCTCCTCCATGAAAACTATAAATAAGCTCATGGCATTATCTTCTCCTTCATATCTCACAACAATGGCTTCCAAGACCTCTTCTTTCTTCCTCTTATTTGCACTTATCTTCTTATCGAACAATATTGTTTGTCATGCTACTCGTCGGCTTTTACAGACCGAGGAACCATCTCCTATTCCAGAATTACCAAAACTACCTCCACTACCAGAAATACCAACTTTGCCTAAACCTACATTACCGCGGAATACCAGAGATCCCAAAATTCGAGATACAACCTTTGCCCAAGCCTACATTCCCATCAAAGCCGGAAATTCCAAGTCTACCTAAGCCTAAGTTATTATCAAAACAAGAGGAACCATCTCTTCCTAAGCCTGCATTACCAACATTGTCGGACGAGTCAACTTTGCCCAAGTTTAAGCTACCACCACTACCGAAACAACCAACTCTTCCAAAACCTACATTGTCAGAAATACCAACTTTGCCTAAGCCTATATTACCACCAAAACACCAAAACATGAGGAACCATCTCTCCCTAAGCCTGAGTTGCCAACCTTACCGGAGTATAAGCTACCACCCTTGCCGGAACTACCAACTCTTCTAAAACCTACTTTGCTGGACATACCAACTTTGCCTAAGCCTAAAATTCCTACTTTGCCATCCATCACAACACCTCCTAAAAAGACTAGCCGTTAGATTGTTTCTCCCTTCAATGAAGTGTCTTCCTCCCAAGGAAGGCTATTGTGAACTTTGAGTTGAGGCTTAGTAGTTATTCATTTGTGTAATATATTATTCTTTTGTTTGAGCATGTTCTGTATCTACTACTTTTATGAATTCCATTGTACTGTCGATCTATATATTTGAATGAATTTGAATCTTATGTTCAACATGCTGCCATTATTACTCTAAGACCACCTATTCAAGCATTGCTCTTCAGTACTAAAATATATGTTTGCCAATCTACGTGGTGCTTTTAAATTTTATTTTGAGATAGAGTTTTTGTATGATTTGAGAGAGAGAAGAAGGTGACTTCTTATGGCCATCTTTTTGGAAGAGACTTAATAATATTTGGCTAACTCCATGCTGTTTAAAACTTAATTTTTCGTACATATATTTGATTTCCATCCAACAAATAATCCATCATTTTTCAGAGAAAACAAGGCATGGAATTGACGGCCATCCCGTATTATTGGCTATCTATTTATCGCATGTCGAAATGGGTAATCCACCAAATTGACCTGATTAGGAGAGACTTCCTCTGAAAAGGGGCGGAGCGTGAAGCCAAGGCATACAAATTGGTGAGCTGGGAGCGCTTCTGAAAACCCAAAGAATTTGGAGGATGGGGGATTCTCAACTTATGTGTCTTCAACACAGCCATGGTAGACAAATGGTACTGGTGGAGAATACTCATGGGGCATGCCAACGTATGTGCACTGATCCTCAAATGCTAATACTTCCGAAACAACACCATCGACCCTTTCCTTAAGGCGCCACCCAAGGCCTCGTTCTTATGGAAAGGAGTCACCCATCAACTGGAAGCCCTCTTACATAACATGAATGTTATAGCAAGGTGAGGGAACACAATCAATTTATGATCCGATAACTGGTTAGATGCATGCGCACCAAGAATGAACTGTCCTTCGCTCTATATAATGGCCCGCCAAACGGGGATCACCTTACTGTAAGGCTTCAGCTCACAACAGGGATCCTACTGGTTCACGAGGGTCCACTTTCTCCGAATGAGGCAATGGAGCTAGAAGAACCCACAAGGAGATTACAAGAAGGACCCATCACAGAAAATGACATAAGGCGACCCAGTAGGACTTCTCCATCCAATCCTTCTATCATTTCTTGATATGGATGGGGGAACCAGACCGGAAATTGGGAGAGTGTTCTGAAAACAACCTGCCCAATCAAAATTAAAGCCTTTGTTTGGCTTGTGCTAGACAAAAAATCTTACCTTCGACAATCTAAGGAAGCGCGGCTAGAGTGGAACAAGAACAATATGCTTCTTGTGTGAAGAGGTGGAGGAAACAATGTAACAACTAATTCTGGGATGTTGCTACTCAACAAATATATGGTGACACTTGACACAACTATTTCAACTGAGTTCAACCCCCCTAACGGATGCAAGATCTGTGGGGGAGGACGGCTATCGCCAATCTACTTCCTAGGGATTCTTGCAAAGAATGGAACCTCCTAACAATGGCCATAACATGGACTGTATGGTTGGAGCGTAATCGGAGATGTTTTCATGACAAATAGCGGGTTTACATGAGAACAATTCGTGATATTCACGCCGGAGGAGGGTCCGTACCAATCTCCAGGAAGCGACTTCGAGGACACTCAGGGATGACGGGAAACCCAAAAGGGCCATCATATATCATGTATCGAGTCCAATCAAAGACCTGCCTATGTTACCAAGGAACTCCATATGTAACCAAATCTATGTAATCCTTTCAAAAAATTTAAATAAAAGAATGTGGTTTATCCACTTTTATAAAAAAAAAATGATAATCCTAGATATGCATCACAATGTTGTTCAATAACCATTTTTCTGTTGTTACTGAAATTTCAAAGCCATTTTTCAATTGATCTTACTCTTTGAATCAAATAAATACATAGAAATATCAAGAAATGGATTGAATCAATGAATCATTGTTTGAATGAACGAAATGATCGAAGTATGTTGTTTATCAGCAGGGAATGAATGATTTCACTTGGGGTTGTTTGTGAGCTAACCCATAGTTTTAGGAGTAGATGAAGAGTTTTGCTTCATGGCACCATTAATTTTGAGCACTCTCTCATGCATGGAATCACAGAGCTGGCCATGGGTAACATGGAGTTGAAACAATAAACGTGCATTTCTTTTCTAAGTTATACCGGAAACTATCAAATCATGAAGGAGGTGCTCTAGAAACAACTATTTTCTTTGCTGAGTTACAACAGAAACTATCAAATCATGAAGCTTTTCTCACTTGCAAGGCTACCTTCTCTTCTATCCGGTGACTACAAATTATGCCAACAAGCAGTTCTCTAACAAACAATAGGACTGCTACACACACCAATGTTTCTTCCATGGTAATAACTCTTCAAACTCTCAGCTATCTATACAATAGACCAATAGTAGTCGTTTATTGATCAACAACTCCGATAGGACGATTTTGCTGCTTCAAACAATGACGACTCATCTAATTGGTTGGTTGACTCACGTGCCTTCCACCATGTCACCAATGATCTTCAAAATTTGGCATTACACTCAAACTATGATGGCACTGAGGACCTCCAGATTACTGACGATAAAAATTTGGCTATAACCCATACAGGCTCCACATCTCTTCCCTCATCCTCTTCCACTTTCTTTTAAATGATGTTTTATATGAGCCTTCCATGAAAAAGAATCTTGTTTTTGTTTATAAATTTGTTATACTAATAACGTTTTGGTTGAATTCCCTTCTTATTGGCTTGTTGCGAAGGACTTTTGCAGGGGACAAGTCTCATGAAAGGGAAATTAATTGATGGTGTCTATGAATGACCCACTCACTTCTTTTCTCCTCTACAAAATCAGCCAGCCGCCTTCATTGCTCTCAAAGTCTCTACTCCGAATTGGTATTGTCATCGGTCATCTATCTACTCAAGTTCTCCAGTATGTTATCAAAAATCAACATTTACTTTCACTTGATAAATCCAAAAGATTTGTTTGTGATTATTGCAAGTGCAATAAAATGCACAAATTTCCTTTTTCTACATCCTCAATAAAAAGTATGAAACCTCTTCAATACATTTATTCTGATATTTGGGGTGCATCTCATATTTAGTCTATTGATGGCTTTCAATATTACCTTATTTTTATGGATAATTATAAAAAAACATATATGGTTATATCCTCATCAAAGAAAATCTAAAGTAGCCGATATTTTTACATAATTTAAATCCATGGTTGAAAAATTCTTTTAGACACCAATTATATATTTTTACTCTGATAATGGAGGAGAGTTTCTTACCCTAAAATCATTCTTTGGGTCCAATGACATTAACCATTTTCTTATACCTCTATATACCCTTAAACACAATACTACAACAAAGAGACGACATCACCATATTGTAGAGACAGGTTTGATTCTTCTTCATACTGCTCTTCTACCTCTTAAATTTTGGTTATATGCTTTTCTTACAACTTCCTCTTTGATCAATAGATTGCCCATCCCTTTTCTTTATAATGGTTCTCCTTACATATGTCTCTATGGTTCTCTTCCAAATTATAGGAAATTACGAATCTTTGGTTGCTTATGCTATCCTTGGCCTATATAACACCCATCTCTTTACTGAGATAGATGTCACACCAGCCAAGTCAGGAGGGTATCCTGTGCTTAAGGCTGTAAAATTTAAAACCTAATAACAATGAAGTACTCAAGTAAAATCAATATGACATAAGCATAACCGGTTACACACCGGGAGTCATATCCAAATCAGAGACATAAAGAATACAACTTATCAAGTCTTGGGCAACAATGGCCCCAAATACACGGAAACAAATAAACATAGTGTCAAACACAACAACAAGATACAAAAGAAATACTAGGTACGCCAGAGCCAATCTAGACTTCAATCCCCATATGCGACACGAGCTACTACTCAGATCCCTGTCTAGATCTTGCAATATAAAAACAATAACCAAAGGGACTGAGCTATACAAGTTCAGTGAGTATGGACAAATCTGCCAGGTATTACACATACTTGTCTCTCAAAAGAAATTGCACTAACATACTAGTACGTGTACATATGCAAATATAAATCATGAGGGTCTGCATAATTATCTTAAATCATGATAAGCATGCCAATACTATCAGAAACCCGAAGAAAGCACATATGTGATCTCACATCAAAACAAGCATATAATCAACATTTATATACAATGGCCTCGTATAATGCAAGCACGCACCCCTAGTTCGAATGTCTCAGAAAGGACTCCAACTCCCATCAAGGAACAAAGGTATACATCTACATGATCCTGATGATCGGGAACAGTGGTATACATCTACATGAGCCCGGTACCTGACGACCAGGGGTATACATCTACATGTGTACGTCAAGTATGCATCTCGTATCCGATACGGGCACTCACAAGAGTCAGAAAGGGGTTTTATAAAAAGAACGACTTTCCCAAACATTTTTGTTTTAAGAAAAGCCATTGAAAACAAAGTCCCTTTTTTAACCTGGTATCGTCTACTTAATTTTTGGGCTCTATCCTGAGCCCTGCTGGATCCTTTATACATGTCTAACTAAGGTGCAACCTATGATATATAAGTAAATACATCTCTACTAATTAAGGTTTGACTTAACAGTTATTCATGCTATTTCACAACATAGCAATACAAACATGAAATCACTATACTAATGTAGCGATAAAATCAATCGGCATCCACAAACCGATATAAAACTCATAAGAATACTAGTAAACCGAATCACGATGAATATATGCATAAAAACTATATTTACAGAGATGTCCCCTCACCTTGAAGTCCTTCGAAAATTCCTAGGTCTGGCTCGATCCTGCTGATGCTCCCGCGGGACTTTACCCTTTCCTAGAATTTACAATAAGGACTAGATAAATACGATTCATACTTTTAGTTCTATCATTTCGAAATATGATAAATGTACATCATGCCTGATTAATCTTAACTCATTCTTATAACATCCTAACATGCCTCTTAACAAGATTAATTAGCCCTGTTCGATTAATCTATAGCATGAACAATTAGGCATGTTAATATGGAAACTAATAGGGCATTTATACTTAGAGTTTTTCATGAAAATTTGGCTGCAACTCCCCTATTTATAGGGCCTCGAAAATTATACAAACATTCCCATTAATAGCATAAACTAGTCCATACAACAATTATACAATACATTACTTCATAATTATCAATCAAAACTCTTCTATCATTTTAAACCCCCACCAATTCATTTATGAATTCATTCACAGTCTACCCCCAAATCCATTTAAATCTCTAATCCAAAGTTAGAGAATCTCACTGTGATTCTCTCGAGGATTGGAGCAAGCTCGCCGTCAAGGAGGCAGGACGCGTGAAGGCGTGGTTGTAGGCCTGTGGAGGGTGAGGAAACAGTCGGCCGGCGAGCTCGTAGGAAAAGGAGAAAGGCAGAGCTGGCTGGAGCTGTGCTGCGGCGTCAGGCCGACGGGCAACCGGGGGAGGGCGACACGGCCAAAGGGGCAAATCGACGAGAAATCGGGCGGGGTGGGCGTGGCCAGAAGGACGGACCGACGAAGCAAACCGGGCGGGGACGGTGGCGTGCGACCGACAGGCGATGGGAGCGAGTCCGGGTAGGCGCCGGTGTAGGTAAGGTTGGTCGTGGGGCTCGTCGGCGTGGAGGGAGAGGAGGGAAGGAGGCGCAGTCCAATTAGGGCACGAGTGAGTTGGGGATCGGGAGAGAGAGAGATGAGAGAAATTAAACTCTCTCTCTTCTCATCCTTACTTATAAAGCATACATGATAACTATTTTAATTAAATTATGATATCTCTATATTTTTGTCACATGGGCCTATTATTTAACTTTATCTTTAAACCTTTAATTAAATTTAACTTATCCTTCCAATAATACACCCTACTTTAAATCAAATCAATATTAATTAAAGTTATCATCATACTGTGTGGTCACATGGGTTTATTATTGCTTTACGGGTGAATCATTGTCCGACCGAGATCCACATTTCTCGGCCTTTATCATTTCGTTTGTCACGGGTGTACTGTTGCATCACAGGGTTGTCTCATCCCCGACCAGATCTGACCTTACCTGCTTTTGACCTGGTCAGATCTACTTTACCGGGACTCTAACTTTTTGTCTGGTATCTCCCACTTAATAATTTTGATTAATTAACACTTAGTTAATTCCCCAATTAACTAATCGGGATTACACTATCTGTCCACCTCCAACTATTCTATATGAAAATGGCCTTGCTCAATACGGCCTTCTCTCGCGGCCAATAGTTGCGAGGCTAGATTTTAAGTCCATTAATTCCTTATTTTCCTTTAATTGAGTTTCAGAATAATTAATTTATTTTCCGTGCTAATTAATCTCATTAATTTTTGAGAATTTTCTGATTTATTTATTTAGAAATTTTAGGGTGTTACAGCCTAGGCCCTACTCGTCTCACATATTACAACCTCGCTCCACCATATGATTCTTTCTTAGCTATTCACCCAACCAAAGTGCTTATCGGTGTTACGATTCTAAAACATTCAAAATTTAACTCACTCATCATGTTGACTTTATTGAAACCGAATTCCCTTACTCCACCCTTGAGATACAAGATACATGACCAAGCCAAGATACCTTACCAGCTGGATGCCTTGCCATTTTTTAGCTTCCCTTCTTATTAAATTCATCCCTTCTTCTGCACCCAGGCCACCTGATAGTTCCCCTTCCAAGGATGTGTAACTAGCGGAAGCTTCTTCATGAGCCATATCAGAGAATCATCTCTGTATGTTTCTAGGTAACATCCTAGCCTTCTTCTCTCTCTCATTCATCACTTATTTTTGTACCATCCTTACCACCAAAGCCAACACAACACATCACATGAGAGGCGGGTGTGACATACGCGCCCAAAGGAATCCCCTCAGGCTCTAGGGCGAAAGCAAAAGAAGCTTCGGGCTGCGGGGAGGGGGACACCAGGAGCGGACGATCCCTTTTGAGCTTAGACCTCTTCACGGACATGGAATCACCCCCTCCTATCTCTTGGTTTTCCTCGATGAGGAGGCGCTGGGGAACGAAACCTTAGAACCCTATTGGATCCTCTCCATCTTCTTCGACATGAAGGCATCATTGGAAGGGGTCACTATTAAAAAGGCCACAGATGAGTCGGGGCAAACCCGATCTATGTTGCTTCCTAGAATAAAAGAAAGGGGCTAATACCTCCCGGGGAGAGCCCCACTTCCACGAGGTCCCTCTCGAAAAAGATCTTGCCAAGATTAAGCGGGGATTGACAAAGAAGGAGGCCTTTTGCTCTACCTCTCCCTTGATCAAGTCGGCGTCAATATCAGGATTCGAAATGGGGGAGCTCCATTGTTAGGGGACGTCTCAATCACCCCCATAGGAAACAAAGAAAAACTGGTACTTCTAATCATGGAGCTTCGAAGGGAGAGTACCCATGAACAGACACTTCTTGTCCCGAGAGTCTATGTAGATTTAACTGCTACTAGACCCCAGGTTCTTCTTTATCTGGAAGAGTAGTTGAACCCATCAAGGAGTGAGATCTATTCCCTTCTGCTTAAAGACGATGGCCAGGCCGTACAAAGTCTTCAAGCCATTGGGGTGCACTTGACCAAGGCTTATCCAAAAGAATTTGAAAATTGTAACACCCCGGATTTTTTTAAATAAATAATCAGTTAATTTCTAAATATTAAATGAGATTAATTAGCAAAAAAAATAAATTAATTATTTTAAACTCAATTAAAAGAAAATTGGGAGTTAATGGACCCGAAATTCAGTCTCGCAACTATCGAGCTAAGAGAAGGTCTTATTGGGCTAGACCACATTTACATAAAATTGTTAGAGGTGGATAGACAGTAACAGATCCCTTTTTTTTTTATAAAAGTAAATAAACCAAATTTAGTACCATATCCCTGTTAAAAAATGAAGATTATCCGGGTTTGAATCCCCCATCTTATAAGATGAGGGTGCAAAGGTCCGGATCGGTTCCATATATGAGTTATCGAACCCATTTAAACTTATGGGTGTACAAAACTGCTATGTATGAGCCGCTGAATGTGTGCACGTCTTTGAAACCCTTCAAGAATGTTGCCACTTTGTTGAAAAAAATAATTATTAAATACCGTCGAGGCCACCTTGAAGTCTTCATGGCACCTTTCCCAATTTCTATAAATGGTTATGGGAGGGAGTCAGGCGCGTTAAAGACTGACTCAATCCTGAACTGAAGTACACTATCTCCCATTGAGATAAGGTTATGACCTTTATATTATAATTATACAAAATTATTTCATCCATGTGCACCGACGACTAGACAAAGCAAGGGTGGACACTGGACACGTTCAAGCTTTTAGTCTTTTAATAATGCACATATCAATTTTTTATTTTTTATTTTTTTAATACAAGGGCTCGAATCATCCCAAATTTTACACAACACAATTTATTTTACCACATTAAGATTTTACACAAGATATATTTATTTTACTATCCGAACTACTACGAGTCAACATGGAAAAAACTCATGTGCTTGCATGAGTTACCTCACTGAGTGACCTAAACTTTGCGTTCTCACCATGTTCTAATGGGGATTCGATCCCAGGAGTTTCATGGGCCGAATCCCTTATATATAGTACCTACCCTGTTAGACCAAGAGGTTTTTGGCCATGCACACATCTGTCCATCACCAAATTTGAAGCATCTATATATCTAAACTAAACCAAGTGACTAAATTGAGGTGGTTGCAAGCTTTATTTATTCTGATTATTAATTTTTTCGACTTAAGAAGTTCATATTAAAGCTCATCTTAATTAAGTTTTCCAGTAAACGCCAAAAACTTGTACGTGTAGTGTGAAACACTTCCTTCGTTGACCATACTTCTTCATTTTATGTATTGTTTCTTATAATTCATTTATTTTTATGTGTGGTTGTGTAGTTGAAGAGAAGCATGTACCTTTGTTTATTCACAACTAGTTTGGTTTGATTAAACTAGGGTTTCTCCTTCCATGCGTTTCCCATAACTATTAACTTTATCTTTTTAAATTGGAATAAAACTCTTGTATCAATACTCTGTTTAATCTTAAAAAAATATAAATAAATATATATACCAGCTCCAGTTGTTACCAATCCGGATTCAGTTAGATTCCCAATGTGCCCCAGAGGAGTTCGTGCCGTAGTTGTCACCAGCTATCGCGGAAGCAGCTGCGGTTCGAAACGTGTCACATGGAGACAACTCGACGGAGAAACGAGATTAGCAATTATTCAAGTGAAACGGGGAATGCACTAACGGTCCATTACGCTTGAGCCATTTAAAAACGAAACAGAGCTCAGCTCGCATCCTCACGTCAAGAACTTCACTTCTCTTCGATCTCGATCTCAAGAGAAAGAAGAAAAAGAAGAGGATGGATAATGGTTGGACTAAGATGGAGGTCGGCTGCGACGGAGTCGCTGTCATCACGATCGTTCACCCTCCCATCAACTCCCTCTCCTTCGAGAGTAATGCCCACTTAATTCCCTCCCTGATGCATTCCGGGGATTAGATTAATTTTGTTTTATTTAATTGTTTTTTTTTTATGCTTTCTTGATTCCAAATGATTATTTGTATACCGAAATGGAAAACAGTTTGGTTTTTATGATTATTTTTTTTTTTAAAAAAAAGTTGTCATAATTTGTGTCTGTGTTTTTGCTTCAGTAATGGAAAGTCTGGAGAAACATTACAAGGAAGCACTGGGAAGAGATGATGTGAAGGCAATTGTACTCACAGGTGAGAATGATCGGTTGAAATTTTTGAAAATATTTGGAGAAATTTGTGGATTGATTTCTGAGTATATATTTGGTGAGCAGGTGCTGATGGGAAGCTTTCAGGAGGTTTTGATATTGGCATACTAAAGGGAATTCAAGAGGGGAAGAGTATGTCACCAATTCTAGCATTTTTTTTATTGTTCTTATTTTAGTTGTTATTTAGGTACTTTTAGTACTCACACATCTTGAATCTTTTTGCAGTTGAGCAACCCAAGCTTGGTTACCTTGCAATAGATTTCATCACGGGCACTTTGGAAGGTACTTTCTGATTCTTGAATGATTTTTTTCATAGTCGATAGGTTGATTTGATGTGTTGTACATGCTGAGTATGTCTGTGCTTATATCTTTGCCTCTAGATGCGAGTAAGCCATGTGTTTCCGCTATAGATGGCCTTGCTATTGGTGGTGGACTTGAGATCTCCATGGTATTTATTTATTGGCTTCTCTGTTAATTTTTGTTGGATCTTTAGAGTAGTTGTTGTACAAGTTATTGATACCTTTTGTTTCTTGTACAGGCATGTCATGCTCGCATTTGTACTTCAACCGCTGATATTGGCCTGCCCGAACTTACAGTCGGGATTATTCCGGGATTCGGAGGTATGCTGTGAATTTCTGTACTTCTGAGAAACATGTGCAACTTAATAGGATGTTATCGTGTCTCAATTCTGCAGGAACACAACGACTTCCGCGCCTTGTGGGTCTTACTAAAGCTCTTGAAATGATTCTGGTCTGTGTGTGTTTGTGTTTTATTCTCAGTTTATAAAGATTTTCTAGTCAAGCTCTTGAATTACAGAACAGTGCTGTATTCTGAACAGATGTCCAAGATTATAAAAGGAAATGAGGCTCATCGGTTGGGGCTTGTTGATGCCATAGTTCCACCAAATGAACTTCTCGATACTGCTCGTCATTGGGCTTTAGATATTGCCGAATGTAGGAGGCCATGGATCAGGACTCTTCACAAATCTGACAAATTAGTTACCTTCGAAAAAGCAAGGGAAATATTCAAATCTGTGAGAGTTCAGGCCAAACAAGCTGCTTATATCCAACTCCCATTGGAGTGCATTGATGTCATTGAAGAGGGTATTGTTGCTGGACCTCTTGCAGGGCTTTGGAAGGTACATGAAGCTCAAACTAAAATCACATTTTTTTTTAATTGTTTATTCCTATGTTCAATGAAACTCTTACTGAATATGTGCATTATGTATTTTTTTTTTTCAGGAATCACACTGTTTTCAGAAACTGCTTTTCTCTGGTCCATCAAAAAACCTGGTCAATGTTTACTTGGCACAACAAGTAACATTGAATGTTAGTACTTCTTTATAAAAATTAACTTTTCGTTCTTGATTGAATTTGAGATGATTTTGAGGCTTACTTTATATTTCTGCGTGTGCCTTCAGGCCCCTGTAATCAATAATAACTTAGGATTGGTGCCAAGAAAAATAAAGAAAGTTGCTGTTCTTGGTGGAGGTCTGATGGGTTCAGGAATTGCAACTAAGCTAATACTGAATAATTTCCCTGTGATACTAAAAGAAGTTGATGGGAACTTTCTGAAAGAAGGACTGGACAGAGTCCAAGGTACAATCCTCATATATATTTATATTTTTTTTTTCTCACATCATACTCTCAACTCTCAGAAGTTACAAATTCCTACTTTATAACATCCTTTTCAGTTAATCTTCAAAGTTGCATTAAGGATGGAAAATTGAATCCAGAGGAGTTTAATAAGACCTTCTCATTACTCACTGGTTCCTTGAATTTTGAAGGCTTCAAAGATGTCGATATGGTGATTGAGGCAAGTTCTAATATCACGATCTCTTGATTACTTCTGCCTCAACAACTTCTCACATCCAACTTCTCTTTTAAGTAAAACATTGAAGTTTTTGCATGACAGGCAGTCTCGGGAAATGTTTCATCAAAGCAGCAAGTATTCACCGATCTAGAAAAGTATTGTCCATCCCATTGTGTGTTTACTACTAACACTTCAGCTATAGATCTGAACTTAATTGGAGCTAAGACAAAGTCCAAGGACCAAATTATCGGTTATGTCGAAGATATTGTAATCAATAAGTTTTAAGGATATGTTATTATTCCAATAAAATCTGAATATTATCTAGCTAATTCAGTTATTAGTTCGCAGTTAGTTTGTTTCCTATTTTTTTCTCTTCAAATCTTGTAATTAGTGTGACTATTGTAAGAAACCTTGGCATACCATGGAAACTTTCTGGAAACTTCATGGGAAGCCACCAAATCAGAAGAAGAGGAACAGAGGTGAAGGCAGGGAATTACAAACTGTGAGTGATGATTCTCAAGGGCAACAAGTCAATTCATAGATGTATTTCTTCACAAAGGAACAACTAAACCACTTGTACAAGCTCTTTAAATCTCCACAGTTCCTATTTTCTTCCTATTATTTGTTGTGTGCGGAAGAGTAAAACTGTTGTTCTGATCGAGTAGAGGAAAGGAACACTGTTCGGTTCAGAGTAGTTGTCCGGCACAGATTTTGAAGAGCAAATCCGAAGAGATGGAAACGTTCCTCGGACAGAATTCCGAGTAACGGTTCAAGGCTAAAAAACACAAGTAAATAGCACACAAGCAATAGACGTGGAAACTCTACAAAACGAGGGAAAACCACGGGGCACCTAGGCAGCAAGTAATCCACTAAAATTTCAAGCAAGTAACAACAATGACTCTCTTGAGTTGATGCCCAAACTCAAGATTACAAAATGGCGGGAAGAGAACTTAGATCAATGAAAGAACAAACTTATACCAAGTTTAAGCAAACAAAACTCTAACCGCAGTTGAGTATCTATGTTCTTCGTCTCCAAAGAGTGGGTGTCTTCACAACCTCTTAACCTTCTTCTTCCTCCTCTTCCTTCTTGCTTGATCTTCTTCACAGTGTCCTCTCTCAAGGATAATCTCTGTTTTTCATCCTCTTCACTAATGAGGCTTCACCTCCTTTTATGCAAACTCTGGTGAGGTTTCCAAGGCACCTCTTCCTGTGACTTATGTAACACCCTATTGTCACACCATGCTGAATGCCATACTTGTTGTAGTTCCAAGACACCTTTTCATCTAATACCAGCCGTTCCTTACTTGAGATTGGTGCCATGTGTACTATCAATGGGAGCAGTAAACCATCCTGAATCCTTGCCGAACAACCGTCTTTTCGGCAACTATGCATGTTGGTTGTTCGGTTTGCCTATGCCTTGCCGAACAACAAACAGCTGCTCGCCCTAGTACGCTTTGCCGAACGTATGTCTGATGTACATTTCCGAACTAACGCTCAGCCTGTCCTTCCGAAGAACAACTCTTCTTCAGCTTCTCTTCGGTCTTGAACTACACTCTTCGGCCCAGCAGTCTTCTGGCTCTCTTCATCGGCTGCTTCATCTGTTCGGCAGCCAGTTGGTCTTGGACATTGTCCCAATAATCTTCCCCTCCAAAACTAAAGGAAGAGATGTTCTACTTGACTCCTTAATTGGAGTCCATCCCAACGGCCCTCGAGCACTTCTCCAGCTTCTCCTTGGAGAGTCCCTTCGTCAGTATATCCGAAGGGTTATCACTAGTATGAATTTTCTCTATTCGGAATACTTGCTCTTCTAGAGCTTCTCGGATCCAGTGATAGTGGACATCTATGTGCTTCGTCCAAGAGTGATATGTGGCATTCTTACTTAGATAAATTGCAATTTGACTATCACAAAATATCACATAGTCTTCTTGCTTCACTCCCAACTCTTGGAGGAAACTCTTCATCGACACCATCTCCTTGCCAGTCTTTGCCGCAGCAATGTACTCGGCTTCGCTAGTGGAAAGAGCAACACACTTCTGCAATCTGGTTTGCCATGAGACGGCTTCCCCTGTAAATATAAACACATAGCTGGTCAAGGATCTTCTACCATCTACGTCGCCTGCCATGTCGGCACCTGTGTATTCCTCCAAGGTTGGTGCCGAACCACCAAAACTTAGACACAACCTTGATGTCCCTCTAAAATATCTAAGGATCCACTTTACACCCTCCGAATGCTTCTGGCCTAGATTTGAGAGGTATCTGCTCACAACTCCAACTGAGTGAGCAATATCCGGCCTTGTGCAAACCATAACATACATAAGACTTCCTACTGCCGAGGATTAGGGAATAGAAGACATCTTCTCCATCTCCTCTTCAGTTGTTGGATACATATATACTCTTGCTGAGCTTGAAGTGACTTCTGAGTGGAGTGCTAACCGACTTGGAGTCCTTCATGTTGAACGTATCAATCACCTGTTCAATATATTTCTCTTGAGACAACCAGATCTTCCAAGCTCTTATATTCCTCAGAATCCTCATTCCTAAGATCTGCTTGGCTTCGCCGAGGTCCTTCATTTCAAACTCCTCGGACAAATCTTGCTTTAGCTTTTCAATCAGTTAACTATTCTTCCCATCAATCAGCATATCGTCTACATATAGCAGCAAGATGATGAAGTCAGCATCATAATATTTCTTCATGTATACGCAGTGATCGGCAACAGTTCGAATGTATTCCTTCTTCTTCATAAAGGAGTCAAACTTTAGGTACCATTGCCGAGGAGACTGCTTCAAACCATATAGACTCTTCTTCAGCTTGCAGACTAGCTTCTCATTCTTCTTTTGCTCAAAACCTTCAAGCTGTACCATATATACTTCTTCCTGTTGGTCCCCATGAAGAAATGTTGTTTTGACAAACATCTGTTCAATCTGCAGATCCAGGGCTTCAGCCATTCTAAGAACCACTCGAATTGATGACATCTTCACTACTAGAGAGAACACTTCGTTAAAATCAATCCCCTTCTCTTGTGCAAAGCCCTTCACCACTAATCGGGCCTTGTACCTAAGCCGATTCTCACAATCGGTCTTCAACTTAAACACCTACTTGTTTCTTAAGGCTTTCTTTCCTTCTGATAGTTCGACAAGTGTATAGGTGTTGTTCTTCTGTAGAGAAGCTATCTCCTCTTCCATCGCCTCCAACCATCTGTCCTTGTCCTTATGACAACTAACTTCTTTGATTGTCTCTGGCTCCCACATATCGGTGAGAAAAATATAATCGGAGGATGGGTATTTTCTGGATGGTTTTGGCTCTCTAACCGACCGCCTGGTTTGAGCACTTGAGCTTTCACCTTGCTGGAAATTTTGTTCTGTAGGACTCTCCTTTTCTTCGACTCTGCTCTGTCGACTGATATCAGCTTCTTCTTCTTTAGCTCTACTCAGCTCCACGGTATTTTTTGTTGGTCGGATTTGTTCTTTTGCAATCACTAGTCGCCACACTTGAGGTTGATTCAGAATAGCTCTCCTCGGGATCTTTGTGTTCTAATCGATAGAAGACCTTACTTCATTCTGCTTGGCTTTCTCATTACCGAGTTCTATTTGGTCTTCGTGAAAGACCACATCTCTGATTCTTATTATGCTTCTCTTCTCAGGATTCCAGAAATGATATCTGAGTTCCTCGTCACCATAACTGACGAAAACACAACAAACAACCTTATCATCTAACTTTTATCTCTGCTCCTTCGGGACATGAATAAAAGCTTTACATTCGAAGAGTTTCAGGTGAGAATAAGAAGGATTCTTTTTGGTCCACACTCTCTCCGGAATATCACCCTCCAAAGGAACTCAGGGTGAACGGTTGATAAGGTAACATACTGTCAACACTGCTTCTCTCCAAAAGGTCTTCGGTAGCCCCGCCATCTTGAGCATACTCTGCACCTTCTCTATAATTGTGCGGTATATCCTTTCGGCTACTCCATTGTGCTGAGGGGTTTCTAGTACTGCCGAATGCCATGTGCTCTGCAATATCCTTCAAAGTTTTTCAATATATATTCTCCTCCATTGTCGGTGTGAATGCACTTCAGAGGCTTCTCAGTCTTCCTTTCTCGGTCTTCAACAGGTACACCCAAACTTTCCTTGATGCATCGTCGATGAACATGACAAAGTACACATTTCCACCAAGTGTCTTCACCTGGAACGGGGCCACATACATCTGAGTAGATCATTTACAGCAGTTCGACTTTCTGAACTGAGGCCCCCTTAAAAGATACCCTGTGATGTTTAGCTATCACACAGTGATCACACGGGTCCAGTGATACATCTGTGTTGCAGGGAATCAGCTCCTCCTTAGTCAAAATCTTAATTCCGTTTTCACTCATATGAGCTAGTCTTCTGTGCCACAACCTTGGAGAAGACTCACTCTCCACAGCATTCAATCCATCTCCGCACACCTTCATATAGGTCTTGTACAGAGTGCAACAGACCTTTTGTCAAGCAACTACAAGTGAGCCCTTGGTGAGTTTCCAAGATCCTCTTCCAAAGTAACTTTCAAAGCCTTGTCAGTCCAAGGCCACTCCTGAAATCAGGTTCAATCTGAGCTCAGATACATGTCTCACATCCTTCAAAGTGATGGAGCAACCAACGTCTGTGACAATGCGTATGTCACAAATTCCAGCTATCTTTGCATGGCTTTGGTTCCCTATTCTAACCGTCTCGAGGTCACCTATTCGGTAGGATGTGAAGAAATCTCTGTTCAGCGTGGCGTGGTAGGAAGCAGCAGTATCTACCACCCACTCGGAATCCGAAGAGTCAACATGGAGACACTCCTGATCTTCGGCCGACAAGACCACCACATCGCTCGAGACAACAACAGTGGTGTTCTTATCATCCTTTCCTTGGTCTTTGTTCTTCTCTTCTCTGAACTTCTGGCACTGGTACTTCTTATGCCCAACCTTGCCACAATAGAAACATGTTAGCGGCTTGCCCCTGGACTTGGATCGACCTCTTGATTTTCCTCGGCCTTGAGGTCCTCGTCTCTTACTCCCTCCCCTTTATTCGGTCACAAAGGCATTTAACCTCTCTGCGCCAGATGACTGTCTCCTTGCTTCTTCATTCAACAAACTTGATGTAACGAGACTCATTGACAACACACTATTCAGAGCAGAGTTTCTGAGTGAGACCACCAATGTCTCCCAGTTGTTCAGCAAAGAACACAAAAGTAGCAGAGCTTGCAGCTCGTCCTCCAAGACCATCTTCATAGAGACCAACTGGTTGATGATACTCTGGACTTGATTCAGATACTCGGCAATAGAGCTTTCCTCTTTGAACTTCAAATTCACAAGCTTCCGGATCAATAACGCCTTGTTTCCTACTATCTTCCTCTCATATAGTGACTCCAACTTGGTCTACAATGTGTAGGCACAAGTCTCACCGCTTACATGGTGGAAGACCGAATGGTCCAGCCACTGCCTGATGCAGCCAATGGTTACTTTGTTCTTCTTCTTCCAGTCATTCTCTGAAACTTCCTTGGGCTTCTATCCTTTGAACTCAATTGGATCATACATGTCCTTGTAATACAAGATGTCCTTCATATTGGTTTTCCACAGTGTCCAATTAAAGTTTTTGAGCTTTACCATAGTGCTAGAGCTTACATCCATCTTCCTCAACCCTCGCTCTGATACCACTTGTTGTGCGCGGAAGAGTAAAACTGCTGTTCGGATCGAGTAGAAGAAAGGAAACAGTCAGAGTAGCTTTTCGGCAAAGATTCTGAAGAGCGAATCCAAAGAGATGGAACCATTCCTCGGATAGAATTTTGAGTAATGGTTCAAGGCTAAAAACACAAGTAAATAGCACACAAGAGATATACGTGGAAACCCTACAAAACGATGGGAAACCACTGGGCACCTAGGCAACAAGTAATCCACTAAAATTTCAAGCAAGTAACAACAATGACTCTCTTGAGTTGATGCCCAAACTCAAGATTATGAAATGGTGGTAAGAGAACTTAGATCAACGAAAGAACAAACTTAAACCAAGTTTAAGCAAAAAAAAACTCTAACCGCAGTTGAGTATCTATGTTCTTCGTCTCCAAAGAGTGGATGTCTTCACAACCTCTCAACCTTCTTCTTCTTGCTTGATCTTATTCACAGTGTGCTCTCTCAAGGATAATCTATGTTTTTCATCATCTTCACCAATGATGCTTCACCTCCTTTTATGCAAACTCTGGTGAGGTTTCCAAGGCACCTTTTCCTGCGACTTATGTAACACCCTACTGTCACACCATTCTTACTACCATTCTTGTTCTAGTTCCAAGACACCTTTTCATCTGACACCAGCCGTTAGTTACTTGGGATTGGTGCCATGTGTACTATCAATGGGAGCCGTAGACCTTTCCTGATCCTTTCCGAACAACCGTCTCTTTGGCAAGTATGCATATTGGTTGTTCGGTTTGCCTATGCCTTGCCAAACAACAAACAGCTGCTCACCCTAGTACACTTTGCCGAACGTACATCTGATGTACATTTCCGAACTAACGCTTCAGCCTGTCCTGCCAAAGAACAACTCTTCTTCAGCTTCTCTTCGGTCTTGAACTACACTCTTCGGCCGAGCAGTCTTTTAGCCTGCTTCATCAGCTTCTTCATCTCTTCAGTAGCCAGTTGGTCTTGGACACTATCCCAACAATTATTTGGCTGAAAAGGGTAAGTATCTTATTGTAGCTCTTTCTTGTAAAAAATTAAATCCATATTGTTTATAGATTATTGACTCAGATGCCACTGACCGTATAACTAGATCCTCAAATTTGTTTTGTTCCTATTGTCCATGTGCAGGAAACAATAAAAAAAAAAAAAAATTCAAATATACAAATGGTTCATTGTTTATTATATCAGGAATAGGGTTCATTGTTATCTCTCCCTCCCTCACCCTTTATAAAGTTCTTCATGTGCCTAATCTGTCCTGTAATTTGTTGTCCATAAGTAAACTAACCAGGGACCTTAAATGTCAAGTTAATTTCTTCCTTCATATTGTGAATTTCAGTAGCGGACCAAGGAGACGACAATTAACAATATTAGAGAAAGTGGAGGACTTTATTGTTTTGAAGAAGAATGATCAAAATTAAAAAAGGCCAGTACAAAGCAAATGCTATGGTTCTGTCTCTTTTGACAATAAAGAAATTGTGTTATGGCATTATAGATTAGGTCATCTGAATTTCCATTCTTTGAAACACTTATTTCCTGATTATTTTAAGAATAAAAATGCTTCTTTATTGCAATATGAGGTTTGTGAATTGGCTAAGCACCAGCGTTCTACTTTTTCGTTACTGCCATATAAATCTATAAAGACCTTTTTTATAGATCCATACTGACGTTTGGGGTCCCTCTAGTGTTGTTACACATTCGGGAAGTTAATGCTTTGTAATATTTATATATGATCATACAAGGTTGCGTTAGGTTTATTTATTGATAGTGTTAGTTGTACATGTCTGTATAACCTCAGCCCTATATAGGTGATTTATGTCTTATGTTCACCATGGATAGCTTCAACACCCCTACATATGTATTTTGCTTATTCTCAATGTTGTGAATAGTATAATGAGACACATTCTCTCCAACTCTAACATGGTATTTGAGAGAGGGATCCCTAGGTCCTCCTTCTAGCCGCCGATACTCCTCCGTCGTCATTTGACATCGACAGCCCTTCATCCTCTCGGCGGTTCCCCGAGTCTCCTTCCTTCTCTGCCTCAGCCAGTTGCAGCCCCGAGATATCCCCGAAGCCCTAGGTTCTCCAGCAAGCATCCTGTGGATGATCCTCTCGTGCACCAATATCCCCTTCGTGATTGCCATCCACCAGAATGCCTCAGCCTTGCTACTCAGTTGCTTGCCCTCCTATCCCTTCCTACTTTCCCTAGTGGTACTTGAGAGTCAGCTTCTTACCAAGAGGCTGTCCAGATACCTGAGTGGCAGGCTGTCATGTCCATTGAGTTGGAGGCTCTCGAGCGCACTTCTACTTGAGACCTGGTTCCAATTCTTCCTAGTGCGGTTCCTATTACATACCTATTACATTCAAGTGGCTCTATAAGGTCAAGAATCGCTCAGATGGTTCATTGGAGAGGTACAAGTCGCAGCTTGTGGCCTGTGGTTTTAAGATGGAGAAAGGCTGGGACTATGATGAGACCTTTGCTATAGTGGCTCACATGACTATCGTTCGGGCTCTTACTAATGTTGCTGCTGTCCGCCGCTGGTCTCTCTTTCAGCTTGACATGAAGAATACCTTTCGTGACTGTGATCTTCAGTAGGAGGCATACATGTTTCCTCACTTGGGCTTCTCTTCTCCTCTTGGCCTTGTCTACCTACTGCGTCAGGCCCTCTGTGGCCTTAAACAGGCTCCTTAAGCCTAGTTTAAGTACTTCAATTCGACAGTGATAGCCATTGGTTTTCAACCAAGTCTGTATGATCTGGCTTTATTTGTGCACTCCTCCTCTCGTAGTCGGACTCTTTTGTTGATTTATGTGGATATGATTATCAATGGTGATGACCCTTCTGATATGGAGTTCGTCAAGCATTACCTTCAACAGCAGTTTCAAATGTCTGATCTTGGCCGGCTGAGCTACTTTTTGGTCATCGAGGTTACTTCTACTAGGTAGGTCAGCTCTCCCAATAGCGTTATACTTATGATCTCTTGGGTAGGGCCACTCTCTTTGACTCCTGTATCGTGGCTACTCTTATGGAGCCTCACCTTCAGCTTCATCCTCATGAGAGGACTCCCTTGCCAAATCTAACTCACTAACGCCACTTAGTTGGGAGCCTCGTCTATCTTACCATCACTCGGCCCAATATTGCTTATGTTGTGCACGTTTGGAGTTATTTTGTCAGTGTGCCTACTTTTGTTCACTATGCTCATATGTTGTGGCTCCTACGCTATCTCTAGGTGACTCCATCTTGTGGTCTCTTTTTCTCTAGTAGCAGCCCTTTGCAACTTCGTTCATACTCTGATGTTACCTGGACTAGTGATCTGGCTAATCGTCCTTCTATTACTGGTTTCTATTGTTTTTTTTGCTAGGCTCTTCTCTCATTGCTTGGAAGTCTAAGAAGCATATAGGTGTTTCTCAGTCCAGCACCAAGGCTGAGCTCCACGCCATGGCAACTGCTGCTGAGGAGATAGTTGCGTTAGCTCCTTCAGGACCATGGTGTTATCTTCAAAAATTTTTACACCATGGTTTTAACCCAATATCAAATTAAAATCCAAATCCTTAGAAATGATAATGGTAAAGAGTAGTTTAATACAATTTTAGGATCATTTTTCCTAGAAGAAGGAATTGTGCACCAAAGTTCATGTAATGAGACTCCTAAACAAAATTGAGTAGTTGAAACGAAAAATAAAGATCTCTTAGAAGTTGCTAAGCATTACTATTTTCATAAAATGTACCTCAGTGTCTTTGGGGTGAAGTAATTTTTACAACAACATACTTGATTAATTGGATGCCTTCTAGGGTTCTCAAATATTTCAAAACACCGTTAGGTTTTATTAAAAATATTTACGCTTCATCTAGGCTCACTTCTGACATTCCTCTAAAAATATTTTAATGCACAACCTTTACTCATAACCATGATCACAGTAGAGGAAAACTTGCACTAAGTTAGAAAGGATATAAGTGCTTTGCCCCTATCTCAAGAAAAATGTTCATAACCATGGCGGGGCGGGGGAGAAGATTCGAACATGAATGATAATGTTTTTTGAATTCAAGAAGAACAATTGGATAATGTTTTTTAAATTCAAGAAGAACAACCTGATATTTTTTTCGAATTCAAAAAGAACATTTGATTTTCGAGATAATGTTGCTGAAAATCAAATATTTATAGATTCCGATGATTCAAATTTTGTGACAATGTTGAAGGAAAATTAGGGAAAAGAAAATTTTCAAATTAAGATTGTCAAAGATTCTTCTATACCAGAATTTTTTGAAAATCCTGATCCAAATGTTGATTCTGAACAAACAAGGAAAATAAGTATCGATAATATAGGAGAAACGGTTCCCTATCTTTAGTACCATCTGAAAAAATAATACTCCTATTGAAGAAATAAATAAGAACATAGCAGGTACTAAATTACAAACCTACTTCATTCAAAGGATAAAGTCTCTGTCTCTCTTCAAATCCATGAGTCTGAAACGTGGAAAGAATATGAAGTATCTAAACTCCCAGGTAAAAATCCCTATGACTCCTCCATTGAGTCTTTTGATGATCTTGATATTCCCATTGCTTCTGGAAAGGGTGTACAATTGTGTACTAACATCCCATGTCTCACTATGTTTCCTATGACAAATTATCCCTTGCTTTCTTTGCTTTCACTTCACAACTCTCCTCTATGGAAATTCCAAGAGATGTATAGGAGGCTTTGTAGGTTCCAGAGTGGAGGAAGGCTATTAGTGAAGAGATAAGGGCTCTTGAGTAGGGGTGTAAACGAGCCGAGCCGAGCCGAATACTGTCATGCTCAAGCTCGGCTTGTGAATAAAGCTCGAGGCTCGAAGCTCGGCTTGAGCTCGTTCGAGCCTTAATTTTTTTACTCAAGCTCGACTCGTGTATTAATCGAGCTACTCGAACTCGGCTCGTGAAGCTCGAATTACCAATAAATCGAACTTGTGAAGCTCGAATTGCTCAA
Source organism: Dioscorea zingiberensis (assembly GCA_026586065.1). NCBI lineage: Eukaryota > Viridiplantae > Streptophyta > Magnoliopsida > Dioscoreales > Dioscoreaceae > Dioscorea > Dioscorea zingiberensis. The sequence goes on along the minus strand of CM048819.1, from coordinate 16,547,658 downwards.
GCTCTTGAAGCTCGGCTCGTGAAGCTCGGCTCGTTACCATATTGACCAAATTATTTTAAAAAAATTAAAAAAGTAATGAAAAATATATATACTTAAAAAACCCAAAAAAATAGTATTTACAATTTCACAAGTAGGGTGCTCACATCTATTTATTGATAACAAATCTATTTAATTACAACAAGAATTAGAATGCTCACACCTATTTATTTACAACAAAGATATAAACTTAAAAAAGCTTCAACCAAAAACACATCTATTTATTTACAACAAGTAGAATGCTCACAATCATATAATAAAACATAGTTTATGTGCCAAATGCCAATTCTGAAACACAACAAAAAGTAGGTTTAACAACAAATTCTAAAATAAACACAGTTTAACAGTTAACCTCCCTTGTTAGAATAAGGATTCAAGATCCAACAATTACACAAACAAGTGAAACAACACAATAACCAATACAACAAGTCAACACGTAGTATGTCCATTTCTCACAATCACAGCTTACTAACTTCTCACCTCAAAAGCTCCTGCATAAAAGGTTATAGGATCATTAGCTATTATACATAACTTAAAGAGAAGTAATATTTGTACATAACATAAGTTTATTTCACCTATCATTCTATAACCTCAAGCTTAGCTCTTCAAGGCTCGATAGGAAGAGTCATTTCTTTGACCTTGTCATTTTTCTATAAGATGAAAAGGAACAATGTTAAAATATTATTACATCAAGTATGAAATAAAAGAAAATTTAATCAATATACCTTGCTCTTTTTCTTGACGCCATGAAGACAACGCAACCAATCATTTCCACAAATTAAACCTTGCACAGTTTCAGGAGCTAATGAAGCACGATATGAGTCAATGATTCTTCCACCGGCACTAAAAGTGGCTTCAGAAGCTACAGTAGTGATGGGTATTGCAAGAACATCCCGAGCCATAATAGACAAAATACGAAATTTCAAGGTATTTGTTTTCCACCAATCTAAAGCATTAAAGTTACTTGAATCTCCCTTACAAATATAACAACCCTCTTCAAGATAAGTATCCAAATTTGATTTTTGTGGGGCAATGGTTTCAATGGTTTTCACAAACTCTGAAAATTCAGACCATCCTGAGGAAGAACTTTGGCCATTGACAATATTTGCACAACTAGCTCCACTAATTGTTAAATTTTCAGCACTATTTTCACAACCAATGGACTGAAATTCAACAACATGCTCATTGTAGAGCTCATACAAACAATTCTTCACTTCAAGAATGTAAGTTTGTGCTTCAAATGGAGGATACATTTTAGGAAAGCAAAAGTCAATAACCCTCATTTTGCACCTTGGATCTAAAATAGCACCAATTGCCATCAACAAATTGCATTCACCCCAATACTTGTCAAACTTAATTTTCATGTTTGCAACCATGTCAAAAATGAAGTTATCTTTATCCATACTTTCTTGATATTTTCTATCCAACAATACCTTCACATGATAAACTTCATTTAAAAACAAGTTTGAGGTAGGATACTCACTTCCCGAAATAATATTGGTGATTGAACTGAAAACTTGAAGAATTTCACAAACCTTTGCCGCCTTTTCCCAATCTTCATTGCATGGACAACATTCATAGGTGGAATCACGATCTTTATATCTTGGAAACACCTCTTTAAATTGTAGTGCAGTAGATAACATATCATAAGTCGAATTCCACCTTGTTTTGCAATCAATAACAAGCTTTCTATGTGGCAACTACAATTGTTGTACAATCTCTAAAAACATAATTAATCGTTTCTCAGATTGTTTGATGTGGACCCCACTGTCACGGATATCTTTGATGATGCTCTCAATCTCTTCAAGACCATACTGAACCATAATATTCAAAATGTGAGCTGTGCAACGAACATGAAATAGCTTTCCCCCACAAAGCAATTTCTTATGTCTTGAAAAGGTATCCATCAAATTTCTAATTGCAACACCATTCTTGCTAGCATTGTCAACCGAGAGAGTATAGATTTTATTCTCAATTCCCCACTCCTTGCAACATTTGTAAACACTATCGGCAATGTCAATACCACGAAGAGGAGGGGGAAAATGCACAAAATTCAAAACCCGTTTTTGTAGTTGCCAATTATCATCAAGAAAGTGCCCGGTCAGAACCATGTATTCCATCTTTTGAGGAGATGACAACCACATATCTGTTGTCTTGTTAACATTTTTCAACAAGGAAAACAATCTCTTTTTCTCGGTCTCATATACTAACATGCAATCTTTCTTAGCTGTGACACGAGAAAACTTTTCCCAATGAGGCATTCCCCTTTGTTGCATCATGTTAAAACCTTCATCCTCCACGATGGAAAATGGATGCTCATGCATAAGAATCCAATGAGAAACTGATTCTCTCATGTTCATCATGTCCAATTTCCAATCCATAATTGCTGGTGCCATGATTAAGCTATCACATTCCTTCTCTGAAGCTTGGAAACTAATTCTTTGCTGATTATTCATACGACTTTTTCTCATCAAACAACTCTTCAAATGCCTTGAAAAGTGTGTTGTACAACCACTTGCAAGTACTGAAAGCTTAGTCTTGCAATGAATGCACTCCATCTTTTTATTAGACCCATCACCAACATCTTTAAATTCTGCCCACACTGCTGATGTCTTTGCCCTCTTCTTACTTTGAAGTACACATTCATCCTCTCTGTGCTCTCCCGTATTTGTCGTTGTTGTATTGGTGGTGGTATTAGTAGTGGCATTGGGAGAGCAATCTTCTTGTGGACCAGTTATGGAAATTGGAGAAGAAACATCAATTGTAGAAGATAATTGCAAAAAAAAAAAAAAAAAAAAAAAAAATCAAAATACTAAAGTTATCAATCAGAAAAACTATTATAATACACTATTACAACAAAGTATGCACTATTATAACAAAATGGATTAATATGAATTGCTGGAAATAGGTAAATTTTTACAAACCAGATAGTTCTATCAGACATAGTGTGCATATATACTTAAAAATTAAAATGTTTAGCCAGGCATCAATTTTTTACTTAACTTCTGATACATGCAACAGTAACACCTGATTTAGAAATAAGTGTGGCATGCTGAGAAGAAATAATTTCAATTAACAAGAGATCAAAAAGGCTAAAAGGTCAGTGAATTGGAAGCTTGTTTCACATCAATAAGAGTGAATGTTTATAATTTTCAGATGGCCCTCCCCTTAAAAAGAATGTTCGAAATTTAGATTAATATATATAAACTTTTCAAAAAAGAGCATGCTAGGCGAGATTTTGTTTGACTCGTCAACGAAGAAAAGTTCTTTTAAGGTAATTATTTTTTAAAAGAAAATTATTATAAAGACTACGAAAATTCGTGCTGTCCATATAAATTGAAGTTTGAACAATTCTGATATTGGTTTCACACGTATTTTCAGGCATTATTCATTCATCGGTTGATGGAAATTTTATAAAATAAATTAGGACCGGGTATTCCATAATCTATATAAAATTTGAAGGTTATCACTTGTTTTTTAATAAGGTTATTACACAATGTACTGAGCTTGGCAGAAGGCAATACACATATTACAATTAATAAGAGATCAAAAAGGCTAAAAGGTCAGTGAATAAGAAGTTTGTTTGGCATCAATACCAGTGAATGTTTACAAAGGACACCCATTATATCACTGAATTTCCATCAAAACTAAAGTAGGAGCAACTAAAAAGTAAAGTCTATCCACAACAAAATTTAACCACAGATGGAGGATTTAACATCAAAAGGCATACATACTCGAATGCGGCAAATCCAAACAGGTTCTCCCTGCAAGGCAACAACTTGAACCAAATACACCTTAACATTAGAAGTATTAAAAAGCAACTGTGCCTTCACTGATGATTGTTGTTTACCATAGATAAAGATCAAATGACATAGGCATAAAACTTATGCAAAGGGCTGTAATATTACAAGGAACCATTAGATTGTAACACAGACCATACATCAATATCTAGCTAATTAAAGTAAATAAAAAGTGTTTGAGTGGTAAACAGTGAAAAACTTATTGCAACCAAAACGGTATCTTTAGAATACAGAGATTAAAGATCTTAAAGCCTCAGTCCTATCCATTTAATGTCATTTGAATGTAGCAATGTGAGTTTGGAAATTCAGCATGAAAAGATAAATGAGCAATGTAAAAATTTTATACATAAAAATGAATTAAAACATAAAACAAGACATTGTTGGCATCAATCTGCAGGAACAATAGAAATAAAATTAAACTAAACTAAAATCTATTCATGAAAAGTAGTTATATAAACCCAAGAAAATTATATATTTTACTCTTAAAATTAATCATCTCAAACATCTGAATCCAAGCACATGATTCATGCATCAAAGAATTAGGATTTTAACTGGAAATTACTTTTCAAGGTGCTAACCAAGCTTTTCTTAGTTGCAAATACGTTGGATCACCAAAACACTTGGCCCTCACCAAGCTGAAATGTATACATAAACTAATTTATGAATAATAAAGCTAATTTATTATAAAATAAAAATAATAAAGCACAATAGATTCTCAGAAGATAATTTATGAATAGTGTATACAGAAGCAAATTTGTGAATACAAAGATACATGAGAAAATTTTGCACAACTGCCAAGGACTTGTACTACAATATTGCTTTGTACTCTGGTGTGGTTGCCTGTGATAACACAGTTGACAGTTCCATTAATGATTACAAGAAAAATCCCCAAAGTTGCATAACAATTTTGAAGGGAATGTATGACTACAATTTCAGAATCACTGAAAAGCAAGATTAAAAAAAAACACTAGAACAAAAACTCAAGACATTTTGAACCCATGAACAGGACAATTGGTAATAAAGATTGCAGTAAAAGCTCATAGAACCACTGAAAAGCAAGCATGAAACCAAGTTTCTATTTTGAAAATACATAACTTGAACTTCAGACAAGTTGGATATCATTTGAAAATCTCCAAATCAGTAGAATAAAAAAATAATAATAATAAAAACTAGACATGTCAATATTAATCAAAATTAGGTGAGTTCCTTCACAAGACCCCACTTTAGATGGAGTGGGACCCTAAATGTTCCCTTTTATCTACATTAGTGTCAGCATGCCAACATGAAATAAATTACCAAGTAAAAATATCAAGTGGTTCATATGCATTTTATTGCATACCTATTGTGATCTTGCTATAGATTCTGGATAAGATTGAAACGAGTGAGTGTTGGGCAGGGCTTGCTTGTATGTACCTAGGATCCAAGATGTCATCATCCTTTTCACAGTAATGTAGACAAGAGAAATGAAAGAAAATGTGAGAGAATCAAATGTTAAGTGGCAAACCGTCGAAGATACGCAGTGGAATTCTTGTCGGTACTAGATTAAGACCACTAGATGCTTGATATCCCTTATCCCCAATGTTACCGGTTGTTGCCGGCGCCGGACTGGTCAAAGACTATGTTGTCCGGCCTGAAGATCTGGTCGTATGGCCTCGATTAGACAGAGCCGGCGTCACGGACTCACAGACGGTGTCGCGGCGACGCAAACTCATGGACTGCGTCACGGTGGGTGTTGCGGACTCGCGGCGATGGATGAGAAGAAGACAAGAAGGCGGCTGGTTCTCTTAAGGAATTGAATCACTTTTTTAGGTTTAGGGTTTCAATTTGTAACTTTGTTTATATAGTTAGGGTAGATATGTAATTTAAGAGAAAGTAAAGGTTAATGTATAAAAAATTTTATATATATATATATAAAGCTCGATTAGGCTCGCGAGCCTGTCGAGTTGAGCACTTTGTTGCTCGAGCTCGTCTTGTGAAATTTCGAGTCGAATTCGAGCATTATTCGACCCGATCTCGAGTAGCTCACGAGCCACTCAGCTCGTTTACACCCCTACTCTTGAGAAAAATCAATCATGGAAAATAATGGATCTGCCAAGAGGACAGAAGATAGTGGGATGCAAATGGGTGAATAGTATAATTTTAGTGGAAATCTTCCACGATAAAAGGCTCTCTTAGTAGTCAAAGGCTCCAATTAGACCTATGGTATCGACTACTTTGAGGCCTTTGCTTAAATTGCTAAGTTCAATACTATCAGAGTACTATTGTCGATTGCTGTTAACATTGATTAGCCATTTCATCAATTAGATGTAAAGAATACCTTTTTGAATGAAGATTTAAAGGAAGAAGTTTACATGTACTCAATACCAGGGTTTGTTGAGAAGTTCACATGAAATGTTTGCAAGCTGAAGAAGTTAGTATATGGGCTCAAGCAAAATCCTAGGGTGTGGTTTGACAAGTTTACCCATTCTGTGACAAACCAAGGATAGATTCAAGCTCAAAGTGACCATACCATGTTCATAAAAGGGTCCAAGGAAGGTAAGATTATTTTCTTGACATTATATGTAGATGATATCATTCTTAGTGGTGATGACTTGATAGAAATGGAACAACTTAAGAGAAACTTGGCTCTAGAGCTTAAAATTAAAGACTTGGAAGCATTGAGATACTTCCTAGGATTGGAAGTAGAATGTTCAAGGAAGTGGTTGAGTGTCTTTAAAAGGAAATACATCTTGGATGTTCTTAATGAAATTGGTACGAGTGGTTGTTGATGTACGCACAGGGTGCGCGACAACTACCCACAAGTATATCGGATCGGTCAAGTAGTAAAGTACCCAAAGGTAGGGTTATCGAATCCGTAGAAACTGGAATACTAGTACTAACTATCATTGCTATCTAGTTTAAAACTATGGAAGTAGTTACGATTGGTTAATTATCCTAAAGGAAACTAACGTGAACTTGGCAGACTTGTGAACAATAAGAGATGAAACGTGGCACCTCGGATCTGAATCCCCCTAGGATTCTTTTATTAACAACTGAACTCTAAGTATTGGCTCTCCATTGATTGATTCTTGGGAGTTCGATAATTGCACCATTTAGATGCCACATCCTATCTCTCGGTATGCAGATCAAACTCGTTACCAATGCCTAGTTGTAACCTATCTAAGAGATATATGGATCTATGCATAAATGAGACATGCAAGTCAAAACCCTAAGCACGTATGTACCTTGCTAGATACGTGCCTTGCTAGAACATAACAAGGTATGTAACAATAGCTCATGCAAAAGATAATCACATAAATCAAGCACAGATTTACTAGAATTATCAATAAAGGTAAACCAATAAATAAAAGAATTCAATTAATAAATCATCATAGGGTTCATGTGTCCGAGGCATCACCAACGGGGTTTAGCCTCTCATGCTAATGGAAACACTAAAAAAGATACTGGAGAAAGACATAATTAGAAACATAGGGACTCCCTTGCTTGATGTCTTCTCTGCCTTCGATCTCCTCTGAAACCCTCATGTTGCACCAAACACCCGTCGAAGACTACTCTGTCAAAAGTCCCAGAAATTTGTGCCTTCGGCCGGTTTATATAGGATTTTATCTGATTTGGCACGGCCGTGCGCATCTAACGCACGGCTGTGCACACTCCTACGGATCGTCCTCTATGCGTTTTGAAATCAGTGAGTTGCACGGGCGTGCCGAATTCTACTAAGGTTGTGCACACCTCTGTGAAGGGCTCTTTTAGCATATTTCACCTTGGTTTGTCCTGTTTGTCATTCCTTTCACTCCGTATATCTATTTTATTTGTTCAATTACAAAACAAACCCAAAGGAGCAAAAAAATAGAGGTATTGATACGAAAAAACGGGATAAGTGCATGTGAATATGATAGAATATTTGTATAATTGTGTACTTATCATACCCCCACACTTGAACTTTTGCTTGTTCTCAAGCAAAGGAAATATATAAAGAAATGGATAAGTGCAAAATCTTTGTTCTCAAAATAGTTGGGAGTCCATCTGTTGCCCGGGGACACACAGTGTTGAGTGCTATTAATGGTTTTTACATAAAATAGGTTGTCTTATACTCAAACCTCCCACGTGTGTGTGTAACCTTTCCTATGGTGCCACTTACTAACTCAAGCCTGGCCCGTTTAGTTATTTTAGAATTAGATAAGTTTTTCTATTAGACCAAAATTTGCCGATTTGGACAAAGTTGAATAAGAAGATAGAATTTCTAGGTTATCTAGATTAGTTTTTTTTAGCTATTTAAACCCGGCTTGTGGGTTGAATTTTATTCATTGATTATTGAGTTATTTTCTTTTTAAAGTTTCAGAGACTTTTCTTCTCTGTTTGTCCTCCCTTTTTCTTGCTCTTCTATCAATCCCCCCTGTTTACCACCGCCCACAGGTTAATCACTACCCTGCCCGGCATCAACAAGCTTGTTGGGTCCCTCTCGAGCGATACAGATGTTAACCCTTGCAAGGAGGATAGGGAGCACATCAAGGAATTGACACTTAGAAGTGGAAGAACAATAGATAAACCTCATGTAGAATAGACTGATTCTAGATCTGCTGCTGAAGCCCTAAGTCCTAAGAAGTGTGAGGAGCCTGCACCACATGTAGTTCAAATTTCTCCCTCTCTATACCCTCAAATACTTATGGATAACAATCTAGATCAGCAATATTCTAGGTTCATGGATGTGATGAAACAATTGCACATCAATATCCTCTTCCCTGAGAACTTGAACATATGCCCATCTATACCAAGTTAATGAAGGACATTTAATCTAAACGGAGCAAGCTGGGCACACATGAAACTGTTGCACTCATTGAGGAGTGCGTGTATATCATGCGGGCAGCTTCCTCCCAAGATGAAGGATCCAGGGAGCTTCACACTACCTTGCACTATAGGAAACCAATTCTTAGGTACAGCTCTCTGTGATTTAGGGTCTAGTGTAAATTTTTTGACGTTGTCGATGTATAATCTACTTGGGTTAGGAGAAATGAAGTTGACTAATATCGCCATCTAACTAGCTGACCGCACAATTGCTAAACCAAGCGATGTAGTAGAGGATGTTTTGGTCTTGATGGATGACCTCATCTACCCGGCTAATTTCATTGTCCACGATTTTGGAGAGGATAAGAATGAGACGATGATCTTTGTGAGCCAATTTTAATTTTAAAAAGGGAGAGCTAGTCATTTCACATGGGGATGAGGAACATATGTAACCTTATTTAAACCCCTTTGACTCGGCACACTTCTTTCCACCTGCTTTACTGAATGTACTCACTACACTAGGGGTGCAAGGCCCTTGTCAAAAACCCTATCTTGACTTGATTTTCTCTATGGATTCTGTTGAGTGTAACGCTGCTACCGAAGTTGTCTTTGGGACAATGATAATACCCCGTGCATTATGGCAGGATCACGAACCATGACCATAAACGGATCACTTGGATTATGTACAATCCAAGTGGAACAGGACTTTTTTAGCCTCTTCAGACACGTTCGAAGTGAAGTGACAGGCAGCATACCCTCCTATATTTCAGAAAGGAGGGAGTTGCTAGAGTCTAGCTAGGGACACAAATGTAGCGCTTCTTGGGAAACAACCCAAGTTAGTAAAAATCAAATTTCCGTTTGCATGGTAGCTAAAGCGTCCTTGCATGTAGCGTAATAGTGCAATGCATCTAGTTTGTGTCTAAGTTTAGTTTACTTGAGCATTGGAGTATTCTTTCCTTAGTATTAGCAATAAGGGGTACCATGATCGAGGTTTATGGTACAAATTGAGTTCAGGGTTGCCCATTTTCCTATCAAAAGTGTTAATTTTGTTTAGAGTGACATTGAGTGGGTTCTTGAGTTAATAGGGCATTGGTGATATATTCAGGGCAAATCATAAGTTCTTACAACCTAGAAGCCAAGACATAAATTTAGAAGGTAATTCAGGCTTTTTAGCTGTAAGACTGTGAAGTTCTACAGTAGACAACGCGTCAGTCCTTAAAACCGATGCGTCCTGACTCGAAATATAGGCAGCATGTGAATTTAAGATGTGGCGGTATTACTACACGACGCGTCCTGATCAATAAAATGTGTTACCCGTAAATGGGCGATGCGTCAGCACGAAGGGCGCAATGCGTCGTCAAATGGAGAACTAAGCAACTACCAGTCTCAAACGCGTCAGTGTCTTCATGATGACGTGTCTTGACTGTTATTTGTGCAAAATTGGGAAATCACGACGTGGCTCACTTTCAGGAGCAACACATCAGGTTTATATAACTGGAAGGGCTGCGAGTTGGTGACGCATCGGCATATGTATTAGGACGCGACGTAGCCATTTTGTGATGCGTCATCCTTAGAACTAGGCATGTCGACTTTCATAGAATTAGGTTAAATAAGAGCACAACCCTTCATCTCTTCACATTTCATTGGAAGAGACTAGCGACTTCTCACCGGAGATCTTGTCTATGAACTCCCCACAGACTTCTCCATTTCCATAACCTCAATTTGATCTCTGACCCCTGATTGCTCATGAATTTCTTATGTTTAACTTTGTCATAGGCCCTATGTGGGGGCCAGGGTTTACACATGTTAAATTAGAGTTTAGAAGGAAGAACACAAAATGATGAATGGATAGTGCAGGTGTTTGGGATACATTTTCTATCATTTAATCAAGAGAGGAATTTCTATGGAAAATGTTTTAACATCCAGTTGTTGAATTTCATGCACCTTGCCAATGTTTGCCGTTGCCTTTACATATGCAAATCACTCTCTTAATTGTGCAATGTGACATTTCTTCCTTTGCTCAAAGTTTATGTTTGGCCCCTACACTCATCTTTGTGTTTTGTTTTGTAGGGATCATAACAACCTCTTTCCAAACGAAGCATAAGGCTGCCACTACCTTCGGAGGGGATGATCAATTCATGTCACCTGCAACCGTGGAAATGCATGAGTAGGCTCTTCAGTCCCGCGTGTTGATTCAGGAGCGCGGTATTGAGTGACAAGAGGGGTGGTTTGATGCCCTGAGCAATGTTATCATAGACCGGGGTTTGGTCATGTTCTGTGCCCAACCTCGCACCACTGTGGTTATACTAGTTCGAGACTTTTATGCAAGCGCCACCGACCAACGAGATTATATGCTGCAAGTGAGGGGTAAGCGGGTCGCATACACTTCTCAAGCTATAAATGTTGCTCTAAAAACTCCAACGGTCTTAAACGATTAATAGAACAAATGGTTGTATCGAGGGTGCAACACAGACACAATTTTTAGCCATTTGACAACACTGGGGTCTACTTAGAGAATACAAATGTATTCCAAACCACCTCCTTAAAAAGTAAGCACCGGGCATGGTTCAAATTCCTTTATGCCCGCCTCATGCTGATGGAGCACATGAGTTAAGTTGCCAAGGAGAGGGCCCAACTTCTGTATGCCATCGTCACAGGCATGTCTATTGACTTGGGAGAGTTGGTGTACAGTTTTATCAATTTAGCTATCCGGTACACCTACGGCAGCCTTTGGTTCCCGTTACTCATTACTGAACTATGTGAGTGCGCTGGTGCGATATGGAACCAGCGGAGGAGACACTACCTCCAAGATAGATAATTAACGCATGACTGATTGCCACACAGATGGCACCTAACGCTAACGCAGATGACGCCGAAGATGCACCTGTGGATGCACCGACGGGACCAAACCCTAGCCCTCCTCCTCCTAGGCGACGTCGTAGACGAATGCCTGATACAGAGGATTCGAAGATTGCATTGCTTCGTTAGTATGTCACAGCGCTATAGCAGGCGGTGCTTGAGATGCAACAGACTATAGTTAAACACTATCAAGTAGCATATAAAGCTTCTCCAACACCACACTACGCTTTTACAACACACAATTGATCTCCTAAAGGAGAAGGAGATGGACGACAAGAAGCACCTCTAGCAGAACAGCTACCAGTCGACGCTGAACCGAGTGGTACAGTGGTTGGTGAAGACACGACATTGAGGAGTCACATTTTGATCCTTTTCCTGATGCTTTTATAGTTTTATGTTGTCTATTGTTATGTTTTGCACTCTTGATGAAGTAATCGGGGATGATGACTCATCTGGAGTTTGGGGGTGGGGTTTGGCTATTTATTTTGTTAGTTGTTACTTGCATTATCGTTATACTAAGTTTTGCTTCAAATCATTTATATATGACAGTTCAATGCATGTTTTGGGGCACATTGAAAATTTTTCTCCATAATGCAGAAAGTCACAAGCCAAACCCATACACTAAACATGGTTGCTTCTTATAAATATGTTTGATCTTTAGTGACTTAGTGTTGTAATATGCTTGCCCGCAAGTGTACGGGATTGCTCAAGTAGTAAAGTACCCTGAGGATAGGGTAGTCGAAACCACAAAGAACAGGAGAGCTAGTATTAATTTATCTTCTATTATCTAGCCTAAAATATTTTTCATGTTTTTGTGATCCTAAATAAGTAATCTAAAGAACTCAGACTAAAGTGAACAGGTCGTAAATCTAGGATGGTTACTCAAGAGGACATGGCACCTCGTATCTCTTTCCCCTAAGAATCCCTTGTTGACTAGTTTCCTATTACTTGCTATCTAATTGATGTATTCCTGGACCCTGGAGAACCCTAAATTAGTTTGACCTTGATCTATTGTGTAACTAAACCCTAGTCCCATAGAATGACTTCTCCATATGACTGCATTATTATTATTATTAGTGTTATATTGCTCTCACTATTAGGTTTTACGCTAATCCTGAGAGTGTGTTATAAAACCACTGCGATCACACGATCTCTCAGTGTGCGCGTACCCCCTATCATCTATGCCCAGATCTAGCTTGACCGAGAGTACTTTTCATGCATCAAGTAACTTTAGATATGTGATCGGCGCTTTTGCACTAACAATCCACAAGTATTAAGCACGTATGGACAATCCACAATTATAATCAAAATGATAATCTAGTATTAAAGAAATGAAAAGTGTGACAAGTTCATCCTAGTGTTCAAGGACCCGAGGCACCACAGAGGATTTAGCCTCTCATACTATGGGAAGCCCTAACAAAATCTAAAGAGGAAGACATAATAAAAGAAATCAAACTCCCTCGATCAATGTCTCCTCCTCCTTTAATCTCATATTTGAAACCCTAGCCGACGGCAAAAGAATCGCCAAAAGTTGATATGCCAAAAATCCCTTTGCAATTTGCATCTAGCGGCCTTTTATAGGCTTCAAATTTACCCCACACGACCGTGCTGACCCCGTGTATACCTCTGGAATTATCTGGAATTGAATAGACATGGTTTTGGCTCGTTCTGAGGTTCACACGGCCTGCACACAGGCTCGGCACGGTTGTGTGCATCTAGACTTGCCCGTGTTAGGGGTTCTGTGCTCATGTTCTTTTTTCAAGTCTACACAGTCTTCATCAAAAGAACTATCGGATAACCATATCATCTTGGATTAACCCAAAATTTTAACTGGGTGTTCCTAACTCCTTGTTCTTCAATCTAAACGGTGTTGATTATCTTTAGAGTCCTGTAGCTCTTTTAATAAATTATTGTCCTCTACAGCTCATTCATAATGCTCACAACTTATCTCATTCTCTCTTTTCTTGCTCCTTTTCCATAGAACACCCCTTCCAATTTCAACTTGATCAACTCTAACTTGGTCGACATCCTTGGGAGCTAACGCTCTTTATTGAAAAATGACATTCTAGCCCTTTTCGACCCGAATTTGATCGATTTTTTGTTTCTTTTATTTTGAGCACCTATTTTCTTGTTCACTGACAACAAAATACCCAACAAAGCACAAAAGTAGAGGAATCTATGCAAAAAGACAAGTAAAGTAAATACAAATATAGTATAAAAATATGTATAACCATGCACTTATCATATACCCCCACACTTAAGATTTTGCTTGTCCTCAAACAAAGAGAATACGAAAAAGTAGATAAGTGCATAATCTCCGATCTCAAAAGTAGTTGGGAGTCCCTCTAGTGTTCTGGAACACAATGTGTTGAGTGCTATAAAGATTTTTAACAAAAGATAAGCTTCACCTCAAACATCAACCTCCCATATGTGTGTGTGTGACCCTTCTGTGGAGCCTCTTACTGACTCAGGTCTTGCCAGGCTAGTCTAGACCTTAATTATTCTCTAGCTAAACTCTTTTGTTTTGGTAGTAGTTCATGCATCCAGTGAGGTAGTCATTTCCCCGGTAGGTCATCAAGTAAACATTTATGATGCCCAAGATCTGACTACTCAAGAGCTGCTTTCATGCTTCAAAGGTGATAGATAGCTCTTTCTACCATCTTTTCTATTTTTCCGGTAGGGCATCCTAATGGCTCCAACTTTCCAGACTTATTTTCTTTCCTTCTTTTAGTAGGGCCTCCCTAATGGATCTGACTTTCCGGATTCTCTTTTTCTTTTTTTCTTCCGGAAGAGCATCCCTAATGGATCCGACTCTCCAGATTTTTTTATTACTCAAAACCTACCTTATTCAAAATAAACAAATGGTGAAAACTAGCTAGAATCCAAACCTAAGCAGATAAGTGACTCCATAATTAGGATTTGTGTTCAAAGAATTGCGGGGTATCAAAGGTGAAACTGCATTATGTGCGTTTTGAAAAAGTAACACTTAGCACTAATAACAACCTAGACACAAAGAGGACTCCCAAACATTGTTCGTCATACACAATCATAAATCACACCCATCATAAGTAATATAATCAATAATAAGTCCCTCCCTCACACTTAAATTATGCATTGTGCCCTATGTATGCAATATGCAATGAAATAGATATGGTATTCAAAACAAAAAGAGAAGGATTATGGCACTTTATTGAATGTGTGTGAGGTGATGTTGCTGCTCTTGTCATGTGGGTGCCTATACAAGTTTCGAAATTACAAAATTCTATTTTTTTCACGAAAAATTGAAGGCACACAAAGTGCAGCTCAAGCAATATATATAGAGATGACTAACCCTTCTGTGATAATGGAATACTAAAATAAAAAGGAAAATACAAAAGAGGTAAAAGAAAAAGTTTGGTAATTATGATCATGGCTCGAACTCCACGGTGTAGCCCTTGTCCTCGAAGTTATCATCATCTACCCCCATATCCCTCATGGTCTGTGCTAAGTATGGTGGAGGGGGTGGTACCTGGATCCCAAGGTGGTTGGTGATCCGGACGAGTTCTTTTACCACCTAGTCCTGAAATGCAACTAGGTTGACTAGGCTTGGTGTTGTTGCTGTGCGGCAGCCGTTAGAGTGTAATTAAAAGCCCTAGCATCCTGACCAGCAAGCTGAGCACAGGCTTCAAACGACCGTTTGAGAGTAATGTTTATTTGGCCCTGGTGTGTAGCTAACCGTGTCGGGCTCGTGCCACTCTTTTTTTTCCATGAAATCACGTGTAGGGGGAGACAGGACCATGTAAGGAGCTCCCAGACCATGTTGAGGCTTACACGCCCTCTAAACGACTGTGTGGAATGCTGTGTATCTCTTTGTTCGTCACAAAGTTATACTTAGAAATTGGGACGCCCGTGTTAGCGGCTCTCGAACTGTGTTGGAGCCAACACGCCATGTATATGAGCATGTTGACGAACGTGTAACTCTCTGTTCTGCCCGCTACTCTTTCCTGATAGTGTCACGAGTGTGCAAATGGCCGTGTACTGCCCTTGTACCTCTCTGTAAACTCCTGAACTCTGATTTTTGCCCTGTTTTCACCTGCACTTACGTGTTATTGACTCCAAAGATGAAAAATTAGTCATTAAGAACCTTGCAAATCATATAAATACTGAAGATCACGAAAGAATAGAAATCACCATTAATGAATGCCTAGACTCTAATCCTAAAATGAAACTAGAAAGCTAATGAAAAATTAACTAAACTTAGGTTGCCACCCAAAAAGCGCTTGTTTTACGTCACTAGCTTAAAGTACCTTTATATTATTCTGGCTCTTTGATGATAAGACCCGCAACATCCTTCTCAAGACCTTCCCCTTTGAATTGACTATGCGGCTTCTTTTAAGTCTTGATAGGGTCAACAAATGGCTCAACGCCTTATAGAGATGACCATCTAATGAACACAAAGGATTTGAACCATATAGTTTCTGTTACTCCTAGTAACTGCTTCAACAAGACCGCATGACATCTTCGCTTGGCTTTTCTTGTTGCTAATTTGTTATACCATCTATCAATTTCCTCAATAATAAAATGTTGGTCCAAGGATTCATACAATGAAGATGCATTGATGCTATGGTTGATGGAACACTCTTCCTCATCACTAGGGCAAGGTCAGCATCATTGGTATATGACATTTAAGACTGCTGAATCTGTTCATCAAGCTTCTGTTATAGCAATCTTTGAGAGAAGGGTGGAGGATGATAGATATCATCAGATTTCCTTTCAGTAATCCTTTCTCTTAGCATTCTATCATCAAAATCCGGAGCTATGGCTTCATTGTATTCCATATTTATCTCTTTTAGTGAGGATTCTTCCTCCTCCTTTTCTTCTTGTTCTTGTTACCTCTTCAGTTCCAACTCTGGAGGTTCCTAAATGGATGGTTTCAAGTTTACCCAGGTCTCCTTATCAAGGTCTTTACTTGGTTTAGTTTCTCCAAAGGCTTCCTTGACCGTCTCCTCAAAATACTCCCTTACTTCTACATCCACGCATTGTTCCAACTCTGCCTCAATGTCTTGTTGGAGTTCCTAATTTTCCAGTTTCCATTTGATTACTTCATTCATGCCCATAGAAGTAGATAGGACTTGCTCGACGTGGTGTGACTCTCAAACTACCACTGGGGAGACGGGAGGTGTATCGCTCAAGAACAAGTGCATGAATAGGTCCGATTTTTCTTTAAACTTGCATGCCTCTTGCACCAAAGGCTTTAACTCTCTAAAGCTCATTTCATTACAGTGAATGAAATACGCAATACGATTTTCCACTGATGGTTGCCAATAATGTAACACATTGAACTATTGATAATCCTCATCACTATATGGAAAAGAGATTATTAGTCTAATATGAATACTCAAATAGGAATAGGATACAATGCAAAAGTAAAAGAAAACTATAATCTCTAGAATAACAAAATCGTAATATTCCTAGAATTGTCGTTCCCAGGCAACAACACCAAAAACTTGTCTTATACACGTCCGCAATTGCACGAGGTCGTTCAAGTAGTAAAGTAACCTAAGGGTTGTTGTGAGTGAGGAAGCGCGGAACGAGCGCGACAATTTGTCGAACACTTGATGTGCAACTTCACCAACACCTAGCAATAGCACAATGGATGGGCAATACAAAGAGCACATACAACCATTCACACATGCAAAAAATGGAGACACCAAATTTAACGTGGTTCGGCCAAGAAAAGCCTACATCCACGGGAGGAGAATGCTTCACTAGAACTTGGGGGATTACAAGAGCAACATGGAAAAAACAATGGCTTAAACCAAGCCACAAGAGAAATACAAGCGTAACAAATTCCCCTCACCTCCAAACACCAAGGAATGCACCTTAACAAGATGAGATCTAGGGTTTCTTCTTCTCTTGTTCACCTTTTCCTTTCCTCTCACAAGACTCTCTCATCTCTCACAACCCAACAAACATAATCTTATATCATCCATAGAGAAATCTAGACCGTTGGATTAAAAGAGATGAAGATTTGGCTTCATCCCAAAGATAAAACCATATCCCAAGGAAGGCCAATATTTAACAATCCCCCACTTGAAGTCAAATCTCCAATCAAGCATCAATGAAGTATCGAGCATTGTCCTCCAATCATCTGGGTTACGTCTCCACTAACCCGGAAAGCCTCCTACATTGAGATGTCTTCTCCGTAGACACAACCTTTGTCAAAAAATAGGCAAGGTTGTCATTTGTGTGGATCTTCTCAATATGCAAATATCCACGCTCCAAAGCAAGCCGGATAATGTGGTACCTCACATCAATGTGCTTTGTTCTAAAATGAAAAGCCGCATTCTTGGCAAGATGTATAGCACTTTGTCTATCACAATGCAATGCATACTTTCCTTGTACCACTTCAAATTGATTAAGCAGATGTTTCAACCAAATCATTTCTTTTGCTCCTTCGGTCAAGGCAATATATTCCGCTTCCGTAGTAAACAAGGCAACAATGTCTTGAAGTTTAGACATCCAACTCACCGCACCACCACCAAATGTGAAAACATACCCCGTAGTGGACTTCTTCGTCTCTCTACAACCGGCATAATTGGCATCAACATAACCATTAACCACCAATGAAGAACCCCCAAAGCACAAGCATAAATTTTGTGTACCCTTCAAGTAATGAAGAATCCACTTGACGGCTTGCCAATGTTCCCAACTGGCACTAGACATGTACCTTGAAACAAACCCCACCGCATAAGCAATGTCCGGCCTTGTGCATATCATAGCATACATCAAGCTTCCAACCACGGATGTATATGGAATATTTTCATTCATCCTTTGGAGAACCTTTTTTGGATAGATTAAAATGTGCCGCAAGAGGTGTAGAAACCGGTTTGCAATCAACCATTCCAAACCTTTCAAGGACTTTGCCAATGTATTCAGATTGACTCAACCATAACTTCCCATGCTATCTATCTCGGTGAATGCGTATACCTACAATCTTCTTTGCGGCACCCAGATCTTTAGTAGCAAACATCCTTGACATATGGAGCTTCAAGGATTTAATCTCCTTCCGATCATTGATAGCTATCAACATGTCATCCACATAAAGTAACAAACAAGTAAACATGCCACATGTGGAGCCTTTGAAGAAGACACAATGATCAAAATCACATCTAGAATAGCCTTCATCTTGCATAAAATTGTCAAACTTCTTGTACCATTATCGCGAAGCTTGTTTCAAGCCATACAACCCCTTCTTCAACTTGCACACCAAGTTAGGATTAGACTTGTTAGCAAAGCCTTCCGGTTGAGACATATAAATCTCCTCTTCAAGGTCACCATGCAAGAAAGCCGTCTTGATGTCAAGTTATTCAAGCTCCAAATCAAGATTAGACACCAAAGATAGAATAACTCTTATGGAACTATGTTTCACCACCGGAGCAAATATTTCATTGAAGTCAATACCATGCTTTTGACCATAGCCCTTCACCACTAGTCTTGCCTTGTATCTTCTTGATCCATCGGCTTCATGCTTTATCACATACACCCATCTATTCTACAATGCTTTCTTTCCACTTGGAAGCTTCACCAAGTCCCAAGTTTGGTTCAGATGCAAAGAGTCCATCTCTTCTTCCATTGCCTTCATTTAGCTTTCTTAAGACAACTTTGTGCTTCATGAAAAGATTCTGGCTCATCGGCATCGTAAATAAAGCATAATACAAGGATGGAGAATACCTTTAGATGGGTTTATGAGTCCTTGTAGATATCCTTAAAATTTGTGGAGATAAAAATTCTTGTTCTTCCTCATCAACATGAGCGTCCCCTTGCTCAATCATCTCCATACTATTGTCATGACCATCAACATCACCATGGTCATCACCATCATCATGGTCTTGAGGATGAATTTCTTGTACTTGCCGAGGAGGAACACATGAGTCAACTTGCATATGAACAACAAGTTTCTCATCCTTTTGCTCTTCATGGTTGCTCTCTTTGAACATTTTATCCTCACGGAATATGACATCACGGCTTCTAATTGTCTTCCTCTCAATTGGATCCCACAACCGATAGCCTTGATCATCACCACCATAACCAAGGAAAGCACATCTCCTTGATTTCAAATCAAGTTTACTTCTCTTCTCAAATGGCACTTGCACATAAGCTTCACAACCAAAAACTCTTAAATGATCATAAGAAATTTTCTTACCACTCCATAGCATTTCAGGAATATCACCATCCAATGGAGCACTTGGTGATCTATTGATGAGGTACACCGCCGTATTTGCAACTTCGGCCCAAAAGTACTTAGGAAGACCAGAGTGAGATAGCATGCTTCTTACCCTCTCTACAATGGTTCTATTCATTCTTTCAATGACACTATTTTGTTGTGGAGTGTGAGGAACAGTTTTCACTCTCTTAATGCCATTCTCTACACAAAAGCCATCAAAAGCACTAGAGCAAAATTCTCCATCATTGTCGGTTTGCAAGCATTTTATAAACCTTTCACTTTCTTTCTCAACACGGGCCTTGAACTTCTTGAAATTTTCAAAAACTTGATCTTTGGATGCCAATGGATAAATCCAACACTTCCTTGAATAATCATCCATGAAAGTAACAAAATAGGAAGCACCACCAAGAGACTTGACACTCATAAGGCCTCAAACATCGGAATAAACCAACTCCAATGCTTTCAACTTTCCATGAGACTCATGCCTCTTAAAGTTTACTCTATGTTGCTTGCCCATGATGCAATGCACACATAATTCAAGAGATGAATTCTCAAACAAAGGAATAAGCTTTCTATCTTGCAATACCTTTATTCCATGCTCACTAAGGTGACCAAGCCGACTATGCCAAACATGCATATCATGATGTCCACTTGCCGTTGTCAACATACATCTTTGAGGTGAGCCAAGAAAAATGTACAAACTCCCATCCTTTTGCCCCTTCAATGCCGTCATATAACCCTTGGAGATCTTCCATGATCCATTGCAAAAAGTGACCACATACCGCCTCATCAAGTTGCCCGGCCGAAATAAGGTTCTTTGTTATCTCGGGAACATGCCTCACATTAGTCAATGCATGCTTCTTCCCATTTGCTTGCTTAATAACCACATCATCAATGCCCAAAATTTTATATGCACGATCATTACCAAGGTATACATTACCACAATCAACCTCATTGTAGGTGGAGAAAAATGATCGATCCGGACATATGTGAAATGAAGCACCAGAGTCTAATACCCAAGTATCAACGGGAGAAGAAATCGTACAAGCAATACTCAATGTGACTGCATCTTCGCTATTAGATGCTATTCTTGCTTCACCATCAACTTCCTTCCCTTTTCGCTTTCTCTTCAAGAGATTACAATCATTCCTCACATGGCCTTGTTTCTTGCAATACCAACAAGTGAGTACCCGGCCCTGTGACTTTTATCTTCCATTTCCTTGTGACTTGCCCCTATTAGCAAAGGCATCACCCCTTTGTTGAGACCTTCCTCTTTCACCAGCAGCTAGTGCTTGACTCGAGTCACTAGATATTTATGAAGAAGCCCTTCTAGTCTCCTCACTACTCAATGAAGAAACATCACTTAACTTGAACTTGTTCCCCATTGTATTCGCAACGGTAGTAACAAGAGTATCCCAACTTGGAGGCAAAGAGCTCAAAAGTAGCAAGCATAAGACCTCTTCATCAAGATTCACCTTTAGAGCTTTCAATTGTGCCACAATTGAGTTAAACTCATTCACATGCTTCCGTACAGTGACACAATCCTTCATCTTCAAGAGAAATAACTTCTTCATGACATGAATCTTATTGATACCCGATGGTTGCTCAAAAGATTGCCCCAAAGTACTCCAAAGTTCATAAGCGGTCTTACATTGATAAACATCAAACAATATAGATGGTGAAACACATGGCCTTATCACCGACAAGCTTTTCCGATCAAGAGACTTCCATTCTTCATCACTCATAGATGAAGGTTTAGCATCCTCCCCCAATAGTGGTAGATCCAACTCCTTATAGACAAGATGATCCTCCATTATGATCTTCCATATTGGCCAATTGTCCTCCTTGAGCTTTTCAAACTCCATTGCCTTGTCCATAGCTATGAGACCAAATCACAGCCAATACAATCTTCAATTCTCTCAATTGCAAGCTTAGACGACCACCACACTCCTAGAACCAACCTTTGATACCAATTGTTGCAAGTGAGGAAGCGCGGAACGAGTGCGGCAATTTGTCGAACACTTGATGTGCAACTTCACCAACACCTAGCAATAGCACAATGGATGGGCAATACAAAGAGCACATACAACCATTCACACAAGAACAAAATGGAGACACCAAATTTAACGTGGTTCGGCCAAGAAAAGCCTACATCCACGGGAGGAGAATGCTTCACTATAACTTGGGGGATTGCAAGAGCAACAAGGAGAAAACAATGGCTTAAACCAAGCCACAAGAGAAATACAAGAGTAACAAATTCCCCTCACCTCCAAACACCAAGGAATGCACCTTAACAAGATGAGATCTAGGGTTTCTTCTTCTCTTGTTCACCTTCTCCTTTCCTCTCACAAGACTCTCGCATCTCTCACAACCCAACAAACATAACCCTATATCAACCGTAGAGAAATCTAGACCATTGGATTAAAAGAGATGAAGATTTGGCTTCATCCCAAAGATAAAACCATATCCCAAGGAAGGCCAATATTTAACAAGGGTAAGGTAGTCAAATCCTAAGGGAACAACAGAGCTAGTTCTAATTTATCTTCTATTATCTAGGCTAAGATATTTTTAGTGTTTTTGTGATCCAAACTAAGTAATTTAAAGAAGAACTAAGACTAAAGTGAATTGTTGGCAAATCTAGGTTTGTCAATCAAGAGGATATGGCACCACGGATCTCTATCCTCCTAAAAATCCATTGTTGACTAGTTTCCTAATACTTGCTATCTAGTTGATGTATTCCTGGACCACGGAGAACCCTAAACTAGTTTAACCACGATCTCTCTTGCAACCAAACCTTAGTCCTATACAGATACTTCGCCATAGGACTGCATTATTATTATTAGTGTTATGTGGTTCCCACTATTAGGTTTTACAATAATCGGGAGAGTATGTTGTGAAATCATTAGCAATCTCTCGATCTCTTGGTGTGCGTGTACCCCCTATCATCTATACTGAGATCTAGATTGACCGAAATTTCTCTTTATGCATCAAGCAACCATAGATATGTGATCGGCACTTTCACACTAATAAACCACAGGCATTAAGAACGCATAGATAATCCAAAAGAGTAAACAACAAGATAACCTAGTATTTAAAGAAAGGAAAATAGTCACAATTTCATCCTAGGGTTCAAGGACCCGAGGTACCACAGAGGGTTTAGCCTCTCATACTTTGGAAAGCCGTAACAAAATCTAAAAAGGAAGACATAATAAAAGAAATCAAACACCATCGATTGATGTCTCCTCCACCTTCAATCTCCTCTTCGAAACCCTAGCTGACAGCAAAAAAATCAACCAAAGTTGATCCCCCAAATACCCCCTTGAAATTTTTATCTGGAGGCCTTTTATAGGCTTTAAATTTACGCTACACGGCCGTGTTACGGCTGTGTTGACCCTATGCATACCTCTAGAACATCAGGCATTGAATCGATGCTGTGTTGGCTCGTTCGGAGATGTACACGGCTTGCACATAGGCTCGACACTCCCGTGTGAATCTAGACATGCCCATGTTAGGGGCTTTGTGCTCGTGTTTTTTTTTTTTTCAAGTCTGCGCAGTCTTCATCAAAAGCTTGATCGAATGACCATTTCATCTCGAATTGGCCTAAATGCAAGATAAAAAGCAAACTAAGAAGGTGTTCTCCTTAACCCTACGATGGAACCCAATAAAACACATCGCTTGTAAAAATTATAAAAATATATTTGAATAAAGTGGGTTTAAATTTTCCCAAAAAGTTTGTTTTAATCTCCCAATGGAAGTGAAGTTATCCCAACTATATAGTATGTAGCATTCATTAATTACTCACAACTAGTTAACGCTTAAAACTTTGGTTTGGTTAAACTAGGGTTTATCCTTCTATTCATTTCACATAAAACTCATAAAAACATTACTAATAGAAATCATTTTTTCTTCTACATATTACCATCAACATATACTTAACAATCTAATGATAGAGTCTTCACTGACTAAGATACTATGCAGGAAAAAAATGGTGGTTAAATTGCCTGAGTTCAATTTGGCTTCAAATTCCTTAAAATTGGATTAAAATTTCATGATTGTGAACTAGGACAGGACTGATTCAAATGAGTGTTTAACTTGAAAACCTGTGATTTTTTTGGTCAATGGTTCGTGATGGCCTGTGGTTGGTACATACATATACTATGTCCAAAGATTGTGCTTTCAGAACTTGGTGATTTGCATGGTGCATCATCGAAAGACGTCTTAGAATAAACGTATGAATTCCATATCGGAACAAAGAGTCATCCTTCTCCAATGTGATTAGTTGTTTTATATATAATATAATTAAAAAAATTTAGTTTCAACTCAAAAGTTAGTTGCAACTCAAAATTGTTAACTTGCCAAAGACCTCTTGGTCCAACAACATAGGTCCATTGCATAAGGAGTTCGGCCCACGGAAGTGCCGGGGTTGAATCCCCGCTAGATCAAGTTGAAGGCGCAGGCGTGGGTCACCCAGTGGAGTAGCTCACCCAAGCACACGAGTATTCTCTGTGTTGGCTCCTAGTAGACTGCGCGGTAAAATAAGTGCATGCTTTGTGAAACCTTCAGGTAATAAAAAAGCTATGCTGTTGTGTGAAACCCGGGATAAATCGAGCCCTTGTGTACACCCTCTTTGACTAATCCTTCGTGGGGCGCTTGTTGTACATGTCAAAACAAAAACAAAAAATAACTTTTTTTTCTAGGAAACTCATTCTTGCAATAGTATGTACTGTTTGTCTTTAAAAAAAATAGAAGAATTCATTGGATTTAGAAACAAAAGGAAGTCCCCTAAAGTTTCAAACTACTTGAATATTTTTTTTTTTACTTCAAGATTTATTTTATCTTCTCTACAACAATTGTTTATGTTTGATAAAAAATTTGTTTGTTCAATAAATTACTTGGAAACATCTAAAACTTTCATCAGAAATTATCCATTAGAAATATTTAAAAATTCTTTTTAAAAATTTGGAATTAAGATATTAAAATTTAGTAAACATGATTAAATGATCACTAGAGCCTTCATATTATATTTGGTAAAACATCGTACTCTAAATTTAAAGGGCTTACATATGAGAAAGAGAATTGTCTGAATTGGCTATAACATTATTTGGTTAGGACTTAGGATAGGTTTGATATGGTTTCACTTGGGTCATGCCAAATGTTATAGGCTTATTCGATTTGGTGTGGTTTTCTACATCTCAATTTGAATTCAAATAGAACTCTTCCCAATTCCTAATATCTAACCAGAACTGAAACATTAGATAAAGTTATAATCTCAACAAAAAAAAGGATAAATCTACTATTCATCCCTATACTTTACCTCAATGTTCATTTATATCCTTATACTTTAAAATTTTCAATACTATTTTGTTCAATATTACCCATGATGCTGACATGACAGCATAGGTGGCATACATATGAAATACAATCAATTTTTTTGATTTTTTGTTTTACACGTGGCGGTATTTTGCTGACGTAGCATGCTTCCATGGCAATTTTTTTTTAAAAATGATAAAATAATTTTTAAATGGGAATTTAAAGCATGCTAATGTGGCAATTTTTATTAAAAATAATTAATTATATTAATATTTTTTAAATAATTTTAAATTTAATAAAATATATAATTTTTGTAAAAATAATCGTTTTTAAGATAATTTTAAAAAAATATTTTTATTAAATAAATTTAAAAAATATTTTTTAATAAAATATTATTTTTAAAAAAAATTAAATAATTTTTTTAAAAATAATTTATACTATTGTTAATGTTTTTAAAAATTATTTTTTAAAAGCAATTAATTATATTATTATTTCATGAGGATGTAATGTTCAAAGAAAGCAATCTAGAAGAGCAAAAGGATGAGAAACTTGTTATTCATATGCAAGTTGACTCATGTGATCCTCCTCCGCGAGTACAAGAAATTCATCTTCAAGACCATGATGATGGTGATCACCATAGTGATGTTGATGGTCATGATGATAGCACGGAGATGATTGAGAAAGGGGATGCTGATGTTGATGAGGAAGAACAAGAATATCAGTCTCCACAAATTTTAAGGAGATCTATAGGGACTCCTAAACCCATCCAAAGGTATTCTCTATCCTTGTATTATGCTTTGTTTACCGATGCCGGCGAGCTCGAATCTTTTCAAGAAGCACAAAGTTGTCTTGAGAAAAGCTAGGTGGCAAAAGGCAATGAAAGAAGAGATGGACTCTTTGCATTGGAACCAAACTTGGGACTTAGTGAAGCTTCCAAGTGGAAAGAAAGCATTAAAGAATAGATGGGTGTATGTTATAAAACATGAAGCAGATGGATCAAGAAGATACAAGGCAAGACTAGTGGGGAAGGGCTATGGTCAAAAGCATGGTATTGATTTCAATGAAATATTTGCTCCGGTGGTAAAGCATACCTCTATAAGAGTTATTCTATCTTTGGTGGCTAATCTTTGATTTGGAGATTGAACAATTTGACATCAAGACGGCTTTCTTGTATGGTGACCTTGAAGAGGAGATTTATATTTCTCAACCGGAAGGCTTTGCTAACAAGTCCAATCCAAACTTGGTGTACAAGTTGAGGAAGGGATTGTATGACTTGAAACAAGCTTCTCGGCAATGGTGCAAGAAGTTTTAAAATTTTTTGCAATATGAAGACTATTCTATATGTGATTTTGATCATTGTCTCTATTTCAAAGGTTCCACGTGTGGCATGTTTACTTTTTTATTACTTTATGTGGATGGCATGTTGATAGCTAGTAATGATCGGAAGAAGATTAAATTCTTGAAGCTCCATATGCCAAGGACGTTTGCTACTAAAGATCTTGGTGCCACAAAGAAGATTTTAGGCATACGCATTCACCGAGATGGAGAGCATGGGAAGTTATGGTTGAGTCAATCTAAATACATAAGCAAAGTCCTTGAAAGGTTTGGAATGGTTGATTGCAAATCGGTTTCTACACGTCTTGTGGCACATTTTAATCTATCCAAGAAGAGTTCTCTAAAGGATGAAAAATTTGAAAATGTTCCATATACCTCCGCCGTTGGTAGCTTGCTATATGCTATGATATGCACAAGGCTGGACATTGCTTATGCAGTAGGGGTTTTTTCAAGGTACATGTCTAGTGCCGATTGGGAACATTGGCAAGCCGTCAAGTGGATTCTTCGTTACTTGAAGGGTCACAAAATTTATGCTTGTGCTTTGGGGGTACTTCATTTATGGTTAATGGTTATGTTGATGCCGATTATACGGGTTGTAGAGACTAGAGAAACAAGGAAGTCCACTACTGGTATGTTTTTACATTTGGTGGTGGTGCGGTGAGTTGGATATCTAAACTTTAAGAAATTGTTGCCTTGTCTACTACGGAAGCGGAATATATTGCCTTGACCAAAGGAGCCAAAGAAATAATTTGGTTGAAATATGTGCTTAACCAATTTGAAGTGGTACAAGGAAAGTATGTGTTGCATTGTGATAGTCAAACTGCAATACATCTTGCCAAGAATGCTGCTTTTCATTATAGAACAAAGCACATTGATGTGAGGTAGCACTTTATTTGGCTTGCTTTGGAGCGTGGATATTTGCATATTGAGACGATCCACTCAAATGACAACCTTGAGGATAGTTGACAAAGGTTGTGCCTATAGAGAAGACATCTCAATGTAGGAAGCTTTCTGGGTTAGTGGGGATGATGCAAGTAACGGGGAGGAATCTGGAAAAGGGGTGTGTCGCAGTGAGCGCAGAGACAAAGGCTCCATGGGACCACTAAAATATAAAGATTATGTGCTAAATTAGCATTAATATGTGTTATGAAGCGTGCGTGCCCGAGGGCCCGCACTCATTTAAGTAGCAACCCTAACTCCACTAGGAAAACAGGCTTGCCTAAGGAGGGTTGGTCACCACTTATGTGTACACTACTGCTCCAAGATTAGGCGATGTGGGACTAAACATGTTACAGTACCCCGCGCTCGACATCCTGACGCCCTTGTTAGGCCCGACTCTGGGGTGGCACCCGCTCGGCACCATAGGGCAGCAGACTCTGGGGTTTTTCCCCGCTCCGCACCCGACTCGTTTCACGACTTTGGGACCCCCCGCTCAGATCAAGACCCCCGCCAGGCACGAGCGGAAGTCCCCACACCAGTCCATCTCAATGAAAGCACCAATGTAGCATGCGTGCCCGAGGGTTCGCACTCACATAAGTGGCAACCCTAACTCCACTAGGAAAACCGGCTTGCCTAGGGAGGGTTGGTCACATATTAATGCTAATTCATCACATAATCTTTATATTTGATTGGTCCCATGGACCCTTTGCCTCTGCGCTCACTGCGACACACCCCTTTTCCAGATTCCTCCCCGTTACTTGCACCAGGCGACGTGACCTGGATGATTAGAGGACAATGCTTGATGCTTCATGGATGCTCAATTGAAGATTTGACTTCAAGTGGGGGGATCGTTAAATATTAGCTTTCCTTGGATGTGATTTAATCATTGGGATGAAGCCAAATCTTTATCACTTTTAATCCAACAGTCCATATTTCTGTATGGTTTATACAGGGTTATGTTTGTTAGGTTTTGAATGTGAGAATGTGTGAAGAGAGAAAGGAGAAGGTGAACAAGAGTTGAAAAAACCCTAGATCTTATCTTGTTAAGGTGCATTCCCCTGTGTTTGGAGATGAGGGAAAAGTGGTGTCTCTTGTTAATCTCTTATGTCTTGGTTTAAGCCATTGTTTTCTCCTTGTTGTTCTTGTAATTCCCCAAAATATAGTGAAGCATTGTCCTTCTGTGGATGTAGGCTTTTCTTGGCTAAACCACGTTAAATTTGGTGTCTCCATTTTTCTTGTGTGAATGGTTGTATGTGCTCTTTGTATTACCCATCTATTGTGCTATTGCTAGGTGTTGTTGAAGTTGCACATCAAGTGTTCGATGAATTGCTGCACTCGTTTCGCGCTTCATTACTCGCAACAATTGGTATCAGAACTTGGCTCTAGGAGTGTGTTGGTCGTCTAAGCTTGCAATTGAGAGAATTGGAGCTTGTATAATTGGCGGTGATTTGGTCTGATAGTTATGGATAAGGCAATGGAGTTTGAGAAGCTCAAGGAGAACGATTGGCCAATATGAAAGATCATGATGGAGAATCATCTTGTCTATAAGGAGTTGGATCTACCACTATTGGGGGAGGATGCTAAACCTTCATCCATGAGTGATGAAGAATGGAAGTCTCTTGATCGGAAATGCTTATCGGTGATAAGGCCGTGTAGTTCACCATCTATATTGTTTGATGTTTATCAATATACGACCACTTATGAACTTTGGAGAACTTTTGCGGCAATCTTTTGAGCAACCATCGGGTATCAATAAGATGAATGCCATGAACAGGTTATTTCTCTTGAAGATGAAGTATGGTGTCATGGTGCGGAAGCATGTGAATGAGTTCAACTCAATTGTGGCACAATTAAAAGCTCTAAAGGTGAATCTTGTTGATCTTATGCTTGCTACTTTTGAGCTCTTTGCCTCCAACATAGGGTACTCTTGTTACTACCATGGTGAATACAATGGGGAACAAGTTCAAGTTGAATGATGTTGTTTCTTCATTGAGTAGGGAGGAGACTAGAAGGGCTTCTTCACAAATGTCTAGTGACTCAAGTCATGCACCAGCGGCCAGTGAAAGAGGAAGGTCTCAACAAATGGGTGATGCCTTTGCTAATAGGGGCAAGTCACAAGGAAAGGGAAGATCAAAGTCACAAGGCCGGGTAATTAGTTGTTGGTATTGCAAGAAACAAGGCCATGTGAGGAATGATTGTAATCTCTTGAAGAGCAAGCGAAAAGGGAAGCAAGGTTATGGTGAAGCAAGCATAGCATCTAATAGCAAAGATGGAGTCACATTGAGTATTGATTTTACGGTTTCTTCTCCCGTTGATACTTAGGTGTTGGACTCCATGCTTCATTTCACATATGTCCGGATCGATCATTTTTCTCCACCTACAAAGAAGTTGATTGTGGTAATGTCTACCTTGGTAATGATCGTGCTTGTAAAATTTTGGACATTGGTGATGTGGTTATTGAGCAAGAAAATGGGAAGAAGCATACATTGACTAATGTGAGGCATGTTCCTGAGATAACAAAGAACCTTATTTTGGCCGGGCAACTTGATGAGGCCGGTTATATGGTCACTTTTGGCAATGAATCCTGGAAGATCTCCAAGGGTTTTATGATGGTATTGAAGGGGAAAAAGGATGGGAGTTTGTACACTTTTCTTGGCTTACCTCAAAGATGTATGTCGGCAATAGCAAGTGGACATGTGACGCGGGCATGATAGTGATTAACCTGCGGGCGACGGCAACCAGGGAATTGCTAAGAAAGCAAGCAAGGCAAAAGACAAAATAAGGAAAAAAGCCTCTAAAACTTCAAAGGAAAAGTATTATTCAATATTCAATGACTAAAATACAACCCACAAGCCAGTTTAATAGCTTCAAAAAAACTAACCTAGTAACCTATCATCTTATCCTAATTTGCCAAAACTGGCAAATTTTGATTCAAAACTAAAACTTATCTAATTTAAATACCATAAACAAATCAGATAACTTCTAAAAATCCGAGATTAAATCGGATTCAAATCCTATCCTAAATTGACATATGAAGTATTACCAAAAATATAAAAAAACACACCGAAAAACGAAGATACGACTAGAAAACAGAAGAATTTGAGGATGAAGGAAAGATCCACTGAGCAAAGCTCGGTGGTCCCCACGTGCACGTCGACACGAGCTTTCCAAATTCAGTTGAGCACGCAAATCCGATGCATGTAGCCAAAGTTATGACCAAATTACCGAACCATGTCCAAAACTGTTCCCCAATCACGTAATTGGCTCGATCACCTTTCGCCTTTACGTCGGTCCGCCAATTCGTGATATGACAAAGCCCACATAGTGCAATAATATAGTTCAGCATCGTCTGACTCGGGCTCTCCTGCATCAGCATGATGATGTGCATGTTTGGCATAGTAGGCTTGGTCACCTTAGTGAGCATGGAATGAACGTATTGCAAGATAGAAAGCTTATTCCTTTGTTTGAGAATTCATCTCTTGAATTATGTATGCATTGCATCATCGACAAGCAACATAGAGTAAACTTTAAGAGGCATGAGTCTCATGGAAAGTTGAAAGCATTGGAGTTGGTTTATTCTGATGTTTGTGGCCTTATGAATGTCAAGTCTCTTAGTGGTGCTTCCTATTTTGTTCCTTTCATGGATGATTATTCAAGGAAGTGTTGGATTTATCCATTGGCATCCAAAGATCAAGTTTTTGAAACTTTCAAGAAGTTCAAGGCCCGTGTTGAGAAAGAAAGTGAAAGGTTTATAAAAATGCTTGCAAACCGACAATGGTGGAGAATTTTGCTCTAGTGCTTTTGATGGCTTTTGTGTAGAGAATGGCATTAAGAGAGTGAAAACTGTTCCTCACACTCCACAACAAAATGGTGTCATTGAAAGAATGAATAGAACCATTGTGGAGAGGGTAAGAAGCATGCTATCTCACTCCAGTCTTCCTAAGTTCTTTTGGGCTGAAGCTGCAAATACGGCGGTGTACCTTGTCAATAGATAACCGAGTACTCCATTGGATGGTAATATTACTGAAATGCTATGAAGTGCTAAGAAAATATCTTATGATCATTTCAGAGTTTTTGGTTGTGAAGCTTTTCTGCAAGTACCATTTGAGAAGAGAAGCTTGATTTGAAATCAAGGAGATGTACTTTACTTGGTTATGGTAGTGATGATAGAGGCTATAGGTTGTGGGATCCAATTGAGAGGAAGACAATTAGAAGTCGTGATGTCATATTTCGTGAGGATGTAATGCTCAAAGAAAGCAATCAAGAAAAGTAAAAGGAAGAGAAACTTGTTGTTCATATGCAAGTTGACTCAAGTGTTCCTCCTCGGTGAGTACAAGAAATTCATCCTCAAGACCATGATGATGGTGATGGCCATGGTGATATCGATAGTCATGATAATCGCATGGAGATGATTGAGCAATTGGATGATCATGTTGATAAGGAAGAACAAGAATTTCGGTCTCCACAAATTTTAAGGAGATCTACAAGGATTCCTAAACCCATCCAAAGGTATTCTCCATCCTTGTATTATGCTTTGTTTACCGATGCCGGTGAGCCTGAATCTTCTCAAGAAGCACAAAGTTGTCTTGAGAAAGCTAGGTGGAAAAAGGCAATGAAAGAAGAGATGGACTCTTTGCATAGGAACCAAACTTGGGACTTGATGAAGCTTCCAAGTGGAAAGAAAGCATTAAAGGATAGATGGGTGTATGTGATAAAGCATGAAACCGATGGATCAAGAAGATACAAGGCAAGACTAGTAGTGAAGGGCTTCGGTCAAAAGCATGGTATTGATTTCAATGAAATATTTTCTGCAGTGGTGAAGCATAGCTCCATAAGAGTTATTCTATCTTTGGTGGCTGATCTTGATTTGGAGCTTGATCAACTTGACATCAAGACGACTTTCTTGCATGGTGACTTTGAAGAGGACATTTATATGTCTCAATTGGAAGGCTTCACTAACAAGTCTTATCCTAACTTGGTGAGCAAGTTGAGGAAGGGATTGTATGGCTTGAAACATGATTCTTGGCAATGGTACAAGAAGTTTGACACTTTTATGCAAGATGAAGGCTATTCTAGGTGTTATTTTGATCATTGTTTCTATTTCAAAGGGTCCACATGTGGCATGTTTACTTGTTTGTTACTTTATGTAGATGACATGTTGATAGCTAGCAATGATCGGAAGAAGATTAAATCCTTGATACTCCATATGTCAAGGATGTTTGCTACTAAAGATCTTGGCGCTTCAAAGAAGATTTTAGGTATACGCATCCACCAAGATAGAGAGCATGAGATGTTATGGTTGAGTCAATTCGAGTACATTGGCAAAGTTCTTGAAAGGTTTCAAATAGTTGATTGCAAACCGGTTTCTGCACCTCTTGCCACACATTTTAATGTATCTAAGAAGAGTTCTCTAAAGGATGAAAACTTTGAAAATGTTCCATATACCTCCGCGGTTGGTAGCTTGATGTATGCTATGATATGCACAAGGCCGGACATTGCTTATGCAATGAGGGTTGTTTCAAGGTACAGTTCTTGTGCCGATTAGGAACATTGGCAAGCCGTCAAGTAGATTCTTCGTTACTTAAAGGGCACCCAAAATTTATGCTTGTGCTTTGGGGGTACTTCATTGGTGGTTAATTGTTATGTTGTCGCTAATTATGCTGGTTGTAGAGAGACAAGGAATTCCATTACTAGGTATGTTTTCACATTTGGTGGTGGTGCGGTGAGTTGGATGTCTAAACCTTAAGACATTGTTGCCTTATCTACTACGGAAGTGGAATATATTGCCTTGACCAAAGGAGCCAAAGAAATGATTTGGATTATATTCATGTGCTTAATCAATTTGAAGTGGTACAAGGAAAGTATGTGTTGCATTGTGATAGTCAAAGCACAATACATCTTGCCAAGAATGCGGCTTTTCATTCTACAACAAAGCACATTGATGTGAGGTACCACTTTATTCGCCTTGCTTAAATGAAAACCTTACAGATTTGTTGACAAAGGTTGTGCCTACGGAGAAGACATCTTAATGTAGGAAGCTTTCCGAGTTAGTGGAGACGTGACCCAGATGATTGGAGGACAATGCTTGATGCTTCATTGATACTTGATTGAAGATTTAACTTCAAGTGGGGTATCGTTAAATATTGGCTTTTGTTGGGATGTGATTTAATCAATGGGATGAAGCCAAATCTTCATCACTTTTAATCCAACAGTCTGTATTTCTCTATGGTTTATATAGGGTTATGTTTGTTGGGTTTTGAATATGAGAGTGTGTGAAGAGAGAAAGGAGAAGGTGAACAAGAGGTGAAGAAACCCTGATCTCATCTTGTTAAGGTGCCTTCCTTGGTGTTTGGAGGTGAGGGAAAAGTGGTGTCTCTTGTTAATTTCTTGTGGCTTGGTTTAAGCAATTTCTTTTTCCTTGTTGTTCTTGTAATTCCCCAAGATATAGTGAAGCATTGTTCTTCCGTGGATGTAGGCTTTTCCACGTTAAATTTGGTGTCTCCATTTTTCTTGTGTTAATGGTTGTATCTGCTCTTCCTATTGACCATCCATTATGCTATTGCTAGGTATTGGTGAACTTGCACATCAAATGTTCGACGAATTACCACACTCGTTCCACGCTTCCTCACTTGCAACATATTGCACAATATGGTGAATGAATTATTGATACTGCAAACAATTGATCTAAATAGTTTGGTTTAGCTTGTTTTAGCGGGTGGCAGGACATGTTCCTCTATATCAGTGGCAACAATGGTAGCTATGGAGGAAAAAAAAGGAAGATGATGAGCAGGAAAGAATCTGCTAGTCAGTCTACTACTATGCCTTCATCTTCTTTGGTGCCTAATCCTGTCATAGGATAACACGGGTCTACGAACAAACACTGGATGTTGATGCTGCTGAACAAAGAGAGAAATTCTTGTCCAACAAATCAACTTAAGGCTGCATAAATCATCTTAAACTGAATCCATGATGGAATCTTGTTTATGTAATGGTGTACTTCTAAAGCAAAAACTAAATGAATAATTAGCTAGGTTACCAAAAGGTGATAAACTTAAGAGTCTGATGGCTGTTTCCATCCCTGGTGTTGTGGAGCTCCGACAACAAAGCCGAGAGCCCATAGTTAACCGCGAGGAGCTTCCCTCAACCATTACATAGACTAAGCTCGAGTAAAGAGGGAATCACGTATACTAATGCCCTCATCTTTGTGTCCCTTCTCTTTATGACAATGACGAACGCCGACAGAATAGCTGCAATCACCATCTCTAAGGATGAGGTGTTGACAGCGTGCATTTAAAAAAGCGACAATGTTCATTGGGAAGCAATACAACATTAGTGTAGTGTTTGATTCCATAGTCACTCCTCCATTGCATTCTATGGAAATGAAGGACCCCCCTTGACAACATTTGTTGGGAAGCAGTACGACACTACTAGGGTGAATAACATGACAGTCAGGCCTCAATCGCATTCCACCAATATTGAGGAACCACCCCCTCCCTCCTCTCCCACGTCCCCATTAGGAGATAAGAACAACAAGATCAAAGACCTCAAAGTTGAGATGCAGTTGTAAAAGAGAAACATAACATAGGTACAACACACCAGACATAACATTGAAAACCCTCAAAAATCAAGGAAAAAGCATTGGGGCATTAACAAGCAAGAAATCTACTATAAATAGAGGAACATACAGAGTTCTATATATCAAGTTGATATACCAACTTGAGATCATACAAATTCAAGGAGGAAATTAACCAAGAAGATACAAGTCTTAAGCACTGAAGCTCAAACAATCAAACTCTTACAACAATATGAAAAGTAACACTTGTCTTCTTCAAGATGTAGACTGATGTGGTGTGAGAGCCCTCCTAGTCGTGAAGAAGCCCACAAAGAATACTCCCAAATATCTCCTTCAACTTCCTCTCTTGTTCTCTCTTTCTTTCTCTTTCTTTGTTACTTTTCTGTAAAATCCAAGATCATATAGAATAAATGGATTTTAAATTGTTTTTAAATAGTGTGGTAACTAAAGTAATTTCCTAAATCTGAATTTATTTGGAAAAGGAGGGTTTAATGAATTAAAACACTAAATAGGGTTAATGGATACTGATAGAGACTTTTTTGGTAATTTTAGAAAGTCCGAGGACCTGAGCTGAATTGTGCTCCACTCACGAGCCAGGGACCTGAGAATAACCTAAAAAATATCAGGGGTCTATTTGCAAATGCCACGAGAGATTCATGCATGAGTTACATTAGAAAACAATGGACGGATGATATTAAAAGATCTGCGGGCAATCTGATCACGAGACGTCGATCCAACCATCAATTTCTATTACGAGGATAACGACGCGTATGCCCCCACCATGCGGGCTCATCCTCGTTTGTTCATCCGATAGAATGTTTTAAGTTCTAGGCAAAGCATCTGATCCTAGCTATCCAAACCTTTTAATAGATAGAACGATCCAAACTGTTCATCACAAGCGGCTGGATAAGTTGGAGGCACTAAAGATGAATCCAGCCATTCATCTATTCTATCTACCACCATCCATTTGATCCCATACAACGATCCCAGCCATTTATCTGATCAAAGAGCGATCACGAGACACAGTACGTCTTCTCTTCAGCGCGAGCTCCACCATGGGGCAATCTTCTCCGCATTCATTGTTGGCCTGAAAAGGAAAGAAATGGGATTTTAGTGAGTCAAATCCCTTGATCAACAAAATTGACAGCGAATAGGACTCTCATTTCGAGCCCTATAAGAGGAAAGCCATGCCCGAACCCTAAGAAGCACCATTCGGGCGGCGGACCTTCTATTCTTTCTTCCTTGCGAGGGAAACAGAGAAGGGCAAAGAGAGAGGGAGAGGGAATGACCAGTGATCAGTATCATATCTCTCGGACGAACCGCGACATGGGTGACTTCTAATCGGAGCACCGCCAACCCTTTGACGGTTGTGAAGCCTGCAGCTCAACTCGAGAGACACCACGGTCTCCTCTGGTGAGTCGTCTAGCCTCTGGACTTTTAATATCTATATGAACTTGAATAAATGCGTGTGGATGGTGTCATGATAGCTTGAGCGCCCCTAGGAGAAGCACGGGAACCATTGAGGAATACTGTCGTGAGAGACTCGTCAGACAGCCGCATTCCAGTAAGCCCCTTTCTGTCTTTCATTCTTTGGTAAATATCATACATGCATGGTAGATGCGGTTAGGAGCCCTGAGACTTCTGTCCACTAGTGGTCACTAGGCTACACACCGTGGAGAAGAGGGAGTCCTACTGGGGCTCTCGTACTCCGACGAGGAGGAAGTAAAGCCGCTAGCCCCGCCCAGTAGACTCTCCCAACGTGCGGCCACCTATGACCAGCGAGGATATCGCGACGGAGACAACTCCTGCCACTCGTGCGTCACCGGCGACCACCGCATGGGATGCCGCTCGCTTCTCTCAGTCCGGGCTCAAGCGCGAGGGAAGAGAATTGAATAGTTTAAAGAATAATAGATGGCCAGGACTGAGTTAAACCAGATGGCTTGATCCAATTAACATGGTTCGGCTAGCTCGAATTCAGAATTTTTAAATCCAAATAAAGTCTGGTCTGGTCTAGTCTGTAATAGTAGTTCAAATAAGAATTGGGTTTGGTCTAAGATGTTATTTGATTAACATGGGTTAGGTTTAATTAATTAAAAGGGGGTCAAGTTGAAGGTTTGTGGTTAAGCTTGTTCAAGTGAACAGGCTAGGTTTTAACCAAGTTGAACCAGGTTTTCTTTTAAATAAATAAAAATAATAAAAGGAAGGGGGGGCTAGTGAGGGGAATAGAACCAAAGACCTCTCACCATACATGATGGGCCTTAGCCATTATGTTTCTTGTCACTTTTTGATTGAACAGAGAGATTTAATTATATGGTATAAAAGTTAGACCCAACCAAGTTAAAAAATAAAAATAAAAGGGGAATGGAATAAAATGGAGGGAATGAGGGATCGAACCCAAGACCTATCAAGCGTAGTAGAATACCCTAACCACTAAGACATGACAATCTTCTCGAAAAAAGGGTGGAGATTCAAATATTTTGTAAGAAGCTGACATAAAATAAGGGGCCCATTAGATTAGACTATGGCCCAAAAAAGGGCATCATACATCTAGGCTATAGAATTATCGCCAATACTGATATAATTCTATTATCGGATTTCAACGAAGGGACGCGACAGGAGGGATTCTCGGGTTATTCCAGATACCGCTAGTAGAGGTAAGTACACTTGCCTAGTACCTACTCTCCGGAGTATTTCTTGTTATTATTATCATGCTCGATGGTTCATGATATTTTCTTTGACTTGATCTGTTGAGTTTACACATGCTTTCCCAGTTGTTTGGATTCCTGTTGAGTATGTTTGATTGTTTTCGGGATATTGGTATCCCTGATGGATTGTTAGTCTTCTGCTTGAATCAGTGGAGCGTGGGACGTTTGGGAAGCGTTCAGGGACGGGACACTATGGCATTTCGGCTTGCCATGCCAGAGAAATGATACTCTTGTTGTCCTGCCCATCAGTGGGTATGATTCACTGGTCGTGTCAACACGTACGAGAGGTGCCGCTATTTATATACGACCTGAGGACCATACGACCGGAGGGTCGAGTTCCACCAGTTGCTGATGATGCTGGCCGGGGGAGATGTTTGCCGAGCTTCTTTTGGAACTCTTCTAAGAGCTTGAGAGCTGCTATAGCTAGGAGTCGTTACCATTGCTACTATTTGTGGTAGACTCCTAGAGTTAGAATTTGTGGGGTGTGTCCTCATTGTTTGATTGTTGATCATATTATTGTTATTTATGATGTTTTATGATCCCCGCAGGGGAACTTACTGGGCTTTCCATTCGAAAGCTCACGCACTTGTTTTCATTTCTCTTTCAGATCCTGAGGAGTAGGTGACTCAAGCTTAGGAGTCGTGCGAGGGGCGGGGTAGCTTGTAGAGGTCCGAGGACTTCTTTTATTTTCTTTATGTGAGAGACATTTCTTTATAGGTCCCTTGTAGGACCCAGATTATTGTAGGGTATATGAACCCCGATTTTATTTCCGTTGTGACTATGACTATTTGTTTATGTTATCTTAGTTCTTTGGTTATTATTTGTTATCTGCTATGGTCATCTAGGTCTTGTATTCGAGTTGAGGTGCACCTCCACTTGGTTACAGCCGATCTGTGCACGCGCTCGAGGCTTGGAATACGGATCGGGGCGTGACAGATTAAAGTAGTATCAGAGAAAGCAAATAATGGACAACCTATTTGCCCTAGTGACTTAGTCAAATAGGTTGAAATGAGTATTCGGTTGGGTAGATAAGTTCACGAGAACACTAGACTAACGATTACTTTAATGCAGAACGAAGATGTCGGGAGGTGGGTACCGTGGATGAAGGTACTTTCAAGTGTCGTCGTCAGAAGAGGTGGAGTCGGTGCGTGAGAACACTCCACCGCCACCAGCTGATGACTTCCTAGTACCTGAGGGTTTCTTAGCAGAGCTGAGGGTGGCTATTGAAGCTACTAATCGACAGATTGATAGGCTTCAAACTGTTATGGAAATACTTGTCCAACGACAGCTGAGAGAGGGCCAGAGGATCCACAAATGTGTGGGCTGTACTCATGACTACTGCAAGATTTTTGCGGTCCCATACGGTGCCAAGGGAGGAGGCCTAGTGACTAGGCAGACCAACAGAGTGAGGTGCCTCTGCTGTAGAGGTTATGGGCACGAGTATACTGTGTGCCAGCGCTCGTCAAGCAAATTCTTTAGCTGTGGGAGTGGCTTTCACCTCACTATGGACTGCCCTAGGGATCTCCTTGGACCGAGCAGGGGACCTGTGGGCATGAACGGGTTTCTATCTCCGGGGGGTGAACCACAGAACACTTGCAGCCCGTTGTCCCCGGATAGGGAAGATTGAGTCGAGTTCTTGCTGTTACGAATAATTTTGTAGTCTTACAAACTTTTTGTAATGTATAAACTACAAATACTATTTTCGAATCATGGAATCAAATAAACTATTATATTATTACTCATCTGGGTGTTATTTTCTGAGCTAACTCTACTAGTTGTCTGACAATTACAGGATGAGTGGTAAAGGCGGAAGTGGACGGCCTCATGGACGGCCTCGCCGCACAGAGGTGCCACAGCCTCCAGTAAATAAGGTACTCCAACCGCAGGTGGAAGAGGCTCCCCCACCGCCGGTAGACATGGATGTTGAGTAGGATTTGCCCGCTCAATCAGGAACTGCAGGGCCACAGGCAGCGGGCCCAAATCAGAGGGGGGTGGTACCCCCTATTTCTATGATCGAGCTCATTAGAGACATGATTGGGTACAGACAGGAGTAGAGGCAGCAGCAGGCACCGCCTCCACCCCCACCTACCACACCAGCTGCTAGTAGAGGACTGATTGGGGAGATCCGGAGGCCCTCTCCCCGCCCATTTGATGGTACAGCTGACCCACAGGCGGCCGAACTTTGGATCCGGGAACTAGAGAGGACCTTTGAGATGTATCAGGCAGAGGACTCGGACAGAGTCAGGATAGCCGCTTATCTGATGCAGGGCTGTGCAGAGGATTGGTACCTCGGGGAGGTGCGATTGAGGAAGGGTGTGCCCTTCCAAACTTGGGATGAGTTTAAGAAAGCCTTTTTTTAAGAAATATTTCTCTAGGGGAAGACTTCTTTTGATGGCACAAGAGTTCAACAATCTCACTCAGGGACGCATGACAATAGAGCAGTATAAGATTGAATTTGATAGACTTGCTCGTTTCCTACCCAACATAGTTCCCACAAAGGAAAGTAAGGTCCGTAAATTTGAGACCGGTCCACGGCCATCCCTGAAGAAGATAGTATCTGGACACATGTGAACTAGCTATGCTAAAGTGGTGGCCGGAGCCAAGTACATTGATGCTTCCTGCCAGTGTGACTCTCAGAGGCCGTCTAAGAAGGACAAGAGGGAGAAAGGACAGAGTAATAATCAAGGACAGTCTTCTGAAAAAAGCTCGGGATGACAGAGATCTACTCACAGGTCCCAGCCATATAACAAGCCAGCTGGGTCTACGGCATCAACTAGAGGCAAGGGTTTGTCAGCCAGTGTGTCACAGACAATGCGGTGTTATAAATGCAAAGGTCCCCACAATAAATCACAGTGTCCAATACTTACTGGTGGGTACTTCGTATGCTGTAGTTTGGAACATAAGAAGGCACAATGCCCATAGCGCCAGGCTAGTCAAAGTATAGGGAGAGGAGCATAGGGTCCCCAGCAATCATTTGGTGCCTCCAAGCAATCAGCAGTATCGGTACTGAAGCCACAGGCGGTGATAGGAAAGGGAAGACGACAGCGACAAGCTAGCCTTCCTCATCCGGTCAGCCCTCATCCCAGCAGAGGCCCATGACACACGGACGTGTCCATTATCTGACCACAGAGGAGGCACAAGCAGCTGACATCGTTGCAGGTACGATCATTGTTAGCTCTTTTTATGCCTGTATCTTGTATGATCCGAGTGCTACACATTCCTTTGTATCTATATTGTTTGCACGGAGACATGTATTGACAGTAGTAGAGCTACCATATGAGCTGAGTATAGATACCCCAGTAGGAGATGCCAGGCTAGTGAACATGATGGTTCCGGTATGCCCGGTGATGATCGAGGGTCGGAAGTTACCCGTTGATCTACACGTGATGGACCTAAGGGATTACAACGTGATCCTTGGGATGGATTGGCTCTCTTCAGTATAAGCTGTGGTAGATTGCCGCGGGAAGAGAGTGCACTTCAAGATGCCGGGCGATGAGAAGTTCACTTTTCGTGGGAGCCAGGATTGTTCTCTAGTTCGAGAGATCTCAACTCTCCAGGCTAGGAGGTTACGGGACGGAGGATGCATCAGTTATTTGGCCTCGATCTCATAGACGAAGCAGGGGAGTAGACCTACGATCGCAGACGTCCCAATAGTGAGCGAATACCCTGATGTGTTCCCTGATGATTTTCCAAGATTACCCCCAGAGAGGGAGTTAGAGTTCTCCATCGACTTAGTTCCTGGCACGGTTCTTATGTCTAAGGCACCATACAGAATAGCAACCGCGAAACTGAAGGAACTGAAGTCACAACTGGAGTAGTTGTTGGAGAAGGGATTCATTCGACCGAGCATGTCAACTTGGGGAGCGCTAGTGTTATTCGTCAAGAAGGACGGATCGATGAGACTGTGCATCGATTACAGAGAGTTGAACAAAGTAACGGTCAAGAATAAGTATCTGTTATCGAGGATTGATAATCTCATAGATCAATTACTAGGACCCCAGGTATTCTCGAAGATTGATTTAAGGTCTAGATATTATCAGGTACGAGTCAGGGAGGACATCCCGAAGAGTACCTTCCGGACCAGATATGCACACTATGAGTTCCTCGTGATGCCGTTTGGGCTTACTAATACCCCGTCGGTGTTCATAGACATGATGAACAGAGTCTTTCGACAATATCTAGACCGGTTTGTGGTGGTCTTTATCGAAGACATTCTGATATATTCTCCCAATCGCAAAGCAAATATGGAGTACCTGAGGATTATATTGGAGACTTTGAGACAGCACCAGCTCTATGCAAAATTCTCCAAGTGTGAGTTTTGGCTGGACAGTGTGGCCTTCTGGGGCATGTCATCAGCGGTGCTAGAGTATAAGTGGGAAGATAGAGGAAGTAGTCGATTCGAAGAGACCGACCACCGTCAGAGAGATATGAAGCTTCCTAGGATTAGTCGGCTATTATCGGAGGTTTGTTGAGGGCTTCTCTCGTTTGGCAGCACGTTTGACTAGGTTGACCAGGAAAGGCCCCAAGTTTGTTTGGAATGATCCGAGTGAGAAAAGCTTCCTGGAGTTAAAGAAGAAGTTGGTATCTGTACCAGTCCTAGCTTTGCCACAAAGTGGATGCGGATACATAGTTTACAGTGATGCTTGCAAAACTGGCCTGGGATGTGTCCTAATGCAAGACGGACAAGTAATCGCTTATGCTTCTCGTCAATTGAAACCATATGAGGAGAACTACCCCACACACGATCTGGAACTGGTTGCGATTGTGTTTGTACTGAAGATCTGTCGATATTTCCTCTATGGTGTGCCTTGTGAGATATACACCGACCACAAGAGCCTTAAGTACATCTTTACATAGAAGGAGCTGAACATGAGGCACCGATAATGGTTGGAATTAATCAAGGATTAGGATTTGACCATCCATTACCACCCAAGCAAGGCTAACGTGGTGGCGGATGCATTGAGCAGGAAATCCAACTACAGAGTCGCCTCACTATTGACTTCTCAGAGGTCCTTGTTGGAGGATATGAGGAGGATGGAGCTAGAGATAATATTGCCAAATATGGAAGTTAGCTTGGCCAATTTGTGCATATGACCCTCGATGTTGGGGAGAATCCGAGACTCCCAGATGTAAGACCCGGTTGATCAGGGTGTATCGACACGGTTTCAAATTCATGAGGATGGCACCATCAGATATGATGAACAAGTTTGTGTGCCCAATATCCCAGAACTGAAGAAGGATATTCTTGAGGAAGCCCACTACTCGAGCTACGCAATCCATCCCAGAGGTTCCAAGATGAACAAAGGGTTGAAAGACCACTTCTGGTGGAAAGGCATGAAACGGGAGATGGCTGAGTTTGTAGCACAATACATTACTTGTCAAATGATTAAGGCAGAACATCAGAAGCCAGATGAGAAGTTGTAACCCTTGCCCATTCCAGAGTGGAAATAGGAACATATTAACATAGATTTCGTGACCCGGCTACCTCGGACTCAAAAAGTACATGAAGCAGTATGGGTGATAGTAGATCGTCTGACCAAGTCGGCACATTTCATACCCCTGAGGACGAGGGCCACGTTGGAGTAGTTAGCATGGTTGCATATTGACAAGATTGAGAGGTTACATGGAGTACCAGTATCGATCACCTCTGATGGCGACACTAGGTTTGTCTCTAGATTCTGGAAAAGTCTGCACACAGCCTTGGGCACTCGTCTAGCATTTAGTATGCCTTTTTACCCTTAGACGGATAGTCAGTTTGAGAGGACCATTCATATTCTAGAGGATATGTTGAGAGCTTGTGCGTTTGACTTCGCAGGCTCGTGGGACAAACGTCTGAGTCTGGCAGAGTTCGCCTACAATAGCAGTTACCAGGCGGGCATACAGATGGCTCCTTATGAGGCACTTTATGGTAGGAAGTGCTGGACACCGATATGTTGGAGAGATGTGGGTGAGAGGAAACTTGAGGAGCCATATTTTGTCCGGCAGACAGAGGATCAGGTCAGGATGATCAGAGAAAGACTGAAGGTTGCTCAGAGCAGACAAAAGAATTATGCAAAATAGCGTCGTTCTGAGCTTGAGTTCCAGGTTGGTGACACACTGTTCTTAAAGATGTCACCTATGAAGGGAATTGTGAGATTTGGGAAGCATGGGATGCTTACTCTACCCTATATTTGACCCTTCAAGATTTTGGAGCGGGTAGGAGCTATGGCCTATAGATTGGCTCTACCCCCGGAACTAGCTCAGATCCACGATGTATTTCACATTTCTATGTTGAAAAAATTCTTCCGTGATCCATCTCATATAATTCCCCAAATTCCAGTTAAAGTCCAGGAGAACATGTCCTGTGAGGAACGCCCATTGAAAATCTTAGACCGCAAAGAGCAGCAGTTGAGAAACCAGACCATTCCTTTGATCAAAGTGAGATGGAACAATCACTCCGATCAAGAAGCAAAATGGGAACGCAAAGACGACATGAAGAAGCGATACCCATAATTATTTACTAATGGATGAGTTTTGAGAAAGAATTTCAAAATTTCGGGGACGAAATTTTTATAAGGGAAGAGGATTGTAAAATCCAAGATCTTATGGAATAAATAGATTTTAAATTATTCTTAAATAGTGTGGTAACTAAAGTAATTTCCTAAATCTGAATTTATTTGGAAAAGGAGGGTTTAATGAATTAAAACCCTAAATAGGGTTAATAGATATTGATAGGGACTTTTAGGTAATTTTAGAAAGTCCAAGGACCTGACCTGAATTGTGCTCCTCTCACAAGCCAGGGACCTGAGACTAACCTAAAAAAGATCAGGGGTCAATTTGCAAATACCATGAGAGATTCAT
The DNA here is from genome assembly GCA_026586065.1 of Dioscorea zingiberensis. Taxonomy (NCBI): domain Eukaryota; kingdom Viridiplantae; phylum Streptophyta; class Magnoliopsida; order Dioscoreales; family Dioscoreaceae; genus Dioscorea; species Dioscorea zingiberensis. Next base: position 16,503,273 of record CM048819.1, on the reverse strand, counting down.
CATGAGTTACATTAGAAAACAATGGACGGCTGAGATTAAAAGATTTGCGGGCAATCTGATCACGAGACGTCGATCCAACCATCCATTTCTATTGCGAGGATAACGACGCGTATGCCCCCACCGTGCGGGCTCATCCTCGTCCATTCATCTGATAGATCGTTTTAAGTTCTAGGCAAAGCATCTGATCCTAGCCACCAAACCTTTTAATAGATAGGCCGATCTAAGCCGTTCATCACAAGCGGCTGTATATGTTTGAGGCACTAAAGATAAAGAGTACTAAATCCAAGGCAGATAAACGCGATAAACACCATTTGATCCCATGCAACGATCCCAGCCATTCATTTGATCAAAGAGTGATCACGAGACACAGTACGTCTTCTCTTCAGCGAGAGCTCCACTGTGAGGCAATCTTCTCCGCGTTCATTGTTGGCCGGAAAAGGAAAGAAATGGGATTTTAGTGAGTCAAATCTCCTCATCAGCGAAATTGACAGCGAATAGGACTCTCACTGCGAGCCCTGTAAGAGGAAAGTCATGCCCAAACCCTAAGAAGCACCATTCGGGCGGCGGACCTTCTGTTCTTTCTTCTTTGCGGGGGAAATAAGAAGGGGAAAGAGAGGGAGAGGGAATGACCAGTAATCATTAGCATTCCTCTCGACCGAACCGCGACACGGTTGACTTCTAATAGGAGCACCGCCAACCCCTTGAGGCTGTGAAACCTGCAGCTGGACTCGAGAGACACCATGGTCTCCTCCGTTGAGTCGTCTAGCCTCTGGACTTTTAAGATCTATATGAACTCTACTAAACGCGTGTAGATGGTGTCATGATAGTCTGAGCACCCTTTGGAGAATCACGGGAACCATTGGGGAATACTGCCGTGAGAGACTCGTTGGACAGTCGCATTCCTGTAAGCCCCTTTTCTCTCTTTCAATCTTTGGTAAGCATCATACATGCATGGTAGATACGGTTAGGAGCCCTGAGACTTCTGTCCACCAGTGGTCACTAGGCTACATGCCGTGGAGAAGAGGGAGTCTTGTTGGGGCTCTTGTACTCCGACGAGGAGGAAGTAAAACAGCTAGCCCTTCCCAGTAGACGCTCCCAACCTGCAGCTACCTATGGTCGGCAAGGACATTGCGACGGAGACAGCTCCAGCCACCCGTGCGTCGCCGGCGACCACTGCGCGGAACGTCGCTCCCCTCTCACAGTCTAGGCTCAAGCGCGAAGGAAGAGAATTGAATAGTTTAAAGAATAATAGATTGTCAGGACTGTGTTAAACCAGATGGCTTGATCTAATTAACATAGTTGGGCTAGCTCGAATTCAGAATTTTTAAATCTGAATCAAGTCTGGTCTGGTCTAGTCTGTAATAGTAGTTTGAATAAGAATTGGGTTTGGTCTAAGATGTTATTTGATGAACATGGGTTAGGTTTAATTAACAGGCTAGGTTTTAACCAAGTTAAACTAAGCTAGGTTTTAACCAAGCAGCAATATGACAGTAGTTACTTTCTCATCCTCGGGGCATCTCAAGGCCTAGAAAACTAGCTCCAAGTGTGTGATCCAGTTTTCTGCCTCCGCTGGATCTGTGGTGCCCGTGAATTGGACTACTCTCATTTGTCGAGCTCTAATAACAAAGTATTATTCTCTGGGCCTCGACTGCTGGTAGTTAGGAATGGCGCAAATGATTACACCATCTGGTCGAATAACTGCTCCATTCTAGGGTTATACCCTGGTCCAACTTGTATCCCTGGTTGGTAACTTGGTCCGTACTGCGAATGGGATCCTTCTGCATTGACTTCTTCTGGCTCTTGAGCCTTCATCTCTGGCTCCTCCACGGGTTCCTCTCATCGGACCGGTGGTGGTCTACCGCTTCTCTTGGGCGGCATTCTGAAAAAGGGCATGTGTCAATAATATTCTTAGTACTTAAAGCAATTATCAAGCTTTACTCTACTGACATATATACCCGCCCTAAGACTCTGACTACCCTAGGACTTCCTAGGATTGACTCGCTCTGATTCCACTAAATGTAACACCCATCTTCTTTTCAAGGGGACACGTGTCACACCAGCCAAGTCAAGGGAATTAACCCTAAACCTAAGGCTGTAAAGCTGGTAATCTATAATAATCAAGTATAAGCGGAAGCTATTTAAAACAAATAGAACATATTATAATCTCAAACTCCAAATATTGTTTAATACAATACCAAATAAAATATATTGTCTTAGACTTGATATCTCAAATATACTCTTAATAAAGAAAATCAACAACTAGACACAGGAGTAAGAGCTAGCTATTGGACATCTCCATTTAGACTCACGATTAAACAAACCCTCTATCTGGTCTCCAGTCTACCACCTGTATAAAAAATATCATGAGAAAGGGGCCGAGCTACTAGAGCTCAGTGAATTGGGAACAGTACTGTCAGGTATAAAATATACCCATATAATTAAATAAAACTGTAAGAAATGAAACATAAAATATGCATATAAAATAACTAAAATTTAAATACTTAAATCTGAAATAAATATTGAGAAAATAATATGCTGGTCAATGCGTTATCTTCAATCTGTTTTAATCATGTCAAATGCTTATAAATCTGATTTATGCATATATCTCATAATTTGTTTCTCTGTACTCTTAATGATTTCCGAAATTACCCTTGGTAATGAGTACCAAATGCCTCTACGGTGGATCTCTAATCATTACCGTGAGGTGGGTAATACGAAGTAATTTAATCAACACAATACTATCATCTCTAACTACACATCTACTTCAATACTGCAGGACCAGAGACCAATGGGTGATCTATCCTCGCTACACAATTATATACGTACACTAGGCACCCCAAGAGTATGGAAAGGGGTTTTTAATTTTATAAAAAGGAATGTTTTAAAACAACTAGTTCGGTAATGAAAATCAGAGTTTTAAATCACCATTTCCTAACCTAATGCCATACTCTCTGGCTCTATATGAGCCACCACTGGTACCGGAAAATATATAAATAAAATGTAGTTTCTGTATTTCTGTATTTGTTTCTCTATTTTGTTACTGATTACTGTATATGAATGATTTTTCTAAAACCGTGGAAGTTTTCAAGAAAATTCTAATTTATGGTTTTCAAACTGAAATCAAAACTATAATAAAATGAAAATACGATGAAAACTTGTACTGTTTAGTTAGTTCCCTCACCTGAGTTTAGTTCGAGCTTATGTTTGGCTCGGTCCTTCGACAACGGCTGACCTGCCTTTGCCTTTTCCTTTTTCCTGATAAGTGAAATACAAAAATTATGAATATGGAGACTGTATTCTTGACTCCTACTCTAATTTAAACTCGATAAAATACGATAAAACTATGAGATTTACTCTACTCACGAACTGTACTTATTTTCGTCATTAACATAACTTGGAAACTACTAACATGCTCTTCCTCCTAAAGCAAATAATTTCTATACTGACTTGGAAACTTAAGCATGCATTTCATGGAAAATTAGGAGCCTCTAATATGCTCTCCTTAAAGGAATTATTTACTAAGCATGTATGATTAATCCTTTAAACAAAATCGACGAAATTTCGGCAGCAAATCCTCTATTTGTAGGGCCCTGAAAATATACAATCATACACACATTATATATATATATATATATAACCATACAATACATGCTTTAATGACATTCATAAACACTAATCCCATGATTTTCCCCCCTTAATCCTCAATCTCTCACAGCCTATACATGCACATCAACATCCAATTCCAAACAGTAAATTCATGAAATTAGTTAGGGTTTCCTCAATTGCGCTCACTGTTAGGGCTGGCATCACTGGATTCCTCACAGGATCGGAGGAGAGGAGTGGTAAAGGGTTGCCGCGTTTGTAGAGGGGCGGAGCTAGGACAGCTGGTGGCTTGCCGGCGCGCAGGAGCAAGCAGGCGGGGCTGCCTGGCCGGAGCTGGGGCCGTGGTGGCTTGTTGGACTGCTGTAGGCAGAGGACCAGGCTCGTGGGGGCAGCTGCTAGCGGAGGAAGCTCACGCGTTGCAGGGGACGGAGGCAGCTCACGGTGGAGCGCAGGCCGAGGAGAACTTGCCTGCGGTCAAGCGGAGGGCGCAGGTGCGTTGTGGGCGTTGGTAAGGAAGGAGAAGAAGGAATGAAGGAGAGGGGAAGGGGCTGCAGGCTTAAATCGAGAGAGAGAGAGAGAGAGAGAGAGAGAGAGAGAGATTAAAACATTCTCTCTCCGACTAAATAATTATATTCCTTAATAATATTTAAATATTATATTCCTTAATAATATGTAAATCTAATTTTTTAACTTATATTTTAATAAGATATTTGATTAAACTATGATAACTTCAAAAATATCTCCGACTAAAGGTCAAACAACTTTATTTGATCTTATCTTATTACTGTGCCGTCATGAGGGCAACTAATATAATAACTTGACTAGTCTCTATCCCCGACCCAGATCAGGGAATCACGGGTCAGACGGCCCCAGTGACACGGGCTTATTATATAGCATCACGGGTCGTCTCTTCTCCCGACCCAGATTCGTGTTTCTCAGCTTTTGACTAAGCTAGATCTACTTTATCGGGACTCTAACTTTTGTTCGATATTTTCACTTAATTAATCTAGATTAATTAATATTTAAATAATTTCTCATTTAATTAATCTAACTCCGCTGACTATCCACCTTCTACTTTCTATGTAAATTTGGTCTGGCCCAATAAGGCCTTCTCTCCGGCCCTATAGTTGCAAGGCTTGATTTATGGTCCATTAAATCCCGATTTTCTTTAACTTTGAGGTTAAAATAATATAATTTGATTTCTAAACTAATTAACCTCATTTAACATTTGAAAATTTATTGAAAATTTATTTAGAAAAATTCGGGATGTTACATGTTGGGCTTGCACCAACAAGGATGACTGAGTCTGCTCCTCTTATTACAATAAAACTTGTGCCACATAAGTTTTGATTACACCAGGAAGTATCACATAATAAAGAGATAGTATTGTTATACACAGAGTTATTTAGAAACTCAATGAATTTGCCTTCGGTCTTCTTGAATTACTCCAAAGTGATAATAGTATCCTGTTGAAATATCTGCTGAGCATGGCTTCTCTTCCTAATAAAAATGAGTTCATATCTAGATTTCCAAATGCACCATGCACAGTTAGCTATTAAGGCTTGATAGAGTTGATGCCCAATTCTTCCATTTGTAGAGGGAGACACCAACCAATCCCTCTCCATAAATTTATCCCAATCATTACATTCTGTAGTAGTATAGTTTGCAATCAAATCCCAACATTGTCTAGAGACTCTGCATCTATAAATTATATAATCCAATGTTTCATTAGTCAGTTCACAGAAAAGGCAAGGTAGTTGAGGTCCAATGTTCAGATTATAAAGATACTCATATGTGGGGAGCCTTCCATGAAACAATCTCCAAAGGTTTTAACCTTTGGAGCAATTGGAAGTCTCCAAATTTCATACCAACCTCTCCAATTTTTATCCTCTGAGTAATGTATTTGATTGATATGGTTGTAGACAGTATTGACAATTTTGCCAGAAGATGTGGCTGGTATCCAAACTAGTGATTTGAATAATTGTCATTCATATGTAACTTTCTCAGCCTATTCCAATCACAAAGGTCTCCAAAATATTTTGAAATATCAGATTGATTCAAAGAATTTTTAGTCATGAAATTTGTAATGCTTAAAGTGTCTAAGGTTAAATTCTGGTGGAGAACGGTAGGCTTTAAAGAGAGAGGAATTTAAAAGATCAAGGAATCATTCAGGAAACTGGTTGTTGCTAGATTGCAAACATTTATCCAAAGATTATTCCTGATGAAGGGAGAGATCTTATGGATCAATTTAAAAAATAGGAGGAGGATCCCATAGTGGAGTTTGCCCATGGGTTTCGTTAGTATAAGGCGCACTTGTGTTGGGATTATTTGACAACACATGGCCAAAGTGATTACATGGAGATATGATGACATGGGAGTACAGATAAGACAGAAGAATGCATGGAAGATGGTGTCACGGAGTTAACAAAGCACTTGTGCAAGTACATGATGATGCATCTGACTATACACCTGAAGCTCATATTGGTTAATAGTAGAATGATGCAACTGTATGTGCGATATGGAAACAACTTATTTACTCCGTATGGTTAAGCGACTTGCTGAGGTGGCAGCTAATAAGACAGCCGGGGATTGCGCACATGAAGGATTGATCGTGACAATGCGCATGATGAGTTGGCACTTGATGACTTGGAGTGGGATGACATGGCATACGCACACATGGACATTGATGTGTCATATGGAAAATGGCAAAATCATGAAGATCTTCTCACAAATCATCAAGAATATTATTTGGAGCGTGCTATATTTGGAAAGGATGATTATGAAGGAATTTTTGGAGCAGTTAAAGATATGTTTTGGAAGAGATATTTTTGGAGGAGCTAATAATATAATTAGGAAGTCGTTGGTTACTTAGGTTGCAAGCTGGATCGCAGGCTACTTTTGGAAAGAAGTTGACAACTTGGAGAGTAAGCCTAGTGGAGCATATGTTTAGAATGTGATTGCAACGCGGAGAAGATCTGACGCGCAGACTATATTTGGAAACAAAATCCAGCTTGGGAACGAAATTGATTGAAGGCTAAATTAAAGATCTGATTAGAGATTTCATGTAAAATCCAATAACTTTTATGGAATAAATTTTTGCTAATCGTTCTTTAATTATTAATTAAAGGAGTTCCCCAAACTTGGATTTAATTGGAAAAGAGGGATTAAAATGGATAATGCCCTAAGTAGGGTTAATTGGGGCTGCCAGGGACTTAGCTGTAATTTCAGAAATATTGAGGACTTAAATGGAATTGTGCCCCTCTCACAAGAAAAGGACCTATGTGTAACCTAAATAAAATAGACGAGGTTATGTGCAAGAAGCTCGAAGAAACCATGACTAAAAAGAGTGAACGGTTGAGATTAGATTATCGCTAGAGGGTGCGTAAGTTCGAGGCACTAGTTTTAATCCTGGCCTTTCACCCATCCTCTTTAAGACGATATAATATGAAGCATTTATCTAAAGAGAGAGTTTAAGTTCAAGGCATACAATCTAATCTCAGCCTCACATCTACTCTGATGGGTATGATTGTTCTATTCCGTCCATCTAAACAAGTAGGTTAAGTTCTAGGTATGGGGCTTGATCCAAGCAGTCCATGTAATTTCATTAGAACCGGACAATCCAAGACGCTCATCCCTGATTGTTAAATCAAGTTCGAGGCACCGGTATCAATCATGGTCCTCTATCTAATCTCATCAAGTAGAATTAATCCATACCGTTGATCTAAAAAGGTGGAGTAAGTTCGGAGCACCAGATTGACATCCAACCGTCTAACGTGAAATGATCACAATCGCTCATCAAGAGAAACCCAAATCCGAGGCACGAGTGGCGATCAGATCCGATCTTCACTACCAAGCAAACGATCATCGTACTTCGTCTGAGCTGAGTATCGTGATCTCAAGGCACAACCGATGAACCAGTTTCTCCTCCGCCAGCACACTGCCGTGATTACGGCCGCCTTCTCCGTTAATCTTACGGGAAATCACCGAGATGAGATCCCCACCGCATAACAGCCACCATCAACAGAATTAGCAGTTGTCCAGACCTCCCGCAAACTCTATAAGAATGACCTCTCCTTAACCTTAGCAGCGCCATCACTGTAGAGAAGAAAGAGGCAGGGAGCCACCAGTAGACGTTGGAGGCAGAAAGAGGATGAGGCAGGCGTTGGCTTGCTCAGAACCGCTACAAACACCTTATAGTGCTTCACAGAGATTACAGAACCTCCGCTCGAGGCGCAACAAGCCCTGGGACGATCTTTGTTATCAGAGCGCTGCCTCTGCAACACTGCGATCGCCTTATCGCTTGGTGAGCGCTCTCCTCCCCTCCAATGCTCGTTACTTTCTTGAATTCAGAAGTTATTGTACACGCATGGTAGAAGATAGATGCTAGGTGAACGCCGCCTGTCTGCTGCCGAGGGGCTGATCGTCGGAGAAGGGTAGTTTTACCGGGGAGCCGCCTTACTCCGACAAGACTCTGTCTAAATCGGTTGAAGATGAGCCTGGAATGTTTTTAAAATCCAAACTGGTTAGATCAAGTCGGGTTATGGATTGGTGGATCAATTTAAAAGGTTGATCAACTTAAGTGAATAGGTTGGGTTTAACTGACTTCAAAAGAAATGGGTTGGGTCATATCCAATTCTAATGGGCTAGGTTAGGTCAGGTCAACCATATTTATCAAATAGATCAAGTTAAGGTGATTTGGTTTAGTCAAGTTGATTAATGGGTTGGGTTTAGTTGGTTAACAGAGCTAAGTGTAAAGATTGTTAGGTCTAACCAACTTAAGTAGGTCGAGTTAGATCAACCAAGTTAGAAGAGTTGGGTCCAACCAATTCAAAAGGGTTTGGGTTCAATCAGTTTAAAAGGGTTGGGTCAAATCAGTTCAAAAGAAATTGGGTCCAATCAATTAAAGGGGGGTCCATACAAGTTAATGGATTGGGTCTAGTCAGACTAAAGGGTTGTGTTCAGCCAATTGGAGGATTGGGCTCGGCCAAGTGGAAACGGGTTGGGTCTAACCCGGTTGACAAATTAGGTGGACCAACTTCCTTTTACAAAAAAAAAAAAAAAAAAAAATGTAAGAGATGGGATTGGAACCCAAGTCGCCACAACTACCATGGATAGCTTTAACCACTTCAGCTCTGCACCATACTTGATTGGATGGTTAGGTTTAATCAGTTGAGGATGAACTCACATACAAGTAGGTCTAGGTTTAGCTGTGTCAAACAGATTAGGTGCGCTCGTTTGAGTAGGCTTCGACCCATTAGTGGATCATTCTTGTGCATCTAGATATCTATGGTTTATGAGCGATTACCGTTGCTGACATAGACCCTATTACCAGATACCAACGTAAACTGTGGAGACACGCCGAGAGGGAGTCTTGTGTGATTCCAGACATCTCTGATTGAGTTAAGTTACTCTTTCCTAGCTTCAACCCAATTATGTGTTTTGTTGACATGATTGTTTGCTATGTTTTAGCATGCCTTGTTGATTATTTCGATGACCTATTTATTGATTACATACACATAGTAGATATCTGTTTTATTGGACTTTTTCCTTGTCATATGTGTATGGTTGATATGCTTGAGAGAATGCTTATTGGGCACGCCTACCTGTTGACCAGCACTTGACCATGGGCACATGTGCACTTGTGCGCTGGTCGGGTATGTGTGTGCCAACTAAGTTCTATTCTTCCGCGCGCCCGGATCAGTGGAGCATGGGGGCTCCATTGTGAAACATCCAGGACCAAGGACACCCTGGTGTTCTGGCTTTTCATACCATAGGGAGGATACTTTGGTTGTCCAAGCCTTCAGTAGGATTGATTCGTTGACCGTATCGACACGTACAAGAAGTGGCACTACTAACTCGCGACCGGAGGGTCGTTTCCAGCTGAGGTTGATGGTGCTGACCGGGGGATGCTTGCTGAGTTTACATTGGAACTCTCTTCCAGAGCTTGAGATTGTAGATGTGTTAAGGGTCCCTGCCGTTGCTAGTCTTGTGGTAGGTCTGAGACTCCTAGATGATTAAAAGTGTAGGGCGAGGTCCCCACTTGATTGATCGGTTATGTTCTTTGATTTGCCTGCTGTTAGCATGTCTTTTTATATTATATGATCCCTGTGGGGGTACTTACTGGGATTTCATTCTGAAAGCTCATACACTTGTTTTATTCTCTTTTACATCCTGAGGAATAGCCGACTCGGACACTGGAGCTGCTCAAGGGATTGGGATATCTTTGCAGAGGTTTGAGGACCTCATGTGTTCTTTGAGTGTGAGACTTATTTGTAGGACCCTTGTAGGGCCTTGGCTTATGTAGGGTAACTGAACCCTTATTTTATTCACACTGTAGTACTCTGGATTTTATTCATGTTATTTAGATTGTTTGTTTATTAGTTGTAGTATGTTTTTATTTACCTAGGCCTTATATCCGAGTGAAGTATGCCTCTACTTGGTAACAACCAATCTATTCACGTGTTCGAGGCATAAAATCCGGGTCGGGGCGTGACATTTGAAGACCATATTTAGAGTTGATTGAGAACTAGATATGGTGTGAGCTAACATTGGTATGTTGAAGATTTAAAGACCCAAACTTGGGATAAGTTTGGAAGGTCGTGGTACACCTAGGCGAGGTATGGGTTGAAGAGGACTGTGAATGTGACATAAAGATGTTCAGCTAGTTGCGTGGTCAGGATTAGGAGGATCAGACGTGTTCGACTCGGACTTAGACCATGAGGTTTAGAAAGTCGCGAGGTCTGGTGCAACGTACGCTGCAGTCTTAGTCAGTTCAGCATCGGGCCATGTTACAAGTCCAGGTGTGACAAGGATTGCAACGACTATTTTTGGAAGGAGTCCAAAATAGTTCCCGCAGAGATTTATCTAAAAGAGGCATGTGATATATATGGATGGGGAGTCGTCTATATAAGGTCGAGCTCTGAAGGTTAAGGTTGATGCCATTGGAGAGAACCTAAGGGAGTTAGGTTGAGCGGTAGTCAGTCAATATAGAGTGAGGGTATGTATGTTGTATGATGAGTGACAAGAGAGTTGTACTCATGTTTTCTTCCCTCTTTTAATTAGTGGATTGTTTCTCCGGGTTTGGCCCCCAGACGTAGGCTTGAAAGCCGAACTAGGTTACAAAACTCTTGTGCTCTTCTCTTCATGCTTTTCATTGTTTTGAGTGTATGTGTCACGCCCCGCCCCCAAAATCCCGGGCCCACAAGCAAGTGGCAGACCGGCCATACCCGAGCGGGGACGGGCCCCTTTTGGATACAAAGCCTCGATGATCATCAATCACATGAAACATGCACAACGGAATATATCAAATCTAAAGACATAATATAAATATGTCTACACAACGAAAACAAAAGTCTAAGGGTACATAGACCCTCGAAACTCATCATAAAGGCCTTACAAGGGTCCTATAACAAATGTGTCCTCACACACAAGCAAAAAACTGGAGGTTGACCAACCTTAACAGCAAATCCCAGTAGTCCCCTGAGGTGCTCCTGTGTCCCGTGTCCTACTCCTCGGGATCTGAAAAAGGGAATCAACAAGTGGATGAGCTTTCAAAATGAAAGCTCAGTAAGTACCTGCAGGGAATAAAACAGGTCATGTCACAAATATCATATGATAAGCTAAGTAAAGGCAAATCAAAGAAAAACATGACAATCAGACCCGGCATGGGGAGCACAAACCCTACCGGCCAAACAACCTGGAGTCTCAGACCTACCCCAATGAACACTATTCAATGGTAGGGACTCCGTAACCATAATCATGTCATCTCAAATCAACGCAAAGTTTGTAAACCATCCCCCGGGCAGTCATCAGCCTCCGCCGATGTCGACCTACTCGGTCCTCACGAACCCGAAAGTCCGGTAGTGCTACAACTCATACATGTACGTACACGGCCAGCGTATCGTTCCACTGACGGGCATACAAGACAGCTAGAGTATTGTCCCCCTGACAGGAAAGCACGAACAGGGTGCCCACGGCCCTGAAGGCCAAACAGGAGCCACACGCTCCACTGCACCGGGTGGAAGAATCCACAAGAATAACACACATCGAGCGGAAACAACCACTCAATCAAGCAAGTACACGCACACAAGTTATGGAATCAACAATCATGGAATAAATGTCATCCAATAACTCAACAGTGTATGTGTGCGCAAGGAACAAGTATCATTGATGAAGAAAAATACCCAATGATAAGGAAAACTAGGCAAAGGTACTTACAAAAAACATAGCAACAGCAAGTCCAATAAACACTCTGTAGAGTGGGTACTAGGCAGAAGTAACTTATAGAGAGGCAAAAGTACTTACAAGTATCTGAGAGATGTCTAGAGTCAATTCGTGCTCTCCTTTGACACGGCTCACCGATCTAAGTCGGGATCTGATAACCAATACCCACATTCAGTATATGTCTAAGTATGTAAAGAACAATCACTCACACTCTGGTTTATCTACCCTTCATTATATACTCGATAGGCCTTGTGGTAACCCCATACCAACAAACCCCAACTCACTCAATCAGCCATGCGCATGTCTCACTGAAATTCACAAATATGTTAACAATTCACTTTCTCGAAAATCATTATATTTAACTTCTTAATCTTTATTCTTGCTTGAATCTTCCATTTCCTCACAAGGTGATGTACAATATCCATGCACATCAACTCTGTGCATTTAATTTCCTTCATCAACCCTCTTACTTGATTAAACAAAAGCTTTATACTAACTAGTATCATGTGAAGCTTTCTATCAACCATCACCACTGTTACACAGGGATTTAGGCTTCCAGGTTAAGAAAACTAGGTTTCATATTAATCAAACTATACATAGGCTGCAAAGATAATCACCTTCAACTACCCAGAGCTGTGGAGATTCCCTCACTAACTTTCTGTTAGCTCAGCCAAAACAACACCTAGAGCCTTCTCATCCTCCTGGTTCACAGCGTCTGTCCATAAGTTGTAGGCCGCAGCTGTTCGTTTCCCCAAGTCTGTAGGTTTAGTTTCTCCACTAGATACTCCAGCATCTCCAGACGTGTGTGGAAGAAGATGAATTAGAGCCTCCCCAAAATCAAGAGAGAAAGCATGAGGTGGTGATTGTTTTCATTACCCTGCTGCCACCTCTCAATCTTTCTTCTCTCATACCGCCACCTCCTTCTTAACCCATTCCTTATCTATTACTGCATATGCTACTGCATGTTGAAACCCATTTGAATAAAGTAAACTCAAAGCTCTAATGGATACCAGTAAGATTTCATGTATGTGCAACCCTCTATGATATACTTTTCTCCTTAAATGTGTTTAACTTATAAGCATCTCATGGAAAGTTTAACTAAATCACCAAGTCAAGCCCTTACCCTCACTGTGAATTCAGTCCACAATTACTATAGGGTTTTATTAATTCTTTAAGCTTTAGTCCACCATTACCCATTAATCACCTCACATGAAACAAGATGGCAATTAGTGAATATCATGCTTCACTTGTTTAACTAATGGAAGATGACATCATCCATTACATAGAACCTTGACTTAACCATCCGATGTGATGGCTCATATTATTTCCAAATGTTCCACTAAGTGAAGAATATTAAATCTAAAGCTTAAGAAATTTAATAGAATTGGCTACCCCTTCGTTATTGTCAAAAAGGTGAACTTAAGCTTAGTGGAAGATGATATAATGGTGGAAAACTATCTTTAAGTCCTTATCCTCTCAAAACCACTACATGCAAGTCCTATTCCCATAAATTTATTTCATCTTTTATTTTCTTTCTTTTTTATTATTTTAGTTCTTAATCGTTAATCTCATAATTATTTTTTTAATCCCAATTTTTAACTAATAAATTCATAGTTCGGGAATGCTATAAAGAGTGTGACTATTACAGTATGTGTGTGAGTGCTTGAGTGTTTTCTGAGAGACTATGGTGCAACCACTGTTGCAACTACATCACGTAACAACCTGGCAGGAACTTACAGGTTTAAACTTTCATATTTTAATAAGAAAATCTGCACCCACAGCTTATCCTCATGGTTTAAAATAGAAAACATGTTTTTAGCCATAAGGGCAATTTTATCATTCCTTAGATTTCTAATACCCAAGCCTCCCTCAGTTTTAGCAAGTGTAGTACGTAGTGCTCTAGCCTATAGAGTGGAGTGGTCTGCCACCTGTAGTACCTCTTCCCCAAAGGAAGCTCCTAGTAATTTTGGAAATTAAGTTTAAAATAATGTCTGGGACTAAAGTACAGGCAAGGGCATATACTGGGATGGACATCAGAGAGCTATTAGCTAAGACAGTTCTACCAGCACGTGATATAGATGTGGGATTCCAAGAGTTTAGGCTAAGTTTGGTTATGTCAATTAGTGGTTGCTCCTGGTTAACATGTATTCTCTTAAGAGATATCAAAATTCCCAAATATTTGAAGGGGAAAGTACCAAGTCTCATCTCTAAAATGGATTCAAAAGCACCTTTAATCCTTTTGTTGATCCAGGTTGGGAAATGGATGGTGGACTTGTTCAGATTTACCTTCTGACCTGTGAGATTCTTATATGTATCAAGGCCCATTTTATAGTTCCTAGCAGCTGATCTGGATGCGTTAGTGATAAGAATGAGATCATTAGCAAACATGAGGTGGTTAAGTTGCTCCTAAATCTCATATGAAAACTAGGGATCAGATTTAATGTCCTGGCATAGTTAAGCATGGCCGTCAAGTTTTGGGATACTAATAGGAATAAAAAAGGGGACAAGGGGTCACCTTGTCTAACCCCTCTGTAGTAGGTATCCAATTAGTGGCTTGGCCATTGATTAAAAATGCAAAACTAGTTGTAGATATTCAGGATTTTATCCAGGAAATCCAAATGTCTGGAAATTTCATGATTTTGAGGGTGGCAAGGATGGGATTCAACTCCAAGGCATCATATGCCTTTTCAACATCTATTTTAGCATTATCCTAGGAAGAGAATGGGTATTATATTATAAGGAATTTATTATCTCTTGAATATCTATTATATTATCAAAAGTTGATCTCCCTTTAAGAAAACCAGATTGTTCAGGACCAATGAGTGTATGCATGACCCCTTTCAGTCTATTACTCAATAGTTTGGCAATGACTTTGTAACATACATTGCATAGTGATATGGGTCTGAAATCAATAACTTTATTTGGGGAATCTTTCTTACGTATCAAGACAATATAAGTTCTACCCAGGACATAGGCATGCTAGCTGTCTGATAGAAGTGAGTAATGGGTGTGATCAAAAGTTCCCTCACTATCTCCCAATAATATAAGTAAAATTCTACATTTAACCCATCAGGACAAGGACTTTTGCCCTTGGGCATGGATTTTAAGGTTTGGAATATTTCAGCTGCGGATACAGGTCCAGAAAGCATGGTACTGCATGTCCTCATCACACAGGGAAGGCAAATCATTGGGTAAGCTTTGGATTAGATCATTAAGAGATGCATTATAAGAGGAAGTCCATAGTTTAGTATAAAATTCTGAGAACATATTATTAATACTATCATGATCAAAATGTAGGGTACCTTGGTCATCAGTAATGCCGGATATTTTGTTTCTATGTCCCCTAACTTTGGCTTGCCTATGGAAGAAAATGGTATTGTAGTCCCCATTTCGTAACCATAGTAATCTTGGTCTTTGTGCCCATCTAATGGGGTTTTGTCTCAAGAGGGCAAAATGTTTATTATACAGACCTCTGAGGGCTAGGTTGTCAAGATCAAATAATTTATAGAGGACTCTCGGGATTCTAAGGTGGTAATATCTTTTTCAGTCATGATAATGTCCTCATCTAGTGGGGTTAGATCAATTGCTCTCTAGTTAGATAAATACTTTCTGGTTCTGGCAATAGTGTGGGAGAGTGCATGCATGGGGGCACCATTGGTCCTATACTTCCATGCTCTACAAACAGTTTGATGACATTTCCCATGTTCAAACCAAAAATTTTCAAATCTAAAAATTTTCTTTTTATGGTGAAAAAAAAATCTTACAGATAAAAACAAGGGAGAGTGATCTGAGAAAGTTCTAGGAAGATGTTTATTGCAATAAAAATCAAAGTTACAAAGCCAATCATTGTTGGCCAAGGACTGATCCAACCTGGCTCATCTCTTGGCTAAACCTCGTTGATTATTGCACCATGTGAAAGGAGAACCAAAAAAAAATCCAAGTCAAACAAGTGGTTATTGGATACAAAATTAGAAAAGTGTCTAGTTTTTGGAGAATAGTGATTAAAACTGCCCCCTCGTGCTCTCTGAGCTAAGGATTGTGTTAAATTTATTATTGTTAGAAGGAGACATTCTCAGATGATCTTATTTAATAAACCATTTATATAACCAAGTGACTAGATTGAGTTATTGCAAACTTTATTCTAATTATTTTTTATATTTAAGAAGTTTAACTTGTTACTTGCATATAAAAAAATGTGTAATACTTGATTTAGTCCATCTATTATACCGATTTGTGACTTTAGGTCCCTCTATTATAATTTGAACTTTTTTGCTCCCCATACATTCACAATTTAGAAATGTCAGCCCCTAAAGGCATATTTAAAAACTTGCTTAACCCCTAAAGTTGATGATGGGAGAGACTAACATTTCTCAATCATGAAAGTAGAGGGATCCCAGAACTCAAATTATAATAAGGGGGACCTAAAGTCACAAATCGTTATAATAGATGGACTAAATCAAGTATTACACCTAAAAAATATCTAACTTAAACTATAGGGCAATTTGCCAAAATGACCCTAGGTCATTTATTTTATTATTTTTTTGACCCCAACTACAATTTTATTGCCAAAATAGCCCTTGTGCTGCCTAGCTAGTCAACAGCTATAATGTTGACTAGGCTAATAAAAAATTATTATTATTATTCAGGAATCTAATCAGCATGTGCAAGGCCAATTAGCACCGAAGACCAAGAAAAAGAGCTCTTCGGAGCTAATTGGTCTTTCAAATGCCAATTAGCTCTACAAAGCATGAAAATAAACTCTTTAGAGCTAATCGGTCTTTCAAAGACTGATTAGCTCTATAGACTATGTACGAGCTCTCTGAAGCTAATTGGCTTTTCAAATATCGATTAGCTCCAGAGAGCATAAAAATGAAGCAAACATGAAAATGAGCTCTCTAAAGCTAATCGGCATTTCGAATGACGATTAGATATCATAGTCAGTAGTTTGGTTGCTGACTGGGCAGTCCAAAGCTATTTCAACAAATATTTTTAAGGTAGGTCTAAAAAAATAATAAAATAAACAACTCAGGCCATTTTGGCAAATTTCCCTAAATTATATAGATAGAGGAAAGTTCCAAAAAAACCTTGGAAACTTTCCAACTGCTCAAAAAACCCTGATACTTTCCCAATTCTCAAAAAACCTTTACTTTTTGACTAGATGTCATTTTTGTTAAAAGGTAACTGAAGGTGTTAAAAAAAAATTGTGAAATTACCGTAGTGACAATCAATAATCAATAGTTGCTCTTCTCCCCAACATCACAAAAATCCCTAGTTTTTGTTACTCTTCTCTCCATTTTCGCAACGTTCAATCTCCGCCGGTAACCTGGAAGACCATCTCTCTGAAGCGTCTAGTGATTACCTCCAAGTCAAGCCTCTTCCAAATGAAAGTTCTTCAATTTTGGGGGATTAGGGTATGTGCTTTAGGGTGAGCCTCTCCCAAAAAAAAGTTCTTCGGTTTTTAGGGTTTATGATATATGATTCAAGGCAAGCCTCTCCTAAAGAAAAGTTCTTCGGTTTTGGGGGTTTAGCGTGTGTAATTCATTTGGTGATGTTTGTTTTCGATTTTAGGGTTGTAACAATGTGCGTGATTTCTGATTCTGTGTCTATTCTTTGGGATTTAGGGTTTATTTTTTAGAGCTTGGCGTTCCTGACTGGTTGTGAGAGCGTGCATGTATTATTATGAGTTTATTGGTTCAGTTGTAGAACGCTACAGCTGTTTAATAAGCCAGAAAATACACGGTTTACACAAAATAATACACGCTACACCCAAAATAATACACGCTTCGGCCGTATGCTAAAAATAAAAATAATAAAATAATAAAATAAAAAAACACTAAAGGTAATAAGCCAAACTTCAAAAAATTAAAGGCTTCAGAATAAACGAAATTCCAACAATAAACGTTGAATGTTGTTTAGTAGTCAAAAACTAACAGTGAAGATGTTCAACTCAAGGAAGCTTGCAGGCCAAGAACCCTTCAAGAGATAGTCTTGTCATTTTTCAATAGAGACAGTGGTAGCTTTGTCATTTTTCAAAAAAAACTAATAGTTCACTGATAGGAGTGCTTGGCGGGAAGAATTTCAAAAAAAAGGGCCTACTGGAAAGCTGGAATGTCAGAGGGGCGTGCCGGAAAAGTGAAACTATGTCAGGGACCGTACGGTAATTTTATATATATATATATAGACGTGATATTATACAGTCGACCATAACACTGTACATTTCCAGTCATCTCCTATTTGGCCCCCTGGAGCATGTTTGAAGGATTTCCAACCGTACAGATGAGAAGATCGTCGAAAAATAAGCTAGCATGTCCATTTTCATATAATTTAGTAACCGTTTGGTCCTCCCATTTAACAGTTCTTATTTTATAGAAATCTGAACGCTCCAGAATTTTAATTGTTAAGTGGGAAGACCAAACGGTAACCAAATTGTATGAAAATGGACATGCTGGGCTTATTTTTCGATGGTCTTCCCATTCGTACGATTGGAAATACTTTAAACATGCTCAAAGGGGTAGGTGACCAGGAATGCACAGTGCATCCGGCCGATTGTATAATATCACGTGCATATATATATATATATATATATATATATATATATATATATATATGCGCGCGCGCTTTGTCAAACGATTTTTCAAACGATTGTGATTTCAAAACGATTGTACTTTGTCAAATCCGTGGGTATGAATGTCAGCGATAGAAAAGTCAGCCAATCTTCAATGTGACTTGCGTGTTTTAAAAAAAAAAACGATATACATATGTGACATGTTTGTGGATATGTTTTTGTACATCTGGTCAACCCTACACTTAATAAAGATAACCAATTCACACTAAATCGAACCTCTGTATCAAGCCGATGTGATTGACCGAGATTAAAAGTGACTAATAACTTTAGTTCAACCTGGTTTTTGACTATGTTTTAAATGATAAATATATGTGTGCATTTTGTCAATGGATTGCTTTGGTGATTTGCATGGTTTTTTGTCTATGTTGTAAATGATGGATCGATCAGTTTGAAGAAAAGTCTCCAACAATACCAGTCAATCTTTAATAGTTCATTCGCGTTGTTGACTGTTTTAGATTTCCGCGGAGTCGAAGAAACGCAGTTAATAATTAATTAATTATTCATGTGAAACGAGAAACGGGAAACCACTAACGGTTCATGACGCTTTAGAGTTCTTTAAAAACGGCATGGAGCTCCCATCTTCACGTCAAGAACTTCACTTCTCTTCGATCTCGATCTCAAGACAAAGAAAAAGAATAGGATGGATAATGGTTGGACTAAGATGGAGGTCGGCTGTGACGGAGTCGCTGTCATCACCATCGTTCACCCTCCGATCAACTCCCTCTCCTTCGAGAGTAATGCTCACTTCCTCCCTTATGCATGCGTTCCTGGGATTAGATTAATTTTGCTTTATTTAATTATTTTTTCTTATGCTTTTTTTATTCCAAATGATTATTTGTACACCAATCTGTAAAATAGTTCGGCTTTTATGATTTTTCTTTTTTTAAAAAAATTCCCATATTTATGCTAATAAGGGAGAGAGATAATTTGTGTGCGTGGTTTTGCTTCAGTAATGGAAAGTCTGGAAAAACATTATAAGGAAGCACTGGGAAGAGATGATGTGAAGGCAATTGTACTCACAGGTGAGAATGACCGGTTGAAATTTTTGAAAATATTTGGAGAAATTTGTGGATTGATTTCTGAGTATATATTTGGTGATCAGGTGCTGATGGGAAGCTTTCAGGAGGTTTTGATGTTGGCATACTAAAGGGGATTCAAGAGGGGAAGAGTATGTCACCAATTCTGGCATTTTTAATTGTTCGTCTTTTAGTTGTAATTTAGGTACTTTTAGCACTCACACATCTTGAATCTTTTTGCAGTTGAGCAACCCAAGCTTGGTTACCTTTCAATAGATTTCATCACGGGCACTTTGGAAGGTACTTTCTGATTCTTGAATGATTTTTTTCATAGTCGATAGGTTGATTTGATGTGTTGTACATGCTGAGCATGTCTGTGCTTATATCTTTGCTTCTAGATGCGAGTAAGCCATGCGTTTCCGCTATTGATGGCCTTGCTATTGGTGGCGGACTTGAGATCTCCATGGTATTTATTGGCTTCTCTCTTAATTATTGTTCAATCTTTACAGTTGTTGTTGTACAAGTTATTGATACCTTTTGTTTTCTTGTACAGGCTTGTCATGCTCGCATTTGTACTTCAACTGCTGATATAGGCCTGCCTGAACTTACAGTTGGTGTAATCCCGGGGTTCGGAGGTCTGTTCATGAGCGTATGCTGAGAATTTCTCTACTTCTGAGAAACATGTGCAACTTAATAGCATGTTATCTTGTCTCATTTCTGCAGGAACACAACGACTTCCGCGCCTTGTGGGTCTTACTAAAGCTCTTGAAATGATTCTGGTCTGTGTGTGTTTGTGTTTTATTCTCAGTTAATTAAGATTTTCTAGTCAAGCTCTTTAATTACAGAACAGTGCTGTATTCTGAACAGGTGTCCAAGATTATAAAAGGAAATGAGGCTCATCGACTGGGGCTTGTTGATGCAATAGTTCCACCAAATGAACTTCTCGATACTGCTCGTCATTGGGCTTTAGATATTGCCGAATGTAGGAGGCCATGGATCAGGACTCTTCACAAATCTGACAAATTAGTAACCCTCGAAAAAGCAAGGGAAATATTCAAATCTGAAAGAGTTCAGGCCAAACAAGCTGCTTATATCCAGCTCCCATTGGAGTGCATTGATGTCATTGAAGAGGGTATTGTTGCCGGACCTCTTGCAGGGCTTTGGAAGGTACATGAAGCTCAAACTAAAACTACAGTTTTTTTTTTAAATTGTTTATTCCTATGTTCATTGAAACTCTTACTGAATATGTGCATTATGCTTATTTTTATATATATATTTTTTTTCAGGAATCACACTGTTTTCAGAAACTGCTTTTCTCTGGTCCATCAAAATGCCTGGTTAATGTTTACTTGGCACAACAAGAAACATTGAATGTTAGTACTTCTTTATGAAAATCAACTTTGTGTTCTTGATTGAAATAGAGATGATTTTGAGGCTTACTTTATATTTCTGTGTGTGCCTTCAGGCCCCTGTAATCAACAATAACTTAGGATTGGTGCCAAGAAAAATAAAGAAAGTTGCTGTTCTTGGTGGAGGTCTGATGGGTTCTGGAATTGCAACTGCGCTAATACTGAGTAATTTCCCTGTGATACTAAAAGAAGTTGATGGGAATCTTCTGAAAGGAGGACTGGACAGAGTCCAAGGTACAATCCTCTTATGTTTTTTTCTCACACCATACTCTCAACTCTCAGAAGTTACAAATTCCTACTTTATAACATCCTTTTCAGTTAATCTTCAAAGTTGCATTAAGAATGGAAAATTGAATCCAGAGGAGTTTAATAAGACATTCTCATTACTCACTGGTTCCTTGGATTTTGAAGGCTTCAAAGATGTCGATATGGTGATTGAGGCAAGTTCTAACATCACGATCTCTTGATTACTTCTGCCTCAACAACTTCTCACATCCAACTTCTCTTTTAAGTAAAACATTGAAGTTTTTGCATGACAGGCAGTCTCGGGAAATGTTTCATCAAAGCAGCAAGTATTCACCGATCTAGAAAAGTATTGTCCATCCCATTGTGTGTTTACTACTAACACTTCAGCTATAGATCTGAACTTAATTGGAGCTAAGACAATGTCTCAGGACGTTATGTCGAAGATATTGTAATCACTAAGTTTTAGGGATCTGTAATTATTCCAATTAAATCTGAATATTAGCTAGATAATTCAATTATTTGTTGGCAGTTAGTTTGTTTCCTATTTTTTTCCCTTCAGATCTTGTAATTAGTTTCCCCTCGGGATCTGTTGATCCTTGGCTATGTATGCTCTTTGTTTTCTTCAGAATAAAGGAATGAAAAGAATTAATTTCCTTCCCTCAAAAGTTCATGGTATCAAAGCTAAGACTCGAAATAAAAATTGCAATGAATTATAGGGCAACGATAAGTAGAGGCCCAGATTTAGAAGTGAATAAGAAGAAGCAGCCTTGGTGTGACTATTGTAATAAACCTTGGCATATCAAGGAAACTTTCTGGAAACTTCATAGGAAGCCACCAAATTAGAAGAAGAGGAATAGAGGTGAAGGCAGGGCATTACAAACTTTGAGTGATGATTCTCAAGGGAAACAAGTCAATTCAGAGATGCATTCCTTCACAAAGGAACAACTAAACCACTTGTACATGAAAACTTCATAGGAAGCCACCAAATTAGAAGAAAAGGACTAGAGGTGATGGCACGGCATTACAAACTTTGAGTGATGATTCTCAAGGGAAACAAGTCAATTCAGAGATGCATTCCTTCACAAAGGAACAACTAAACCACTTGTACAAGCTCTTTCAATCTCCACAATTCCTAATTTCTTCCTGTTCTTTGGCTCAAAAGGGTAAGTATCTTATTGTAGCTCTTTCTTGTGAAAATTCAAATCCATATTGTTCATAGATTATTGACGCAGGTGCCACTGACCATATGACTGGATCCTCAAAATTGTTTTGTTCCTATAGTCCATGTGCAGGAAAAAAAATCAAAATTACAGATGGTTCATTATTTGTTATATCAGGAATAGAGTCCATTGTTATCTCTCCCTCCCTCACCCTTCATAAAGTTCTTTATGTGCCTAATCTGTCATGTAATTTGTTGTCAATAAGTAAACTAACCAGTGCCCTTTAGTTAATTTCTTTCCTTCATATTGTGAATTTTAGGAGCTGACCACGGGGAGGACGATTGGTAATGTTAGAGAAAGTGGAGGACTTTATTTTTTTGAAGAAGGATCAAAATCAAAAAGGCTAGTAGAAAGCAAATGCTATGGTTCTGTCTCTTTTGACAATAAAGAAATTATGTTATGGCATTATAGATTAGGTCATCTGAATTTCCATTGTTTGAAATACTTATTTCCTAATTTGCTAAAGAATAAAAACACTCCTTTTTGCAATGTGAGGTTTGTGAATTGGCTAAGCACCATCGTTCTACTTTTTCGTTATTGTCATATAAATCTATAAAAACCTTTTTCATCGATCCATACTAACATTTGGGGTCCCTCTAGGATTGTTACACATTCGGGAAGTTAATGGTTTGTAACATTTATATATGATCATACAAGGTTGAGTTAGGTTTATTTATTGAAAGTGTTAGTTGTACATGTCTGTATAACCTTAGCCCTATATAGGTGATTATTGTCTTATGTTCACCATGGATAACTTCATCACCCCTACATATGTATTTTTCTTATATATTCTCAATGTTGTGAATAGTATAATCAGATGCATTCTCTCCAACTCTAACATGATATCAGAGAGAGGGATCCCTAGGTCCTCCTTCTAGCCGCCAACACTCCTCCATCGTCATTTGACATCGGTGGCCCTTCATCCTCTCGGCAGTTCCCCGAGTCCCATTCTTCCTTTGCCTCAGCCAGTTGCAGCCCCGTGATATCACCCGGAGCCCTAGGTTCTCCAGCAAGCGTCTTGTGGATGATCCTTCCGCGCACCAATATCCCCTTCGTGATCGCCATCCACCAGACTGCCTCAGCCTTGCTACTTAGTCGCTTGCCCTCCTACCCCTTCCTACTTCCGCCAGTGGTACTCTAGAGTTGGATTCTTACCGAGAGGCTGTCTAGATACCTAAGTCCCTGGCTGTCATGTTTTCTGAGTTGGAGGCCCTCGAGCGCACTTCTACTTGAGACTCGGTTCCCCTTCTTCCTGGTGTGGTTCCTATTACATTCCTATTAAATTCAAGTGGCTCTATAAGGTCAAGACTAGCTCAGATGGTTTAGTGGAGAGGTACAAGTCTCGGCTTGTGGCGCATAGTTTTAAGCAGGAGCAAGGTTGGAACTATGATGAGACCTTTGCTATAGTGGCTCACATGACTATCGTTCGGTCTCTTACTACTGTTACTGCCGTCCGCCGCTGGTCTCTCTTTCAGCTTGACATGAAGAATACCTTTTGTAATGGTGACCTTCAGTAGGAGGCGTATATGCTTCCTCCCCCGGGCTTCTCCTCTCCTTCTGGCCTTCTCTACCTCCTACGTCAAGCCATCTGTAGCCTCAACAGGCTTCTTGAGCCTGGTTTAAGTGCTTCAATTCAACAATGATAGCCATTGATTTTCAACCGAGTCTGCATGATCTACCTTTGTTTGTGCACTCCTCCTCTCATAGTCGGACTCTTTTGTTGCTTTATGTGGATATGATTATCACAGGTGATAACCCTTCTGATGTGGAGTTCGTCAAGCATTACCTTCAATAGCAGTTTCAAATGACTGATCTTGGCTGGCTGAGCTACATTTTGGGCATCGAGGTCACTTCTACTGGGTAGGTCAACTCTCCCAACAGCGTTACACTTCTGATCTCCTTGGTAGGGCCGCTCTCTCTAACTCCCGTATCGTGGCTACTCCTATGGAGCTTCAACTTCGGCTGCATCCTGATGAGAGGACTCCCTTGCCAAATCCGACTCACTAACGCTACTTAGTTGGGACTTGGGAGCCTGGTCTATCTTACCATCACCCGGCCTGATATTGCTTATTTTGTGCACGTTTGGAGTCAGTTTGTCAGTGTGCCTACTTTTGTTCACTATGCTCATATGTTATGGCTCCTACCCTATCTCCAGGTAACTCCATCTTGTAGTCTCTTTTTCTCCCGTAGTAGCCCTCTGCAACTTCATGCATACTCATGTTACCTAGGCTAGTGATCTGGCTGATCATTCTTCTATTACTGGTTTTTGTTTGTTTCTGGGCTCTTCTCTCATTGCCTGGAAGTCCAAGAAGCATATAGGTGTTTCTCAATCTATCACCGAGGCTGAGCTTCGCTCCATGGCAACTACTGCTGAGGAGATGGTTTTGTAGGCTCCTTAAGGACCTTGGTGTTTACTTCAAAAATTTTTACACCATGGTTTTAACCCGATATCAAATTGAAATCCAAATCCTTAGAAGTGATAATGGTAAATAGTATTTTAATACAATTCTTGGATCATTTTTCCTAGAAGAAGGAATTGTGCACCAAAGTTGATATATTGAGACTCCTAAACAAAATGGAGTAGTTAAAAGGAAAAATAAACATCTCTTAGAAGTTGCTAAGCATTACTATTTTCAAAAAATGTCCCCCACTGTCTTTGGGGTGAAGTAATTTTTACAACAACATACTTGATTAATCAGATGCCTTCTAGGGTTCTCAAATCACTACAAGAAACCAGGCGTTTCGCGGCGGACATTTTGCGACGGTTTTGTAAAACCGCCACGAAATGAAGCATTGGCGGCGGTTATTGCGGCGATTTACTGGAGGGTCGCTAGATGGATACAATTAGCGGCAGGTCTGAGAGAAACAGTCGCTAAATGAATACATTTAGCAGCGGTTTGGATAACTGTTGCTAAATAAATGTATTTAGAGGTGGTTTCATAAAAACCGCCGCTAATGTATTTATTTAAAGGAGGTTTTTCTTAGAATCGTCGCGATATTGGCGCTTAACCCTACTTTTTCCAGTTTCTCTATCTCCATTTAGCGGCGGTTTACTTATAACTGCCTGGTACCTAACTCATTTCAGTGGCACGATGCCTCTTTATTTTCGAAATTCCCAACCCTAATAAGTTTTTTCAGTCTCTCGATCTCTCGAGAAGAAGCCTTCTGTCAGTCTCCGCTCGTCTCGCCCTTTCTCCGCTGTCGCCTCACATCGTTCCTCTGTTCATCCGCTCTTTATCTTTAATTTCATGTGACTCTCTTCCACGGCTCATCTTCTTAAATTTGTCAGCTTCTTTTTCTCCTCGATTTCCCTTCTTTTTTCTTATTTTCATGATATACTTACCCTAGACTTTCTTAGCTGGTTACATGATTGTTTTAATGCGTATACTTACTGTAATTCTTTTATTCTCTTGCAATTTAAATAGACGCAAATCACTATTATTTCTATGAACTATTCTTTGCCTATATATGTAATTTTGTTGATTTCGTATCAGTGAACTATTGTTCACTTATTCTCAGTGGTTTTAGTATTTTTGACTATGCTTTATACTAGGTGGTATTGATCTGAGGGCAGAATATCAACTTTTGTGTATATATATTTTTCTGATTTATATGACATTATGTACTTAGGCATTAGGTTATTTGATTTAACTTTTCAATAATTTTTTGTTTTGGTTTTTTGAGATACATTTCTGTAGGTCTTTGAGTTGATTCCATTTAGGAATATATGCATTGGTGATGGATATTTACCATTTTTTTATTGAAGTGGATAAACCACATTCTATTATTCAATGCTTAAAGAAAGTTGGTTTCTTGGTGCTCGTATTTGAGCTCCCCCAGTTGTTCCCCTTGTCGAGGATTACCCTTGACTTGCTAGCTACATTGTAGTATTGGTGAGCCCCTCCCGTAAGGTTAGCCATATAACCTCCTCTTCAAAGTCATCCCTGCTGGTTGGTGGTTGAGGTGGGTTGGCTTAGGTAGAGGTCAAAGTACTGCGAGCAACAAATGACAACGTTCCCAACTTCTGCTTCGTGACGGCATTGGCTCCTTCGATCCAGGATAGCAGGAGGAAGGCGATACACTGGATAGTTGCAGAGCAAAGAGCAAACGCGTTGTTTGTTCTGGAAGCATCTTTGGTTTCTTTCTAGCCAAATGCACCATGTTGCGGCATAACCAGAAGGTTCCACCCTATGCGTTCTTCCTTGGGCAGCTTTGCGCTCAGGCTGTGGTATCCCTAGAGATCCTGTGTCGACCGAGGGGAGGTAGGTAGATTGAAAAATGGGCAACAGTGCTCCCATATTTGCTTTGAGAACGGGCAGAGCGTGAGGAGGTGTTGTACCGTTTCAGCTTGATCGTTGCATAAGTAGCACAGGGTCTGGTTCCCCTTCCATTTTCTTTTTGAGGAGGTTGTCCAAAGTGAGAATCTTGTTATCTGCAGCCAGACATGTAAATAGTTGAATCTTTATAGGGCATGAGAGACGCTACAGATTGTTGGGGAATTGGCCCCGTACGCCCCCATCCATCGCAAAGGTGTAGAGGGACTTGACCAAGTACACCCCGTTTCCCCCCAGGTGCAAGACTCTGGTGTCCTCACGGTCCTCCTGGGCCGTTGCGATAGCCTCCAGGAGCGCGTCTAGCTCCATCGCACCCTCCCTAGTCAGCGGGCCTTGCTTCAGAAGTGGTTGGGTATGTGTGAGGTTGTCCCTTGCCTTCTTAAGCGAGAGATGTTTGTCCAGTGCGAGGTCAGCGAGTGTTGGGAATAGACTGTTCGGCGCTTTCCCTTGGACCTATTTATTGTGCCATAGGTTGGCCGTGTCACCCCTTCCTGGTTTTACTGCCAACCCTATCTCCACCAATCTCCATTGTTCTACTACCCCTCTCCAGAACTGGGATGTTCTCGCTGCGACTCCCTTATGCGGGTTAGTGAAGGAGTTTCTGAAGTATTTGCTGAGGATAATGCTACGACATAAGCTGGCTTGCCTATTGAGGAGTCGACACCACCACTTGCCGATCATTGCTGCGTTGAAACATCTGATATCTGTGATGCCCCAACCCTCTTATTCTTTAGGCTGACAAATGAGTTGCCAATTGACCAGCTTATATGACTTGCCTTTGAGCTCTGGTCCATGCCAAAGGAAGTCCCTTCTCAGATTGTCGATGCACTTCGATACCCATTCTGGCAACATGTAGATAGCAAGCCAGTGGTTTAGGATAGCTGTGAGGACCAAATTAATGAGGGTGACCCTTCCTGCCATTGATAGCAAGCGGCCCTTCCATGAGAAGATCCGCCTCCTGATCTTGTCAATTAGTTGGTTTCATTCCGGGAGTCGAGGTCTTTTTCCAGAGATTGGTAGCCCCAAGTAGTTAATAGGGAGTTGACCAATCTGAATATGATTGTATGAGGCAAGGCTTCTGATCTTGTGTTACTTACTTTGAAGGGGATGAGGTGGCTCTTGGAGTAGTTGATGCGGAGCCCTGATAAGCCCTCAAAGATGTAGAAGATGAGCTTCAAGGTTTGCAAATGCCCCAGGTCGCCTGAGTAGAAGACTAGGAGATCATTGGCGTATTGGAGTAAGGTGACCTCATCTTCTGGTCCTTCCCCATGACGGATTCCCCTATATATATTGCCTGGAGTTTCTCTCGTTATCATGGTAGTAAGGGCGTCTGCGGCAATAACAAAGAGAAAGGGGGAGAAAGGATCCTCTTGTCTCAGTCCTCGCTGATATCTGATGTACCTCCTCTTGTTTGGTCGTTGATGAGTAGGTTGGACTTTGAGGTGTGGAGAACTGCACAGATCCATGAGATCCACCTTGGTCCAAATCCTTTTGCGGCCAGAACGTCGAGAATGAAGCCCCAATCCACAATATCAAAGGCCTTTTCAAAGTCCATTTTGAGTATGGCACCTCTATGGCCCTGTGTTCACATTTTGTGGATTAGCTCCTCTGCGGCAATTATGTTGTCATGGATAGACCTACCCTTGATGAAAGCCATCTGAGACTCGTCAATTAGTCCTGCAATGTCCCCTTACAGTTTGTTGGAGAGCACTTTAGTTATGATTTTCATAGAACAATTGAGCAGGCTGATCGGCCTATAGTCACGGATCTCTTTCGGGGTCTCCTTTTTGGGAATGAGGATGATGTGGGCCCAATTGAGCCTCTAAAGTTGTGCTTGCCAGCTATGAAGGTCTTGGAAAAGATTGATCAGGTCCTCCTGGATGAACTCCCATCCCTTTTGCTAAATGGTCATGGGGAAACCATCAGAGCCTGGGGCCTTGTCAGTATTCAGCTCTTGTACGGCCAACCTGATTTCATCCAAAGTAAAGTGAGCATCCAAGTGACTTAGGTCTGGTGCCTGCCTGTGGTCAAACATACTGTTCATATTTGTGGTGTACCGGCCGGTGCGGGCCGTGCCGAGAAGACCGGTGAAGTGGGACTTGATCTCTCTAGCAATTTCAGCGGCATCCACTGGCGTCTGTTCCTGGACCTCGATGTTTTGTATCCAATTATGGGACTTTCGTTGATTGGTTATTGCATGGAAGAACCTAGTGTTGTTATCGCCCTCTTTCAGCCAAGTGATTCTCTCCAGTGTGCTTCCTCCGTTCTGATGATGTCATCGTATGTCTGTTGTATGGCAGTATATTCTAAGCATTCTCCTTCGTGGAGATCCCGGCTCTCTTGGATGAGGTCAAGCTTTTGCATTCTGTTCAAGAGCTCTCCCTTCTGACCTCTAGCGTTCAAATAGTTTTCATAACTCCACATTATTACTACTTATGGTCAGTATGAGTTTTTTGGACATGATTAATGCAGCGTTGCCCTCATAGAAGGCTGATGTTCACCATTCTTTCAACATTTCCCAGAAACCCTCCTTATAAGCCTATTCCCGGTTGAATTTGAAGGGGGGTTTCACCTTGTCCTGGGTGCCACATTGCAGACAAATAGGTGTGTGGTTGGACCGGACCCGCGGGAGTGTGGTCTGCCAAACCCTGTGAAAGTCTATGAGCCATTCTGTTGATAATAGGAATCTATCTAGACGCGCTATAGTTGGTGTGGAACGCCCATTGGTCCAGGTGAATTGGCGGTCGTTCAGTGCAGGGTCGTAGAGATAGAGTGCCTGAATGGTTTCCTCAAACACCAGCGAATCTGCTTTCTGAGTGTTGGCCCCGATTTCGTTCTTCACTCGTTCTTGTGGCGTTGAAGTCCCTCCTACTATCCAAGGGCCACTCCATCTAGTTCTGATGTGTTGCAGCTCCTCCCAAAAGAATCTCTTTTGGTGACGGTCGCATGGGCTGTATACTGTGGTAAGCATCCATTTGTATTGGCTTTGAGCTTCCTCCATGATGAGAGTTATGGAGTATGTATCAGTGAATCGGGCAACCTCCTTGAGACTATTGGGGTTCCACCCAATGCAGCAACCGCCCCGTGTGTTGTTGGCTGGTAGTATTGCCCTATCGGTGTATGCGTTCCCCCCCACTGATTGCCAAATGCAATTATCTATCGTGGCCAGTTTTATTTTCTGTAGACAAAAGATATCCACATGTTGTGCCAGTAGGTAATCCCTGATAAGGAATCTCTTATTCCTTTTTCCCTAACCCTTGAACATTCCATGAGATGAGCTTCATAAGATAACTTATGTTAGCCTCTCTAGTGCACGTTCTACAATGGCTGCTTAATTACAACCGTTTAAATCCTCGTGGGACGGTTCAGCTTCCAAGCTACGCATGTGTGATACATAGGTATCCATGTCGTCCCCTGTTTGCTCCGGGTCCATTCCTCCCACAGTTATTGCTAATGCTATTATTTCCTTGCTTGGCCATTCAGTAAGAGTTAGCGGGATGGTGATTAGGGATGAGTTCATACCTGGCGAACTGGGCTTGGCCTTTTGCTTCTTTCTATTTGTGGTCCCATTTGTGGATGTGCCAATTTGCTTATGTTCGGTTGTGTTTGCTTCATTGAGTGGTATTTTCCTCGGCCGGCCTCTGGGCTTTGGAATTTCCTTCTGTGTTTCTGGTCTGTTCATCTTTTCCTCTATCATTCCCCATGCCTCATCCGGGACCAGGATCCATGAGCCTCCAATGTTCCTTGGCTTCATTGTTGAAAGGTCAATTGTGATGCCCTCTCCGACTTGTATGACTTGGGGTTCTTTTGTAGTTTGTATATCTTTCTTAGATAGGATTTCATGGTGCTCCATGCTGACTACATTTGTGATGGAAATCTCTTTATTTGGGATAGCTAGGTGTGTGTTAGGTGGGTGTGGGCTGTTATAATTCAACATGTTTCTTGGGCTTGCATTTTCATTGCATAGAAAGGGGGAGACAATGGTTGGGCTTGGCTCATGGGCTAGAATGGTGTTGTTGGCCACTAGAGTTTTGGATGGTTGAGCTTGTTCCATTGGGTTACATTTGTGCCCAAAAGCTGAGAGGAGGGGCCACCAATTGTATGCATTGTCCCACGTGGCTTCACCTAACTTGTTGGAACAAATATCTCAAGTGGGATATGGTTTGTAGTTTTGCTTATAGTCTGTACGAGCTGCAGCCCATGTGTTGATGTTGGATTGGTGGAGTGGTGGCACCCGTGCACCACCACAACCGGGTGCACAACCAAGTTGGTGTCCCTTTCGTTGATGTGTTGCTGCTCTGCCTCTGTCTTATCCAAGGAGGCGTCCTCGTACCCTGGAGAGCCACGCCCCTTGTCAACGGCTACATTTGGCCTCGTTGCATGCGCTGGGGCATCCCTTAGACCGATTTCAGCACTTCATCCCTGCACTTGGACTGGGTCTCCCTTTCCCGATTATCTGAGCAGTCCTCGGGTTAATTTATGTGGATTCCGGCCGATGACCAGCAGTGGCGGAGTTCCGGTTCTTTTGGTTTCTCCTTCCACACCCCTTTTCCCTTCTCCTCCCTCGTCTTGCGGCGTTGGTTTGGCTCCCCTTAGTGTGTCGTGCTCGGTCATTCTCGCCGGGGGTCTTAACTCCTCTTGCCTAGGGATAACCGGCCATGCTTCCCTGTCTGGACTCCATGGCAATGGTGACTCCCCTTGCACCAGCTCAACTGTGAAGACATGTTTCCGAGATTCGATGCTGGCCTTGATCATCGTTGGGAGGAGCTGGCCTCGTCGTACCCTCAAGACGGCCCTGACGGTATCGACGACCGCCATTCCTCGCACATCCACGAAGACGAGATCACCAATAGGTTTCAATAGCTTCACCGCAGTGTCCCTGTTCCAACAGAACATTGGTATGCGGTTAATAGAGACCCATCGTCGTTCCTCGTCAGCTTTCTCTGGCTCCCATAGATTGGTGGTCCATGGGGCGAAGGATAGGCTGAAATGAGGAAGGTGGAGGATGCCACCTTGTTCTAGTTCCCTCGCCTTCTCCGCTGACGGGCATGCCACCATGAAACTGCCATCACGGAAGGCCTTCGATGTCTAGCTCCACCGGCTGGGCTCCATGGCTTCCTTCATCGCTTTGGAGATGGACTGAGCTACTGCGGTCCCCCTCCGGACCTCAGTCACCGTAGCAATGGTGAAGCTCCGCAGTGCCTCCTTTTCCTTGATCATTTCGCTATCCAAAGGGAAAGAGAGGTGATGCACGTTATACTTGGGAGTCTCCTTTTCCGTTGAGGTCAAGTCTTCACCGGGGAAGGCGCGCTTGCGTGAGGGTCTTTTCGACTTCTCCTGAGCGTCGGTGTTTGCCACCCTAGCGGTCTGTTGCTTCTCCTTGTCCCCCGCTCGCTTCCGGTCGCCACCCTCGTTTGTGGTACTGCTGCGGTATGGCATTCGTGGGCTCGGTGTCCAGTGCCAGCACATTGCCGACACACAATGTTCCTCTATCACCCGTCCGCCTTGTGCCCCGGCTTAAGGCATTGACCGTAGACCTACACAGGTTCGGCAGGCATCTGGGCGTTGGAGGGGAACGCCAGGGTTGGTCAATCACAGGCCTCGGCCTCCGGGGGGCTTCAACGCTGCCTTGTCGCCTGCAGCGTTTTGGTCGAACCTCCTCCCATCCTCTTTTTGCGGACTCCTCTGCTGGCGGCTGGAATGGGGTGGTGAGGGCTGACACTATGAAGCTTCGGCCATCATCCCTGCTTACCGCCGCTGCATATGTGACGTCGGGCCACCGTGGGCTCCCTTCGTCTCTCCTTCGTTCTGGTTCTCCATTGGTCCCAGTGGTGTTGTTGCCTCCTCTTCTCGCCGGTGATGCTTGCCGCTTCCACACGATCTCCATGTACCTGAGTTTTCTTCACTCAGCCACCACACGCCGCCGTCCACTGGAGGTCGCTCAGCTCAGGAACCCCCAGTTACATCCGATAAAATTGTGTGATAGATATTTATCAATGTTATTGTTAGAATTCATCTAACTTTTAATTTTTTTTTTCTTTTTTCTTTTCAGTGATATTTATCAATGAACTTGTTTTGGTTTTCTTTTCAGACTGGCTGCTTTTGCTTACAATTGCAACTATTGTTTAATATAGTTTTATGCCTTATAGTTATCATATGGCAGAAGCCAATTCTTTGTATTATTTCTTTATTTCATATTCTGTTTATGAAGAATTCAACTGCACTAAGTGGTGTTTGTTTGGGTGTAGTTTCAAATACAGGGATTTGGAGTTACATTGTAATTGTAAATCCTTGTATTTGAAAATACATGAGAGTCAAATACAATGTTTGGTTGGATGTAATTTGGAGTGCTGGATTTAGAAAGTATGTGTTTTGTTTGATGTATTTGGAGTGTTGGATTATGGAATTCTTGTATATGATCACTCATGGTGAGGTTACCCCCACTCTAGATAATTATTTGATTTTATTAATGATATAACATCTTTAAATTTTATTAATTAATATATAATTAAATAACATACTCATCTTATATTATTAATATATAATTTAAAAAATAGATTTTTATTAATTATCTATTGATATGGAATAAGATAAAAATCTATTTATAAATTTTTAAAAACTTAATGATAAACATAAAATCTAAATTATTTTTAGAGATAATTAGAAAAAAAATATAAAATAAATGGGCACTTACTAAAATCAGTGTTATATATATATAGATTTTTCACGATACTTAATTTAATCCTTATCCATTAATCTTATTAAAATGATTAATTCAAAATTAATTAAATATATGAACATCTTTCCCAATGGCCTTTACAACCATGATGCTCTCATGGAGCATCACCGAGTACGCAACATGCGCATGGCCTCGCAGCAGCTCGACAACGTCCGCACCACCGTCCGCTGGGCCACCGATTACCTCCTCAAAATCTCCACCGCCACAGCCGGTAAGCTATACGTCGGCATGGGAGACCCCGACGGCGACCACCAATGTTGGGAGCGCTTGGAAGACATGGACACCGAGAACAGTCTACTCCGTGTGGCCGGAGAACCCCAGATCTGACGTGGCTTGGGAGACCGGGGCTGGGCTGGCTATCTGCTTCCTCTCACCCCTTTTCTCAGAATCCCAATCGTTAGATTAGCACGTGAGGGAGTTCAAACTCCTGTATTTCGTTTTACGCCCATTTTGGGTGTAAAACGAAATCCAGCATCTTTTACAAGACGCTGGATTTGCAATTACAATAGCTTTTAAAATACACCTAAACAAACACCTGATTTACACCCAAACAAACAGCACCTTTGTGTTTCTTTATGTTTTCCAACTTGATTGGATGATTGGATTTAGGGTTTCACATCTTCTGAAGGAAATTTTTCCTTTTTTCCAATTCTTTAATTTAATAGTAACTTTTAAGTGATGTTTTGCACACATTTAAGGCTAGAAATCTTTTGCTGAGCTGCTTTTCGATCAGTAGAATGTTTTGATTTCTTTTGGACTTGAGTTCTATTAAGCTTTAAGTTTTGTGTGTGCTTGTGTTACATTGCTACACTCATGTTGCAGAAGCATCTGTTATGTTTGTTATGTTTGTTCTTATGTAAAATTGGAGACATTATGTTCTGTAAATTATTTATTTATTTTTATTTATTTTTTGGTCATTGGCTGCTTATGAGATTTTTTTTTTCCTCTCTTTTGATTTTCATAGCCCTTGTCACTTACTCTTCTTTCTAATGCTAAAATATGCACCCGTTAATAGGAAAAGGCATAAGCATAATATTATTGATAATAAGTTGGGGTATATATAATACCACTACAGAGGTAAAATAGGAACTAAACAAATATAGAGATAAATACAAAATATAGAGAGATAAATACTTGAAACCCTAATAGGCCCCCTCAAGATGGTGTACGAGAAGCAACACCAATCTTGTCACAAATGTCAAGTAGCCGAGGACGAGGCAAAGGTTTCGTTAGTGCATCGGCAAGTTGATCAGCAGCAGAGACATGAACAACCCGGAGAAGGGAAGACTGAACAAGATCCCGGACAAAGTGATAGTCAATGGCAAGATGTTTCATCCGTGAATGAAACACAGGATTAGCACATAGATATGTGGCACCAAGATTGTCCGAGTAGATAGTGGGTGCTGAAGGAACAGGGACATGCAGTTCATGAAGAAGTGTCTTGATCCATTGAATTTCAGCCGCAGCAGAAGCGATAGCACGATACTCAGCCTCAGTAGATGACCGAGCAACAGTGCGTTGCTTTGTAGATCGCCAAGAGATGGGATTGGCACCCAAGAACATGACATATGCACCCGTGGAGGTACGATCATCCAGATTACCCCCCCAATCGGCATCGGAAAAGCCGTGAAGCTGAAGAGGAGAATTCGCCCGAAGCCGAATGCCAAGAGATTTGGTGCCATTCAAATACCGGAGCAAGCGCTTAACAGCCCCCCAATGATTCTCAGTTGGCTGATGCATGAACTGAGAAAGTCTGTTGACAGCAAAAGAAATGTCAGGGCGAGTCATGCGTAAATGTTGAAGACCACCAACAACTTGTCTGTATTTGGTAGCATCAACCAGAGAGGATCCATCATGAAGAAGAAGGGATGCACCAACAGCAAGGGGCGTAGAAACCGGTTTTGAGTCAAGCATGTGGTGTTTCTGCAAAAGATCAACAATATACTTGTGCTGAGAAAGAAGCACACCATCAGAGGTTGGAGTAACCTCAACACCACAGAAGTAAGAGAGCAACCCAAGATCCTTCGTGGAAAATTTGGAGTCAAGTTGTCGAATAATACGATCAACTAGATGAGGATCACTGCCAGTAATCAGAAGATCATCAACATAAACCAGAAAGTAGATAAGAGTGGATCCCGTCGACAGAATGAAGAGTGATGCATCGGCGCGAGAAGTAACAAAACCAAGAGACTGAAGAAAGAGCTTCAACTCCTGGTACCATGCCCGCGGGGCTTGCTTCAAACCATAGAGAGCCTTCTGCAGACGACAGACATAGTTAGGAAACTGAGGATCACGCATACCAGGGGGTTGGGCCATGTAAACTTCCTCAGTAAGATGGCCATTAAGAAAGGCATTGTTGACATCAAGCTGCCGAACAGACCACCTGCGATGCAAGGCTACACTCAAGACAGTGCGAACAGTGACCGGATTAACAACAGGGCTGAAAGTCTCATGAAAGTCAATACCGGGACGCTGATGAAATCCTTTGGCAACAAGTCGAGCTTTATACCGGTCAATAGTACTATCCGGGTGCCGTTTGATGCGGAACACCCATTTGTTCCCAACAAGGTTCTGATGGAGAGTAGGAGGAACAAGTACCCAGGTTCTGTTGTGTTGGAGAGCATCATATTCGGCTTGCATGGCTTGAAACCAGTGCGGATGGCGAAGAGCACGTACGCTATCAGAATGTGTTCACTATCTAAGAAATCAGAAAGCGTAGAGAGTGTACTTCGGATTGGGCTTGAAAATAGAGTTCTTGAACCGAGTAGTCATCGGGTGAACATTAGTAGGAGCACTGGGTGCACCGGAGGAAGATGCCGGAACCGATGAAGAAGGTCGGCTGGGAACCGCGGCGGGGGAAGAGCTCGCACTGGCGGGGCGTGGGAGCAAAGCCAGGGTGGAGTCGTCGGCAGAGGCGGGCGGCGGAGCTGGACAGACCGCATCTGGGGCTGAGGGCAGACCCGGAGGTGGGGCGATGTGATCGGCGGGGGCGCCGGGACGCTCCGCGGGCGGTATAGGCCGCACAGAAGGAGGCGGCACAGGGGGTGGAGCCAAAGGTGCCGGAAGGCCACGTGGGGGCAACGATGGTCGCGGTAGCCAGGATGATGCTGTGAAGGTCGGATCAAAAGAGTCGGCAGGGGCGGAGGCGGAAGAGGACCGAGAGAAAGGAAAATCATTTTCAACAAAGCGAACATGACGGGAGATGACAAGCTTATGGGTGAAGAGATCATAGCAAATAAAGGCACACTGAGACAAGGAATACCCTAAAAAGATACAGGGACTGGACCGAGGGTCAAGTTTGTGAGTAGTATAGGGACGAAGCCAAGGAAAACAAAGACACCCGAAGACATGAAGAGATGTGGGATTTTGTTGTTTGTGGAAGAGAAACTCAAAGGAAGAACGGAACTGTAAATTTGCTTTGGGCATACGATTAATAAGAAAAACCGCAGCAGCAAAGGAGAAGGTCCAGAACCGAGTGGGAAGAGAAGCATGATGAAGCAAGGACAAGCCGGTCTCAACAATGTGCCGATGCCGGCGTTCAGAGTACCCATTGTGTTCTGGAGTGTGTGGAGGAGTAGTGAGATGAGAAATACCATTGGCAGTGAGAAATGAGCGAAGAGCAATGTATTCCCCACCATTGTCAGAGTACAATGTGCGAATGGGAAGCTGGAATTGCTTTTCAACCAGGTTTTTGAAGGCAACAAAAGTCGCATGAACATCAGATTTCCGAATAAGAGGATAAAACCAAATATATTTGGTAAAGTGATCCACAAAAATAACATAATATTTGTAGCCATCAAGAGAAAGGACAGGGGACGTCCAAACATCAGAATATATTATCTCAAGAGGGGAAGAGGAAGAGACTGAGGATTGAGAGAAAGGAAGTTTGTGGCTTTTGTTAATATGACACGAATTGCAAGAAAATTTGAGTAGTTGGGAATGCGAAAAGGAAATACCATGGGATAACAGTTGTTGTTGAAAGACTTTAACAGAAGGATGACCAAAACGACTGTGCCATAATGAAAGCAAAGGGGAAGAGGAACGAACCGAACTGAGAGCGGGGAAGTGGGGAGTGGTAGCCGGTAAATGTGGTGGAGTGGTCGGCCAAACATAGACACCATCCTTACGCCATCCCGTGACCAGAATCACCCCTGTGTGACGATCCAACACCTGAAAAGAATCAGCAAAAAACTGAACCGTGACGGCATTAGTAGCACAAAGAGCCGAAACTGATATTAAATTTAAGGACATGGATGGAACATGCAACACATTCGTGAGAGTAAGACTGCCCTGTAACGTCGAAAGAAGCATAGATCCTGTATGTGTAATGGGAAGACAGGTACCATTACCAATGACGACAGACTCCGATTCTTTGTAAGGCTGTGGAAGGGTCAGGATGGACAGGGTGGTGGTGACATGATGAGAAGCACCAGAATCAACAACCCACATAGAAGGAGCACTTGGAGCAGGATAGTGGGTGGCGGTGTGTACACGAGGTGGGCCACGAAACGGTGCCGGAATGTGATCCCATGTATGTGGGGGAACAAGATGGCATTGGCGAGCAAAGTGACCGATAGTGCCACAGATCTGACACTTGCCATGAGAGCGACGACCACCGTTGAGCAATGGAGATAGCGTACGTGGAGCCTAAGATTGTGGGGAGGACCGGTTAGAGCTGTTGGACCGATGGCGATGGGCCATAGCGGATCGATGAGTTGCGAGTAAGATCCGAGTGCAGGGCGTGTGTGTGCAGGGGCCGTGCACAAAAAACTTGAAGATGTTGACCGGAACTTTTGATTTGGTGATGTTGACCGAATTGTTGTGTTTGGTTGCCTGAACCTTGGTGATTTGGTGCTGCTGTGGATGTTGATGTTGACTGAAATATGGTGATGTTGACCGGAATTGGTGTTGACTGGTTCTTGGTGACCAGCTAATCTTGATGTATTTGTGTGTGATGTATTTGTGCCAGTGGCTTGCTGGTTGCTTAATGGTGAAGTTGACCGATTGTGGTGGTGTTTGACCAAAGGTAGTGGGCTGCTAAAACACCAAGTAGTGGGCTGATGTGGAGAGGATTGGGAAGTTGACCGGTTGTGTTGGTGTTTGACCAAAGGTAGTGGGCTGATGGTGAGGTTGAAGAAGCACGCGGAGAAGAGATGCGCGTGTTGCTGGTCCGCGCACGACGCGAGAAGAAAGTCGAGTGCAGATGTCCACTCCTGGGCACGTGTGTGAGAGGAGATCCGCGCAGGTTGGGCGCGATGCAGCAGGTGCGAGTAGTCCGGCGTGTGGCGGTCGCCTTGTGGCCGGCGTGCGGCAAGCGACGAGGGAAAATAAAATTTTAGGGTTTCTGAACCTTGGCTCTTGATACCATAATAGGAAAAGGCATAAGCATAATATTATTGATAATAAGTTGGGGTATATATAATACCACTATAGGGGTAAAATAGGAACTAAACAAATATAGAGTTAAATACAAAATATAGAGAGATAAATACTTGAAACCCTAATCCCCGTTATATCATAAGAAAGTAGAGTTTTATGTTTTGCGATAATGGTTATATAATAGCTTATAGGATTATAAGTCGATCTGCTTCTCATAAAATAGCATAAGATTCATGGTCATCAATCACTTTCATATAAAATGCAAGTTTGATCATAAAACTTCTAACATTTTTACTGTTGTTCATTGTCTAGATTCTTGAGTTTAAAATAAATTTATTATTTTACATGAGGCCAAATGCACATATCTAGAGATTATTTTTCTAGTGAGTTTAATGAATAAACCTCCTATGCTTGCCACGTGTTGTGCTTTAAGTTTTTGCTAATATTGTTCTTTGAAATCAGATTATGGATTAATTGCAGATCTATCAGACAACTATAGGCAACAACTATATTAGTAACACATGATATTAACTTATATTATATTATATTAACTGTTTTTATCATGAATCTAATACTATCAACTTATATTAACAACATTCATTAAAATAAGGAGACTACATTATTCAATCACAAAAGTGTCCATCTAATTTAATCTTGGCATCAAGTGGCTCTTTCAAAATGTCTAATTGGCTAATTTCATCAATTAGTTGTCTTCCTTTTTAATAGTTTATTAGGTGACCATATTCAGTCACCAGGGTTTCTCCGAAATGTAAAATTAGAGGTATTTGCTTAATGTATTGATTTATTTCACTGGTTCAATTATAGTTTTCTATGATTATGGCTTTGCTTTAATTAAACAGTTCTTTTTCTTTTTTAATAAAAGCACAATAATCTCTATCAGAGTTTCAGATAATTGCATTAGGTTTGTTATGGATATTAACTTGGCAAAAATGTACTTTTGGTCCCTGAATTATAGTATATTGTTCATTATGGTCCCTGAATTATGAAAATGTTCATTACGGTCCCTGTATTTTTAGATTTTTGGCAATTATTATCCTTGACGCAGACAAGGCAGCTACATGGTATACGGGCTTAATACATGATTTTTTTAATATCACGTTGCAACCTGACATTGCAAAATATTTGAACTCCTGAAATATTAATCATTTAATAATGACATGGCACGCCACATCAGCATGACACGTCAGTTATGCTGACGTTGCATGTTTATGTGGCGTGCAACCTGTCAAAAATAAATAAATAAAATTTCTAAAAATACAAAAATCTTCAAAATAAACAGGATTTTAAAAAAATTCTAAAAAATCTGGTTAGAATTCTGAAAAATTCTAAATTTTTTTAAAAAAATTCTAAAAAATAAATATTCTAAAAAAATTCTAAAAAATTATAAAAAACTATAAAAAATCTAAAATTTTCTAAAAAATAAACAAGATTATTTTAAAAAATTCTAAATAATCCAGTTAAAATTCTAGAATTGTAAAAAATAAAATTTAAGAAAAAAAATTTCTAAAAAAATATAAAAAATTCTAAAAATAAACAAATTTTTTTAACGTAATCACAACAATCAACCTGGAAAAATAGTAAAAAATGTGATTTGTAATTTCTAAAATGAAAATAGGCTTTGTAATCACAACAATCAAATTGGAAAAAATAGTAAAAAATGTTCGAAACAATATAAAAGGAACATCTTCAAAACCATTCTAACTTCTTCATAACCTTAATAACCTTAATCACAACATATAAGTACATTTTTTTGCAATTTTTCCAGGTTGATTGTTTGTGATTACTTTAAAAATTCCTTTTAATTTTTTAGATTTTTTTGGAATTTTTTTTATTTTTTAAAGAATTTTTTAGAATTTTTTTAGAATTCTAATTAGATTTTTTAATTTTTTTTTATTTTTTTGACACATTGCATGCCACTTCTGCATGTCAAGGACTAAAAATAGATTTTTTTTTTTTAGAATTTTTAGAATTTTTTAGAATTCTAACTAGATTTTGTAGTTTTTTTAGAATTATTTATAGATTTTTTTTTGTTTTTTTATGATTTTTTTATTTTTTTATTTTTTTTATGCCATGTCAGCATTAATTTATTAACATATTAGAAAATTTGATTTCTATGCCACATCAGCATGCCACGTTAGTTGCCACGTCATAATAAAATATATATCGTTTTCAACCAGTATACCAGGTGGCTGCCATGTCCGCGCCAGGGATCGTAGTTGCCAAAACTCCGAAAATATAGGGACCATAATGAACATTATCATAATACAGGAACCAAAATGAACAATATACTATAATATAGGGACCAAAAATGCATTTTTGCCTATTAACTTATGTAGTTTCTAGTCCATTATCTTTCTTGTATTGGCATTAATCTTGTATACATCTTCTGTAATGATACTTGCAGGGGATTTACAGCTCTTCCAATTCTTTTACAATTCTTTTCACCTGTGAATTATAAGTCTGCTTCTCACAAAATAGCATAAGATTCATGGTCATCAATCACTGTCATATAAAATGCAAGTTTGATCATAAAACTTCTAACATTTTTACTGTTGTTCATTGTCTAGATTCTTGAGTTTAAAAAAAATTTATTATTAAATTGATTCATTGCCAATGTGAGTTGTTTGTAGGTATGCCGAGGTCAAGACGACATGCCACTTCTAGTGATTCATCGAGATCGGTCGAGGACTACGACCGTTCTACTTGCCCCAGTATATCTCTGCCACCCCGCCGATTGAAGTACAGGAACAACAAAAGGCCCCAGTACAGCAAAGAGTAGTTGAGACTACTAAGCCTAAAGTTATCAAGGGCAGTAAAAGAAGTTCAAGAACGTGGAACGTGAATGTTAAAGGTGATTAGTATTTAAATATAATTTATTTTTTTATCTTTGAATGAAAGATTTTCAAGTTTATCTGTGATTATATGCTATGAGTGGTAATCACATATGTGATGATGTCTTATATATATATATATATATATATATATATGGTGCGGTCGGCCTTATCACTGTGCAAGTGCGGTCGCCTCTTTTTGGCCCACATGCACAGTGTTTTGAGGAAATCCAACCGTATGGATGGAAAGAACATCGAAAAATAAGTTAGCATGTCAATTTTCATACAATTTGGGAACTTGTAAGGTCTTCATCTTAACGGGTGAAATTTTGAACCCGTAAGATTTCTATAAATTTTCACCCATTAAGATGAAGACCCTACAAGTTCCCAAATTGTATGAAAATTGACATGCTAGCTTATTTTTCAATGTTCTTTCCATCCATATGGTTGGAAATCTTTCAAACATGCTCCAGGTGGCCAAATGGGAGGCGACCGCAAATGAACAGTGTTTCTGGCCGACCTTACCTTATATATATATATATATATATATATATATATATATATATATAATGC
Source organism: Dioscorea zingiberensis (assembly GCA_026586065.1). NCBI lineage: Eukaryota > Viridiplantae > Streptophyta > Magnoliopsida > Dioscoreales > Dioscoreaceae > Dioscorea > Dioscorea zingiberensis. Next base: position 16,461,054 of record CM048819.1, on the reverse strand, counting down.
AAGTGAAAATGGGGAAATGAGGCAAAAGTAAATGCGGGTTGTAGGTGTTTTTATCATCACACAACTGTTTATTTTTATTCACTAAAAGTTTATGAAAACTACAGAATTGAGATAGATGTTTTTACTAAAATAATAAGTGATGATTTTCTTGCAGTTTTAGGGTTTATGATTATAGAGGGGATGTTTTAGCTCAATTGAGTCCCGTTCTTTGGGAATTAGATAAGTGATGACTTTGCATGAGATCTTTCATTATCCATTCAAGTAATTATATATAAATTCGAGGTTGTCTTCCTCTCAGCAGTTTAATTTTTTCCAAGCACATAAAACATTTTTTTATAAAAATTATGCAAACTTAATTGCTTTATATAAATTTTTTTTGTCAGAGATTGTGGATTTACAACTCCATTTGTGAAGAAGTATTAGACAAACTCTGGTGATGATCACTATGACTGGAGAGAGGAGGAGGAGATAGAAATGCTCTTGGAGAATTATCTACAAAGGTGTATTACTGAGTTAGATTCTCAATATCATTAGATGTATATTAGTAAATTTGAATAACTCCATTGTCAGTCTGAAAGACTGGAAAATGTTAGAATAAACTTGATAGTTTTGAGAATAATTAAAGTTTGGATGTTATGGAATATGGAAATGTCATGGGGGTTATAGAGTTGAAGGGTTGGAGTTATTTGTAAGTTGTTTTGGAGTTTATGAGGGAGGTTTAGAACATGAAGGGTTGTAGAAGTTACATTTTGTAAGGCCTATATAAGGCTTGTAATCTTGAAGTTTTAGGTATAAGAATAAAGGTTTAGACTCCTCCAATTAAAACCTTCTTACCTTATGCTCTTCCCTTTTACTCCTTTTCTATCAGTGGTAGCAGAACTAGGAATGTCTCACTCTATATTATGGCCACCGCAAATCTCTTCTCGTGGCGGAGTCTTTGATCAAAGGGGAAGAGGTGGAAGATTTCAACATGATAGAGAAATCCAAGGTAAACAACCACATCTTGGAGCAACAAGAGCACCATTTAGAGGCCAGGGAAGGGGTTGTTTTGCAAGACCTCATAACAGAGGAAGATATAACAAATCTAATCTTCAGTGCTTTCTTTGCAAAAAAAGTACCATCATTTGGCTTTAGAATGTTGGTATAAAGATAATAGACAAGTCAATTTTGTAGAGAAAGACAATGATAAAGATGAGGTCACATTGTTGTTAGCATATAAAGAAGATGAAGACACTTAAAGCACCACTTCGTATCTTGATACAGGGGCTTGCAGCCATATGTGTGAAAGCAAAGATCTTTTTGTAGAGCTTGATGAGAACTTCCATGGAGAGATTACTTTTGGTGATCTTTCGACGAGGCCAGTTGAAGGAAGAGGTAAAATCCGTTTCATACTGAAAAATGGAGATTACCAATTCATTTCCAATGTTTATTATGTTCCTGATATGAAGAACAATATTTTGAGTTTGGGTCAATTACTTGAGAAAGGCTTTGAAGTTCAGATGAAAGACTTGGGGATGCCCATTCGAGATAGGAGAAACAGGTTGCTCACTCATGTTCATTTGACGAAGAATCGTACGTTTCCTCTTACTTTGCAAGCTAACAAATCTGAATGTCTTAAAACTGTAGTTGAAAATGATTCTATTTTAAGGCATCTTAGATTTGGGCATTTGAATTATTAAGGTCTCTATTTGTTGTGGGAGAAAAATATGGTGACAGGTTTTCCAAGGTTTCATGAACCACATGGAAATTGTGAAAATTGTGTAATTGAAAAGCAACCAAGGAAAAGCTTCAAAGGGAGGACTGCACAAAGAGCTACACAACCTCTTCAGTTGGTGCACACTAATGTTTGCGGGCCTATCACACCGACATCCATTGGTGGGAATAGGTATTTTCTTACATTTACTGATGATTTTAGTGGCAAAACATGGGTTTATCGATCTTTTGAAAGAGAAGAAAGAAGTGTTTCTAAAATTCAAAGAGTTTAAAGCCTTGGTTGAAAAACAAAGTGGCTATTATATTAAAGCACTTTTGTAAGGAACATGGTAGTCTATATACTAATTTATAAAAAGCTAAGGGGCCAAACTATAAAATTTCACAAATCCATTTAAGCAAAAGTGAGTCTAATTTTAATTTTTAGAAATAAAAAAAAAAAGAAAACTAAGGTTGTATTTTGAAAATTTTCTCATAATTTTAGAATTTTTTTTAAATTTTAAAAATCTATCTATATTACTAAATGAGAGTATTTTTATTTAAAAAGTATCCATCTATCTATATATTTATGGAAGTCTATCAGACATAATTTTAATTTAAAAAATTCAAAAAAATATTAGCACTACAAGAAATTGCATCTTTTTTGGAGGCAAAATTCGTGACTAAAAGTCTAATAAATAGCTATACTACTTATAGTGACAATTTTTCTAGTTCGTCACTTGCCAACACAAATAACCCCGTCACTATTTCATTAGTGACCACATTTAAAAATTGGCACAATTATGCAACACTTGTGTGATAAATATGTTCATACTAAAAAGTGAAATATTAGTAATGAAATTGGTGTAGTCACAATAACTCCAACCAATTGTAACAATTTTATTGTCTCAAAAAAGTTTACATTGTGACCAAAAAATCGTGACAATAGCGTATATTGTTGGGACTTTCATTAGTGAGAGTTATATCGTCACTAATGTTTAAAACAATGGTGAACAACGAAATTGATGTAATCACAATAACTCCAACCAATTGTGTCAATATCATTGTCTCAAAAAATTCTAAATTGTAACCGGAAAAATCATGAGCATATATTCACCACAAGAAAATACAAATTTTGTGGCGGTTTTTAAGTCATTTTGGGGTGGTTTTTTATTATTTTATTTTATTTATTAATAGTTATCTTTTTTTTTACAATAATTCAAATATTTACCATTGAATTCCATCCATTTTAAATATAAAAATAATATAAAATTTATTGATAATTTAAAAATAATTAAAACAAAATTATATTTAAAGATTTTATACAATTGTTTTCAAATACGAAAATTCAGCAAAAAATTATTTACAAAAATTGATTCCAAACATCCAATACAAACGATATCGGATGGGAGATGGAGGAAAGTGCGGAGAAACTCGATGCCGTTATTGGTGAGGTACCAATAGTAATGCATCCATGCAAATATCTCCAGGACATACTCCTACGACTTGAAGCTCTACATTAGCTTTATGACTTGCAGGTTGTGCACGTCGATCAATGGGTGCATTGCAAGGTTGTACTCCTTCTTTACATATAGTATGTAAAGACCGCCCCTTTTAGAAAAAGTAGAAAAAAAAAATTGAAGTTTTTTAAGTTATTAATATTATACGTTATTAATATTAATTAATTGTTGCTATTAGTTATGGTAAGGGAATATTATATTAAGAAAGAGATTAAATGTTAATGAAACTAATGAAAATACAAACTAAATAATGGTTGTGTGAAATGAAACTAATGTCTTTCATGAATTGGTGACTTTAAACCAAGGGCAAGAAGGTAATTGGTCAGCTCCTCACAAGCCATTAATGAATCTTATACTTTGTTCATGAAGGTAGTGGGTAGATGACATCAGCATCCACCAAGTTTGAACCGTTGTACTTTGTGTGAAGCTTATATGAGAAGCTCCTCTTTGATTTTAATTTGAATTTGTTTTCGTTATTTTTTGTAATAAGACACATCATCATCCACTAAAGGGTCTTTCCTTGAGTCCGGAACCACCATGATCCTCCTAGAAGACCTCATTGGATGAGGAGAAAAACATAATAAAATTCAACCCCAAACACTCTTGTGTTTGGTTGGAAGTTATCCCCAATTAAAATTAAGAATAAATTTTGAAAAATTTTAAAATTTTTGAAGAGAAATTTTAAAATAAAGATATTAATGATAAGATAGTGATGTGTTGACTATATATTGATGGGTTATATTTTTACATCTTAATTAAAGATTTTGGATGGAAATTTTTTTTCATTGGAAACTGTGTTGAAGGGATAACCCCCAACCAAACAAGGCTCGGGATAACCCCAACACAGTTTCCAATGAAAAAATTTTTCCCATCAAAATCTTTAATTAAGATTTAAAAATATAACCAATTAATATATAATCAACATATCACTATATTATCATTAATACCTTTACTTTAAAATTTCCCTCCAAAAATTTTAAAACTTATTCTTAATCCCAAGTGGGGATAACTCCCAACCAAACACAAGGGCGTTTGGGGTTGAATTTTATTATGTTTTTCTCTTCATCCCTTCTCAATGGTGGCCATGGCTGCACTCCATGCTCCTCCTCCTTATATTGTCACCCACGAAATCCTCTACTGTGAAGGATTTCCGAGTGCACAGCCACCCGTTGAGCTCCCAAGAGCCAAGCAAACCTCCTCACTTTCATTTCACTTGGCCAACCCCCTTGCTGTTTTTTATTGTCTCTACGGCAAGACGTGAAGTCTAACTTTGGGCTTCTCGCTTTCAACCCAGAGCCAGATCTGGTAGTGTTTTCAAGTGGTAAATCACTAAAGAATCGAAAGTGATTTGTGGATGCTGGATTGATGAGGATCTAACAACTAGAGTAGTTGTTAATGAAGACATGCAGCAAGGAGGAGAGTTGGAAGTTTAGACTGTGCTTCAGTAAGGTAAGAATGAACTTATAAAGTTTACCCAAGTAAATGAAAGGCCATGCTATTACTTTGAATGCTAATGATAGCATAGTGATCTCTAGAGAGTATATGACTTGGTTGATTATTGAAGTTACTTGGTGATCCTTGGAAGGTGTAGTGTGGGAAATGCATGTGTGCAAGTGACTGCCAGTGCCACTAACCCAAAAAACTATAACTAGGCAAAAGTTTAGAGAACATGGAGCATTGTTTGATTTCTGAAATCATCAAATAATAGTCTGCATTCTTGAGGTCTTATATATAAGATAATAATGACATGAATCTTAATTGCAGCATTTAGCTATTAAAGAGGTTTGCAATTGTGTTAAACCTAGAGCTGCATCATGTGGGAAAATAACTCAGAAAATATATAATGAGGTTACAAGATGTTGTATATAATAAGCAACCTTGATTTTCTCATTGGTCAAGAAGGATAACTATTAGCTGCTACCTTGCATGGTTAGGACATGGTAAGATGGTCGAGGACCTGAATGGAAGAATTGGACTCGAGTAGGCCCAAAAATGAAAAGGTAGGATGTCGCACGGATGCTGTGAGTATTTCTAACTCATAGTATTCTATTGATTTTTGTTGTTGTTGTTGTGTTAGATGGATGTTGACGTCCATCTTTTGATTCATGCTCTGTTTGTTGACATATTATGCTTGCTGCATTTGTCTGAGCTTGTATGTTCTGATATGATCTGCTTTGAGGGGTACTCCTTAACATTCTTCTTGTGTAGTTGTGGGATGGCCAGGAGATGGAACTCCATGGCATATGGCCAGTGGGAGTGATACTCCATGCCATATGGCCAGTGGAGTACCCTCTGGCATCCTACTTGCACTTGGGATGGTCAAGGGGGTGGTACTCCATAGCAGTTCATTGACATTCTAGTTGTGCATTGCTTGAGTTGTGTACTCTGATCAGATTTGCTCTGCTTTGAGTGTGATATTCTATTTTTGCTTTGCTTAAGCATTCTGATATTGTTCTATTCAGTCTGTTGATATTTGGTTATCAGCATATCTTGGTTTTCTGCTCTTGGCCTTATGCCATCCCGGTTTTGTGCGACCCTACTGGGCCTTTCTTTGGCTCATACACTTGGTTGCTCTATTTTTCCCAGGTAACGACGAGTAGCTAGGAGCGGGACTCAGGAGGGAGCTTCCACGGGTCAACCTAGCAGTGTCTAGGATATTTTGAGCTGAGGTCTACGGGCCTCTATTCCTTTCTGAGTGAGAGTTGTATTTTTATTCGGGACCCGTATAGGGCTTTTGTATAACCTTATATATTTTCTTCCGCTGATTAATAATTTAAACTCTGTATTAATTATATGCTTTTGTTACTGAGCCTTGCGTGCTTATGAGGGCGACCCTATAAGTACGCGGCGTCTGTCTCGTGCGCCGAGGCCCATGACCGAGGCCCATGACTCGAGTTCGGGGCGTGACATAGTACCCCCTCTACAACACCACACCAGAGAAACCAGTCTCAGAACCAAACCTTAGCTCCAATCAAACGGAAAGCAAAGGAAAAGAGGAGGAGAAGCATGATACCTTGGAAGAATTACTTGCAGATCTCATGGTGATTCTTCTTCGAGATGATCTATAAAAAATCGTATAGATAAATCGAGAAAGAGAAAAAGTGAAAACCCTAACTCTAGTTTGGAAGAGGTGAAGAAAGTTCTCAAATTTACCCTGGCTGAAACGAACCCCATGGTATTCCTTCCTACGATCTCGGTTGGCGTAAGGACGGAGGCAAAGGTGTGGGTAATGGAATAGAAACAAACATGAAGTTGTTATATACTTTAAAATTGAAAAATCTAAAATTTTGAGAAAATTTCAAAATCTCAATCTAATTTTTTTTAATTTTTAAAATTAAAATTATCTACAATCGATATACTCATAGATAATTTTAAAAATTATAAATACTCTGCTTAGTAATATAGATAGACCTTTTAAAATTAAAACATCCAATGAAAAAATTTCAAAATCCCACTCTAGTTTTTTTTAATTCAAAATTAAAATTATATCTAAACAGCAGACTCTTATAAATATATAGATATAGATAGATAGATACTTTTTAAAATTAAAAATACTCTTGCTTAGTAATGTAGATAAACTTTTTAAAATTTAAAATCCAAAATTGTGATAAAATTTCAAAATCCCAATCTAGCTAGAGGAGAAGGAGATGGACGACAAGCAAAGACCTCCAAAGAACACCACCACCAAATTTAATACTGGATCGAGTTATCTGATGGTGGTAATAACACAACATTAAGGAGTCATGTTTTGATCCTTTTCTTGATGCTTTTATAGTTTAATGTTTTCTATTGTTGTGTTTTGCACTCTTGATGAAGTAATCGGGGACAATGACTCGTCTTGAGTTTGGGGTGGGGTTTGGCTATTTGTTTTGTTAGTTGTTACTTGTATTATCCTTATACCAAGTTTTGCTTCAAACCATATATATATGAGAGTTCAATGCATGTTTTGGGGCACATTGAAAATTTTTCTCCATAATGCTGAAAGTCACAAGCCAAACCCCTACACTAAACATGGTTGCTTCTCTGATATAAATATGTTTGATCTTTAGTCACTTAGTGTTGTATTATGCTTGCTCGCAAGTGCACGGGGTCGTTTAAGTAGTAACATACCCTGAGGGTAGGGTAGTCGAATCCACAAAGAACAACAGAGCTAGTACTAATTTATCTTATATTATCTAGCCTAAAATATTTTAGGTGTTTTTGTGATCCTAAATAAGCAATCTAAAGAACTAAGACTAAAGTGAACACTTGGCAAATCTAGGATGGTTAGTCAAGAGAACATGGCACCTCAGATCACTATCCCCTAAAAATCCCTTGTTGACTAGTTTCCTATTACTTGCTATCTAATTGATGTATTCCTGGACCTTGGTGAACCCTAAATTAGTTTGACCCTGATCTATCATGCAACTAAATCCTAGTCCCATACAGCGACTTCGCCATACGACTGCATTATTATTATTAGTGTTATGTGGTTCCAACTATTAGGTTTTAGGCTAATTTGGAGAGTGTGTTGTGAAATCACTGCGATCACCCGATCTCTCGGTGTGAGCGTACCCCTATCATCTATGCCTAAATCTAGCTTGACCGAGATTACATTTAATGCATCAAGCAACTACAGATATGTGATCGGCTCTTTCGCACTAACAAACCACAAGTATTAAGCACACATAGACAATCCACAAGATTAATCAAAATGATAAACTAGTATTAAAGAAATGAAAAGATTGACAAGTTCATCCTAGGGTTCAAGGACCCGAGGCACCACAGAGGGTTTAGCCTCTCATACTATGGGAAGCCCTAACAAAATCTAAAGAGGAAGACATAATAAAAGAAATCAAACTCCCTCGATCAATGTCTCCTCCTCCTTTAATCTTGATGCAGGTGAGCCCGAGTCAGACGATGCCGAGCTATCTGATTGCACCATAAGAGCTTTGGCATACCATGACTTAGCGGACCGACGTAAAGGCGGAATGTGATCAAGCCAAGTCCGAAATTGGGGGGGACACTTTGGGCACATTTCGGTATTTTGGCCATAACTTTGGCTACCAATATCGGATTCGCGCGCTCAACCCCAATTCGGAAGCTCGTCTTGACGGGCACGTGTGGTCCATCGAGCTTCCTTCATCCTCAAATTCCACTGTTTCCCCCATCGTTTCTTCGTTTCTCGGTGTTTATTTTTTCATTTTTAGCAATACTTTGTATGCCAATTTAGGATAGGATATGAATCCGATTTGAACTCGGATTTTTAGGAGTTATCTGTTTTGTTTAGTTATTTTAGAATTAGATAAGTTTTTCTATTAGACCAAAATTTGTCGATTTGGGCAAATTTGGATAAGAAGATAGAATTTTTAGGTTATCTAGGTTAGTTTTTTTTAGCTATTTAAACCTGGCTTGTGGGTTGAATTTTATTCATTGATTATTGAGTTATATTTTCCTTTTAAAGTTTCAGAGACTTTTCTTCTCTATTTGTCCTCCCTTTTTCTTGCTCTTCTATCAATCCCCCCCTGTTTACCACCGCCCGCAGGTTAATCACTACCCTACCTGGCGTCAAATCTCATATTCGAAACTCTAGCTGACGGCAAAAGAATCGCCCAAAGTTGATCTCCCAAAAATCCCTTTGCAATTTGCATCTAGAGACCTTTTATAGGCTTCAAATTTACGCCACACGACCGTGTTAGGGCCGTGTTGACCCCGTGTATACCTCTGGAATCATATGGAATTGAATAGACGTGGTTTCGGCTCATCCTGAGATGTACACGGCCTGCACACGGGCTTGACACGCCCGTGTGCGTCTAGACACGCTCGTGTTAGGGGTTCTATGCCCATGTTCTTTTTTCAAGTCTATATAGTCTTATCAAAAGCACTATCGGATAACCATATCATATTGGATTGACCCAAAATTTTAACTGGGTGTTCCTGACTGCTTGTTCTTCAATCTGAACGGTGTTGATTATCTTTAGAGTCTTGTAGCTTTTTAAATAAATTATTGTCCACTGCAGCTCATTCATAATGCTCACATGCAACCTATGTCATTCTCTCTTTTTCTTGCTCCTTTTCCATAGAACACCCCTTCCAATTGCAACTTGATCAACCCTAACTTGGTCAACATCCTCGGGAGCTAACGCTCTTTACTAAAAAATGAAATTCTAGCCTTTTTCGACCCGAATTTGATTGATTTTTCATTTCTTTTATTCCGAGCACCTATTTTCTTGTTCACTGACAACAAAACACCCAACAAACCCTAAAAGTAGAGGAATCTATGCAAAAAGACAAGTAAAGTGAATGCAAATATAGTATAAAAATATGTATGATCATGCACTTATCATATACCCCCACACTTAAACTTTTGCTTGTCCTCAAACAAAGAGAATATGAAAAAGTAGATGAGTGCATGATCTTCAATCTCAAAAGTAGTTGGGAGTCCCTCTGGTGTCCAGGAAGACAATGTGTTGAGTGCTATAAGGATTTTTAACAAAAGATAAGCTTCACCTCAAACATCAACCTCCCACATGTGTGTGTGCTACCCCTTTTGTGGAGCCTCTTACTGACTCAGGCCTGGCCAGGCTAGTCTGTACCTTATTCAATAGCTAAACTCTTTTGACCATTTTATCTGGGTAGTAGCTACATGCATCCAGTGAGGTAGCCATTTCCCCCGGTAGGTCATCAAGTGAACGTTTGTGATGCCCAAGATCCGACTACTCAAGAGCGGCTTTCACGCTTCAAAGGTGATAGCTCTTTCTACCATCTTTTCTATTTTTCCGGTAGGGCATCGTATAATGGATCCGACTTTCTGTACTTACCTTCTTTCCTTCTTCTAGTAGGGCATCCCTAATGGATCTGACTTTCCGGATTTTTTTATTATTCAAAATCTACTTTATTCAAAATAAACTAATGGTGAAAACTAGCTAGAATCCAAACCTAAGCAGATAAGTGACGCCACAATTAGGGTTTGTGCTCAAAGTATTGCGGGGTATGAAGGTGAAACTGCATTATGTGTGTTTTGAAAAAGTGACACTTAACACTAATAACGACCTAGACTCAAAGAGGACTCCCAAACATTGTTTGTCATAGACAATCATAAATCAAGACCCATCACAAGTAGTATAATCAATAATAAGCCCCTCTCCCACACTTAAATTATGCATTGTGCCCTATGTATGCAATATGCAATGAAACGGATATGGCATACAAAACAAAAAGAGAAGGATTGTGGCACTTTATTGAATGTGTCTGAGGTGATGTTGCTACTCGTGTCATGTAGGTCCCTGTACAAGTTTCGAAATTACCAAATTCCATTTTTTTCGCGGAAAATTGAAGGCACACAAAGTGAAGCTCAAACAATATATATATATATATATATATATATATATATATATATATATATATATAGAGAGAGAGAGAGAGAGAGAGAGAGAGAGAGAGAGAGAGATAACTAACCCTTCTGTGATAATGGAATACTAAAATAAAAAGGAAAAAACAAAAGTGGTAAAAGAAAAAGTTTGGTAATTATGATCATGGGTCGAACTCCTCGGTGTAGCCCTTGTCCTCGAAGTTATCATCATCTACCCCTATATCCCTCATGGTCTGTGCTAAGTATGGTGGAGGGAGTGGTACCTGGATCCCAAGGTTGTTGGTGATCCGGATGAGCACTTTCACCACCTAGTCCTGAAATGCAACTAGGTCGACTAGGCTTGGTGTTGCTACTATGCGACGGCCGTTAGAGTGTAATAAAAAGCCTTAGCATCTTGACCAACAAGTTGAGCACGGGCTTCACACGCCCATTTGGAGGTCATGTTTATTTGGCACGGGTGTGTTACTAACCGTGTCGGACCCGTACCACTCTTTGTTTTTCCATGAAATCACGTGCAGGGGGAGACACGACTATGTAAGGAGCTCCCAGACCATGTTGAGGCTTACACGCCCTCTACACGACTGTGTGGAAAGCCGTGCAACTCTCTGTTCATTGCAAAGTTGTACTTAGAAAATTGGCACGCCCTTGTTAGTGGCTCTCGAACCGTGTTGGAGCCAACACGCCATGTATACGAGCATATTGAGGAACGTGTAACTCTCTGTTCTGCCTGCTACTCTTTCCTAAGAGTGGCGCGAGTGTGCAAATGGCCTTGTATTGCCCATGCACCTTTCTGTAAACTCCTGAACTCTGATTTTTGCCTTGTTTTCACCTACACTTAGAAGTTATTGACTCCAAAGATGAAAAATTAGTCACTAGGCACCTTACAAATCATATAAATACTAAAGGTCATCAAAGAATAGAAATCACCATTAATTTATGCCTAGACTCTAATCCTAAAAATGAAACTAACTGCGAAAGCTAACGGAAAATTAACTAAACTTGGGTTGCCTCCCAAGAAGCACTTGTTTTACGTCACTAGCTTGAAGTACCTTTATGTTATTCTGGCTCTTTGATGATAAGACCCGTTGTATGCTTCTCAAGACCTTCCCTTAATTTGAATTGACTTTGCTGCTTCTTTTAAGTCTTGATAGGGTCAACAGATGGCTCAACGCCTTACAGAAATGACCATCTAATGAACACGAAGGATTTGAACAATTTAGTTTCTGTTACTCCTAGCAACTGCTTCAACAAGACCACATGACATCTTCGTTCGGCTCTTCTTGTTGCTAATTTGTTATGCTATCTATCAATTTCCTCAATAATAAAATGTTGGTCTAAGGATTCATACAGCGAAGTGGCATTGATGCTATGGTTGACGGAACACTCTTCCTCTTCACTAGGGCAATAGGGGTTAGCATAATTGGTATATGACATTTGGGACTGTTGAATCTAATCATCAGGCTCCTGTTGTAGCAATCTTTGAGAGAAGGGTGGAGGGTGATAGATATCATCAGATTTCTTTTCAGTAATCTCTTCTCTTAGCATTCTATCATCAAAATCCGGAGCTATAGCTTTGTTGTATTCCATATTTATCTCTTCTAGTGAAGATTCTTCCTCCTCTTTTTCTTCATGTTCTTGTTGCCTCTTCAGTTCCAACTTTGGAGGTTCCTAAATGAATAGTTTCAAGTTTACCCAGGTCTCCTTGTCGAGGTCTTTTCCTGGTTTAGTTTCTCTAAAGGCTTTCTCGACCATCTCCTCAAAATACTCCCTTACTTCTACATCCACGCATTGTTCCAAGTCTGCCTCAATGTCTTGTTGGAGTCCTAATTTTCTAGTTTCCAATTGATTACTTCATTCGTGCCCATAGAAGTAGATAGGACTTGCTCGATGGGGTGTGCCTCACAAACTACCACTTGGGAGACGGGAGGTGTATCGCTCAAGAACAAGTGTATGAATAGGTCCGATTTTTCTTTAAACTTGCGCGCCTCTTCCACCAAAGGCTTTAACTCTCTAAAGCTCATTTCATTACGATGAATGTAATACGCAAGGAGATCTTCCATTGATGGTTGCCAATAATGTGACGCATTGAACTGATGATAATATTCGTCACTATATGGAAAAGAGATTATTAGTCCAATATGAATACTCAAATAGGAATAGGATACAATACAAAAGTAAAAGAAAACTACAATGGCTAGAATAACAAAATCCTAATGTTCCTAGAATTGTCATTCCCAGGCAACGGCGCCAAAAACTTGTTGTCGCAATTGCACGAGGTCACTCAAGTAGTAAAGTACCCTGAGGATAGGGTAGTCGAATCCTCAGGGAACAACAGAGCTAGTTCTAATTTATCTTCTATTATCTAGCCTAAGATACTTTTAGTGTTTTTGTGGTCCTAACTAAGTAATGTAAAGAAGAAGTAAGACTAAAGTGAACAGTTGGCAAATCTAGGGCTGTCAGTCAAGAGGACATGACACTATGGATCTTTATCCTCCTAAAATCCATTGTTAACTAGTTTCCTAATACTTGCTATCTAGTTGATGCATTCCTGGTGTAACACCCATCTCCAAACAGGGGACAAGTGTCACACCAGCCAAGTCAGGGGGTGAACCCCGAGCCTAAGCCTGTATAATCTAATAAATTAATCATAATCAAACACTAATATTATAAAAACATAGTATCAAATACATAACCGTACAAGCCATAATGTCATACAGTACAATTCTAGCATAAGAGTTCATAACTCTTCTAAGAACAAATACCAAACTCAAAATAGGAATATAATAACTGGGCGGTCAGAGCTAACTAAGGGTAGACGAGATTCTCTCCTCCACTCTAAATACGATCAAGTACCTGTCTACTACCTGCAAAATTTCACACAACAAGAGGGTGAGCTACAGGAGCTCAGTAGGGTATGAACAATACTGTCAGGTATAGTCATACCTGTGTAACATCAGTATGAAATATCTTGAATAAAATATACATACTGAATAAGTATAAAATATAAAGATAAATACAAGATATAAAAATGCGGGCCAATGCATTATCTTCAATCAAATTAAATCATGCCAACATAATAAAAAAACCCTAGTAAAATACATATGCAGGTTTCTTTAATAACTTTATTCTTGGTACCAGGAATAATTTCCATAATCATCCTGGTTGACCAATCAAAGCTAGTTACCCCAATGGTTGGACCAATCAACAACCGGGAAGTGGAAAATATGTGAAATCATATCATATAATCAATAATATTAATTTCAGCTACACCTTTACTTCCATACTGCGGAACCAAAGTGGAAACGAGTGGACCAATCAACACCCGATAGCCTCACGGTAGGACCAATCAACTACAGTCGGGCTATAATGTATATATGTGTACTAGGCAACCAAAGGGTACGGAATGGAGGTTTTATTTCTTGAAAACAGAATGGTTTTGAAAACAGATAGTTTGGGACAAACTTAAAGTTTATAAAATCAACCCCTTCCCTACCTAGTACCGTACTATTTGGCTCTGTCATAGAGCCACCACTGGTGCAAGCAAGTATGTGACTACGGTGAAGTGCATCAATATCTCTATCAATAACTCATTTTCTATTTCAAATATGTTTATGTGCTTTTCGCATGCATTTTCTAAAAACATGTTTCAAATCCAGAAATCTATTTAGAAAGGACATGCTTGTAATCTTCAAGGCATTTATAATAAATAATGGACTCATGCCTTTCATTTCAAATAAATGAACACGATGAAAACTCGGTAGAAAGTACGAGAGATGTACAGTGGTGTTCCCTCACCTGAGTTTAAGTAGCTTCTAAGGTTGGCTAGGTCCTTCAGCAGTTGTGGCCTTGCCTTTAAATTTTCCTTTTCCTAATAATCGAAATACGAAAATTCATGAATACGGAAATCGTATTGTTAGTTAATACTCTAACTTATACTTAAAAAAGTATAGTAGAGACATCAAGTTAACTAGAGCAAGCTTTCTCTTAACATGCAATTCATGTTTCTAAAGAGAATGAAAAATACGGAATTGCTCATAATAGAAGACTTAACTATCTTCATCCTTAACCTAATTTGAAGGCTTCTAATATGCTCCTTAAAAGTAATTAAATGTTATACTTAACATGGAGAATTTAGCTTGTATTTAAAATAAAAAAAAATTGGGTAGCACCTCCCCTATTTATAGACTCCCGAAATTATACAATCATACACACAATTAAATCCATACAAATTTAACATCCATTTCTAGGGTTTGATATATGATATATGTCCAGGTGCACATTATATATATATATATATATATATATATATATATATATATATATATATATATATATATATATATATATATATATATATATATATATATATATATATATAATGTGCACAGTGCATCCAACCGGCCTGATGTTATCAGCGCTCTATATATATATATATATATATATATATATATATATATATATATGTGATAACATCGCTGATTAATCATATCTCGTTCGCCTCCCATTTGGCCCCCTGGAGCATGTTTGAAGGATTTCTAACCGTACGGATGGGAAGATAATCAAAAAATAAGCTAGCATGTCCATTTTCATACAATTTGGTTACCGTTTGGTCCTCCCACTTAACGATTGAAATTCTAGACCGTTCAAATTTCTATAAAATAAGAACCATTAAGTGGAAGGACCAAACGGTTACCAAATTGTATGAAAATGGACATGCTAGTTTATTTTTCGATGATCTTCCTATACGTATGTTTGGAAATCCTTCAAACATGCTCCAGGGGGCCAAATGGGAGGTGACCGGGAATGCACAGTGTTACAGCCGGCTTGATGTTATCATGACTATATATATATATATATATATATATATATATATATATATATATAAACTTTAAACAAAGATAACTCAACTAAAGAGAAGAAGTTAACATTTCCACACTTATTTATATGAGTAGTTAACATATGTATTTATCAAGCTCTAAGTAAGTTCCATAATACCCCTCTCCTATCTCTTCAAAATGAATTATAAATATGTGGTCATAATCATCATAAGCATGGGTTTTATGAAGAAAAAAAAGTAGATCCCAACATGCTATATTTAAACATAATCCCCCTTAGCATGCTTACTTTGCTATCACTACTATATAACAAAATATGTCATGTCCCGACCCTAAAATCCCGGGCCTTGGGCACGTAAGCATATCGGCTGTACCCCAAGCAGAGACGGGCCCCACTCAAATACAAGGCCTAAGTGATCATAAAGCAATAATCCATAGGTAACGGAATAATAAAATATAAATATAAAGTCAGAGTAATATCAGTGAAAGATAAATCCTAAGGGTACAGGCACCCTATAATGTCAAGTACATAACTGATCCGCATGGACTGAATCAAAAGTGTCCTCACTTATAGTAATAAAATCAGAGGTAGCCAACCTCGGCAACAGTCCCTATGCCCCACGCACAACTCCGGTGGCTCAAGTCCGCTACTCCGCAGGATCTGAAAAGGAGTGAGAATAAGTGTATGAGCTTTCAAAATGAAAGCCTAGTAAGCACCCCCCTGCAGAGATCATAAACAAGTCATGTATAAGAAGGAGATAAGCAAGTAAAGCAAATCAATAACATAACTACACCAAGCAATTGGGGCTATGCCCCAATCCAACCAACACCTAGGAATCTCAGGCTAACCACAAGGCAAACAACGGTAGGGACCCTTAGTTACCACTACGGCCTCAAAGCCCTGAGAAGGCAATCCAAAGAAGACTCTTTAAGTATCCCCAAGTCAGTCGTCAGCCGGAGCTGGTATCGACCTTTGGTCGAAAATCGGCAGCGCTACCTCTCATACGTGTCAACACGGCCAGTGTATCATCCTACTGATAGGTAGACGACCAAAGTATCCTCCCCCTGGTATGGAACCATCAGAACGCTAGGGTGTCCGCAGCCCCAAACGCTTCACTGGAGCCCCCACTCTCCATTGATCCGGCGGAAGAATCCACAAGAGTAACACATATCGAGTGGAAAAGAAACATCATACAACCATACACACATGCACAAGCATGGAATCAACAAGGTAATACTCCAACGAATCAAGTAAGCATGAAATCAAGGAAGCAATAATCCAAGGCATCAAATAAGCATACATAGCCTCAACAAACCAAGTAACCAACAAACCAAATGATTGGGAAGCGCGCAAGTATGAGATTAAGAATCAACATGATAAAGAAGAGAGCCAAAGGCACTTACCTGAATATCGATGACTAGGACTTCTCGGGATTTCCCCCTGACGCGTCCTTGTGCCCCACTTTGGTACATGGTAACCAAATCTATACTTAGCATCTCTACCAATGTGTAACTAGATACCTAATTATAATGAGGGCACAAGCCCATTTACATTAGTCCGCTCACTTGGATTACCCCTACAACCCTACTTGAACTCTGGTCCATGAATGGGTTTACACCAGCCAAATAAGTCTGCGACCGGGCTCATTAGTCAACCCCCCTGGTATACCCCTCTATCGTAATAGCATGGATAAACCCACAAGAGACCCATGTATTCTTGTCATTACCTGGAAGTTTAAGGTCTGTAAACTTCTTATATCCAACGAGCCCTTATGCAAGCACGTGGAGTTACTCAGCTGCACCCTCTCTCTCTCTCTCTCTCTCTCTCTCTCTCTCTCTACAAATATATATATATATATATATATATATATATATATATATATATATATATATATATATATATATATTCTCTCATGCACATACATGGATAGAAATCAGGCATAATCAACTTCAATTATGCATACATGCGTGCTCTAATTATTCACCAACCCGTTCAAGTGTTACCCATCGTGGCCAACACTCAATGGAGATGGAAGTCATGAACCATAGTTCATCCTTAACCAAGTTGTGGTCGGGGAGGCTCATCCTCCATTTATAAATCATAACCTATTATGATAATAAACAACCTTCGACCATGCATACATGCTGTGAGAGTATTGCAACCTCCAACCTTAAGGCCTAGCAGCCATGGACCTCCATATATTAGACTACTATCACTACAATTTTAATTAGAATAACCCTTCTATACATTCACTTCACAGTTCCAAAGCAAAGCTTAATCCACAAGAGTACTAAGCTAATATGATCATTGTTGCAGGCCTCCTCTGCAGTTACTGAAGCTGGATTATCTAATAGGTTAACAGTAGTAATTAGTGGTTATGTGAGTGATTAGATGAGTGTTTAGTGTTAATGAATGTTGTTATTTTGTAATTACGGTTAAGAGGGTATTAGGAGGAGCATCTCAGGTAGTGGTATTGACGTTGCAGGAAAGGTGTTTGTCCTTATGCGTCAGTGAAGGTTGTTACTGAAATCAGAGTGTTTGTTACAATCGTTGTCTTTATAATACAATGAAATGGCCTGTGAAAAGCAGCAAGAATTATTCCAAAACATCTCTTCTTTCTTCTCTGCTCTTCTCTTCAGCCCTCTTCTTCTTAAGTCTTCTTCTCCTCCATTCCTCTCCTGAGCCTTCATCTTCTTCAATCTCTCTTCTTCAATCTCTCAATCCCCTCTAATCTCCTCTCATCTGCCCCAAATCTCATCTAATTCCTACTGTCTTCTTGCCTCTAACCTCTCATCTCCACCTCTAAAAGTCCTCACCTTCAGACCGCATCATTTGGTGCTTTCATTGATTCGACCTCACTCCACCTCACCGATGACCGAAGGGATGACAACCCGCTCCCGTGCCGTCGATGAGCAGATAGCATCCTTGACTGATCGGCTCGACCGCCATGACTCCCTCTTGGCGAATCTGGAACAGAAACTTGATGACTCTGTCGCAAGGCTACAACTGGCCCTCACTTCCCAGCAGGTCACCATGAAAGAGATGCTGCTGCCGTGACCGAGATGCTGGAAAAGCTTCCCACTCTGGTCAAGGTGCCTCCCACCTCCTCTCCACCTTTGCTTCCACTCCCCACCAACTCTCCTGCTCCACCGCCTAATCCGGTTGTCCCAAGCCCTGCTCCACTGCCTCACCCGCTGCTTCCCAACTCATCACCGACCGGCCAGCACTCCTCAATGACCTCAGCACCGCCAACCCCCGCTCCCAGTCATCTCCCGAGACTGGAGGTCCCCCTGTTCTCTGGCGAGGATGTCCTCGGATGGTTGTTTCAGGTTAACCACTTCTTTGCTTTTCACCAGGTCCCTGCTGAACAGAGGCTCGCTATGGCAGCCTTCTACATGACGGGACCCACGCTTCAATGGTACCAGTGGATGTACATGACCGTGCAATTCTCCACCTGGGATGTGTTCTCCCGGCAGCTCGAACTCCGGTTCGACCCCTCTACTTTCATCAACCACGAAGCTCAGCTGTTCAAGCTCCAACAAGTGACGACGGTCGTGAAGTTTTGGGGGAGTTTGAATGTCTATCATCTCGTGTCTCAGATCTGCGATCGAAAATTCTGTTGAACAGCTTCCTCTCCAGACTCCGGGATGACATCTAGCGCGAGCTCTACTTGCTGCGACCGACCACCATCCATGAAGCTATTGGAATGGCCAAACTGGTCGAGGACAAATGCAACGCTGCTTGCTCCCTTTCAGGGGTCACTCGACCTCTTCTGTTCGAACAACCCCCAGTGCGGCCTTCCGCTGCCACACCTTCACTCCCACCCAAGCCGCCACCTCTTCCCATTAAAAGGCTCTCACCTGCGGAGATAGCCTCCAGACGTGAACGCGGCCTCTGTTTCAACTACGAAGCGACGTTCACCCCAGGGCACAGGTGTCATCCCCCCCAATTCCTGTGTCTCTTGGCTGAGATGAACGAAGATCCCCCTCCCGTCCTTGATCCGAACCTCGGTGCACCTCGATCCGTATGGCTCTTGGCCCCCACTCGGCAACGCAGTTGCCGTACACCCTCCCTCTTCACACGGATTTGTCGGACTTCCACCTTGAGGACAAGGTGCTGGTCGAAGGGAGAGCAAATGTTGCAGGCCTCCTCTGTAGGAATGTTACAAGCCTCCTCTGCAGTTACTGAAGCTGGATTATCTAATGGGTTAACAGTAGTAATTAGTGGTTATGTGAGTGATTAGATGAGTGTTTAGTGTTAATGAATGTTGTTATTTTGTAATTACGGTTAAGAGGGTATTAGGAGGAGCATCTCAGGTAGTGGTATTGACGTTGCAGGAAAGGTGTTTGTCCTTATGCGTCAGTGAAGGTTGTTACTAAAATCAGAGTGTTTGTTACAATCGTTGTCTTTATAATACATTGAAATGGCCTGTGAAAAGGCAGCAAGAATTATTCCAAAACATCTCTTCTTTCTTCTCTGCTCTTCTCTTCAGCCCTCTTCTTCTTCAGTCTCCTTCTCCTCCATTCCTCTCTTGAGCCTTCATCCAAATTAGAGTAATTGGAGATAGGTTCTTAACAATAAATGCATAATGAGCCATAAAATTCCATTCTGATATGATAAAAGGGAACATGTTATGTGATAAAATGAAAATAAATAATCTATTAAAGTAAAACTAGAACTGGGCTGGCTTTGATGGCTCACAAACCAATGAAAACCTGAAAAAGGACTTCAGACAGGTTATGTGCATTTGTTCGCGGCGATATTGAATGGAAGATCCACGAGGTGCTCCACCTAGTGTTGGATGGGTCTTCCATTCAATACTGGCCATGTGTACATCCATTAAATGCACGTGGTGTTTTGTTCTATGGTAATTAATGAAAGGGAAGGATGTTGTACTACACTGGCTCAAGAAACGAAAATATCAGTGAACCATGTTTTAGTTGAGATACAATTCGAATGCCAACATAAAGTAAACATCTAAATAATCAAAAGGGAATCGTGTAACGTGGATGGGAAACCATTTCAAGGAGGTAGGATGAATAATAGTACTACCTTTATATGATAAATTCTATTATGATAAAAAAGAGAAGTAAGAATGTTAGAAACTACATTTCATTAGAGTAATTGGAGATAGGTTCTTAACAATAAATGCATAATGAGCCATTAAATACCATTCTGATATGATAAAAAGGAACATGTTATGTGATAAAATGAAAATAAATAATCTATTAAAGTAAAAGTAGAACTGGACTGGCTTTGATGGCTCACAAACCAATGAAAACCTGAAAAAGGACTTCAGACAGGTTATGTGCATTTAATGGATGTACACGTGGCCAGTATTGAATGGAAGACCCAGGCTCCACCTAGTGTTGGATGGGTCTTCCATTCAATACTGGCCACGTGTACATCCATTAAATGCACGTGGTGTTTTGTTCTGTGGTAATTAATAAAAGGGAAGGACATTGTACTACACTGGCTCAGGAAACGAAAATATCAGTGAACCATGTTTTAGTTGAGATACAATTCGAATGCCAACATAAAGTAAACATCTAAATAATCAAAAGGGAATCGTGTAACGTGGATGGGAAACCATTTCAAGGAGGTAGGATGAATAATAGTACTACCTTTATATGATAAATTCCATTATGATAAAAAAAGAGAAGTAAGAATGTTAGAAACTACATTTCATTAGAGTAATTGGAGATAGGTTCTTAACAATAAATGCATAATGAGCCATAAAATTCCATTCTGATATGATAAAAAGGAACATGTTATGTGATAAAATGAAAATAAATAATCTATTAAAGTAAAAGTAGAACTGGGCTAGCTTTGATGGCTCACAAACCAATGAAAACCTGAAAAAGGACTTCAAACAGGTTATGTGTATTTAATGGATGTACACGTGGCCAGTATTGAATGGAAGACCCATCCAACACTAGATGGAGCAGGCTCCAGGGAAGTTTTTCTCTAACGTTGGGTCCCTGGCGTCACTAGGCTCGAGGTGATGCGATGAGTCGCTGGCGTGGGTGTCCCGTCAGAACAGTAAATCCGGCACAGTAATACTGCGAATCCTGGCTTTAGGCGTGCCTTCAGTGCTGAGGGGTGTTGACCGGGTCCAATAGCTTTGCCTCGTACCCGTTTCGTGTGGCACTCCTAGGCCGTGGATGCCAAAGTGGTTTGCTTCTACAAACCTCATAACTCTCTCTCCCTGATTCAAATCACGCCACCCTTTAAAATCATGCATTACATGTACGTTCATCCATGTCTCCTTGACATTTGCATTAAAACCCTTTCAATAATAATGATAGTAATGGAGGAGCTATTGGTTTAATAATTCCATAGACTTATCCATCAATCACCTCCATCAAACCATCCATTCAATGCCCATCAATCTTTCCCTTATTCTTTTCTCTCTTTCATTGGACCTCGTATATTTAATTATTTATATAAACATATGATATATTTATCCTCTAATATATCTTCTGCCAAACCAAACCACCTATATTACATATTTTATATATATATATATATATATATATATATATATATATATATATATATAGCTTTTATGATAAAATAATTATCCAAAGATAGGGGGAAATTGCACAACTTGATTAAGATGGATTCCACTCTTATTAAATCCATAATTTATGTGGGTTTTACAAAAATACATTCCAATTTAAATCAAGATTGGAGCCTTCAAAGCATCATGAGTATTGATCTTTAAACTTCTAAATATGGTTCGTTAAATATTTCAATTAAAATGCATCGGGTTTAGCTTGGGTTATTGCTATGAATTTAGGTTCCAAGGCAACACTCCAAGGTTTTGATGGGGCATTATAACAACCACATGACATGTATCTTTAAATCCCTAAAATCTCTACTTAGGATATTGCTAGAAATCCCGAAACTACAACAATTACTTTAGGGATAATTATAATTTGTATTCCAAACAAACATACCCTCTATTTGTATAGTAACTTCTTTTTGGCATTTCTACAAACATTTGGCATGCATTCTAAAATTCATTACGAATACATAACAACCATAATCCCATGATATGCTCTCTTACCAATCATGCATCTAGACTAGTGATTCATGAGGTTTTAGCTTCCATACATTCATCAATAAACATAGCATTTCAATCTACAATAATAATCACATGCTTCTACACAAAATTAGTATGTTTCTAATTAACATCTTGCTTTTCATTTCATGAGGGATTAACTCCATGGAAATAGAATCCTCTATAGGGTTCATTTGACATGGTTCATCACTATTAGTTCTACAAATATTTTCATGGTTATTTAACTAGTGATGACCTTTGTTAAATAAAGCATAATCTTGAACAAATCTAACGAAATTTAATGGAACCATTCCTTAAAGACTTAATCATTTTAGCATTTCATCAAACACCACATGGGCATGTTCATTTCGAAAACAACAACATAGCATCCATGAATCTTGAGCTTTTAATTATACAACGTGAACTCATCACCAGCTAAGAATGTTCCATACATTCACTAACCATTACTAATTCATAATTTGTTTAACAACTAACACATAAACTAAAACAAGATTGTAGTTGTTCGGCTTTCAATCAAACCTTATCCTCAAACCCCAATTTATCATCTCATTAATTCCCTTCTAATTATCAATATTATACTAACCGTGGTTGAGTAATAGTTAGTCGGTGTTCAATTGGGGTTCCTTGATGCTGGCCAGAGGGAGAAGAGAAAAGGGGAAAGAGGCGTTGCCTCAGTCACGGCCGGGGGGTTGCAGTTTGGGTAGGGCAGTAGGCGGCGAGGCGGGTTGTGGCTGCCAGTGTCGGCACGACGCTGTGCACCTGTGGTGGGCATAGGGGGGCGGAGTGGCGGCCGCGCTTCTGCAGCGCACGTGAGGGAAGCGGAGGTGGGTTCGGGCTAGGCTGTCACGGCGTCGTGGTGGTACTCGGATGCTCCGTTGGAGACGGGAGAGGGATGAGGCTCGCGGTCGAGGAAGAACCAGGCGCGGTTTGGGGCTTCTTGGTGAATTTAGTTTTTTTTTATGAGAATTTTCAATTTGGTCCGCATATTTTAGAATAATCACATTATATTTTTTATTAATTAATATTTTAACATATAAGTCCAAAAACTTTTCCCTATTTTACTTCTTTTAAATCTTCTTAATATTTATAATTAACTTATTTACCTCATTGTCATCTAATTAACTATTTAACTCTCATCATGACTTAATTACCCATTTTGCCTTTATTAAATAATTTTTAAATTTTCTCTTAAAAAAAACCGGGGCGTTACACCTGGACTGTGGAGAACCCTAAATTAGTTTGACCACGATCTCTTGTGCAACCAAACCCTAGTCTTATAGAGATTCTTCGCCATAGGACTGCATTATTATTATTAGTGTTCTGTGGTTCCCACTTTTAGGTTTTATAATAATCGAGAGAGTGTGTTGTGAAATCACTGCAATCTCCCGATCTCTCGGTGTGCGCACCCCCTATCATCTATGCTCAGATCTAGCTTGACCGAGATTTCTCTTCATGCATCAATAAACTATAGATATGTGATCGACGCTTTCACACTAACAAACCACAAGCATTAAGCAGCATAGACAATCCACAAGAGTAAACAAAAAGATAACCTAGTATTTAAATAAGGAAAAGAGTCACAATTTCATCCTAAGGTTCAAGGACCCAAGGCACCACAGAGGGTTTAGCCTCTCATACTATGGGAAACCCTAACAAAATCTAAAGAGGAAGACATAATAAAAGAAATCAAACTCCATCGATCGATGTCTCCTCTACCTTCAATCTCCTCTTCAAAACCCTAGCTAACGGCAAAAGAATCGACCAAAGTTGATCCCCCAAAAATCCCCTTGAAATATATATAGCGGCCTTTTATTGGCTTTAAATTTACGCTACGTACACGGCTATGTTAGGGCCGTGGTGACCCTATGCATACCTCTAGAATCATCTGGAATTGAATCTATGCGGTGTTGGCTAGTTCAGAGATGTACACGGCTTGCACACAGGCTTGATATGCCCGTGTGAATCTAGACACGCCCATATTAGGGGCTTTGTGCTCATGTTCTTTTTTCAAGTCTGTACAGTCTTCATCAAAAGCTTGATCGGATGACCATTTCATCTCGAATTGGCCTAAATGAAAGATAAAAAGCGAACTAAGCAGGCGTTCGCCTTAACCCTACGATGGAACACAATGAAACACGTCGCTTCTTAAGGGTGTGACCATCCGATAACAACCATGTGGGCCCTGGGAATCCTGACGCCTCAAAAACCCCACCTGGAGGCTGATGCTCATCATGCTTTCTACCGCCGCCCATTGCAAAAGAGATAACGCACGAATTGGGAAACCGAGCCCAGCCTGGTATGCTAACCCTGGCTCGAACTTGCGCTTCATTTCCTCTAGATGCCAGGAGGACCAATCTCATGTATAATTCGATGATGAACAAACGGCCCGAAATCCTTAGTGATAAGGGCTAGGGAGTACGCAGGCGTCACCCAAGGGTCGTATGGGAGCCAGAACCACAACTTGATACCAAGTGGGTATGGTGGGGCTAGGGAACTCTAATGCCCCAGGTTCCCATTGATTTAACTCCCCAAGCCGGACAAGGTTTAGAGTCAGCCGACATAGGTAGCTTGGGGGCAAGTATTGTGGGGGAAAATATACGAGACACGTGTCAACACCCGATCGAGGATAAAGACACATGACAACTCAAGCAGCTCGACCTTTCTCGAGGGAGGGTATGTGTAGATTCTCCCATTATCTCCTCGCAGAGGAAAGCTCACCCGTATACATGTTAGACACCCCCCTGTACCAAGGCACGCTACGCACAACAGGCAGAGGAATCTCCTAACGAGGGTTTTGCCCCGATGTCGGGAGATGGACATTCCCTGGCTAACAACTTGCGGGGCTAAGGTCTAGGTATAAAAGGAGGGTCTAGAGAGGGAGCAAGGGTTGAACTCCTTCTTCCTTTCCATAAGCACACTTCTAAAAGGCTCTTCCTGCTTTTCTACACTTCTCTTCTCCCCTTCTCTTCTTCCTTCAACTCCACCTAGGTAACGTAAGCTTTGAAGGGCCTGGGGGAAGAAGCCCAGGGCTTCTTTGTAGGAAAAGGAGGAGTCTCCACCGCCGGCCAGTCTCAACTTCAGACGGTAGTCTGAAACTATGGATCCCTCACAGTCCCCAATCAACACTACCACAACAAATTTTCTCAATTAATCTCTAGATGGAGGATGGATCTCAAGGTCCCGTCCATTTAGAGAATTAAGAACCACCATTGTCCGTGTGAATACACTTTAACCTCTTCCCTTTTTCTCTCTTAACTAAATCTTAGATTTGTTTAAACATAGAAAATTCTTAGTCTTTTGTCTCGAAAGGGTACATAAACCCACAGCTTACTTGAATGATCATCAATGAATGACAAAACGTAATGGCAACTACCAAATAAAATTGTCATCAAAGCACCATATACATCAAAATGCACGAAATCAAATAACGTTGGCTTCCTGGAAGATGAGTGACTCTTGAGAGATACTCTAGTCTATTTCCCTAAGTGCACTTCTGTAAATTAGTGTTTCTGATTCAAATTATCATATTCATCTCTACTAGGAAAGTAACACCTTTCTTACTCATGTGACATAACCTCTTGTGCCATAATTTGAGTTCATCATCTTACTCTGCTACATGTACCACATCTCTAATACTCTTTGCTTGAGTCAAGTATAAAGTCGAATGCTTCTTGCTTCTAGCCACACCCATGACACCCTTTAAAAATTTTGAGTTATCACTAGAGAAAATACTTATCATATGTTTTATCACGGAGTTTACCAATTGAAATCAGATTCAAGTGCATGCTTGGAGCATGCCTAACACCCTTGAAAATTATTCTGGATCCATTTGAAGTCTCCAAACAAACCTAAACAATCCCAACACATTCAATGACACCATCAACTGTCCTCACATTGTCAAAATTACTAGGAGTATAGGATGTGAGCAATTCTCTTATAGATGTAACATGGACGGAAGCACCACTGTCAACAACCCAACTAGTCACATCACGTGCAAGATTAATAATATCATACTCTTGGAGAAAAATAAGATCTTAATGGGTCACATTAACTGTGTCCTCTAAGCTCTCATTTTCTCATTTCTTCTTTTTTCCTTTGCTATCCTTGTTTTCTCTTTTCTAGTTGTAACAAAATGCCTTGATGTGCCATTTCTTTCCACAATAATGACACTCAAAGGTCTTGTATTTTTTCTTTGATTTGATTCTATTAGTATCTCTGTTTTTGTAACCTCGACTCTGACTCCTTCCTCTAGGCTCAAAACTAGAACCTCTGACTCTTAAGTAGGCCACTGTGATTTTCTTCTCATCTCTTCATTCATAACACTACTTTTAGCAAAATCCATACTGATAATGATATCTATAGTAGAATTGGATTAAGCCATTTTGAATGTTTTCCATAAGTCAGGTAATGCGCTAAGAAGACAAAAACCTTTTATTTCTTCATAAAATTTAATTCTCATAGTAGCAAGCTAATGAATAATTCCCTAAAAACCGTTCAACTTGTCTGTCATAAAGGTTCCATCTCTATACCTCAAAGTCATCATCTATTTTATCAAATACAACTTATTGTTTCAAGTTTTTCAAGCATACTACTACTCCAACTTTGTCCATAGCATGTGTCTTTCCATTAATATGGTTCAACACATTATCATCTATACATTACCTAATATAGCGACAAACTTGTCGATGCATAAAGGACCTCCACATTTGTTTTATCTTCAGGCTTTTCAATAGCAAACACTAGAAGATAATAGTCTTTAACATAAAGTAAATCCTCCATTTTTTCTTTCCAAATCACACAATTGGACCTTTCAAATTACTACCTTACTTATATCAACTTCCATTAAGCGTTGGTAGTTCTGATACCACTATTTATAAAGAAACACAAATTATTTATGTAGAAGACAGAAGCAATCACAACGGGTATAGAGTCTTTCTACTTGTGAGAACCAACAAGAAACAATCAACTATATCAAACAACCCCAAATATAACCAAACCACAAACTCAAGATACCAGACTAAACCTGGAAAACTTCTCTCAATTTGAAAGAATGGAAAGCATGAGACTGTAAAGTTGATGTCAGGCCGGGTAGCGATTATCTCGCAGGCTAGTCGGATGCAAGGACTGCAAGGCAGAACAAACGAAGAACCAAAAGAACCAAAGAAAATACTCTAAAATTTAGGAAAATACTTTTATTCAAAATTCAATAATGAAAAATCAACCCACAAGGCGGGTTAAATAGCTTTCAAAGACTAACCTAGAAACCCTATCATCTTATCTAAATTGTGCAAATTGACAAATTATTATTTAAAACTAAAACTTATCTAAACTTAAAACTCTAAGCAAATTAGATAACTCCTAAAAATCCGAGGTCAAATCAGATTCAAATCCTATCCTAATTTGATAAGTAATTTAATACTAAAAATATTGATGAGAAAACAGCAGAATTTGAATTTGAATATGGTACCCACCAAGTCGATATGGGGAACCACGTGGTGCGTGCTGAAACAAGCTTTCCGGATTGGGTTTGAACGTGTGATTCTGACATTTGTGGCCAAAGTTATGGCCAAAATACAGAACCACCCCCAAAACTACTCCAATCATGGAATTGGCTCAATCACTTCCAGCCTTTATGTTGATCTGCCAACTCGGCACCAACTGACCTGAGCTTCCTGCATCAAAAGTACTCCACTATCATCAAATAAAAAGGAGTTACAGTGTAGTTCTATCTAGTTAATAGTATTAGATGCACACATTCAACTCATCCACACCAAATCCATCATTAATATGAAAAATAAAAGAGCAGAAAAATATCAGCAGAAAATAGCTTATGATCACTTATCTTTTCGCAAAGCTACAGAGCTTGAAACACAATCTCGATCAGCCTAATTTAAAAACAACCAGTGAGGAATCTCTAGTTAACATTTCAACTGAATCGGAGAAGAAATCAGTATATGTTTGCTCTCTTGATGAAGACTAGTAAGAAACCTACAAATTCTACTCCTCAAAATCTTCTCGAAAACTCTTCAATTGCCATCACACACAAAGTAAGATAATTTATGGTTTCTTCAATGAGTGTAAAAATTATAAAAATATCTTTGGATAAAGTGGGTTTAAATTTTCCCATAAAGTTTGTGCTAATCTCCCTACAGAAGTGAAGTTATCCCAACTATATAATATGCAGCATTCATTAATTACTCACAACTAGTTAACACTTAAAACTTTGGTTTGGTTAAACTATGGTTTCTCCTTCTATTCATATCACATAAAACTCATAAAAACATTACTAATAGAAATCATTTTTTTCTTCTACATATTACCATCAACATATGCTTAACAATCTAATGATAGAGTCTTCACTGACTAAGATAATATGCAGGAAAGCAATCGTGGTTAAAGTGCTTGAGTTCAATTTGGCTTTAAATTCCTTAAAATTGGATTAAAATTTCATGATTGTGAACTAGGACAGGACTAATTCAAATGAGTGTTCAACTTGAAAACATGTGATTTTTTTGGTCAATGGTTCGTGATGGCCTGTGGTTGGTACATACATATACTATGTCCAAAGATTGTGCTTTCAGAACTTGGTGATTTGCATGGTGCATCATCGAAAGACATCTTAGAATAAATGTATGAATTCCATATCGGAACAAAGAGTCATCCTTCTCCGATGTGATTAGTTGTTTTATATATAATTTATTTAAAAAAATTTAGTTTCAACTCAAAAGTTGGTTGCAGCTCAAAATTGTTAACTTGCCAAAGACCTCTTGGTCCAACGACATAGGTCCATTGCATAAGAAGTTCGGCCCACGGAAGTCCCGGAGTCGAATTCCCGCTAGATCAAGGTGAGGCCGCAGGGCATGGGTCACCCAGTGGGGTAGCCCATGCAAGCACGCGAGTATTTTCTGTGTTGGCTCGTAGTAGATCGGGCGGTAAAATAAGTGCATGCTTTGTGAAACCTTCGGGCGGTAAATAAGCTGTGCTGTGTGAAACGTGGGATAAATCGAGCCCATGCGCACACCTTATTTGACTAATCCTTCGGGGGCGCTTATTGCACATGTCAAAAAAAAAAAATAAATAACTTTTTTTTTTAAAGTAAGAAAACTCATTCTTGCAATAGTATGTGGTGTTTGTCTTAAAAAAAAAAGAAGAATTCATTAGATTTAGCAAAAAAAAAAGGAAGCCCCCTAAAGTTTAAAACTACTTGACTCTTTTTTTTTAATTTCAAGATTTATTTTATTTTCTCTACCACAGTTATTTGTGTTTGATAAAAAAAATGTGTTAGTTCAATAAACTACTTGGAAACATCCAAAACTTTCATCAGAAGTTATCCATTAGAAATATTTAAAAATTCTTTTTAAAAATGTGGAATTAAGATATTTAAATTTAGTAAACATGATTAAATGATCACTAGAGCCTTCATATTATGTTTGGTAAAACCTCATACTAAAGGGCGTACATATGAGAAAGAGAATTGTTTTAATTGGTTATAACATTATTTGGTTAGGACATAGGCTAGGTTTGATATTGTTCGACTTGGTACATGCCAAATGTTATAGGCTTATTCGATTTGGTGTGGTTTTGGTGAGGTTTTCTATATCTCAAATTGAATTCAAATAGAACTCTTCCAAATTCTTAATTTCTAACCCGAACTGAAACATTAGATAAAGTTAAAATCTCAAAAAAAAAATAAATAAATAAAATCTACTATTCGTCCCTATACTTTATCTCAATTTATATTTCCATCCTTATATTTTGAAAATTTCAATACGGTCCATGTACTTTACGTATTTTGTTCAATATTATCCATGATGCTAACGTGGCAGCACAGATGGCATACATATGAAATATAATCTATTTTTTGAATTTTTTATTTACACATGGATATATTTTGCTGATGTGGCAACCTAACATGGCAATTTTTTTTAAAAAAAAAAATTTTAAATGGGAATTTAAAGCATGCTGATGTGGCAATTTTTATTAAAAATAATTAATTATATTAATATTTTTTTAAAAAATAGTTTTAAATTTACAAAAAAATATTTTTTAAAAAAATAATTGTTTTTAAGATAATTTTTTAAAAAAATATTTTTTTTAAATAAACTTTTTTAAAAAAATTTCAATAAATATTTTTAAAATAGTTTATACTAATATTAATGTTTTTAAAAATTATTTTTTAAAATCATTTAATTATTTTTTAAAAGCAATTAATTATACTATTATTTCGTGAGGATGTAATCTTCAAAGAAAGCAATCAAGAAGAGCAAAAGGATGAGAAACTTGTTGTCACGCCCTGACCCGGATTCCGGGACCCCGAGTACGTGAACAGACCGGCCTAACCACGTAAGACGCATCTCACTCGGCTACAAGGCCTCAGTAAGTAACAGCAGATAACATATAATCAAAATAAATAACTTAATTAAAAGGTCATAACGGAAACAAAATCAAATAAGTGGGTCCAGATGCTCTACATAAGCCAGGCCCTATAAGGGTCCTACAAATAAAAAGTCTTACAATCAAATAAAGATAAATGAGATCCTCGGACCTCTGCTAGCAACCCGACCCTCGATCGGCTCTTGTATGCTAGACTCCTACTCCTCAGGATCTGAAAATAGGAAGAAGAACAAGTGCTTGAGCTTTCGGGTGGAAAGCCCGGAAGTACCTCTGCGGGGTTCAAGAAAATCATAATATCAAGTAAAAATGATAATCAAGTCAAATCTTGGGGACACGCCCCTCAAGCAATCCCTAGGAGTGTACCACAAAAACAAGCAAGGTACGACCCCTAACTATAGAAGCCCTCGAGCTTCGATAAGAGTTCCAATGGAAGTTCAGCAATCACCTTCCCTGGCCAGCATCATCAACAAACTTGCTGTAAACTCGACCCTCTGGTCGTACAGTCCTCAGATCGTATGTCGGCAGTGCCACCTCTCGTACGTGTCGACACGACCAGCGAATCACCCCCACTGACGGGCAGGACAACTAGAGTATCGTCCTTCTGGCATGGCAAGCCGAAACTCCAGGGTGTCCCTTCCCTGATCGTTTCCCAAACGGAGTCTCCACGCTCCACTGAGTCCGGGCGGAAGACCAAACAACAAACAGGGATACCAACATCCCAAAACATCCAAGCATGTGCAAAAGAATTCCAAATGAATAAAAGAAGCATGTATGGACTCAAAAGCAATAGTATCAAGAATATGATATAACAAAGTCAAAGAATACTCCGAAGAGTGGGTACGAGGCAGTGTACTTACCTCAACAGTGTCGTTCGGGATTACACAGCAAAGATCTCGCCTGTCACGACTCTATCTCAATACCTGATAATAAATTCTATATTAACGTTGGTAATATATTAAATTATCAAGTTGAATATGCAAGATGCTTTAAACGGGCCCAAGTCCAACTTGTGGGCCTTTCCTTGTAATCCTAAATTTATTTATTTCCATAATTAAGGCATGGTAGCCTAGTTGTTAAGGCCTACCAATCCTTTGGAGATATCTCGAGTTCAATTCTCTCCACGTTCCCTATATATTCTTTTATTTCCTTATTTAGCTTTATCTAGTCAAGCCAGACTTATATTATCACCAATGAAATAGGGCCATGGTGGTTAGGGCCCAATAATGGGTTGTGGGAGATCTTGGGTTCAATCCTTGTTACTTACCATTTTTATTCTTTTATTTCTTTTTAACTTGGTTGAACTAGTTTAAATAAGGATGTTTGTCTTCTTCTATCAAAAGCAACAACAAGGCCTGGTAGTTAAAGCCCACCTAGCCCACCTGAGAGGTCTCAGGTTCAACCCTTACCTCTTACATCCTTTCCTTTCCTTTTTATTTATTTATTTATTTTTTAGTTGATTAGACCAGAACCCTACTCTCTAACCTGACCCGAGTCCAGATTTATTCCAATCTAACCCAATCAAGTTAACTTAGATCCAATCCCTTTTGATTAGATCAAGCCATCTAGACTCGAACCCAATCCAATTTAATTAACCAACTCAGGCCCAACTGATTTGATTGAACCAAATCACCTTTATTAAGTAATTCCTTTGATTTAATTAATTAAACAATTAAAACTGTTAGATTTTTAATTAGTTAACTAACTAAATAATTAACTTTAATTTTATTATCTTCTTCTTCTTCGCTGCAAAGCCTCGCTGGCAACCGTGGAGCTCCAAACTACTTATGACCTCCCATGACACACGCGCAGCTTGGTCGGCACCGCTTTGACGCGGATCCTCACCG
Source organism: Dioscorea zingiberensis (assembly GCA_026586065.1). NCBI lineage: Eukaryota > Viridiplantae > Streptophyta > Magnoliopsida > Dioscoreales > Dioscoreaceae > Dioscorea > Dioscorea zingiberensis. The sequence continues at coordinate 16,428,333 of CM048819.1, read as the reverse complement.
TAGCCGGCATGCCGAAGTACCTCTGGGCCGGTGGCTGCGTCACTGCGAAACGGCGTTCGGTGGCTTCCTCTTGCTCTCCGACGCCCATTAGCTCGACGAAAGACGACGGAGAAGCCCTTCCTAACTCTCCCTCTCTTATCTTAACTACATGCATGCATTGCGATTATCAGAAAGACAGAGAAGAGAGAGCTTACAGGATCTTTCCAGCCGTGGAACTGTGCCTCCGGGGAGCAGCAATGTTGGAGAGAGGTTCCTCACGGTCCCCTCTTCGTCTTCTCCCCTCTGTTCCGATTGCAGACGTGAAACACAATCACCCTCTCCCTTCCTGGATCTCTCACGATGAGAATCGCTCGCCGCCGCTCAGTAGTCTTGCAGGGTCCCTGTTCGCAAGTTTATATAGAGGGTTAAGGATTCAAGCGAGGGAGATTGTGATCTCCCTGATTGCAGATCAACGCGCGAAGATGATCAACCTATTTCCATATTCAGACGTTTCCAAAATTGGCGTCGGAATTAGGGTTCTCTCATGGCGGCGCGTTGGCGGAGGTGGTGGGCTCGCGTGGGAGAAAGAGGATGATCGCCTCGCGATCAGAGTTTACTCCATTGGGGGCTGAGATCGTTGGAGACCAGATCAACGGCTTTAGTTCAAATCTCACTCCTCGGATCTGCACACCCGATAGATGGACGGTAGGGATCAAACGACGATAAACGGATGGATTACGTCGGTCTGCCTCGAACTTAAAACAACCTCTCAGATAAACGGACGAGATCATGCCCGTATGGTAGGTGCGCCCGTACCTTCCTCCCTTGCCAAAGGGCGGACCGTTGGATCGATCCCTCGTGATCTGATCGCTGACGGATCTCTAATCTCAACCGTTCGTTATTACCATCACCCTTCATGCACGATTTTGTCATGCATTTTGCGATTTGCCCCTTGATCTTTTGATATTTACATGCAGATCCTTCTCCTGTGAGAGCAACACAATTCCCTTCAAGTCCCTAGACATTTCTACGTTACAGTTAGGTCCTTCTTCCAGAGATAGGTAATTTTACTCTCCAGTCCTTATCTTTCTTAAATTTACACAGAGAACCTTAGCAGCCTCAATAATACTAAATTAGGAATTTTAATTCAATTATTCCTTCTTTTCTAATTAAATCCAAGTCACCCCAAACTTGGAGAACTCCTTAAATTAGACCCATCAATCACCAATCTATTTTCTTAAATTTATTCCAATTTAAGAATTAACAAATTCTCCTCCTTTTCTAATTCCACTCAAAATAAATTCTAAACTTAGAATTTACCATTAATTAATTCAATCAATGATTTAATTATTTATTCCCTTTTTAATCAACTCCAAGAATTTTTTCCCAATCTTGGGCATTTTAATTAAATCAAACATTTAATTAACCAAAGTAATACTTATTTACTTATCCTTTTCATGTCCTCCAATCATGCCAAATTACCAAAATGCCCTTGGGTTTAGTAATTAATCCCAACTAGGGTTTTAACTATAAAACCCTCCTTGTCCAAATAATTTACGTTTTTAGGAAAATTAATTCATCATGAAAATATTAAAACCCATTTATTCTAAAAAAAAATCTCGGGTTTCACACTTGTTGTTGATATGCAAGTTGACTCATGTGTTCCTCCTCAACGAGTACAAGAAATTCATATTCAATACCATGATGATGGTGATGGCCATGGTGATGCTGATGGTCATGATGATAGCATGGAGATGATTGAGCAAGGGGATGCTCATGTTGATGAGGAAGAACAAGAATTTCGGTCTCCACAAATTTTAAGGAGATCTACAAGGACTCCTAAACCCATAAAAAGGTATTCTCCATCCTTGTATTATGCTTTGTTTACTGATGCCAGAGAGCTCGAATCTTTTCAAAAAGCACAAAGTTGTCTTGAGAAATCTTGGTGGCAAAAGGCAATGGAAAAAGAGATGGACTCTTTGCATCGGAACCAAACTTGGAACTTAGTGAAGTTTCCAAGTGGAAAGAAAGCATTAAAGAATAGATGGGTGTATGTGATAAAGCATGAAGCCGATGGATCAAGAAGATACAAGGCAAGACTAGTGGTGAAGGGCTATGGTAAAAAGCATGGTATTGATTTCAATGAAATATTTCCTCCGGTGGTGAAGCATATCTCCATAGGAGTTAATCTATCTTTGGTGGCTAATCTTGATTTGGAGCTTGAGCAACTTGACATCAAGACGGCTTTCTTGTATGGTGACCTTGAAGAGGAGATTTATATGTCTCAACCGGAAGGCTTTGCTAACAAGTCTAATCCTAACTTGGTGTGCAAGTTGAGGAAGGGATTGTATGACTTGAAACAAGCTTCTCGACAATGGTACAAGAAGTTTGACACTTTTTTCCAAGATGAAGGCTATTCTAGGTGTGATTTTGATCATGGTGTCTGTTTCAAAGGTTCCACATGTGGCATGTTTACTTGTTTGTTACTTTATGTGGATGGCATGTTGATAGCTAGCAATGATCGGAAGAAGATTAAATCCTTGAACTCCATATGTCAAGGATGTTTGCTACTAAAGATCTTGGTATCGCAAAGAAGATTTTAGGCATACGTATTCATCGAGATAGAGAGCATGGGAAGTTATGGTTGAGTAAATCCGAATACATTGGAAAAGTCCTTGAAAGGTTTGGAATGGTTGATTGTAAACCAGTTTCTACACCTCTTGTGGCATATTTTAATATATCCAAGAAGAGTTCTCCAAAGGATGAAAAATTTGAAAATGTTTAATATACCTCCACGGTTTGTAGCTTGATGTATGCTATGATATGCACAAGGCCGGACATTTCTTATGTAGTGGGGGTTTTTTCAAAGTACATGTCTAGTACCGATTGGGAACATTGGCAAGCCATCAAGTGGATTCTTTGCTACTTGAACGGTATACAAAATTTATGCTTGTGCTTTGGGGGTACTTCATTGGTAGTTAATGCTTATGTTGATGCCAATTATGCCGGTTGTAGAGAGACAAGGAAGTCCACTACGGGGTATGTTTCCACATTTGTGGTGCTGCGGTGAGTTGGATGTCTAAACTTTAAGACATTATTGCCTTTTCTACTACGAAAGCGGAATATATTGCCTTGACCAAAGGAGCCGATGAACAAAAGGTGAAGAAACCCTAGATCTTATCTTGTTAAGGTGCATTCCTTGGTGTTTGGAGGTGAGAAAAAAGTGGTGTCTCTTGTTAATCTCTTGTGGCTTGGTTTAAGCCATTGTTTTCTCCTTGTTGTTCTTGTAATTCCCCATGATATAGTGAAGCATTGTCCTTCTGTAGATGTAGGCTTTTCTTGGCCGAACCACATTAAATTTGGTTTCTCCATTTTCTTGTGTGAATGGTTGTATGTGCTCTTTGTATTGCCCATCCATTGTGCTATTGCTAGGTGTTGGTGAAGTTGCACATCAAGTGTTATGGACGCTTCCCCCTTGTCACCTCCATCCATGCATAGGGTGCTCCATCGGAGGGTCTCTAACGATTCCTCCCGAGGAACACGGGGTAGCCTACCACGTCTCTTTGGCGGCATTCTGAAATATCAAAATGTCAGTTTAATAACATAATACTGCTTATCAACTTCTAACAATTAAATCATTATGTCAACTGACACGGACTCCCACCCTAAATCTCTGACCATCCCTAGGACTCTAAGACCTAGGATCATTGGCTTTGATACTAATAAATTCAACACTCATCTCTCTAATGAGACAAATATCATACCAGCCAGGTCAGGAGTGTATCCCGAGCCTAAGTCTGTACAGACTAAACTTGATAACAAGTGAAAATACTCCAAGGATAAACATAATCATAAACATAACCTGTTCAAGACAGGAAGTCGAAACATGACTGAAGTCAATATGAAGTACAACACATATACTGTTTGGGGAATGTGGTCCCAAATACAGCAGAAGGAATAAATACATAGCAAGTCTTTTACTTATTACAAATACATATACAAACTAGGGTACGCCAAAGCTATCTACAGGACTACTCAATCTCGTTCACTTGCACATTTCACTTGAGTGAGAATCACTATATAAGGAAATGCATGTATATGAAATGGAATATACGATTACTGAAATAATGTTAATCATATGCATTATCTTCTAATCACTTTAACATGCCAAGCATTTCAGAAAACCCGAGACAAAACACATATGCAATCTCAATCAACACATAACATATCATACTCATAAATATGCATAGGCCTCATATCGCTAAGCATACAACCCTAGTCCTAGTATCTCAGAATAAACACCAGCCCTCATTAGTGGTATACCCTCTACCGAACCTAATATGTGTACAGTGGTATACCCTCTACCAAACTTGTACTTGGCTTGACGACCAGTGGTATACCCTCTACCGAACCTGTATTGTCATCAAGTATGCATCTCGTATCCGATACGGGCACTCAAAAGTCGGGAAGTGTCTTATATGAAAAATAATTTTTGAAAAATATTTGTTTAAAAGAATATGAATTCCCTTCCCTGACACGATATCGTATACATCTTTTATGGGCTCTATCCTGAGCCACATATTGGATCATTCAGTACGTCTAACTAGGGTACAACCTACGATACACATGAATAAATTCTACCAATTAAGATATTTCTTATATTAACTTATGCTATTTCAATCATATAAAATATAACAATTCATGAAATCCACTATACTAATACAGCCGTAAAACCATTGGCATTTACAAACCGAAATATAAATCTCATATAAACAAATCTAGAGATAAAACCCGATCATGAAAACATCCAAGTATAGTGTAATCACTCACTTGAAGTCCTTCGCTAAGCTTAAGGCTGACTCTGCCCTTCTGCTGCTACTGCGGAGCCTTTACCTTTTCCTATAATTAATAATAGTAACTAGATAAATACGAGAGTCGTATTTTCATAACTTTAGTTCTATTGCTTAAAAATACGGTAACCTACAACATGGTTTACTTGTTAAGATGTCGGCTCTTAATCATGATTATTTAGCAAAGTTTCACTCATCTAAATTATAAAAGCATGTAGGCATGATAACTAGAAATTAATAGGGCATTAACACTTATAATTTTCCATGAAAATTCAGCAGCACCTCCTCTATTTATAGGGCGCCCAGAAATAGTCCAAAAGACCTTGGAGAAGGTCAAACTCATTAGGGAGCATCTAAGAGCGGCGCAAGACAGATAA